>CM039133.1:14107843-14769879 GCA_022036555.1 Microstegium vimineum
CGAGAATCACGCTAAACGGATCTAAAACAAATAAACTAGAGATTAAACAAGATTTTGAAAAGGAAATACGCTTTCCAGAGAGAAAACGTAAAGATGAAAGCCGCTTTAGGACTACGGGTTGAGAGTCAGAGAACCCGAGGGTCTCTTTAGCAAAATCACCCGCGAAGGGGTATGGTGGGTTCTGATCCATCCGATCCAATCTGGACGGCTCACATTAGAAGGAAAAGAGTTGGCGATGCTCCTACCGGAGCAGAGGGTAGGGCGGTGGCGCCATGGCCGGATCGAGGCCGTGCTCGCCGGCGGGGGTCGATCGGACGCTATGGTGCTCGGTTTTCCAACCCGAGGGCACCGGGAGAACGAACAGAGTGAGGCGAACTCACCTAGGGCACTGGCAGGGCTCGATGACGAACGAGGATGACCGGCGACGAGAGACAGCGGCGGCGGAACTCCTGCACACAGCGACAAGGTCAACCGGAGCATAAAAGAAGGGAAACAGAGAGAGGGAAGATGTTCCGCGACTCCGCGAAGATGATTCGAGGCTCGAAGAAGCTTACGGAGGCGATGGAGCGGTGCTGTGCTTGGCGGCGGCGCTCCGCGTCGGCGACGGACGCGGTGCGAGGCGGCGCTGCGGCTAGCTTGAGGCAAAGGCAAGGCAAATAGATGGGAAAAGCGGCGGGGTACGGCGCTATTTATAGGAGGGCCGACAGAGTCCCACACGGATACGGGAGCGGGGAACGCAGAAACTGCGGGGGAGGCGGTGGCGGTGAAGAGGAGAGTCCGGTGCAAACTTGACTAAGGTAGAAGACGGGCTGACGTGCGGGGCCGCTACGTCAGAGAGTGAGGGGTCGAGTCCGAGGCGGAGACGGAGGGGTCGTTCGTTCGACCCCCCGTCCGTCAATCGGGGTCGAGACCGAGCGGGAGTCGAGGCTCGAGCAAGGATCGAAGCTCGAGGCCGAGCAGGCCTGCGGCACATCACTGGGCCGAGGAGGTCGACGGGCCGAAAGAACCGAAAAGAGGGAGAGAGAGAGAGAAAAAGGTTTTTCTTTTTATTTTCTTTTGCAATTGATTTTCCAAAAAGGGTTTTGAAATATTTCTTGAGTTTTGTAAACCAAGCAACACAAGAAAATGCAGAGGCATGAAATGCACAAACATTTTGAACCCTAACATGGGATATTAGTTTTAGTTTTATTTATTTAATTCTATGAGCACAAAAATTGCTTGAATTAAATCAAATTTAAATTAAATTCAAACCTAATTTCTATTTCAAATTTTAGGGTGCTATAGGACGAGCCTCCGGACACTGTTTTACTGAGGGTCCGGACAACCGCGCATGCTACCGTACCCTTGCCCGTTTGAATCGAGTCGTTGGTGTGCTTCAGCACACGAAAAAACACCTCCGAACGCTATGAACAGTAGAGGTCCAAACCATTAAACCGAGCGTCCGGACTCTACACAGCCCGAGAGCAGTTTTTGCTCCGGACGCTGTCCGGACAGCACCTCCGGACGCTAGGTTGCGTCCGGAACACACAGAGCATCCCGGAGAGCAGTTTTTAGGCCTTCGGACGCAGGTCCGGACGCTAAAGTGCGTCCAGGCTGCACAGTTCGCACCGAAACACCCGTATCTCTTAGCTCCGAACTTCGATTTCGATGATCTTGGACTTTTTGGAAAGCTAACTCAGAGTCCTACACATACCTCAAGTCCATTTGATCCATATCACAATGAATCAAAGAAGTATTTCATTCCAAGATCCAGTCTAGTGTTAGGAGCATACCGAAAAACATTTTTCTCTTCTCCGAGTTGATTCAATTCAACTCCAACACCTTCTCCTTTGCAAATGTGCCAACACCACCAAGTGTACATCACCATGTGCATGTGTGTTAGAATTTTCACAATCATTTTCAAAGGAATTTTCACTTTCTCTTACCACGCCAATCGATCCTAGTGCATCGCAAAGTTAGATCGCTCAAGTGGCACTAGATAACCGATATGCATACAAGTTTGCTCCTCTTGATAGTACGGCTATCTATCCTACACCCGTTCATATACTTCTATACACACCTATGACCGGTGAAATGAAATGCCCTATTGAAAGACCTTGTTTGGTTTTGGTTAATTGATGAAACCTATGGACTAACCCTTGTACTAAGTGTATGATCAAGATAGGGTAATCCACCTTGGTACATGGAGCTAGATGAATGACCATGATGAATCAAGTGCTCCATGGACTAAGGAAAATAAGAAAGAGAAAAACAAAAATGGGCTCAAGGCAAAGGTATATCCATAGGGCCATTTTTGGTTTAGTGATCAAGACACTATAGAGAGTGTGATCACCTTTAGGATAGACAACCGTACTATTAAGAAGGGAAAACTCGTTTCGATTGCGGTTATCAAGTGCCACTAGGTTTGTATTGCATCCATATAAAATGAACCTAAGTGACACAAAGAACTAAATATAATCCAAGATATATATTGTAAAAAGGCTAACACAGGTGAACAAGAGATGCATCACAAGGTGTTAGCACATGGAATCTTGGAGAAGAAGTAGTGGCTCGGTTTGCCACTCAGAGAGGCTCCGGACGCAAGGTACGGACGCAAGGCAGAGGCCGACCAGACCATCGGAGATGCGATCGGAGGCATATCCTAGCCTCGGCCAAGACTGGGCAGAGCATCCGGACGCAAAAGAGAGTCCGGACGCGGACACCGAACGCGTGTCCGGGACTCAGCGCTCTCTGGACCCCTCTGATCTTTTTATCCGGACGCTAAGTAGTGTCCGGACGCGGGTCTCCAGTCAAGAGTCCGGAGAGATGGAGCTCTTTGGACCGTCTCTAAGTTGGATCCAGACGCAAGAAAAGGAGGGTCCGGACGCTACTGTTGCGTGCGTCCGGATGAGACACGTCAGCACCAGAAGGGCGCCAACTGCAGGATTCAAACTGGAGGAGGGTCCAGACGCAGGCGCGTTGGTCCGAATCCCCCATGCAGACTGCGTCCGAACTGACGCAGACAGTGGCAGTAAGGGGGCAAAATGGCTAGTCTTTGAAGGAAAGCTACAAATATGTTTTGTTCAGCTCCTAGGGCTCTCTCTTGCACCTCCCATTCATTTGACATACTTGTGCTTGCTTGAGATAGCCCCCAACTCACTCTCTTCACTCTTGTTGCATACTTGTGAGAGTTTGAGTGAACCAAGTGTAGGCTTATGAGGTTTCTACGCTAGCCGGAAAACAAATTTTTCTGCCCCATAAACCAGGAACTAGTGCTAGTTATAGATCACAGGGTTACCACTAGACGCGCAGGTGCAACGGAAGGGACTTGATGTAGTCGTGCGCGTCGCAGCAGTGTCGTGCAGTTGCGAGGTCATCCGTCTCAACATCTCTTACTCGCAGTTCATCCTTGTGCTCCAAATGCAGCACCTCCGAGGAATCCCACATGTGCAGGGAAGAAGCGTCACATCTCTGGACTGCTAGGTCTGCGAGGAGTACTAGGCGTGAGCGTGGGGAGGGCGACGGCGGCTGCCAAAGAACATGAGATCAACTCGCCCCATGCCACACCTTTCTTATATAGGCGTCCTAATGAGCTCCCACGTTGGAGGCCCATTAGTAACCCTAAACCTAGTCTAATTCGGGTCCAGGCTTCCAGCCCCTTAAGCGTCCGACCCTATGGGCTCACGCACACATAGACATGGCCCAAGTACTCTTACTCGACCAATAGTTGATAGCGGCCTCTAGCAAGGCGGTTCAACTCCTATGCATATGCTACGATCATATCAGACGAACCACCACATTACAATATAAATGTTATTCCTTTGCCTCATGATATTTGGTTCAACTCGTGGGTTAACACTTAACCCAAGCACGACCATGCATTTCATGATCTAATCATTTGAGTGATCCAATGATATCTCTCTCTCATGGAGAGTGGCAAATTCCATCTTGATTGACTATGTCTCACAGCATGTTTCCTAACAAACCCGAAAGTCACCTTTATGACTACCCAGTCACGGAGTAGCGTTTGGTAGTCCCAAGGTAGGTCGTTTCACATCTTGAGTACATACGACAATCTCAGGTCTAAGGACATAACGTACATGATATATATAGAGACAATCTCATGTCGGGTCTGTCCAGCACCATGTCCTACATGTGCCCACATTATTAGTTCGACATCTCCATGTCCATGACTTGTGAAACATAGTCATCAACTAATAATGTGTTGATCCAATATTCATGTACATTCTAGTATGAACTTCGATCAGGGACAACTTTAGAATAACCATACAAGTAAAAGAGTTTCACAAACAATTCACATAATTTCTTATCGATACAAGTTGTCTTTAATGGATATTCATTGAACTCATAATATGTCATGGATACAAGGAAATAAAATCATCTCTATGGTTACCTCTAGGGCATATTCCCAACACCAAGTGCATTGATCATTGCATTGCATCTTAGTGGCACTTGGTCATCGTCGTCGCCGCAGGATTTCTTGTTATTCTTCGTGTTTGCCAACACCTAGATGGCTTGGGGATTATGGAGAAGCTTCGGCGCAATTGGTGATTGTTTGCGGCCAGCTTCGGTGATTGTGAGAGGGCTTGTACCCACCTCGGTGGAGCGCCAAAGGGTAACTCTAGTGGATTGCTCGTGTCATTGAGTTACTCTCATTTGAGTGGATTCTTGTGGCGCCCGAGTTAGTGGGCTAGGCTTGTGATTGCCTATTAGCCACCGAATCACCACTTGAGTAGTCGACACAACGGGGACAAGCTTGGTGGCAACCAAGTGAACCTCGGGAGAAAAATCGATTGTCATCTTGTCTCCCGACTATTCATTGGTATTCTTGTGATTGGTTCTCTACATTGACATCCATACATCACAAGGCATCGGTATAACAATCACCTCCTCTCTTGTATTTACTTCTTCCAAATCTTGTCTAGTTAGCCTCTTTAGTAGTTGTGTTGACACAAAAAGCGTCAGGATCTGCGAACACCTCAGGCTTATACCCGAATTCGATATCCGAGGGCGTGCCAGTCGATTTGACCAGTTAATCGACAAGGACGATAACTAGAACAAGATCCAAACAAGACAACGGTGATACACCCAGATGTCAAGACTTAGACTTGATCAAGATACTTAGAGCAGAGCTGAACGAGACAACAGCGATGCACCCGGATGTCAAAGCTCAGATTACTCCCATGCGGAACTTGCAAGGGTTGACGGAGGTCGATGAGATGTAGCCCGTCGAAACTTGAAGAACTCGTAGATAAACTAATACCTAATGCGGTAAAGATAAATTACTGGAAAGGTAAATAAGATAAAAAGTGATTGATATGTTTGATATTCTTGGATATGATCGTTTACAGCACCCCTGGGTACCTATTTATACTCCGGTAGAGGGAGTTGTAGATAGATACGACTCGTACCTGTCCTAAATAAAACAAACTCCTATTTTAAAGGAAATAACTGACTCGCGTAGGAGCCGGACTCAAACAATAATATTTTTCCTAAACAAACTCTTTTATTTTAAAGGAAATAAATGACTCGTGCAAGAGTCAGACTCAAACTTCTATAACAATACTGGTATAAAATCACCAGTTTCCTTATGTCTCCTCCCCGATGAAACTTTCCATTGACACATCCTTCCGATCCGCAATTTCCTTTTAACGTCATCGGCAACCGTGTGCTCACGTTAGCCATGTCATCTTTCATCGGCAACTTTCCGTCCTCATCGGCAACAGGCTTTGGCTCTCATCGGCAACACTTTCCTGTCGGTAACATTCCTGTTTCTATCGGCATATTGGCAATTTGACCGGTAATGTCCCAATGCCGATACGGAACGACAACTAACATTTTGCCGATCGGCACAATCCTTATATCATATTGACACGTGCCAAAAACGGTGTCAACACATGCCCCCCAATTTCGTAGTATAAGATATCTTATGCCCCGAAATTTCTTCTACCGCATCTCTGGAACCATCGGTTGTGCTGCTCCCAGTGCACAAACTCTTCACGCTCAGCCTGCCGATAGCCCCAAGTGTAACAGTTGAAATGCCAGGGCTCACCAAGTGCTGCTCCCAAACCAAAATGCCCAAGGCCATCGACTCCAGTTACACCATCGGCAATATATTAACATCTGTCGATGGATCCCCATCCTTGCGCTTTGGCCTTCATAGCTTGTCTGAAGATTTCCCTCTGGAAGGATTTTCATCGTGACACAAATCTTCTTAGCGTTCGCGCTGGATCCTCCTTTTCTGAGTCTTTGTCAGACCCTTAGGACACCATTGAGGAAGCTTGGTCTTCCAAACAGGCTGATACTACTTCCCACTGCCTGCATCTGCACTACCTCTTATGTTTGGATCCCTAGAGAAAATTTCTTCATCGGGCACCCTGGCATTGACCATATCCTCAAGCTCTTCCTAATCAATACATCTGCTAAGCCTATCGTGTGCACTGAGCTTGCCCCCCAGCCAATCATGTGCTGATCTCTTCTCTTTGATCGGCGTGCGATAGCTTGATGCCCAATCGTCAAAACAAGACTTCCTTTTTGACCGATCGACAGGGTAGTACCCATTGCATTCAGGGCAATTATCGGCAGTGGGTAGCTTGATGCCTTCTTCCCAACAGTGAACAAAGAAGGGGCACCTCCAATGATTTTTATGCCAATGCCACTCTTGGCGCCTTTCTTCCTGCTGCCGATGTTGATCTTCATGCCAACGCCAATCTTGTCGTGGCCGTCTATGCGTGATCACATCGTCATAAGACTTTCTGGCGCTACTGCTATCATTGGAAACTCTCTTGCCTATTCTACCATCGGTAAACTTTCCCCCTGTTACTTCATGCGTAGCTATATGATGTCCAGGGTCTACCGATGCACTTTTCTTGGCAGCTTCCGATGTCAACACCTTAATTTTACTAGTTTTCACCATGTTATTTGGAAATGGGTGCTGATTGATCTTCATTGGCTTCTGGGCTTTGTAATTTTCAAACTTAATCCACCCAGACTCAATTCCTGACTGCAACTGCTGCCTAAAGACTTTGCAGTCATTGGTATTGTGCGAAGTTGCATTGTGCCACTTGCAATACCTCATTTTCTTGAGCTCTTTGGCCGATGGAATTACCTGGTTAGGTTCCAGCTTAATCTTCCCTTCTTGGAGCAATAGGTCAAACATCCTATCGGCCTTGGTGATATCAAAAGTGCATCTCTCAGCTTCTTTCTGATCGAACGAACAAGATATCGGCTTTTTATTCTCTACTGATTCAACTAAATCGATACTTGCTTCTTCGTCTGAATCTGTATTCTTAGATAAAGACACCTCTTCATCCCAATTTTCTCTAGGCTCGAAAACTCCGGTGTCTTGATCGGCAGCCCTTTGTATAAGATGGCTCAAGCTTTCAAACTCTTGAGACGCGTACTTATCCCTGATGTGCGGTAGCAACCCCTGGAAAGCCAAATCCGCCAATTGCCGATCATCAAGTACCAAGCTATAGCACTTGTTCTTCACGCCTCGCAGTCTTTGGACGAAGCTTTCTACCGATTCATCATCACACTGCTTCAGCTTGACTAAATCGGTAAGCTTCTTCTCATGTGTGCCAGCAAAGAAGTACTTGTGAAACTGTTTTTCTAGATCGGCCCAAGTGATCACAGAATTTGGAGATAGTGAAACAAACCACGTAAATGCCGATCCAAATAACGATGACGAGAACAATCTCACCCTCAGTTCATCCTTGCTGGCTGCCTCCCCATACTGGATAATGAAGCGGTTGATGTTCTCCATCGTTGACGTGTCATCTTGGCCAGAGAACTTGTTAAAATCCGGCACCTTGTACCGATTTGGAAGAGGGATTAAATCGTATTCCGAAGGATATGGCGTCCGATAAGAGTATGTGTTAACCTTGGGTTTAATGCCGAATTGTTCTTTTGCCACTTCGGCAATCTTATCGGCCCAGCACGCATCCTGCTCTTGCCGACTCATTGGTTGAATGTCGATTGGCGGAGCCGGCTGATGCGCCCCTTCGGGTCTTGGTGGCAAAACGCTTGAAGTAATTGGCGCGTGCACAGTACCAGTCATCTGAACATTATGCATCGGCTGAGTTGCCGATGGGCAATTTTGCACATTCACTGGCTTATGCTATGACAGTATATTAATCGGTTGCTGAACCGATGTCTCATTGTGCACATTCACTTGCGAGTACCGCGGCAAAGTAGTACCTATCGGCTGATGTACCGATATTTCATTCTGAAGACTCACCGGTGAATGATACTGTGGAGCTTTCGCCACTTGGTATCCAGGCTGCACAACTTGCTGCTGAATCGGTAATTGACCAATCCAACTTACATTAGATGGCATCAGCATATGATTTGCCGATGGCTGATATCTAGCTGACGCTTGTAGCCCTTGTACCCTTGGATGATCGCCTTGACTCGCGGGTACCACAGCTTGAGCAGTCATTGCCGATACAGGCTAATTGACAATCGGCATGCCTTGTTGCATCGGCCAAGAACTTGCCGATAGCTGATAACTAGCTAATGCTTGTCGTTCTTATGGCACTGGGTAATTAACAGAATAACTACCTTGGTTAGCAGGTATTCCAGTTTGAAGAACCATTGCTGCCATGGGTTGACTTGCAGCTGCTGGGCCTTGTTGTATCGGCAAGTGATTTGTCGATGGTTGGGCGTAAGGCACTCTGGGTATTGCCATTTGAAGATTCCCTGTCGGCAACTGCACCGTTGGAGAAGATGTAGCATAATGCATTACTGGAACCATCGGCTGTACAAGTGTTGCCGATGCCATGGGAATCTTCCACCCTGCATGGTTACCTTGGACCAATCTGGAATCAGCAGACGGACTTGGAGACATACCGTATCCCCACCAGTTGGCAGAAGTTGGCTGATTCTAGGTCACAGGTCCAGACATTGTTAAGGCCACCAGATTTGTATTCACCTGAGTGATGCTTGCTGGGCTCGATCTTGGTGGCATGATCTCATCGTCAGATCGGTTCATAATCGGTGAAGACACCCTTGGAACCGCCGATGGGATCGTAACAGATGTCGATTCGAGTTGACGATACTCCGGACCAACATAATATGGTGCCTATCCTCCCTTGAATGTTTGCTTAACAACATTGCATACAGTATCGGACAGTACATTGGATTGGCTAATTAATACATTATTTAGTGCAGAATTAACCATCTCTTGTAATTTACCAGGATCGGCGTCGAAAGTGACCTGCCGTGGCGACGGCGGATCTTGCTTCTGGACTGCTTCGCTGATTCTATTTAGGCTGAAGGATTTGAGATATAACCGCTTGTACTCCTCCATAGCCTGCTCCATAGCCTGCTTTTGATCATCTCTCAGATTGGCTTCGGAGACTCCGATGACGTTCTTCGGATTGACGCCGGTATGATCATCCATAGTAGATGTATAATTGGTCCCACTGGGCGTGCCAAAAGAGGTGTTGACACAAAAAGCGTCAGGATCTGCGAACACCTCGGGCTTATACCCGAATTCGATATCCGAGGGCGTGCCAGTCGATTTGACCAGTTAATCGACAAGGACGATAACTAGAACAAGATCCAAACAAGACAACGGCGATACGCCCAGATGCCAATATTGAGACTTGATCAAGATACTTAGAGCAGAGCTGAACGAGACAATAGCGATGCGCCCGGATGTCAAAGCTCAGATTACTCCCATGCGGAACTTGCAAGGGTTGATGGAGGTCGATGAGATGCAGCCCGTCGAAACTTGAAGAACTCGTAGATAAACTAATACCTAATGCGGTAAAGATAAATTACTGGAAAGGTAAATAAGATAAAAAGTGATTGATATGTTTGATATGCTTGGATATGATCGTTTACAGCACCCCTGGGTACCTATTTATACTCCGGTAGAGGGAGTTGTAGATAGATACGACTCGTACCTGTCCTAAATAAAACAAACTCCTATTTTAAAGGAAATAACTGACTCGCGTAGGAGCCGTACTCAAACAATAATATTTTTCCTAAACAAACTCTTTTATTTTAAAGGAAATAAATGACTCGTGCAAGAGTCGGACTCAAACTTCTATAACAATACTAGTATAAAATCACCAGTTTCCTTATGTCTCCTCCCCAATGAAACTTTCCATTGACACATCCTTTGGATCCGCAATTTCCTTTTAACGTCATCGGCAACCGTGTGCTCACATTAGCCAAGTCATCTTTCATCGGCAACTTTCCGTCCTCATCGGCAACAGGCTTTGGCTCTCATCGGCAACACTTTCCTGTTGGTAACATTCTTGTTTCTATCGGCATATCAGCAATTTGACCGGTAATGTCCCAATGCCGATACGGAACGACAACTAACATTTTGCCGATCGGCACAATCCTTATATCATATTGACACGTGCCAAAACCAGTGTCAACAAGTTGTTCTTGCTAGCTTGTACTAAGTGCTTTAGGTTCTTGCTATTGATTGACAAGCACTTAGCTAACTAGAATTGCATTGGATAGGTGGTTTTGCACCCCAAGTAGAGCTTGAGCAAAAAGCTTTGCTTAAGTGTTATCTAACCTTTTGCTCTAGTGTTTTGTATAATTTTTATTAGGCTATTCACCCCCCCCCTCTAGCCATCTAGGACCTTTCAAGTAGTATCGGAGCCGTGGTCACCGCTATTATCAAGGCTTAACAACCTTCGGTGTTAGTGATGGCTCAAATATCATTCAACCATGTGGGAAGCAAGCCACCAATGTTTGATGGCACATCATTTGATTATTGGAAGAGGAAGATGAAGATGCATCTAGGCTCAATACATGAGAAAGTGTGGAGTGCGACCGAAAGTGACTTTGGCATTCTTGATGAAGCTGCTCCCACACCTAGAGAGCAAGAGAACCGACAATGCAACACCATGGCACTCAATGTGATCTACAATGGCATTGATTCCAAGGTGTTTTAACAAATCAAAGATCTTGAGAAGGCAAGTGAAGTGTGGAAGAGATTAGAAGATACATATGAAGGCACTTCAACGGTAAAGAATGCCAAGTTGTACATGCTCAAGGACAAGCTATCTCACTTTAAGATGAAGGATGATGAGTCCATCCCGGAGATGTTTCATAGGCTCCAAGTGATCATCAATGATCTCAGGAGCTTGGGTGAGAAGATCAAGAATGAAGACTTCTCAAACTGATTTCTTGGTTGTTTGCCCAAGAAATACAAGACCTTGAGGCAAATAATTAGGAGAGATGGTTTGGACAAGATCACTCCCAATGAAGTTCTTGGTGAGATCATGACCGAAGAGCAATACAATGAGGAAAATGAAGAAGAAGAGGTCAAGGAAGAAAAGAAAGAAAAGAAGAGCTTAGCAGTCAAAGCTTCATCATCCAAGAGCAAGGGCAAAGCAAAGAAGCAAGAGTCAACTGATAATGAAGAATCTAGTGACCTTGACGATGAGATGATGGCCCTCTTTATGCGCAAGTTTGGCAAGTTCATGAAGAAGAAGGGCTATGGTGCTAGAAAGAGAAGAGACAACTTCAAGAGCAAAGAATATGAGAAGAGATGCTACAAGTGCAAGAAAACCGGTCACATGATTGCGGATTGTCCCAATCATAGTGATGATGATGATGAGAAGAAGAAGAGCAAGTATGAGAAGAAGGAGAAGAAGCTATCTTTCACCAAGAAGAAGAATGGTGAATCATACATGGTGACTTGGGATGATAGTGATTCTTCCGATGATGAAAGGAAGAAGACCAAGAAGAAGGCATTGGCAAGCATTTCTCTAAACAACAAGCCATCCAGCTTCGACACTCCATCATGCTTCATGGCTAAGCCATCTAAGGTACAATCTCATGATGATAGTGATAGTGATGATGATAGTAGGATGATGAGAAGGAGTACTCCAAGGAGGAACTAGTTGATATGATGAAGCAAACTTATGAGACAAAGAGGAAGGAGTGCAAAGAATTGAACAAGAAGCTTAAGGCTCTTGAACAATCCTTTGATGAGCTCAATGGCTCTCATGAGATGCTAATGGAAACCCATGAGAAGCTTGAGAGGACTCACCACAAGCTTGAAAAGGCTCACTCCTCTCTCCTTGATCAAAACAAGGATAAGGTTGTTACATCATGTAGCATTGGAGTAACTTGTGATATTCTAGATGAATCATTTTTCACTCCTATCATTGTTGCACCAACCGAGACACAATGTAGCACCTCCACTTGCACATCTACTAGTGATAGCTCAAAGGATGATGCTACACTAGTGATTGAAAATAAAAAAAAATGAAAAATGATGTTAATGAACTCACTTATGCTTTGGGTAAGACATATGGTGGAGATGTCCGCATGCTAAAGTGCTTGGGTAGCCAAAGATTTTCCCACTACAAAGAGGGATTAGGCTATACCCCCAAGAAGGGCAAATCAGCCTTTGTAACTCCTAAGCCTAGCTTTATGAGGACCAATGGCCGGTATTGCACAAAATGCAAACAAGTGGGCCATGTTGACCAATATTGCAAACTTAACATAAACCAAACCAAGTTTGCTAAAGCTACCTCTATGCACTTTGATTCATGTTATATGCTTACCAAAAGTGCTAAAGGTATCATAGCTAAGTATGTTGGCACACCTTGTGTTGGTCCAAAGAAGAAGGCTATTTGGGTGCCAAAATACTTGGTCACTAAATTTGGAGGACCCAAACAAGTATGGGTACCTAAAAGAAACTAATTTTTTTTGTAGGTAAATTACAAGGCCGGAGGAAGGCATTGGGTGCTTGATAGTGGGTGCACTTAACACATGACCGGGGATTCTAGAATGTTCAAATCAATCAACTCCAACACCAATGATGGCATTGATAGTATTACATTTGGTGATAATGGCAAGGGCAAGGTTAAGGGTCTTGGTAAGATTGCAATATCCAATGACTTGAGCATATCCAATGTCTTGCTAGTTGAGAGCTTGAACTTCAATTTGCTATCGGTAGCTCAATTGTGTGATCTTGGATTCAAATGCATATTTGGAATAGATGATGTAGAGATCATTAGTGTAGATGGTTCAAACTTGATCTTCAAAGGCTTTAGATATGAGAACCTCTACCTAGTTGATTTTAATGCTAAGGAAGCTCAATTTTCAACTTGCTTGCTCACTAAATCAAGTATGGGTTGGTTATGGCATAGAAGGCTTGGTCATGTTGGAATGAAGCAATTGAATAGATTGATCAAACATGACTTAGTAAGAGGCTTGAAAGATGGTGTATTTGAGAAGGACAAACTTTGTAGCTCTTGTCAAGCCGGCAAACAAGTTGGTAACACTCATCCAAAGAAAGGAATGATGAGCACTAGTAGAGCATTTGAGTTGTTGCACATGGATCTATTTGGACCAACAACATACACTAGTATTGGATGCAACAAGTATGGCTTTGTCATAGTGGATGATCTTACAAGATACACTTGGGTATTCTTTCTCAATGACAAGAGTGAAACATTTGCCACATTCAAAACTTTTGTCAAGAGATGTCACAATGAGTTTGAAACTACCATCAAGAAAGTGAGAAGTGACAATGGAAGTGAATTCAAGAATACAAGAGTTGAAGAGCTATGTGATGAGCTTGGAATCAAACATCAATTTTCAGCCAAGTACACTCCTCAATCAAATGGCCTTGTTGAGAGGAAAAATAGAACATTGATTGATATGGCAAGATCTATGCTTAGTGAGTACAATGTGAGTCACTCCTTTTGGGTTGTAGCTATCAACACCGCTTGCTACTCTAGCAACCAGTTGTATTGTCACCCATTAATGCAGAAGACACCATATGAGCTTTTGAATGGAAGAAAGCCCAACATTGCATACTTTAGAGTCTTTGGGTGCAAATGTTACATCTTGAAGAAAGGCACAAGACTTGGGAAGTTTGACAAGAAATGTGATGAAGGGTTCTTACTTGGTTACTCAACCACAAGCAAAGCATATAGAGTATGGAATTCAGCTAGTGGTATACTTGAGGAGGTTCATGATGTTGAATTTTATGAAACCAATGGCTCCCAAGTTGAGAATGAGAATCTAGAAGATGTGAGTGGATCTCAATTGGCACATGCTATGAAGAGCATGGATATTGGGGATATTCGGCCAAGGCAAGTGATTGACATTGAAGATGACAAAGATCAAGTGATCAACTCACCCATCAAGAAAGGTAGTAGCTCTCAAGTGCAAGATCAACATGTTGCTAGTTCATCTCAATCAAGCTCAAGCAATCAAGTTCCAACTCTCCAACCAACCAACATTGCAAGAGATCACCCCATTGATCAAATAGTTGGTGACATTACAAGTGGTGTTCAAACAAGATCAAGATTGGCATCCTTTTGTGAGCACTACTCCTTTGTATCATCCATAGAGCCAACAAAGATTGATGAAGCCCTACAAGATGTTGATTGGGTCAATGCTATGCATGAAGAGCTCAACAATTTCACTAGGAACCAAGTTTGGGAACTAGTTGAAAGACCCAAGAACTACAATGTGATTAGCACAAGATGGGTATTTAGAAACAAGCAAGACCAAGATGGTATAGTTGTGAGGAACAAAGCAAGATTGGTAGCTCAAGGATATACTCAAGTTGAGGGTCTTGACTTTGGAGAAACCTATGCACCGGTTGCAAGATTAGAGACAATTAGAATTCTATTGGCCTATGCATGTGCACACAACATCAACCTATACCAAATGGATGTGAAGAGTGCTTTCTTGAATGGATATATCAATGAGCTAGTATATGTTGAGCAACCTCCCGGTTTTGAAGATGACAAGAAGCCCAACCATGTGTACAAGTTGAGGAAGGCTTTATATGGCTTGAAACAAGCACCTAGAGCATGGTATGAAAGATAGAGGGACTTCCTTCTATATAAAGGGTTCATTATGGGGAAGGTTTATACTACTCTCTTCACCAAGAAGCTTGGCAAAGATCTATTTGTGCTCCAAATCTATGTGGATGACATCATATTCAGTTCAACCAATCAAGAATTTTGTGAAGAGTTTGACAAGATGATGGCAAATGAGTTTGAAATGTCAATGATTGGTGAACTTAGCTACTTCCTTGGTCTTCAAATCAAGCAATTCAAGAAAGGCACCTTTGTGAGTCAAGGCAAGTACATCAAGGATATGATGAGTCTAAAGGCATTAGCACTCCAATGGGCACTAATGGACACTTGGATAGTGATGCTAGTAGCAATATGGTGGATCAAAAGGTGTATCGGTCTATAATTGGAAGCCTACTCTATGTGACCGCTTCAAGGCCGGATGTGATGTTTTGTGTATGCATGTGTGCAAGATTCCAAGCCTCTCCAAGAGTGTTGGTGTCTAAAATAGCAGGGTCTAGACGGCCAAGGACTAAATTTCTCAGCGTGTCGGAGTTCGGATGGTTCCGCTCGGAGAACACAGAGGTTTATACTGGTTCAGGCACGAACGCCCTACGTCTAGTGTGTTGCGGGGTCGTATTACCGAGCGTGGAGAGCTCGTAGAGGGGAGCTACAAGCTTTGGTGAGAGAGGGAAGGCGATTCCCAGGTCTCGTGCGTATGAGGTTCTTGGTTCTGGTGAGAGAGCTAGATTGGGGGTCCATTCCCTCCCTTTATACGTAGGGAGAGATGGAGGAGTACAGTAGAGAGGGGGAGTGATCGTGGGCCCGACTTGGGCTGCTGCCGAGGGAGGGCTTTGTCTTCATCCTGTCTTCCTTCCTGAGGAAGATTGCGCCGGTAGACACATGTCCGAGTCCTGTTCATCCTTGTTGTATTGTAGCCATGCACCTTGTAACCGGGAACCCTGCTGTCCCCTTTTCTGGGCATGGGCGGAGGCTGTCGCACAGGACCAGGCACCCCCGCGTTCTGTCGTACAGGGCTGATGACGCCCTAATCCCTATTGGGGTGTCCGTCGGAGACATGGTGTGGATGCAATGCGCAAAAGTCGTCGGTTAGGCAGCACAGGACCTTGTACCACATGGTGAACAAAGGTCGGCATGGCGACTCATGCCTTAAGCCTCATGCCTGAGGACGGAGGAGACTGTGGACCTTTTGACTATATGGGCTTGGGCACCCTAAGCTGTGGATGGCGATGAGATCTCCGAGGGTGAGGGATGTCACGGATGACGTTTGTTGGGATCGGACGGGGTGAAGGAGCCCCCGAGGGTTGACGATGTCACGGTTGACGCTAGCTTGGCTCGGGCAGGGCGGAGGAGCCCCCGAGGGTTGATGACGTCTCTGATGACGCCACCTTGGCTCGGGCAGGGCGGACGAGCCCCCGAGGGTTGATGACGTCTCGGATGACGCCACCTTGGCTCCGGTGGGGCGGAACCTCCGAGGGTTGATGACGTCTCGGATGACACCACCTTAGCTCAGGCGGGGCGGAGGAGCCCCCGAGGGTTGATGACGTCTCGGATGACACCACCTTGGCTCGGGCGGGGCGGAGGAGCCCCCGAGGGTTGATGACGTCTCGGATGACGCCACCTTGGCTCGGGCGAGGCGGAAGTGCCCCTGATGGTGAATTTATTTTTGTGGAGTCTGGTAAATTGGGTACCCTATTTCTAGGTATCCGACAGTAGCCCCCGAGCCTTCGATGTAGTGATGGACTACACCGGAGGCTTCCGAGAGCGCTTATGGTGGTTTGGTTAGATTTCGTGGATTCCAGTGGGTGCGCCCGAGCGCACCCGCCGGGTGTAGCCCCCGAGGCCTTAGGAGGGAGATTTTTCCTCCTAAGGGCTTATCCGGAAGTCGTGTTCGGTGCATGACTCTTCGCTCCCTCTTGAGGCAGAGAGGGAGTGGTCTACTCCGTATGTCAGAGCCAGAGCTCTAGTTGCACGCTAGCCCTACTGCGGGTTGCACTGTTGGCCTCGGGCTATCGTGCCCGGAGATGACGAGTCGGTACTGCGTCGTGCTGTCTTTCGGCCTGTACGGGCCATTTACCGGTCGAGGATACGTTTGTCGGTTTCGGGGTCTTACTGCGCCCCTTTCCCCCTCCCCCCGTGGCCCAAAAGTGGACGTGTCATGTCTTCCCCGTTTGAGGAGCGGTGCCAGAGCACTGCTCGCTCTACGGTCAAGACTCCGAACGGCGCGCCCTGAGCCTACCGTTTGCTTGGCCATTTATAGCCTCGCTGCCCCCTCTTGAAGTGGGTGTCGTCGCACAGTGCTATGTGGTTGGGAGGCGATGTTGTAACTTGACGGGCTGGCTGTCGCGCGAGTGCCCTGGTGGGCTATAAATAGGGGCGGCCACCTGTGGGGAGATGCACGTCCTCACAGTATGGCTTGCCCTAGATTCGTCCTCCGAGGTCCCGTCGGAGGGTCCCTCGAACCGCCTTGGTGAGCGGCCCTTTGAGTGCAAAACCGAATTCAGAGGAAGTTCTGCGTTAGGAGCGCCACCGTCTCGTGTCATCGGACGGGAGTTGTCAGGGGGAGTCTTGCGGCATGCGCAGTTCTTCCCCGTCATCTCGTCCCATGGGACGGTCGTGCTCCCTTGTCGTCTCCATAGCAATGGGCCAAGGATGCGTCTAGCGGAAAGACTGTGCGGTCCACCCGCACAGTTTTCTAAGCCAGACATTCCTTGGGCCTGCTGGTGGCAATGCCACCGTTGGGAGACGGTGGACCTGAAGGCATGCGAGCACGGGCGCGTCCGAGTGAGGACGTGTCAGTGCCGCCCCCCGAAGCCCTAGGGATTAGAAGGCGATCGTCCACGTACGCACATAGGGTCTCTTTGGTCATGTAGCACCTGTGTAAACACTGGTGTTGCATGCCTAGTTGGGCTTCGGGGGAGTGGTCCTGAACGCCTCTCGGTGCTGGTGAACACCGTCCCGGAGTAGGGCGGGGCATGTCGCCGGACCGACGGGCGTTACGCGGCCTGGCGTTCGAAGCGCGACCCAGAAAAATGCTTGACCAACTCATCATGCCTTTTTCTGGGGATGCAGTCGCCGCGCAGGTCTTGGGTGACGGTGGCGCAGTCGCTGCTCTATCATTAGAGACGAAGCAGGGGCAGTTGGCACGTTGGGCGTTCGCCTGATAGGCAGTCCTCGGAGTGACGTTACCGGTGTGCGCAGGGCGCTTGAAGCTTGCCCTGTTTCCCTCGGTCGGGATCCCCCTTCAGTCCATCTTGTGTTTGATTAGGTGTATGACAATTTGGTCTGGCCCTTGTGGTACCTGAAAAGCATGTAACCTTCGCAAGGATTAGCATATAAGAATGTGACGTTCGTTTGTCGTTTTTACCTGTGTGGACCTCTGACGCGTGAGGTTTGGTGCGCCTTTTTCCCTCTCCGTTACCCAATTGCTTGAACCGGTAGGAGGGGTGCGGCGGCAGCTCCCGAGTCTCTACTCGGTGCAGAGAAATGTCTTGGTTCTGTGCCGTCTTTTCATGTGTCCCCCGCGCATCTCTTCGCGAGATGGGGGGATGTGAGCTGGACCATGGTATCCTCAAGGCGGACGAACCATGGATGCTCGTCGAGGTGATAACGGGCCAATCTGAGTGAGGTGCTCGGTTCCCGTTCGCTGGGTTCCGGCTTGTGGCCCATGTCGTGGCTCACCCCAAATCGGTCTCATCTAGTAGTCGGATCCTTTCGATGGGTCCCGGGGGCCTGCTGCCTTCCTTCGGTAGGAATACCATGAACCAATCATCCATAAAGACGAACTCAAATACGAAATCTGAGAATGACCTTAGCATCCGATTTCCAGGCTAATGACCGCTAGCGTGTCCATTCCCTATTCGCCCCTCGCTCTGTTGTCCTGAGACGGCCATTTCGAACCCCGCTGGGTTGGCCTTTGCATCTCTGGACCGTAATGGGCCGTCGGGGCGTCTATAGCCCCTATCCCTTTAGCTTACCTGGGCCCGGAGGCCGTCATTGTTTGTGTCGGTGCGTACGCGTTCGTCCGATCTCTGGATGCTTCGGGTGAACCGTGTCGGGGGTCGGGCCGAGCCTTGCTTGCGCTTGAGGGCGAGCGTGGCGTTGAGCCTAGTGTCCCTGCGAATGTCAGGTAAAAAGGTTCTCGTGCGCGAGCGGGGACAGAATATGGGTGAAAACGATCGCATGCGGGAAGAAGATCGTGACGGGGCAAGATTTTATTGAAAAAAAATCGAGGGAAAATAGTCCCTTTATCCAACCCCCGAGTAAGACGTGCGACCCCAGGTTGGGAGCGCGTCTTGCTTACCGTTTGGGCTGCACGTCGCCCGTGTGGCGTATATCGAATCTCTTGCAAAGGAAAGATATTAACGCGGGCATATGTGATTCGGGGGAGGCGTTTAAGGATAGAAGCGATGTAGCTTTTCGATGTTCCAGGCGTTGGAGAAGACTTGGCTGTCGGGACCCATGGTGGCGATCTTGTAGCTTCCAGGGTGGAGGACCTCCACCACGACGTACGGTCCTTCCCACGGCGGCGTGAGTTTGTGCTTGTCTTTGTTGCTTTGCCTGATCCAAAGCACCAAGTCACCGATGTTGATTTCGCTCCTGCGGACGCGGCGGTCGTGGTATCTCTGGAGAGCCTGCTGGTACTTTGCGGAGTGTAGGAGGGCGATGTCCCTTGCTTCGTCTAGCTGGTCCACGGTGTCCTCCATGTTGGCTTGGTTGCCCTCCTCGTCGTAGGCCTTGACCCGCGGGGAACCGTACTCTAGGTCGGTGGGGAGCACGGCCTCTGCCCCGTAGAGCATGAAGAAAGAGGAGCAGTCGGTGGCTCTGCTCTGGGTCATTCTGAGGCTCCAGAGGACGGCTAGCAATTCTGCGACCCAACGACCTCCGAACTTCTTAAGCCGACTGAAGATTCTTGGCTTTAACCCATGCAGGATCATCCCGTTGACGCGCTCGACCTGCCCATTCGTTTGGGGGTGCGCGACGGCAGCCTAGTCCACCCGGATGTGGTTCCTATCGCAGAGGTCCAGGAACTTCTTGCTAGTGAATTGGGTGCCATTGTCGGTGATGATCGTGTTCGGCACTCCGAATCGATATATTATGTCCGTGAAGAACATCATTTCCTGCTCCGACTTGATCCGGGTGAGGGGGCGTGCCTCAATCCACTTCGAGAATTTGTCGATGGCGACGAGAAGGTGGTCGAAGCCCCCGGGCGCCCTGGATAGCGGTCCCACTAGGTCCAGACCCCAAACCGCAAAAGGCCATGTGAGGGGGTGGTCTGTATCGCCTACGCGGGCAGGTGAGACTTGTTGGCGTAGAACCGGCACCCTTCACAGGCGCGCACTACCTCTGTGGCGTTTGCTACGGTCGTTGGCTAGTAGAAACCTTGGCGGAAAGCCTTTCCGACAATCGTGCGGGGGGGGCGGGCTGCGTGATGTCCGCAGTCCCCCGCGTGTATGTCCTCCAGCAAGCTCACACCCTGCTCTGTAGGGAGGCAACGCTGCAAGATTCCCGTGGGGCTGCGCCTGTAGAGCTCTTGGTCGATAATGACGAAGGATTTGGCGCGCCGCGCGATGCGGCATGCTTTGTTCCTATCGTCGGGGAGGCTCTCCCGAACCAACCAATCCAGGATAGGTACCCTCTAGTCGGGGGAGGGTCATCGTCACTGATCGGTGCGTCGTCCCCGGCGTCGCGCACCCCCTCGATGCCCATGACCTCTGCCGTGGCTCTCTGGGGTCTTGGGCTCGGGTTCCACATGCCAGGTGACGGACGACTTGTGAAGGTCTCTAGCGAAAACTCCAGGCGGGATCGTACCCCAACTGGAGGCCAGCTTCGCGAGCTCGTCCGCCGCCTCGTTGTATCTCGTGGCTATGTGGTTGAGCTCTAGGCCGTAAATTTTTTCTTCCAGGCGGCGGACCGCCTGGCAGTATGCTGTCATCTTTGGGTCGTGGTAGTTTGACTCTTTCATAACCTGTTCGACTACAAGCTGGGAGTCGCCTCGTACGTCGAGTCTTTTGATTCCCAACTCCGTTGCTATTTGTAGCCCGTTTACCAGGGCCTCATATTCCGTGACGTTGTTAGACGCTAGAAAGAGCCAAACGGCGTGATGAAAGATGTCACGAGCTGATCGGACTCCTTCATCTAAATTTGGTGGTAACCAGAGTATGCGTCGAGGAACGAAAGTGTTTCACACCCCGAGGTGGAATCGACGATTTGGTCGATACGCGACAGAGGGTACGGGTCCTTGTCGCATGCCTTGTTCAAGCTGGTGTAATCTACACACATTCTCCATTTTCCGCTCTTCTTCTTCACTACCACTGGATTAGATAACCACTTGGGATGGAATACCTCTTTGATGAATCCAGCCGCAAGAAGTTTGCGGAGCTCCTCCCCGATGACCCATCGCCTCTCCTCGTCGAAATGGTGCTGACGTTGCTTCGCCGGCTGGGCTCCGGATTGAATCATCAAAGCATGTTTGGCCACGTCTCTCGGTATGCCCGGGACGTCTGCCGGGCTCCACGCGAACATATCGCCATTCGCGTGGAGGAAGTCGACAAGCGCCGATTCTTGCTCCGGATCCAGGGAGGCGCTGATGCGCAGCACTTGGTCGTCCATCACGGACGGGTCGAGGAGATTTCTTTTAACCCTTCTAGAGGGGTGAAGTTTCCCGTGCCCATAGAGTCGACTCTCTCATTGCTCGTGGCCTCGGCAGCCGCTACCGGTTCCGGGCGTTGTGCCGTGGCCATTGCTTTCTCGCAACATTCCACGTCACACTGGTACACCTCCGTAAGCTCGGAGGCGACCGTGATGACCCCGTGAGGGCCTGGAATTTTGAGCTTGAGGTAGGTGTAGTTCGTAATAGCCATGAACTTCGCGTAGCACGGCCTTCCCAACACCATGTGGCAGGGCACGCGGTAGTGAGCGACCTCGAAGGTGAGGAGCTCGGTCCGGAAGTTATCCGACTCCCCAAACGTAACGGGTAAGTCAACCTGCCTGAGGGGTATGGAAGGTTTCCCGGGGACGATTCCATGGAAGGCAACCCCTCCAGGCGAAGTTTTTTCCGAGGTACCTTTAGGGCCTCGAAGACGTTGTAGAACATGATGTTGAGGTCACTACCCCCATCCATCAATACCTTGGTGAAACATATGCCCCCTATGATCGGGTCCACGATAAGTGGATAGCGTCCCGGATGGGTGATGCGCTTCGGGTGGTCGCCTTGCCCGAACGTGATGTCGGTTTCCGACCAGTCGAGGAAGACAGGGGCCGTCAGGACGGCCGTGAAGACCTCACGCCGCTCCTGCTCCTGCCGACACTCGTGGTATCCGGTCCCCGGATCGCCGAAGATCATGAGGCATTTGTCCTCAAGGGGGGATAGGTTGTTGCGACCCCTGTCCCCGTTTTCGATGATTGAGAGATACCTAGCCATCTTGTCACACTGCTAAGGAGTGTGTCTGACAGGCACGCTATGGTATGGGCACGGCTTGGTGAGGTTGTCATCGTAGTCTCCTCCCTTCCTCCCGTCGTGGGGAGGAAAAGGAGGCCCGCGATCTGCCGATGCGACCCTGTCGTCGCAGCCGTGTCGCGGCCTGCCTTTTGCCTTCCTAGAACGGGAGGTCACGCCGATCGCCTTTCTGCCCGGTGTATAGGTCGCGATGACGCCAGGGAGGTGCCTGCAGACTAGCCGCCATTGTCCTTTCTCGGGTCGCCATCCTGCGCGGCCGGGCCACCCGAGGTTCAGCTGTCGGGGGTCTGGGAACCGCGGCGCCGGAGCTCCCGTTTCGCCTACGGGTGTGTTGTGCCCAGAAGAGAGCGGCTGCCCTCCTGCGAGCTACGCCGCCATGTTGGCGAACGCGAAGTAGAGGTTGTGCAGGGACTCCTGAGTCGGCTGGGGTCCCATGATCGTGTCGAGCTAGCGCTCGAACGGAAAATGATCGGCCCGCGGGACGACGGCCCGACGAGCGGGTTGCTCCCCGGAGGGAGACAAGTGGAAGTGGGCCATGGATGCGGTGATGGCGTCCATGGCTTCCTCGGAGGATGCCGTAGGGCGACAGAGAGCCAGGTCAGCCCCCTGCCCGTGGCACTGGAAGTCCAGGGTACCAAAACGAACAATGCAGCCCGGAGCGAAATCAACGCGGTGATCAGCCATCCGACACTCGAAAATACGGGTGACACGCAAAGGTCCCCTACCTGGCGCGCCAACTGTCGGTATCTAAAATGGCGGGGTCTAGACGGCCAACGAGTAAATTTCTAAGTGTGTCAGAGTTCGGATGGTTACGCTTGGAGAACATAGAGGTTTATACTGGTTCGGGCACAAATGCCCTACGTCTACTGTGTTGCGGGGTCGTATTACTGAGCGTGGAGAGATCGTAGAGGGGAGCTACAAGCTTTGGTGATAGAGGGAAGGTGATTCCCAGGTCTCGTGCGTATGAGGTTCTTGGTTCTGGTGTGTGCTTGCGTGTATGCGAGTTTGAGTGTGTGTGAATGAGTGTTGGAATGTCGAGAGAGCTAGATTGGGGGTCCATTCCCTCCCTTTATACGTAGGGAGAGATGGAGGAGTAGAGTAGAGAGAGAGGGGGAGTGATCATGGGCCCGACTTGGGCTACTGCCGAGGGAGGGCTTTGTCTCCATCCTGTCTTCCTTCCTGAGGAAGATTGCACCAGTAGACACATGTCTGACTCCTATTCATCCTTGTTGTGCTGTAGCCATGCACCTTGTGACTGGGAACCCTGTTGTCCCCTTTTCTGGGAATGGGCGGAGGCTGTTGCACAGAACCAGGCACCCCTGATTTCCGTCGTACAGGGCTGATGATGCCCTAATCCCTGTTCGGGTGTCCGTCAGAGACATGGCGTGGATGCAACGCGCAGAAGTCGTCGGTTAGGCAGCACACGACCTTGTACCGTAGGGTGAATAGAGGTCAGCATGGCGACTCATGCCTTAAGCCTCATGGCCTGAGGACGGACGAGACTGTGGACCTTTTAACTATATGGGCTAGGGCACCCTAGGTTGTGGATGGCGATGAGATCTCCAAGGGCGAGGGATGTCATGGATGACGTTTGCTGGGCTCGGATGGGGCGACGGAGCCCCCGAGGGTTGACGACATCACGGTTGACGCCACCTTGGCTCGGGCGGGGCGGAGGAGCCCCCGAGGGATGATGACGTCTCGGATGATGCCACCTTGGCTCGGGTGGGGCGGAGGAGCCCCCGAGGGTTGATGACGTCTCGGATGAAGCCACCTTGGCTGGGGCGGGGTGGAGGAGCCTCCGAGGGTTGATGATGTCTCGGATGACGCCACCTTGGCTCGGGAGGGGCCGAGGAGCCCCCGAGGGTTGATGGCATCTCAGATAATGCCACCTTGGCTCGGGCGGGGTGGAGAAGCCCACGAGGGTTGATGACGTCTCGGATGACGTCACCTTTTCTCGGGCGGGGCGGAGGAGCCCCCGAGGGTTGATGACGTCTCGAATAACGCCACCTTGGCTCGGGCGAGGCGGAAGTTGATGAGGAGTGGCCCGATCTTCCGTGAGGCAACCCATAAATTCGACTTGTGGAGAACTCGACATTAGCGATCCGGCTTCAAATCAGACACCATTCGAACCCTGCAACCGTTACACCACTGCTCCGTTGGTTATCAACCAAGCACAACTTGATTGACCTCGCCAATAAGGCTTTTCCTGCAAGCGAATCGAAGAACACAAGCAAGAAGGTATAAACACGCAATCTGAAATTGCAAATATGAATGATGCAAATATCAATAGAGGGTTCAAGAACTCGGTTCCAAAGGACTAATCGACACAGTGGAGGAGATCAAGAACAAGGGGCCATGGATCACTATAAAAGGACTAATCGACACAGTTACAATGAACGATTCAGTTTCTCGATGGAAAACTAAACTCTAAAACAAAACCCAAGTCTCAACGGCGGCAGCTACGTGGAATATAAGGGAGAGACGTCCTAGGGTTGGTGGTGACCAGGGGGAGGTGCCCCCAACATGGGCTTAAGGCCCGACTCGCGATACATGGCCAAGTTAGACCAAAATAGGTGACGAAGCACCGGAACAGATTCTGGACGCTGGCTTGTTTCGACGTTTCCCGATGACTCAGAAGGAACTTGGACGTCAAATCAAGTCCATTGGTTTCCTTATAAAATTATCTTTCCATCCGTGGGTGAATCATCGAAAACGGGGTCCGTATGCATCCTGGGCGTCCGTTTTACTCCTTGCTGGTCCTGGACTCCGAAACAGCCTCGAAGTCGACGTGGCAGCTGAGTTGGAGATGAGTTGCAACTTGGCAAAGATGATGACGTAGACGTGTCCAGCGTGGTGATGTCCTCATCATCCTCCTCTTCTTGAATTGGAGTCGTCCTCGACTCCATCATAGTTATGGCCTCATCATCCCCTCCTCCTAGAGTTGGAGTCGTCCTCGACTCCATCCCATCAACGAACTCCTGCAAAAGGTTAGTGAAAGCAGGCAATGCACAAGACATAATATGTTGACAAAACATAGTATAACATGGTGCATCAGGATTATCACATAACTCAGCAGTAGCAGAAGTTGATGCAAGAAAAGCACCTCCTGATAACTTAATCCCATTTTTATCAATGTTCGACGGAGGTTTATTTTTAATCTCTCGAGCATGTTTAACAATATCCGTAGGAGACAAAGGCAGCAAAGTAATTTTCTTTTCCTTATGCATGAAAGTGTATTTATTAGATCTACCATGGTGTAAAGCATCAGTATCAAATTCTCATGGATGTCCTAACAAAATTGAACAAGCTTGCATAGGTACAACATCAAAATCAGCAGTATGATGATAAGAGCCTGTGAAAAAGCTAATGCGGGCTGATTTACATACCTTCGTCATACCACTATTATTGAACCATTGAAGTTTATATGGATGCGAATGTTGTCTTGTGGTCAAGCCAACCTTTTCAACCAAATCTGAACTCACCAAGTTGTTGCAACTCCCGCTATCAATGATGGTGAGAACACGACAACCCTGCACAATAAGATACATGTGGAACAAGTTGTGGCGCTGGATGTTCATCTCTTCTTCATGTCCCACACGTGAACTCAGCACACGCTGCACAAGAAGGCTAGGATAGCCTGCGGTGGCAGCCACTCAATCAATTGTCTCCTCATCTTGATCGCCCTCGGTGGAATCTGCAGCAACGTTAGCAGCAAGGGCTAAATCATCTTCAACATCACTAGCACTTACATATCCATCCTCAGTAGCAATGAAAGCACAACGACTGGGGCACTCCTTCATGACATGTCCCATGCCTTTGCATTGGTGGAAAATGATTTTAGAGGAGGCGGAGCTAGTAGAAACACCCGGAGTGGCATCTTTCTTTGGCTGTGGAAACTGCACATTAGTCTTGGGTGTCTCCGGTTCGGAACGCTGCTGAAAATTCCGTCCAGTGTTAGACCTGAAAGGTTGTTGTTGTTGTGTGCGTCCCTGTACTTCACGTTCGGCCTTAATAGCAAGATGATACAATTGAGAAAAATTACACCATTCTTTGTAATCAAGAATGTTCTGTATATCATTGTTTAAACCATCAAAGAATCTAGCACTAGCATCATTATCATCTTCATTTATACCACAACGTGCTAAACCAATAAGCAATTCTTGATAGTATGCTTCTATGCCTTTATCACCTTGTTTTAAAGTTTGCAGTTTCAAGCGTAAATCATGTTGGTAATAAGGAGAAACAAAACGAGATTTCATACGTTGCTTTAAAACATTCCAAGTTTGAGGCACAGTAGCAGCATTACCAGGATTGCAAAGATCACTCCACCAGAACAAAGCCAAATTAGTAAACTCACTAGTAGCAAGTCTAACTCTATGCTCAGCCGGTACATTTTGAGAATCAAACTTTTGTTGAATAGTAAGTTCTCAATCTAAATATGCCTCAGGATCAATATTACCAGCAAAAGGAGGTAGGCTAAATTTAATTTTAGCAAAAGGATCATTATTACCATGATTATTACCTCTCATACCACGATGATTGAAGTTGTAGCGGCGATGGTTGCGTGCATCCCCGTCAGCATCCGCATCTCCATCATCAAAAACATCTCCATCCTCATCATTATCACGAGGAGGTGGACGGCGTTGGTCAACCTGCTCAATGCAGGTGACCAGATTGTTCACGTTGCGCGTCAGCTCGGTCATAAGATTGCGTTGTTCAGTCATGAACGTTATAAGTTCTCCCTTGGACACACACTTATTGAAATCCGTCAGAGATCCTGACATGGTTAGTAGATAGAAAAAGACAACACCAAAGTATTATCCCTATCAACTAAAAGGAACCAAGTGGTGGTGGTGGACAGTGGAATGCAAAATCACAAGCGGCTTACCACCATCTTGCAAGTGTTCTTACCAAAGCCAAACAGTAACAAGACCAAATTGGCGAAGCAATCGGTTGTTGAGCGTGGTAACAGTTGCAAGATGAACCTGTGCTGACTGAAGTATATATGGAGCTTTGGGAAGACACACTATGATCAGCAAGGATTAGCAAATAACGAAAGCAGATTTAGCTAAGTTCAATAAGTATCCAAAGTACAAATCACAATTGCTGGCTAAGATGTATCTAGATGTAGCGCAACAAGATGAAACAAAGGACGATGGAAAAAACTCACAGAACAAGCCAAAAGCTCGGATTTTTCATTTTTCCTGAATTTCCCCGGATTTTTCCAAAAGGCACTCACACTTTTTTTATTTTTTTACTATTTTTTATATTTTTCTATGAACAAGGATCACAAAAGATGCAACCACAAAAATTGGCACCTTCAACTGAAGTGGGATGTGGTCTACAGCAAATTCGCAAGTTCTCTGAAAAGCGTGCAAAACTTTCACAATTTTGTTCTTTATTTTCCCGATTTTTTGGCAATTTTGGCAAAACCAAACCGGCCGAAGGTCTGTTTGGGTCGGCTTCAAATAGCGTCAAGAAGCTCCACAATTGTTTTCATATTTTTCTGATAAACGAGCGAAAAGTTATGCTTGTTTTACGGAAGGTATGTCAAGTTATGTTTTCCGGAAGGCACAACACGACGACGACGGCGGCGGCGGCAGTTAGGGCAAAACGTCCCTAAACTCCAACACCGATCACAAGATCAAGCATGACTAACATCAGTAGGTATTCGCCAGATGATGTAAGGAGGGTTGCGATGCAGGCAAAAATAACAGCGGTTGGCAACCTATCTAGGGTTTGCGCGGCGGCGAGAGTTCACACAAGACGGCTAGCGGTGGCAAGTCGAGTGATGTGGTGGCTTCGACTTGTTGTTTGGGAACGGTGGATGGGATAGCGGCGGAAACAAAGAGCAGCAATGGTGTGGTTGAACTACGACTATGAACACAATCTAAACCAGCAACTTGACTCAAACCACGGACACAAACTCAATAAAGCAAATCTGAAAACGAAATTGCAAGGCACAAAGGGTGATAGGACAGCGAAATTTAATTTTTTTTGGAGGCTTTTTGTGGGCTCTAGGTAATGAATAAATATGAATCTAAGGCAAACGAGAGTATACCTCGCAGTTAACCTAAAAATCTGATACCAATTGATGAGGAGTGGCCCGATCTTCCGTGAGGTAACCGATAAATTCGACTTGTGGAGAACTCGACGTTGGCGATCCGGCTTCAAATCAGACACCATTCGAACCCTGCAACCGTTACACCACTGCTCCGTTGGTTATCAACCAAGCACAACTTGATTGACCTCGCCAATAAGGCTTTTCCTGCAAGCGAATCGAAGAACACAAGCAAGAAGGTATAAACACGCAATCTGAAATTGCAAATATGAATGATGCGAATATCAATAGAGGGTTCAAGAACTCAGTTCCAAAGGACTAATTGACATAGTGGAGGAGATCAAGAACGAGGGGCCCTGGATCACTCTAAAAGGACTAATCGACATAGTTACAATGAACGATTCAGTTTCTCGATGGAAAACTAAACTCTAAAACAAAACCCGAGTCTCAACGGCGGCGGCTATGTGGAATATAAGGGAGAGACATCCTAGGGTTGGTGGCGACCAGGGGGAGGCACCCCCAACATGGGCTTAAGGCCCGACTCGCGATACATGGCTAAGTTGGCCCAAAATAGGTGACGCAGCACCGGAACAGATTCTAGACGTTGACTTGTTTCGACATTTCCCGATGACTCAGAAGGAATTTGTACGTCAAACCAACTCCATTGGTTTCCTTATGAAATTATATTTCCATCCGTGGGTGAATCATCGAAAACGGGGTCCGTATGCATCCTGGGCGTCCATTTTACTCCTTGCTGGTCCTGGACTCCGAAATAGTCTCGAAGTCGACGTGGCAGCTGAGTTGGAGATGAGTTGCAACTTGGCAAAGACGATGACGTAGACGTGTCCAGCGTGGTGATGTCCTCATCAGAAGTGCCCCTGATGGTGATTTTGTTTTTGTGGAGTCTGGTAAATTGGGTACCCTTTTTCTAGGTATCCGACAAAGAGAAAGTCACTTGAAGGCTACAAAGAGAATATTGAGGTACTTGAAGCATACACAAGATGTTGGATTGTGGTATCCCAAGGGGTCTAACTTTGAGTTGCTTGGATACTCGGACTCCGACTATGCCGGATGCAAGATTGATAGAAAGAGCACATCGGGCACATGTCAATAGCTAGGCATGTCACTTGTATCTTGGTCATCAAAGAAGCAAAATAGTGTTGCACTCTCTACCACCGAAGCCGAATACATAAGTGCGGGTAGTTGTTGTGCTCAATTGCTTTGGATGAAAGCAACTTTGAATGACTATGGAATCAACTTCAAGCAAGTTCCATTGCTATGTGACAATGAAAGTGCGGTGAAGCTCACCAACAATCCGGTTCAACATTCAAGAACCAAGCACATTGATGTGAGGCACCATTTCATAAGAGATCATCAACTCAAGGGTGATATCAAGATAACAAGTGTTGGCACCGATGATCAACTTGCCGACATATTCACCAAGCCATTAGATGAGAAGAGGTTTTGCAAGCTAAGGAATGAATTGAACATTCTTGACTTCTCAAATATGTGTTGATGCACCCCCATATATGACATGCCTCTCTTTCGGTCTATGAAAGGTACTAGTTGTTTGACATGTCATTCATTCTTATTAGGACTTGTTAGTGCATCTAGACATCAACTCATTAGGCTCATTCATGGAAATCAAATGATTTGATGCTTATATGGTACCACTATTGCTTCTATGCTTGACTTGATCTAGTGGTAGCATATGACATATTTGTGGGCTTGCAATCCTAGAGTTTGATCTAGATCATGAACTTCAAATGTTTAGCTCAACATGGGCAAGATAACCATTCTAGGATGTGTGAACAAGCTTGTCCATGGTTTAAACCGAGTTAAATAGCTTGGGGCAAGTAATCTAGATTGAACCACAACTAACAATTCTCTCCAATAATCAAACCTTTGAGCACATCTTTTATGATAATAGATGCCAAAGGCGGAGAAGTAAGTAGTAAGAGAAAAATATTTTTGAAAATTTGAAAATGAAAGCACACAAGTAGGGGGAGCAAGCCTATGAATAAAGTTGTTGCATATCTTTGTGCATTCATAAATGCTTGCTTGCATATGTACTTATTTTCATGATATGCTTGTGTGGTGATTGCTAGAAACTTAAATTGTCTTGGTGCTTGAAGAACTAGCATCATTAGATCTCTCTATGTTCATGTGGTATCTAGTTCTCTCAAAGTGTTTCCAAGTTGCTTTTCAAGTGGTTTCTAGGCATTCATGGTGCTAAGGATGGTTTAATATTGCACTCTGATTGGTATCACGCTTCAAAGGTCCATCTTACACACCTTAGCATCATTTGGTAGCATTCACTCTCTCACAATTCCTATTCATGCATATGTGATCAAAATGAACCAAACTCATATATCACATATGTAGGGGGAGCTAATACTACCAAAGTGAAAATTTTCATCATATATATTCTCTTATGAAAGGTTGTCATCAATTACCAAAAAGGGGGAGATTGAAAGACCTTGTTTGGTTTTAGTTAATTGATGAAACCTATGGACTAACCCTTGTACTAAGTGTATGATCAAGATAGGGTAATCCACCTTGGTACATGGAGCTAGATGAAGGACCATGATGAATCAAGTGCTCCATGGACTAAGGAAAAGAAGAAAGAGAAAACCAAAAATGGGCTCAAGGCAAAGGTATATCCATAGGGCCATTTTTGGTTTAGTGATCAAGACACTATAGAGAGTGTGATCACCTTTAGGATAGACAGCCGTACTATTAAGGGAAAACTCATTTCGATTGCGGTTATCATGTGCCACTAGGTTTGCATTGCATCCATATAAAATGAACCTAAGTGACACAAAGAACTAAATATAATCCAAGATATATATTGTAAAAAGGCTAACACAGGTGAACAAGAGATGCATCACAAGGTGTTAGCACATGGAATCTTGGAGAAGAAGTAGTGGCTCGGTTTGCCACTCAGAGAGGCTCCGGACGCAAGGTCCGGACGCACGGCAGAGGCCGACCGGACCATTGGAGATGCGACCGGAGGCATACCCTAGCCTCCGCCAAGACTGGGCAGAGCGTCCGGACGCAAAAGAGAGTCCGGACGCAGACACCGGACGCGGTCCGGGACTCGGCACTCTCTGGACCCCTCTGATGCTTTTATCTGGACGCTAAGTAGTGTCCGGATGTGGGTCTCCGGTCAAGAGTCCGGAGAGATGGAGCTCTCTGGACTGTCTCTGAGTTGGATCCGGACGCTACTGTTGCGTGCGTCCGGATGAGACACGTCAGCACCAGAAGGGCGCCAATGGCAGGATTCAAACTGGAGGAGGGTCTGGACGCATGCGCGTTGGTCCGGACTCCCCATGCAGACTGCGTCCGGACTGACGCAGACAGTGGCAGTAAGGGGGCAAAATGGCTAGTCTTTGAAGGAAAGCTATAAATATGTTTTGGCCAGCTCCTAGGGCTCTCTCTTGCACCTCCCATTCATTTGACATACTTGTGCTTGCTTGAGATAGCCCCCAACTCACTCGCTTCACTCTTGTTGCATACTTGTGAGAGTTTGAGTGAACCAAGTGCATTGATCATTGCATTGCATCTTAGTGGCACTTGTTCATTGTCGTCGCCGCGGGATTTCTTGTTATTCTTGGTGTTTGCCAACACCTAGACGGCTTGGCGATTGTGGAGAAGCTTCGACGCAATTGGTGATTGTTTGCGGCCGGCTTCGGTGATTGTGAGAGGGCTTGTACCCACCTCGGCGGAGCGCCAAAGGGTAACTCTAGTGGATTGCTCATGTCATTGAGTTACTCTCATTTGGGTGGATTCTTGTGGCGCCCGAGTTAGTGGTCTAGGCTTGTGATTGCCTATTAGCCACCAAATCACCACTTGAGTAGTCGACACAACGGGGACTAGCTTGGTGGCAACCAAGTGAACCTCGGGAGAAAAATCGATTGTCATCTTGTCTTCCGGCTATTCATTGGTATTCTTGTGATTAGTTCTCTACATTGACATCCATACATCACAAGGCATCGGTATAACAATCACCTCCTCTCTTGTATTTACTTCTTCCAAATCTTGTCTAGTTAGCCTCTTTAGTAGTTGTTCTTGCTAGCTTGTGCTAAGTGCTTTAGGTTCTTGCTATTGATTGACAAGCACTTAGCTAACTAGAATTGCATTGGATAGGTGGCTTTGCACCCCAAGTAGAGCTAGAGCAAAAAGCTTCACTTAAGTGTTATCTAACCTTTTGCTCTAGTGTTTTATAAAATTTTTATTAGGCTATTCACCCCCCCCCCCCTCTAGCCATCTAAGACCTTTCACCTGTGGTTATACCTTTGCCTTGCGCATTCCATTCCATCTCTTTCTCCAATGTTGATGCAACACATGCACCAACTTATCACCAAATGATATGATCCACTTCATATCATCACGTGACCGTATTGGTTCATCGATCTTGACCTCACTTGCTATTCACCGTTGTGTTGGTCCATCGGCGCCAAGCATCACTCGCTTGCCCTTCACACTTGCAACCGGTCCATCAAGTCAAGCCTCATCTTGATCTTCTCCACCTTGATCACATGACTCCATGTCATGTCTCATGTGCAATAACCTCTTTCATCACACAATCATATGTGAACTAATCTCCTGTGTATATATCACTTGAACACATATTAGTTCACCTAAGTTGTCACTCAATTACCAAAATCACATAGGAACTCTCACCGAGGGATCCTTGCAAATCGACACATTGAGGAAAATAGTAGCTGCCCTGCATGTCATGAAAGTTGTGAAAATATCAGGCATGTTCTATTCACGTGTCATCGAGCAAAGGATATTTGGCGTATACTTGGTGTTGCTGATAAAATCAACGCGTCTGTATCAACTTACCAATCGGGTTCAGAGGCAGTGGCCGAGATGATCAGGGTACCTAAATTAGTCGATGGGTTAAACCAGGTGGGTATGGCTGAACTGATCCTGACGGGTGGATGGTATATCTGGTGGGAACGCAGGAAGTTCGTGCATGGAGAGCCTGTCCAAAATCTGACAAGAGCGAGTATGGCAATAGCAGCATTGACAACGAACTTCCAGAGATCAACGAAGAAGAAGAGTAAGAAAAAAGAAGGATGTGAGAAGCCTCCGGAAGGCAGGATATTACTGAATGTCGATGCCAGTTACAAAGATGAATCGAGTATAGGAAGCACATGAGAAATCATAAGAGATTCAACGGGAAACTTTTTAGGAGCCAGGGTCTGTTATTTTGAAAATATTGTAGATGCTGCAATGGCAGAGGTGACGGCTCTTAAGGAAGGCCTGTGGTTGGCGCAAGTGCTGGGATGCAATCGAATTATGATCCAATCAGATTGTGTGGAGGTAGTGGAGATGATGAGACAAGATGGCATCTCAGCAACAGATAGTGCTCCGATTTATGATGAGTGTTTCATAATCTGGCAAGAATTTGATTCCATATGCATCGATCATTGTAATCGGGAGGAAAATTGTGTAGCACATGAGTTAGCTAGAGAAGCTATGAAACACAAATTTTCCAGTAATTGGGTCGATGAACCCCAGTTTTATTCTAGGAGCTTTGGCGAACGATGTAACTATTATCCAAGATCAATAAAGGGCGCCAAATGGCTTCAAAAAAAAACTGATCTAATTTTTTTATAAGCAACTATAACAAAAACACATAGTTCATTTATTAATATTTAATTTGTTTTTTATTTGCTATTTCAAAATCAAATAAAAAAACAATTTTCTTGTCCATTTGTAAAAATATACAAATGTAGCTAAAAAAAACTAGTCCTTCTCAGAGACCGAACCCAGAACCTTCAGTTTGGACTGTAACCTATCGCTGTAGGTAGTTTGGAGAATTCATAGTTATTTCTTTTAAACCGAGATCTATGGATAATAGCTCGGCATCAAGATCCACGGTGTCAAGATCCGTGCCACGTGTACGCCACGTCATCGGCTCGTCAAATATATATAACCGTGCCACCCACGTTGGCGTCAACGTGTAAGCTTGGTGCTAGCATGGGTGGCGCCGAGCTAAGAGTCTATATTATGAAATCTTTGAGTCAGGGACGTATTTGAGAGTATCTTTCAGAAAATGGTCAAAAATTAAAAAAGACAATCATATTTGTGAGATTGTATTTGTAAAATTTTACTCGGAGACACAGAATGACTGAATATATTAAATGGCTGATAATGGAATCATACTTCTTCTGTTACAAATTATAACACAAATTATAAGTCACTTTAACTTTTTTACTACGTAGATTTTGCTATGTAATCAGAGTTCTAGACATTATAAGACTCAGCTCTGTGTGGATGCTGAGGCTGGAATTTTTCCATTTTCTAAAAGAATGTTTCCTCTATCTATGTTTTGTGGTATTTATCATCTTGCTTACAGATTTTTTGGGTATGCATTTAGTTGGAATAAAACGGCAAATCAATTGAGGGTGATATAACATGCATGCAAGTGAGCGTTCATCAAAGCATCCAGTTTTTCAAGTGACAGGTCTTCCAACAAAAAAATGTGAAGACTTAGATCTGAAAAATGTCAAAATTCCAATAGTGTGTAAATAATCATGTTCCATATTGAGGTTGTGGGATATTTTTTGTTATCACTTTTTCTATTGTTCAGTTGCCTTTTTTTTTAGTTCAGATGACAAGTTGGTCGTCGATCTAACTATCTAACTACATATATATTATCATCGTTAGATGTAAATCCAAGGGCCGGTAACTGTCATATGAAAATAAGTCATATTTCAGGCACCTCAAATATAGTACGTTTCTTCCTTAATTTATAATAAAAGCAATATTGTCATACGCCAGCTGTAGTTACGCTACACATATAGTATTTTTATCTCACACAAAAACAGTAAAAAACAACATCAGCTGGTTTATCAGTCACCAAAACGACCAAGCGAACAGGCCGCAAATACAGTTAAGTAGTATTAGTTATATGATTATACCAATAGTCAATGGAACCAAAACGGGGACTAGCTTGTTGGCAAACAAGTGAACCTCGGAGAAAAAATCTTGTGTCAACTTGTCTCTCCGTGGATTTCATATTGTGATTGGCTATCTATTGGTTCATCCCTTCGCGTTGGTATAACCCTCATATCTCTAGCTTTGCATTACATTCTTTCATACTTGCAAAGTAGAGTAGTTCTCTAACTTGTGTAGCTTTGTTAGAGCTTTCTAGGTTACTAGCTAAATTGTGTGCTATTAGTTATCTTACTAGTAACTAGAATTGGTAGGTGGCTTGCATAACCTTAGAGCTAGAGCAAACTTGCTTATCGCCGTGTTTTATTCTAACAAGTTTGCTAAGTGTTGTTGTAGAAAATTTAATTAGGCTATTCACCCCCCCTCCCCCTCTAGCCATTCCTAGACCTTTCATCGCCCTTCATCTCCCGGCCTTAATTAGGCCCTTCATCGGCGACAAGCACCGCTAGGTTTGCGCACCACATTCTGTTCCATCCCTGCTATGCGTAGATGAGTTTTCGAACCCTAACCTACGCTTTTTGGTTGTATTCTAATCTGATCTAATTACAAGTGTATATACATGTATTATGCCTACTTACCTACATTTTTGCAAATATTATTTAATGTAGATGCGTACACTCATGCCTTTTACTAGGTTCGCCCCTGGCTGTAAGCATAAGCGGTAAACCCCTGGTTGTAAGTGTAATAAGTGTTGTGTTTTGCTTGCATAAACATGTTCTGGTTTTGGTTTCTAGGGTGTTTTGCTTGTTGCATGATAATCCTACATTTGGGTCGCATATATGAGTGTACTATCTATTTCTAGCCTATAGGCTTTACAGTAACTATGAGTTAGGTGAAATGGATTATGTTGTTTGCTTCTAGAAGCTTACAAGTAACCATAAATATTCTTATCCATATGTTATGCTCTACAAAGTTTTTTTTAGTACTACCGTGTGTTCGGCAACAAAGCAAACGTCATATGTCAAGGTGGGATAACGGTGAGTCAGTGACACCTAAGTCATAGTGATGTATACATGAGGTTGTTGTCTTGTAGCGAAGAATTGAAACTCTGAAACCTCAATGAAATATGTCTTTATTCTTTGTCCCCAATCGTGCTTCTCTCCCTAATCTCTAATTCTGAAGCTATGTGTCTAATTTCTAGCACAATAATGACAGGAGGCTAGTAAGCCCAATGGACGACATTCCAGGTTGGTGGAGCAAAGAATTTAACTACAAATACATAAGGATCAATAGAAGGTAATGTTGCTTGATCTGGCTTCATGAAATTACAGATAAATATATGTTTAGATATAAATATAGATAGATACATATTATGTGTTGATTTGTCAAAAGATGTTATTAAAAGAAAAAAGAAATGAAAAAGAAAAGGAAAAAAAGATGGTATTGGCTTCTATTTGATGGCCCATCTAAAAGCCCATTAGTTTAGCCCAAACCTACATCTCGCAACACCCATACATTTCACATTTCTGTACCCTAAGGCCTTGTTCGGTTGCTTGGGGTCCAATCCCAGCCGGAATGATTCCTAGGCATGGATCCAGTGAATCCATCCATGTCACTAGATCCTGTTCTTGTTTAATTCCAACCAGTTTCAATCCATGTCATACAAATCCTTGCTGTTCGGTAAGACAAGGATCCATTCCTTGAGCAGCAAACACCTTTTGAGCCTTCAATTGACAAAAATTATATAATATACTCCCTCCATCCCAAATTGTAAGTCATTTCAAGAATCTTGGAGAATCAAAGTTTCTCAAGTTTGACCAAACTTATATAACAATATAATAATATTTATGATGTCAAATAAGTATCATTAGATTCGTTATCAATTATATTTTCATAGTATACCTATTTGATGTTATAAATCTTTATAGTTTTGTTTATAATTCTTGGTCAAACTTAAGATGCTTTGACTCTCCAAGATTCTTGGAATGACTTACAATTTAGGATGGAGAGAGTACATCTTTTCTGAGCACTAGTTAACAAATGATTCCACCATTAGCACACTCAGGCAACACATTTCAGCATTTGTGCAGCTCAGGCAACACATTTCAACACATTAGCACACTCAGGCAACACATTCTAGCATTCCACAGAAGATAGAGCACATTCTGGTTTTGCATTCAAATGTAAAAAAGTGAACAACTCAAGGTAAAAATTTCACTGGACATCATGCTGGTATTACTAGAACTCCTCAACCGAAACAAGCTCTATTTAGTCCACTATATTGGTGAAATGAGATGGATAAGGTACAACTTAGATCTTGACGCCTCTTCTTCTCCTCCTCCTTGTTAGATGTGTTCTTGAGCTGCACAGAATAGAGACAAAACCCAAATTTCTGTGAGTTTTTAACACAGAAGTAACCAAATCATAGCATATATATGTATACTGCATAATGTAATTCCCATTTTGCTGTGAATAACTATTCCACATCAAGGATCCAATAGTGTCCTTCATGCAGTTTTTACATGCTATCCCTACTTCTAAGATGTGATTTTTTAAATTCTATATAAGCATTTCACTTGATTAGCTAGAATGGCCTAATAGACTGTGCGTTGCAACCAGCACACAAAATATGTAATGGTTCTCTCCCAAACAACTGGTGTGACTACCCTACTTTTCCAAGGCAAAGCAGAAATCTTCATATACCACAAATGATTTGCCAAACAACATATTGAAAGATTTTTAACTGGACATAAAACAACTCAAGAACGAAGGTCCCGCTCTTATCCCCCAAATTACAACACTTATGTATCCCCAAATGACCAATACTGGTTTTTCGTGTCCACAATTAACATTAGAAGCTCAAGAGAAATATGTAACAAATCCCGTCATCAATAACTCACTATCTTCAGAAGGAAAATGTACAACTATGATAATAGCCATAGCACTGTTATGGATGCCCACACCACTATGCCATTTCTCAATCTATTCAGGAAATTTGTTCCATCGTCTATCATTGGTCCATATTTTCATGCACCACAAGTAAGCTGATGTCTAGACTTAAGCAACAAACTTAAGACTTAAGCAACAAAATTAAGACTTCACAAGTAAGCTGAATGTGATGTGTGTGTGTACATGTGCTGCTGTTCATCGGCCTTCACTTGTCAGGAGGTTTCTTAATGCCCAAGTGGGCATGTTTATTTATTAATTGGTACCAATGCAAATTAAACCAACAAGGGATTAATTTAGACATGCATTCAGATTTGGGAGCCAATAGCAGCACTAGTATTACAGTAATATGATCTACTGACATAAACTCTATGGATGATGAGCACATTATAGCTTATACAGTAACCACTCAAGCATTTTACCACTAGCTCAACAGATACAAACTCTAAGCGTCTAATTCCGTGAGCTAACAACAAACTAAGCGCTACTAGGTCACCTCTGATAAAAAAGTAAAATATCAAATCTACCTCCAGTCATCATCTAGCAGACTAGCACAACACACATCACCTGAACAAACCACCCTCAAACAGCCATCAATGACAAAAACGAGAATGCTCACACCAAGTCAAATCACCTTGCCCCCTCCGTCGTGCTGCCTCTTGAGAGGCTTTAAGATCCACCACTGATTGCATAACGAGACAGTGCTACAAACAAATTGACCATCCTCTAGACCCCACAAAGCAACACTGCACATGAAGCTATAACACAGAAAATTTAAAGCAGCACATCAGACCACTATGAATCCATGTCCGACCGCTACATCGGAAAGCAACGAGTCGGTGCCCGCGAAATCAACAGCCGTATGCCCATTATTATGACTCAACAGAAACAATACCAGGAGATCATCTTGCTCGCAGTCCAAAATCCAAGAACCCTAGAGGAGGAAGAGAGGACGAGGACGAAGGGGAGAGCGAGGGAATCACCGGCGAGAGGGACGAAGAAGGGGAAGTACGCAGCGTCGCCGTCGCCTCCCGCCGCCCCCACAGCGCCGCGTGCTGCCCCGCAGTCGCCTCTCCTGCTCGAGGTCTCCCGTCGCCTCTCCTGCTCGAGTCTCCCAATCGCCCCGGTTCTGTTCCGGAGGGTATGAGGCCCGGTTCTGTTCCGGGCCGTGGAGACATGTGAAAGCGAAGCAAGTTTTTGTTCCGGGCCGGTTTTGGTTCCTGGCCGGGCCGAAACGAACACATCTTTCACTCCACGCCCGAATTGAAAACAGGCCTTGGCAATCCATCCAGAACAGGCCGCGTTCCGGGCCGATCCTGTCGAAACGAACGAGGCCTAACACTGCTCACATCCGCCGCCATTTTTTTTTCTTCTTCTCGCGGCGCCGGTGCTCTCCCTCCCCCACTCGCGCTCGGCACGCAGGCGACGGAGGCGGCGCTCAAGCTCGGGCTCTCAGCGACGGTGGGGACATTCCCAGGCTCGGCGGCGGCCAGGGGCTCCCCATCCGCCTCTCGCCCTCGCCTCCGTCCTCCGCACACCGACCGACGACCCTGCGTACGCACCTCTCTCTCCCCTCCCGCCTCCGCTGGACCGTCGACGGCACCCGCCCCCTGCGGCTGCGCTGCGTACCGCGCGCGGCCGGCGGGTAGCAGGAGCCAGCAGCCGCTGTTCCACCAAGGCGGTCGCACCGCATTGGGAGCGCTTGTGCCTCATAGAAAAGCCCTACCCGTCCGCTTAGCGCTCGCTTAGTGCCGCTTTTTGGAACCCTAGTGTAATGATCTTGCTAAAATCATAGGATCATCTACTGCACAAGCAATGTTTTACAAAGTAATTTGCCTAAAGTCATTGTTGTCACATAGACAACAATGCTTGAACTGTGGTTTTGCCCCTGTTTGCGACAAGAGTACCATCCTCAATTCATTCAGATGTTATGCATTGTAGAAATGTTTTTGCAACATAAGTACCATTTTGTACACTTCTGACGGTGCATTGGCTGGAAAATTAATTTATGATTCATTAGCGATCTTACATCTTCTGGACTGCCATACTCTCTATGAATCTTACATTCTCTTACTGAAAAAACAACAGCATGATGCACTGTTATGAAAACTACATAGCTGCATTATATATAATGTTGTGTTGCATGCAGAATTTTTGGTCCAATCTGTCAAAGGCAGTAGTGGACAGTGTGCACAAAAAGTAGCACTCGTAGTTATTGCATGATTCAATGCTTGCCTATTTCTTGGTGCATGCACATGGATGGGTATAATAACCATGCAATCTTTTGTGTGCAATTGTGCAGGTGACACTGCATAACAATAATTTCTTTTGGAAAAAAGCTGGAGCGATGAATCATGATCCATAAATGATTCGCAAGGATGACCCGCTGTTGCTGTGTGCGTTCATAGGCACACCAGGTAACCCATGTGTATAATTGATTCCTTTCCTTTTGACATTCTCACTGAAGAAAAAACATCTATTATACATAACTATTAGTCTTGATCAGTTTAAATGCCTGTTTGGAGTTGGGCCATTTTATCTGGACTTACAACCATTTCCTACTTCCCATCTAAGTTAGATTTTAATGGAAGTGCTAAGTTTTACCTTGGGAAGACGAAGAGGTGATTCTATCCAATAAAAGGGGTTGCAGACTCTGTAAATCAATAATATTTTTGTAAGATGGTTCCGACAGAGACACTGTAACTGTTTGGAGAAGGAGGGACTTATATAAAATATCACGGAGGATTGGTTAAATTGAATAGCCACCTCATTCTGTTACTTTGTTTCTAACTATCGTGAATCCATGTTACTTTTCATACCTTCATAATTCTGTACAGTTAGTCTTCATATTACATGTCAGTTAAGAGAGCCTTCTTCATAGTGAGTGTATTGTGATCATTCATGTCAAGTAGATACTTTCATCAACCTCTTGTTTACTTCTCTTACTTGGGCCCCATCAATCTCCTTTTTGACCCTTTAAACACAACTACAGTTGCAATTAGTAGGTGCTGTTAACCTTTCTGTGGTGATTTCACCATTGTGTCCGCTCTCTAGAATCAGCAGGGATGCCACTTTCTTAACTCTATTTCATCTCATTATTTTTTTTAAAAAAAAAGTTTGACAACTAGTCAGGATAACAAAGATACTCAAGTATTTCTTGTCACTTTGCTTCTATTTGAGCGCCTTAAATCATCTGCTGCAAGTCTTTTGCTCACTAAATCATGTGTAATGTAAACAATGTTAACAAGTTTACAAGTCTGTGTTGGCAATGGAACAGTAGAGAGGTGAGTTTGGTTGCTGCAGAATGCAGTCTTGTGGGCTAGTCCCCTTTCTATTATATAGCAAAAGCAAACTTGTGTTACAAGAAGCTCACTAGAGCATATACCTAAAGTATCTTACAAAAGGGTAAAGGGACTAAAGTAGAAGCTAAAGCAAAAACTGAAAGTAGATGCTATCTGATGACTATACTAAACTAATGCCATGGTAATGCAGCAGGGTTTATCTAACAGTCTGACCCATTGTCACCTGCTACCTTGCACTATTCTTGAGGACTAAATAGCTCTCTTAAAATTCTATTCTTGTTGACACTTTGCTTCTACTTTGATTTTGAGTGCCTTGAATCATCCACTGCAAGTCTTCTTTTGGTCACTAAATCATGCATGATGCAAACGATGTTAAGAGGTCTTACCTATTGACACCTGCCACCTCACTTTGATGACAGCCAACTGCTGAAGCCACATATACTACCCCAAGGAAGCTGATGCCTGCAGAGGATAAATAATACTGCTCCACTCAAACGTGTCTCTGTAAGTGATCCATGCTAACGTAAAGTTTTTTTATGTGGATTTTGATCCTGTGCATGCTTTACCTATGTGTCTTTATTTTTCTTTGTCCCCTGTAATTCTCTTATGCCCTCCATAATGAAGTGCCATTGGATGTGTTGAATCATGTCATTGACAATAATATGGTGTATATATCATCTCATTAGGTTTATATGTTGACTTCTGTTTGTTGACTCAGTGCTAGATTAGATGCTGCAATAAATCACATTTATACTTGTGGATTTGCTATTTGTTTGAAAGGAGACTTTTTATTTTCCCCCGCTTAGAATGATGTTTGGGCCATTCGTCATCCTTTACTCATCTGATAATTGTGAAGCTAAATAGCTTATATTTGAAGAGGGGCTAGATTGAAGTAGTACTGAAATGTTCAATCACTATTATGTGCAAGATCATATGAGTTCAATATATGAATTTTCTTTGCATATGTAAGAAAAATATTGTTTAAATCATGCTGCAATATAGATAGAATCACTGGTATGTACTATTTTTTCATGGTTGATTTCATTTTACTTTTCATTCCTTTTCGATTCCACTATTAACATAACAGAATTAGCAATATTCTGTGGAGTGAATTATGTTGGAAGGATGAGGGCCTTTTTTTTGCATGATTTTGCATGTCTTCTTGAATTAGTTTATCACTATTCCATTATTAGTTTCACACTGGTATTTTTCATGGTCTAATGCACTAAAGGTTTTGGCATAATATTGTTTGAGAAAGCAATCCAAAGGTGTTCATCCACTTTCAAATAATTTGTACTTAAACAATAACATTTTTCCATGGTATATTCATCCTCATCTGATGCGAAATTATTTGATGCCAGGTTGCGCTCTACTTTTCTGAGAATATGGTTGGTTGCAATAGGGAAGAGGCCTTAAGGGCCAGGGAAATTGCCGTGAAGAAGATGGAAAATAAAGATTTTTTTGGTGCCCAGAAGATTGTGCTTAAAGCTCAAAAGCTTTTTCCAGAGCTTGAGAATGTGTCTCAGCTGTTAACCATCTGCACTGTGCACTGTGCAGCAGAGCTAAGGGTGAATGGAGAGATGGACTTCTATGGAGTCCTTCAAGTGGAGGATGGAGCTGATGAAGCCTTGATAAAAAAGCAGTACCGCAAGCTTGCATTTTCACTTCACCCTGATAAAAATTGTTTTGCGGGTGCTGAGGCAGCTTTCAAGTTGGTTGCCGAAGCTCATTCTGTATTATGTGATACTGCAAAGAGAAATGATTATGATCTGAAAAGGAGGAAGGGATTTAGAAATGTGCCAAAGCCAGCCAAACAGCAGCCATCGAAGAGGACTGATTCACATAAACAGAGCATGCCTGGATCTAGAGAAACATTTTGGACTATATGCTCAAATTGTAATATCCAATACCAGTACTACAGCAATATCTTGAACACCATGGTCCGCTGTCTGAACTGTAAAAAGAATTTTTTTGCATACAAGCTGAAACAACAGGCCATGCCCACTTCATCAAGTGTCAACAGCTCCCAAGTTCCTGCAAACATATTTGCAAATAAACAGCGTAACACTCCCAATCAACAAGGTCATCCTGTGAATCCTTCATCTGTAGGTAGAGGCACCAATGTGAAGCCAAATGGTTCCCAAGACCCTGCACACATGTTTCGAAATCAACAGCATGGCGTTTACAGTCAAAATGGCCATCATGTGAAGCCTTCTGTATATGCAAAGCTGAGTATGAACGTGGCCCAGCGTGATGAATACATGGAAAGGAAAGCTAATGACCCAGAGGTGTTGAGGGGGAAATTTCAATTTTCAGCGCTGAATCAAGATAAATCTTCTGTCCCTATGGGAAATGTGGATATGCAAGGAAGGCCGCCAATTTTAGATCCTGCTGATCCAAACATTGTCGACACACAGAAATCAGTTCAGGAAGATGCGTCTGCAGTGCCGGATGCTATGGATCTGCTTGGTTCTGCAAAGCCTTCTTCTACAGGTGGGAAAATAGATGGAGATGCAAGGATAAATGTTGCAGGTAGTAGATTAATGCCAGATCCTGTTGATCTGAATATTACTGGCAGAAGGAATTTGCATAGACAAGAAGCATCTACAGTGCCTACTGGTGCTGGATCCTCTGATACCCAAAGCTCAGTTAAGAGGAAGAGGTATGCTGATGGCAATGTTTGCCTGGACACGGATACCACCAAGAGGCCAATGAAAATTAATTTTCCATCTGATGTTAACATGAGTTGTAAACAAGTATGTGATGATGGTGTCACTAATGCTGGCATACAATCAGAGCCACCTCATGTGTCTGGTGACAATGTAGAGACCCAACAAAAGGCAAAAGTTGCTGGTATAAGTGAACATCAGGTAAATATCAAGGATAAAGCTACCGAAACTGATAGTGATCAGGACAATATCATGGAAGAAGCTCCTCAAACTGTTAGCGAAAAGGTAAATATCAAGGAAAAAGCTACTGAAACTGATAGTGATCAGGGCAATATCATGGAAGAAGCTCCTCAAACTGTTAGCGAAAAGAAGCCTTCTTACTCCGAGCAGCTCACCCTCCCTGATCCAGATTTCTTCAATTTTGAGAAATTCAGAGATATCAATCTGTTTGAAGTTGGTCAGATATGGGCCCTCTATGATAACTTTGATGGCATGCCAAGGTATTATGCTCGTATAAAGCATTTTGATGCCTCCAACTTCAAAATACATTTAACTTGGCTGGAGTACGTTGCGATGGATGAAGATGAGGAGAACTGGACTGATGAAGAACTGCCTACTGCTTGTGGAAACTTTCACCTTGGGAAAGGAACTGACATATCAGAAGACAAGGAAATGTTTTCTCACATTGCTTCTTGGACAAAAGGTAAAAAGAGGAATTCATATGTCATATATCCTATCAAGGGTGAGGTGTGGGCTCTTTACAAGGGGTGGAGCATAGAATGGAGCTCAGATGCAGATAATCATAGATCATATGAGTACGAGGTTGTGGAAGTCGTGTCAAGTATGTCAGCCAATGGTGGCGCCACTGTTATCCCACTGGTCAGGATTAAAGGATTTGTTAGTTTATTTGCAACAGCTAAGGATAAATCCTCATTTGTGATACCATCAAGTGAGCTGCTCCGATTTTCTCACAGCATCCCTTTTTATAGGACAAAAGGAAATGAAAAGGTTGGTGCTCCAAGAGGATTTCTTGAACTGGACAATGCAAGTCTCCCTCCTGACCTGGATGCAGCATTTTCTGCTGTTACTCTTGACTCTTACATGTCTCTCAGCAAGAAAGAAAGTAGCACATCTGTTAATGTGACCACTGACACTACAAGTTGTAGAATGGATCCGGGAGATGATCAAATTGCTCAAAAGGAGAATCACCATGAAGAGCATATTGGCCACCCAATGTCTACATACAATCCTAAAGATACGTGCCTGGAACAAAATACACCCTTAAAGAAAACTGCTGGTGATGCCAATGAATTTATTGATTGCTTTCTTCAAGGCAGCCTTTCCCCCAACATATACACTTATCCTGATTCTGATTTCCACAAATTTGAGGAAAGTCGCTCCTGTGAAAAGTTTGAACATGGACAAGTATGGGCCTTGTACAATGATATTGATAAACTCCCCAAGTTCTATGCCTGGATAAAAAAAGTCAGGGAAGAGCCTTTTGGAGTTGAGGTGATCTGGCTTGAGGCTTGCCCTAAACAAGATCAGGAGAAACAGTGGTTGGAGCAGGACATACCCATCAGCTGTGGCACATTCAAAATCCGAAAATGGAGAGCCGAGTATGACACAAACGATACCTTCTCTCATCGAGTATATTGTAGAGAAACCGGCAAAAAGTGGGAGCTTGAAATCCTCCCACAGGTTGGTGATATCTGGGCCATCTACATGAACTGGGCACCTGACTGGGTTCCATGCAGTGTTGATGACTCTGAGTTTGCTATCTGCGAGGTCGTCGAGTGCACCAAAGCTAGCACAAAGCTCACTTTCCTGGCCCAAGTCAGCGGCTACCGGTCCGTGTTCAAGCCTGACAAGCAAAGGGGAGTGCTGGAGGTACCTGCCGCGGAGAAGCTGAGGTTCTCCCACCAGATACCCTATTTCCGCCTGACGGGAGAGGGAGGCGGCAGGCTCCGTGGCTTCTACGAGCTTGACCCTGCTTCTGTCCCCGACTCCTTCCTGTATGGGGACACCTGATGATGACGAACCAAACCCCCGATTCTGATTAGCATTCTGAGTGCTTGTTTGGCTGTCAGTTTATTCGGTGTACATATATGGCGGTTAACTTAGTCTTATCTGGAACCGTGCGGATGTAGTTATTGCTGGAACCAGTGCCTGTGGAAAAGGTCTCAGGTGCTGTTGTGCTGGTTTACCAGGGTTCAGACACACCTTATATGCGACAATGTTTAACGTTAACTTGTTATGTCACCACCACACCGTGGACCGTGGTTTTACTATGCAATCTTGGATCTGAAACCTGGACAGTTAAAGTTAATACTATATATACTGAGTTGTCTGTTATGCCCGGAAAGTTAGAAATATGGCCTTTGAATGCTGTCTGTGTCTGTTGTAGCGTGTGCACACCTTATGTTACCGACATAGAAATTTACTTTTGCTACGCGTGTTGGCGCTGCTTGCTGATTCAAGCTATAGGTTATGCCGTTTTAGTTTGGAAATCCAGGCAGTGCTCGTCTGGGGCTGGCGACCAGTGCTAAGCTATATCCAGACCAGAATGCTGCGTGAGAAAATAGTAGTGGTATCCTTGGACACTGCACAGGACCGTATTTTTTAGCCTTTTTTTTCAAAAAAGTATTCACTTTTATATTAAATTGGGCGTCTTAAACCCGATTTTGGCCTTAGAGTCGGCGCTGTGGCCTACGATGCTGAGATAATGTCTTGGTGCCATGGGGCCATGGAGCTGAGCCTGAAGGCATAGATGGCGTGGCGGTGGTGTTGATGTGGCCAGAGCTCGGTGCCACAACCACAATTTAGGGCGCCGATGCTCGTTCTGGTTGTTTTGATCATTCTTTAAAATACAGATATCGTGTACTCAAAATACAAAATAGCTGTTTTGTAAACATAAAAAATAGCATGAAAATAATAAACTATAGGATATATATATATATATACCGCATATCACTCCACTATGAGAAGTGAGAGTACGAGCACTGATTATATAAGCCATTGACACTTACTCCCTCCATCCCAAATTGTAAGTCATTTCAAAAATCTTTGAGAGTCAAAGCATCTCAAGTTTGACAAAAAATTATAGATAAAACTATAAAGATTTATAACATCAAATAGGTATACTATGAAAATATAATTGATAACGAATCTAATAATACTTATTTGACATCATAAATATTATTATATTGTCATATAAGTTTGATCAAACTTGAGAAACTTTGACTCTCCAAGATTCTTGGAATGATTTACAATTTGGGATGGAGGGAGTATATTTTACTCAAACCGACATGACGAAGAGGCTAGCAGATAACTTTGAGAAAACAAAGTGGCACATCGTTTGTGAGAGAACAAATTAACTTTAAGATGCTTTTTTGAGAGTAACTTTGACATGCTTTTAGCTCTCGTTCGATTGGCTCTAAGCCCAGGTAACTTCTTGGTAGTGTGGGTAACGTCTACGCAGAAGCGGATCTTAACTAAGTAAACAGGGCTTGTAAACTCGCTATAAATAAACATCATAAACAACTTTGAAATTAGTACCTTTATTTTAATTATAAGATGTACACATATATCAAGATTTAAAAATTAAAAATTTTGATCAACAATTTAGCTAATATTTTTTTTACTATTACTCCATATGTTCTAAATTATAAGACATTTTGTTTTCTTAGATTACAGCTTTTTCTTTGCACCAAGATATATATTATGTACCAAAATGTCACATAGTTTAGGACAAAGAAAGTATAATAAACTTGATGCAGTAATTGTGCTATCCAATAATCTAGGTTTATAAGTATGAATAACGTAACATACATTAAATAAACACGGTCAATATACAGTTTTAAGTTTAAACCACGCCTTACAAAATAGAAAGATAAGAGTTTTTTTTACTTAGTGACGAATTTGGCAGACAAGGGTTCTGTTCGGTTGGTAAAAAAAAAGTCGATTAATTCTACCTAATTGAATAATGTTTTGTGAGAGACAATAAGTTGAAATAGGCTGGAAGTAGTTCAAGCGAATAGAGTCTCACAAGGAGGGCCATGACCCATCTTAATCCAAGCTAGTCGCTTCCGTCTGCATGGCCAATTATATATCATCCATGCATTAACACGATATGGTCCTTTATGGCCGATTGGCCGGATAATGCATTCCTAACCGAACCCGCAATGTGGCTTTATTAGTTTGTGCTTACTGTTGACAAGTAAACAGTGTTTTTAAGTATCCTCGGCCAATTCTTTTTATCTAAGGATGCTAGCTTGGTTGTTTGCTTTAGTATAGGACCTGCAATTTCCAATGCATTAAGGAGTGTTTCATTCGACTTCTGAAAAGTGATTTTGCCAAAAAAAAAGAACACCAACTAAATAGGTGAAACATAAAGCTGTTCTTTAGAAAGTCACTACTATCGTGTAGTACAATTTTCAAGCACCTTAGACCTTTATTTCGACTTTCTGTTTTCGAAGTATATGAAAATATAAAAAAAGTTTCATAATTGTTTCAAGATATATATATATAGAGAGAGAGGAGTTGTCATAGTTATTTGAACCACTAGATTACAACTTTGCACAACATAGAACTCACAACAACTTTTTAGTAGTTTTTTTCACAACTCACAACCTAACTAATCAGACCCTAACTCTGTCCAAAAAGATGCACATACCATTTCCCGGGAAACAAACCAATCTCTAATTTAACTAAATATATAATAAAATCTATTAATATTTATATCGGGTAATTATTATTAGATAATTATACAACATGTCTTTATAATAAAGTATTTAGAGATACAAGGATGTTATTTATAAATCCATTTAAAATTAATTGACTCCATGAAAAAAAGTGAGATTTACACTTTCTTTAGGATGGAAGGAGTATTAGACAATTTGGGATTTCAACTTCTTTTTCTAGGAAAAAGTATATAGGGATGACCACAAAGTTGGATAGAAAACCAAATTTATTTTTAATTAATGATTATCATGACATAGTGCTAGTGTATAATTAGTTGTTAGTATTTTAAATAAAATATAATTAGTCAACTATTATTATTCTACCCATTCTCAACCATCAACCAAATAAAAATAGCTTATTATATCTCAAATAATGAAAGGCAGGTGAAATTGAGCCCCTTATTATTCAGTATTTTGATGTCAAATTCTAAAAGTTGTCATACCAAACACACCCTGCACTCAACAAACGGACATCAAACTCGCACACTGACACCTCCGCAAAACCCTCCCCTCGCCGGCCGCTGCCGGCTCCCCCTCGCCAGCTCGCCGCTGCCATAGCTCCGGCCACCGCAAGTCTACCTTCCCGCAGCCGAGGCGGTCGTCAACAACACGCCGGTGAGTCACGCTACACCTGTAGCCATTCCGTACCACTTTCCCCTCTCCGTTACTAGCTTCCCGTGGTCTGGCTTACATGGCGAGTGGGGTCGTCGCCCGTCGCCGGTAGGCACCACCGTCAGGTAGCTCACGCCCAATAAAGCACCCGGCGGGTTTCTACCGTTCGTCTCGTACCTTCGATTTTCGCTCTAGCCGCACTCAAGCGACGGCATTTTGGTTGGCTCCGGCCCGCATAGCACCGCATTGGGGCTGTAGAAACCCGTAATTTTTTTTGGGGGGGGGGGGGGCGGCTACTTCAGTACTACTACTACAGTTGATTTGATTATAGCACTGCGGCGTTTTATTTGTTGTTCAAGATCAGCTGGAATTTGCGGTAACTAGAATTGCATAAATTTGGTACTTCATTTTTGCTAACTGGAATCGCTACAAAATTATAGCTTACATGAAGCTCATCAATAGCATATATGTTTTTTTTATTGTTAAAAGATCTCCGAAGGAGTGGCTTCCTTCACCCAGGTGCTACTGAACAGGGAGGGGTGGTGATAGCAAACAGTAGTGATAATGACTCCCCCATAGGCACACTGAAAATAGTTTTCCCTGCCTCACTCGAGATGTTGGCATGTTGCTTCTTTATTTCAATTTGCCTGTCCTCGTTGTATTTTTACGCTTATCCAAATTTAGGATCTATGTTTGTTGAGATTGGTGATTGGTCTAACAATACTCTGATATCTAGTTTTTAGGACACTGCAACTATTCCTGTTTAAATCTGAGCCTGATTACTTAATTAGTAAAGTAATGGTGAATGACTCAAAAGATGTTGTGCAGTATTTTTTATCACAAACAAACTTGGATCACGACATTCTTGCCTTGGAGTGAAATTCTTGCGTGGCGTTCATAATTTCTGGTGTTTCTTCAAAAAAAATGAAAAGGGGAATGTAGTCGTGGTTGTAGGATGCTCAAAGGGGCTAAATTTGTTGCCTCAGTACGAAAGTATTGTGTTGCATTCCTAATTTCTGGCATTTCTCCAAATGTTTATGCAAGGATATAGTACCTGCAGTGTTTCCGTCGAAATCCTACTGCGGAGAGGGTGCTACCGTGGTACTCATTATAGTACTATACTGATGTGGTTTGGTGGAAATATCAGTTGTATGCATGTAGGGGTGGGATGCATTTTCCACTATCATTTTTGCTAACTGGAGTTGGTGTATTTGACATAAGTAACTTAGATTGGAAGATCATCAGTAGCATATGTTCATCTGTATAGAGGGATGCATTTTCCACTATCATTTTTGCTAACTGGAATTGCTATTTGGCATAAGTAGCTTAGATTGGTAGATCATCAGTAGAATCTAGCATATGTATATATGAGTTTGTTCCTGTAACAAACTCTTCTGTATTCTATGAAATGGGCAGAATCTGTTGCCAATTCGTTCAAAATGAAAAGGAGGAAGCTTCTTTTTTATCCAGGTGTGAATTTGTGTGATTGAACTGGGACAGTGATTGCAAAACAGTGGTAATGTGAACTGGAAGCATTTGTAAGATAAAGCTGATAATAGTTATGCTTCTCTCATTGAGATACAGACATATTGCTTCTCCATTTTCATTTTGTCCTCATTGTCTTCTATGCTAATATAATATATAGTGATCAAATTTAGGATATTCTTTGTTGAGATTGGTTTATATCTACTTTTCTAGCTTTTGCTGGCCTATTCTTTACCTTGCAATGCAGCTCTTCCTGTTTGAATCTGTCTTCTGGGATGCCTGATTACTAGATTAGCAAAAAGAACTAGTAATGGCTCAAATGTACGGTGTAGGTAGTTCTAGTCACAAACAAACTTGGACCACATCCTTACGAGAAACAAGTTGTGAGGGCACCTGTATATTGTCAGTATGCACTTGTGATACCTAGAGTCCGACACCAGAATTGCTTATCATACACTATTGCAATATTTCATAGGTCTGTTGTATCATGTTAAACTCTGCCATTAGTGAACTTGAATTTACTTGATCATAATAAATTATATTCATCTATCCTGAATTCTTGATGCACAGATATGGTTAAGTTGCCTCCACACTAATATCATACATGTTGTGTTGTTGACAAAACATTGCAATTGTTTGGCCTACTAATATTTTGCCAGAGCGCGTTTCCCTTTCTGTCACTGACATATCAGATCCTCTATATATGTGCAGGACCTGATGCAGACAAAATTTCTGTCCGTTTAATTTTAAAGTGGTCCAAAGACATCTTCACTGCTTTTAAGACACTTGGCTCTTAAAACACATGCTGATAAGAACATACTAATGTCAGGCTGGTAACAACATATATCAGGGCTAATTTGACATTTGGTATGATGGAATGTAACAGAGAAAATGGTTTAAGGGCAGGACAAATTACTTTAATGAAGCTAAAAAAGAAAGACTTTAGGGGTGCCCAAAGGATTGCACACAAAGCTAAAAGGCTTTATCCAGAGCTTAAGAACTTGTCCCAGCTGTTAGCTGTCTGTGAGGTGCATTGTGCAGCAGAGGCAGAGATCAATGGAGACTTGGACTGGTGTGGTATTCTTCAAGTGGAAGCAACAGCGAATGACGAGGTCATAACAAAGCAATACTGCAAACTTTCCTGTTTGCTCCATCCTGACAAAAATACTCTTCCTGGTGCTGAAGCTGCTTTCAAGTTGGTTTGTATAGCTCATAAAATATTGTGTGATCATAGTATGCGGTTTCTGTATGATATCAAAACACAGCATGTTTTCAGAAAAATGGCAAAGAAGGCTACACATCTATCAGACAGCACTCATGCAAACAAAGGTGATGCAATAGGACATAGGGTCCCATCTGAGCTTATATTGGTGTTCCATACCATATGTCCACACTGCCAGAAGCAATTTCTATTCTACAGAAAGAATTTTTTTGTCCTCTGTGATGATTGTGGTAAAACTTTTTTTGCATTCAAGCTGCATGAGGAGGCTATGCCCTTGAGATCCCTACCACCTGTACCTTATAATGCTCAAGTGTCGCCAGATATATTTTCATGTCACCCCAATCAATGGCTTGACTGCACAAAGCTTCAAACTACATGGAGGGACATGGATTCCAGGGCAACGGATTCCAGTACAACAATGAATGCCACGCAAACAGATGAACATGTAAAATGGGATGGCAGGTCATGTGATGATGGCGAAGGAAACTTCTCAGAGACAGAAGATGCGGTAGTTCAATTATCGGCAATGAACAAAATTAATTCTCCTGTAGCTGCCATAGATAAGGATCCAACTGAAAGCATGACACTGGAGCCAAACTTGAGTAGAGAAGATGCATGTGCAGTGTCAAATGCAAATACTGCAGGGTCATCTATTATTCAGAGATTTGGCAAGAGAAAGCAAGATGATGACACAGGTAGCAGCCAGAACATGGACTTCTGTAAAAATAAAAGGCAGAGGATCTATGATTCAGTCCCCAATGCTAAGTCAAGTGCCGATATAATGTGTAATGAGAACAATGCTGGTGTTGACAATGAATCTTGTGATCATTGCCCCAGTAACTTTGACAACCCAGAGGAAGGAAATTCAACATATGAAGACTATCAGAAAATTTACAGGAAACAGACTTTGGATATTTCTACCCAGGGTTCAGCTGGCAATTCTATGATTTCCTGCAGTTGTCCTGATATCTTTGATTTCGAGACCTACAGGGATGCCAATCGGTTTGCAGTTGGTCAGATATGGGCCCTTTACGATAAACATGATGCCATGCCAAGATTTTATGCTAAAATAATGCATTTTGATGCTCACAGCCACAAGATACATTTGACTTGGCTGGAGCATGATGCAACAAATAAAGAAGAGGAGAAATGGACTGATAGAAAACTGCCTGTTGCTTGTGGAAGCTTCCGCTTACAGCCAACAGTAGATACTTCGCAAGACAGGTTCATGTTTTCTCACATTGTTGCATGCACAAAGGGTACGAAAGGAAACTCTTATGATATCATTCCTAACAAGGGTGAGGTATGGGCTCTTTACAAGGGATGGAGCATGCAATGGAGCTCAGAAACAGATAACCATATATCCTACGAGTATGAGGTTGTGGAAGTCCTGTCTAACATGTCAGCTAATGATGGTGCCATAGTTATCCCACTGGTCAAAATTAAGGATTTTGTCAGTTTATTCGCGAGAGCTAAGGGCATGTCTTCATTTCCTATACCATCGAGTGAGCTACTTAGGTTTTCTCACAACATTCCCTTTTATAGGACAAACGGAAATGAAAAAAATGGTGTCCCAAGAGGCTTTCTTGAACTTGACACTGCATGTCTCCCAGCTGACGTTGATGCTGCATTTTCTTCTGTCACTCTTATGTCTTACATGTTTCTCGGAGACAGTACAGGCTGTGTGTTTGCTGATTTCACCACTGAGAGTGCAGATAATAAAATGGATTATGGAGATGAGCCAATTGCTCGAAAGGAGAATCTCTTAGAACAAAATGTATGCCACTCAATTTCTACCGATGACACCGATGATATTTCTTCTGAACAAAATACATCAGAGCAGAAAAAGGCCCACGATGCCAGTGAACTTGGTAGAGAAGATAATGAAATGGATTATGGAGACGAGCCGATTGCTGGAAAGGAGAATCGCTCATTAGAACAAAATGTTTGCCACTCAATTTCTGCAGATGACACCAATGATGATATTTTTTTGAACAAAATAAATCAATGCAGGAAAATGCCCATGGTGGCAATGAAAATAGTGATTCCTCTCAGCAAAAAAACTGCGTGTCCCCCAACAGTTATTCATATCCTGATCCTGAGTTCCATGATTTCGAGGAAGGCCGCTCGTTTAAGAAGTTCAAACATGGACAAATATGGGCTATATACAGCAATATTGATACATTCCCTAATTTCTATGCCTGGATAAGAAAAGTTGACCCGGAACCTTTCGGGGTGCATTTGACCTGGCTTGACGCTTGTCCTAAGTCGGAGCAGGAGAAACGGTGGTTAGAGCAGGACCTATATATCAGCTGTGGTACATTTGAAGTTCGGAACTGGGGAACGGAGTATGTATCATCTAGTTCTTTCTCACATTTAGTAGATGCCAGACCAACAGGGATGAAGTGGCAGTTTGAGGTTCTTCCACAAGTTGGCCAGATCTGGGCCACTTACATGAGCTGGGCACCGGGCTGGGTTCCACCCAGCGATTGTGCTTGTGAATATACGATCGGCGAGATCATTGAACACACTGAAGCTGGGACAAAGCTTACTGTCCTCACTCAAGTTGGTGGCTACAGGTTTGTGTTTAAACCTGACAATACAAAGGGAGTCCTGGAGATATCTGCTGGAGAGAACTTGAGGTTCTCCCACCGCATACCGTCGTTCCGCCTGACTGAAGAAATGGGTGGCACCCTCCGGGGCTTCTACGAGCTCGATCCAGCTTCTCTCCCCAATGTCTTCCTTTACAGGGACACCTAATGTACGTGTCCACGCTTTGGAAACTAGTGCCGTAGCTGATTGTGCAGTAGAATTGGACCTGAATCTGACTAGGATTATTGTGTGTTGATACGTTCTAATTCACTGGTACTTTGTGTTAACGCACTGGTGCTTGCAGCCAGTAATTAATTACTCCTCAAAGACTAATTAAACTGAAGTCGTCTCAGTTACTGTAGTTTTTTTGAGGGAACAGGAGAGGCTTAAGGAGCCTCTACCGAAAATTTATTAAAAAGCCAAAACCAAGGAGGTTACAACAACCACAAGAGTTTACAGCAACGACTAAAAAAAAGCAAAAAAGGCCAAGAGAGGGGCTCAAGAGACAAAAAAAACTGAGAAAGAAAATTAAAGAAAGTTCTACACTTGATCTATCCATGATTCAATAGAAGGAAAATATCTTTCTTGGCCCTCCAAAGGAGCTGCTTGAAGATAGTTTTGAAACTTTCTAGACAGCGAAGACTAGATGCCGGAATTCCTCTAAAAATGACATCATTTTTAATAGTCCACAAGCTCCAGCACATGACAATGGTAATTTTCATGAAGAAGCTAACTGAGAGCTGTGATCTGAAGCTTTCAAATCTTTGGAACGGGTCAGGGTCACTATTAACAGTAACACCAATCAGACTCCAGCAAATTCTGGCCATTTCACACTCTAAAAAAAGATGATGGACAGTCTCCTCTGCATCCATGGAGCACAAGACACAGCTATAGGAGGGAAGATGCATATGTTTTCTTCTCAGGATGTTGCTGAGTGCTAAGCCTATCTTGAAGCAATAACCAAAAGAACACCTTGTGATTGTGTTGGCAAGAAGATTTCCAAAGCCATTTGAAAATTGGATGCACCAAGCTTGATCCTGATAGCTGGCAATAGGCCTTTTTAGAAGTGAAAATGGAGCTGCCCCAAATATATGTCCAAGAGTCCATACCATCAAGGTGTTGTAAGTCCTGGAGGATAACCTGAACCTGCTGAAATTGACCATAAGCTTCGACAGACAAAGGTAAACTGAAGAGACTTGATACATCATTCATTACAGTAACCCTTTTCAAAGATATACTTGGTTTCTTTACAAAAGAAAACATCAGGATAAGCTAGCTTCAAGGGTGGGCCCTGCCAACAGTCATCCCAGAAAAGGCATGATGCACCATCTTTAACCAAAACTGAGGCCATTCCCTTAAATTTGTCCAGAAGTTTAAGCATAGCTCTCCACCAAAAAGATCCTTTCATGACATGACTTGGAAGTTTGTCGTTGTTATAATGCTTCTCCCAAATTAACTTGACCCAAGGAATATCTGCTTTATTGAAAATTTTATTTAAATTCTTTAGGAGAAGGGCTTCATTTTGGGTTTTCAGATCCAGGACACCCAAACCTCTTTCTTCTTTGGCTCTAGTTACCATGGGCCAAGCAACTTTTGCATTAATTCTATTATTTTTATCAGAGCCCCTCCACATACAATGCTTCCTGTACTTATCCACCTGTTCTCTAACAGTGGAATGCAACTGAAAAGTGCCCATGAAGAAGGTAGGAAGTGAAGAAAAGACCGAGTTAGTCATCTGCAGTTTACCAGCCTGGGAGAGAAACAAAGATGTGTTAACCAGTCTTCTTTCACATCTAGAAACCAGAGGCAGAAAATCCTCAATTTTTGGTTTGGTGAGCCCAAGTGGAAGACCCAAATATGTAAAAGGAAATTGTCCAACAGCACATCCAAAGGTGGCAGAGAGATGATGTAATTTCTCTTCAGAGATATTTATGAGGATTATCATTGATTTACTAAAATTCACTTTAAGTCCACTGGATGTTGCAAAGGAGATAAGCAAGGCTTTTAGGACAAAGAGCTATCTTGCACAACCTTCCATGATGATCAAAGTGTCATCAACATATTGGAGAATTGGAAAGTCACTAGTATATTGTAGAGAGATTGGCAATCTGATGAGACCCATTTCTCTAGTTGGACTGCAGTACCTAGTTTCACCGTGCAATGGAACTGTGATCTGGGCATTCGATTTGGCTTGCACACGCATCTAAAGTTAGCACAAACCTTACTCTCCTTCAGGTTCGCTGTTACATAGTAGTATTTGTATAGATGGCCATCGGGTCGTGCCAGCCCTGCCCGGTGGCCCGACGTGCCGTCGTGCCGGCCGTGCCGTGCCAACACCGTGCTTCGTGCCAGGGGGTCGGCCCAAGGCACGGCACGTGGGCCGTTGGGCCGTGCCGAGAGCACGGCGTGCCGCCGTGCCGAACTCGCGCACGAGGAAGAGGAAGAAGGGGGCGGCCACGGTCCGCGCCCGCCTGGCCTCGCGCCCTCGCGCTCGCTGCCTCGCGCCCCGTGCTCGCGCCGCGCCGCCTTGAGCTGGAGAGTGGAGAGAGGGCCGAGCGGGATAGGTTTAGGGTTGTCTCACCTGGTTGTGTCGCTGTGTGTGGGGGTTGGGCCGGGGCGTGGGAGGGGGGGACGGGGGTGGCCAGGTGGAGGGGCAGGAAGCAGCCCAGCAGGCTGTGCAGGCCGCACTGGGCCGTTGCCGCGTCGGGCCGCCACCGGGCCGCCTTCTCCCACCGGGCTGTGCCCGTGCCGTGCCACGGGCCGGGGTGGCGGCCCAGGCACGGCCTGGTGCGTCGAGCCGGGCCGGCACGGGCACGCTACCACCGTGCCGTGCCGTGCTTCGGGCCGGGCCAAAAGCTCGTGCCACGGGTCGGGGGCTGCATGGCCATCTATAAGTATTTGTGTTAAAACCTGACAGGTCCTGTCAACTGCCATGTAGAGGCCATCTTTCCACTTCCATGCACCTGGCTGAAGAAAGGGGTGGCAGCACCCTCATCCGGTGAATTGTGAATTGTGATAGTCTTAGCAGACTCTCGGAATAGTAGTAGAGTTGAACTCTTTATAATTTTTATTACTACTGTGTGTTGATATGTCAACTTAACGTAGAGCCATCCTGTCAACTACTATATTATGTAACCAAGGGTAGGTCCTGTGGGCAGCTTAATTGTGTCTAATCTCTATTTATTACCTTTCTTGGATCGCTACTAAGAGCAACTCCAAGAGCTTATGAAAATTTGGATCTCTAAATTGGCTCTCTAAACTTATTTAGACAGTCAAAATAGATATGCTCTACAGCAAAGTTTTTAAATCAGACTCTCTATTTTTAAAGTCTCCGAATTTTTTCTTGCTTTTCTGTTGAGGATAGTGTTTTTATTTTGTTCCTATGGTGGCAACAATCATTGTCGCCATGGACGGGCTCTCGCCGGCAGAACAATCGCTCTGCTGGATAGATGGATCCAACGCGGCCCAACTCCAACAGCCTGGAACATATGTGGCATATTGATTTCCTTTTTCCGACGAACATGCACTGGAATCGATCGGCGGCGTGGACATGGCTGCCGACGGCACAATTGGAAGGAGGGGGCTGGGCAGCAGGACGAGCGGGAAAGGCCACAGCGTGCGTGCGCCACGTGCAGAAATTTGCCGCCATGGGAGGAGAGATGAACGCGTCGAGGAGGATGACGAGCGAGCGACGCTCGCCTTTTCTTCCGAGCGGAAGTCGTGGGATACACAACTAGGAAAATTAGAGAGGCCGATGAAGAGGTTGTTGGAGAGCTTTTAGACCCGTAAATAGGTAAATCGGGTATTACGGGAATATTTAGAACATCTCTTGGAGATGCTCTAAACACGATGCACCTGGTCTAAGCAAGCCAAACAAGAGCAAGGCATATAGAAGGCTAGTAGCAAAGCCAAAAACTAACAAGACAACTAGCTAAGGCAAAACTGAGGCAAATCTACACAATTTTGGTGAGAAAGATAACCAACGAACCACTGCTAGAACAAACAAACTACACAGGCAATTGAATAGCACAAGTAAAGAGCCAATATTGTAGATTGCGTAAACCATATGAAGAAGCTGATGAAAGATTTCCCCCCAAAGGTTTCTAAGGCATGTCCAATAGAGGCACACACATGTCCAATAGAGGCACACACATGTGTTAGCCTCATCCTAAATTAGGAGTGCATTTGGTATGGCTCCCATCAAATCCAGATTCTCACTGTCAAAATATTGTACCGGTATTGTTCATCAAAGTTGATTTTCTCTCTCTGCCCTTCTCTCAGAGAGCAGATAGGAGTCGGAAAAACTAAATTTGTTGGCTCCAACAACTCTTTTGTGTCAGTGAGATAGAGTAAAGGAGAGAGATAAAATAGATTTCATAAATAACAAATGAATAGTTGCGAGGGGCCCGCCCTCCATAATGTGGAGTGGTGCTCAAAAGAATCTTTGGGTCCCATGAACAGTAACTGACATCGGTCTAGATTGTTGCAGTGTACGAGCTTTACTCTCCCGATTCTTCAGCATGCAAAACCTGACACCAAAATTATTTAAAAAAATCATTAACAGTCTATATTGCAGCAATGTAGCAAGGAGAAGCGGGACCAAAGCAGTACTTTTACCAGCTTTGTACATATCAAGAATATGTGCAAGTAGTTGCACCGCTCCCAGTTTTTCTAGAGCTGGCACCACTGCAGCGTGGAGAGCGATGCTTATATTCTCTCTGCTATTTGGGCATTACTCTAGCGACACATTACAGAAGGCCTAAGCTCCACGTTCGCCGAAATAAAAAATCAAGAGCACAAACTATTCATTCTTGCTCTTCTCCTGGCATAAAAAGGTGCATGCATGTTATAGTTCCATGGTAGCTTTTCTTCTCATCGATTTTCAGTTTTTCTTCTCAATCTCATCTTCAAGGCTACTACTTTTTAGTCACAATGCATTCTTGGATATTAGCTTCTGCTCTTTATCAACTGAGGCCAATAATTCTTATGCAGAATACCTACACCATCTGCAAGGATAACCAAAGGATATGATGTGGAATCTTGATGACCATTTGGAGGCTAGGGTAGCACGCCAACCTAGAGGGTTAGGGAAGCCCTAAGACTACTGTGCAGATTTCTAGAGCTAACGATCTCAATCAAAAGTTAGGTGTCATATAGATACAAGATGAACAAAGTTATTTTTACATGTACTACATGATATATTGTTTTATTTGCTACATCTAACTCACTCTACGCAGAAACCAGAAACTCATTCATTCATGTCTTTTGTTCTCTCACAACACATCTCAGTTTTTCCTCCAAATTGCTCCCACACTATTGAGTTATTGCTTGAGATTACATAGACGACAATGGCACATTAGGAAGAGGTGACAAGTGAGAGATAAAAAATGATCCATGGACATTTTTTAATCTTTATAGGAGTTATTGTATAATATGACTAGGGTTCACTAATTAGTCCTTAGGATGATACAACTCAACTTTATTAGTAAAGTTGTTTTTTGGAAAATAACTTCACGAGTAACTCTTTAGGTGAAACTAAGTTATTTTTTTTTTTAAAACAGATTCACTTATACATTAATATGAGAGAGAAATGAGGAAAAGAACTGAGATAAGCTACTTTTTTCAAGCTTTATCTTTTTTTAAGATGGAAAGAAAAATCACTTCATAAATGAAGCTATTTTAAAAGTAGATGCTTCAAAAAAAAAAATCACTTCATGAAACTGGCGTGTGAGATGTACCAAACAGCCCTTAGACACTTTAGTTGTACCAATTAGTGAAGTACGTATCAATTAGTATTACTTTAAGATGATCTGCTTGAGTTTATCCCCACACGAGTGCGGAGTGCTGACAGTGCTGCTTAATCACTGCGCTAAACCATCCCCTGCCTGCACCGGCCGCCGCCGTAGCTCCGGCCACGGCAGGTCACTCCCCGCTCTGTCCCGCAAGCACCCAGCTCAGGCGTCAAGGCGGCCGGCACCAACACGCCGGTGAGCTACCCAACACCCGTCGCCGTTGCGTTTGCCTCCCATTTCCCCTTTCCCTCCGTTGGTACTGTAGCGGCCGGTCGGTCTGAGCTGATGGATGGGGGCGTCGCGCGTTCACCGCAATGCGCTGGTTGGCCAGTCGGCTTTGCCCTGTTCGTCTCAGTCTTTCGATTCGCTGTAGCCACTCTAAGCTACGGCATTTTGGTTTGCTGGCTACTAGCCTAGCACCGCATTGGGGTTGGGGGAACTCTGTAATCGACAAGCTCTGTTGCCCTGAGACGAAATTGCCTGCCGTTTCTTGGATTTTTCTGTCTAGCAGTCTAGCTGGTACTCGGTGCCTCTGTCTGAATCCTTCTGAAAGAGAGGGTGCTAGTGCTACTGCTACTGGAGTACTTCAGTTGATTATATGTGGTGTTTTTTTTTTTTGGGGGGGGGGGGGGGGGGGGGGGGGTAAAGATCAGCTATCCTGTATAAATTTGGTACTCTTATTTTTGCTATCTGGAACTGCTACAAAATTATAGCTTAGATGAAGCTCATCACTAGCATATGCATAAATGTTTTTTTATTGTTTAGAGATGATTGGTCACAAGTTCATTGTTTACAAGATCTCCAGAGAGGTGTCTTCCTTTACTTAGGTGTGCACTTGTGCAGTTGAACAGGGGAGGGGTAGTGATAGCAAAACAGTAGTGATAGTGACTCTCACAAGGCCACAAGCAAACTGAAAACATTTTCTCTGGAGGGTACTTGGATGAAGCTGATGATATTTTTTCTTGCCTCACTCGAGACGTTGACATGTTGCTTCTTTATTTCAATTTTGCTTGTCCTTGCTGTATATTATGCTTATCTATTGATCAAATTTAGGATCTCTGTTTGTTGAGATTGGTGATTGGTCTAATAATACTCTGATGTCTAGTTTTCTTGACACTGCAACTATTCCTAATTAATTCTGAGCCTGATTAGTTGTGAAGTAGTTTCGATCACAAACAAACTTGGACCACATCATCATGAGAGACTGCAACAACGAATGGTGAGGGCACATGGAAATTCAGTCAGTATGCACTTACAATGCCTAGGCCTGAGTTGCTTGTCTTGTGCTAATACCACATTTTCTTAGGTCTGTTGTATCATGTTAAACTCTACCATCAGTAAACTGAATGTAATGAACTTTTTTCATTCTATCCTGAATTCACGATGCATATACATGGTTATGTTAACTTGCCTCCGCACTATCATCATACTTGCTGTGTATCTGACAAAAGAGTACAATTGTTTGTCCTGCAGATTCGCTGTGTACATGCAGCACGTTTCTATTACTAACGTAACAGATTCTCTGTCTAAATGCAGCACGTTTCTATTACTAACGTAACAGATTCTCTTTATACATGCAGGACCTGACGCAGCAAAAGTTGTGTTCATACATTTTTGTTTCAGAAAGTGATCCGCAGGTTTATATCTCTACTGCTTTAAGATACTTGGCTTCTGAAACACATGTTGATTAGGGCATTCTAATAATGTCAGGCTGGTAACAGCATGAACTCCTGTAACAAAAAGAGGCAGAGGATATATGATTCAGTCTTCAAGGCTAAGTCAAGTGATGATACAATGTGTAATGAGAACGTTGTTAGTGCTGAGAATCGATCTTCTGATCATTGCTCCAGGAAATTTGACAACCTAGAGGAAGGAAATACAGCACATGAACAATGTCAGCAAATTTACAGGAAACTTACTCCTGATATTTCTACCCAGAGGTCAGCTGACAATTCTATGATTGCCTGCGCTTGTCCTGATATCTTCGATTTTGAGAACTACAAGGATACAATTCGGCTTGCAGTTGGTCAGATCTGGGCCCTTTATGATACATTTGATATCATGCCAAGATTTTATGCTCGAATAATGCATTTTGATGCTCACAATGACAAAATACAGTTGTCCTGGCTGGAGCATGAGGCAACTAATGAAGAAGAGAAATGGACGGATAAAAAACTGTCTGTTGCTTGTGGAAGCTTCCGTTTACAGCCAACAGTAGATACATATACATCACAAGACTGGTTCATGTTTTCTCACATTGTTGCATGGACAAAGGGCATGAAGGGAAACTCGTATGACATATATCCTAACAAGGGTGAGGTATGGGCTCTTTACAAGGGATGGAGCATGCAATGGAGCTCATATACAAATAACCATAGATCCTATGAGTATGAGGTTGTGGAAGTCCTGTCTACTATGTCAGCTGATGATGGTGCCAATGTTATCCCACTGGTTAAGATTAAGGGTTTTGTCAGTTTATTCGCGAGAGCTAAGGGCATGTCCTCATTTTTTATACCATCGAGTGAGCTACTTAGGTTTTCTCATAGCATTTTATTTTATAGGACAAATGGAAATGAGAAAATGGGTGTCCCAAGAGGCTTTCTGGAACTTGACACTGCATGTCTCCCAGTTGACCTGGATGCAGCATTTTCTTCTGTCACTCTTCTGTCTTACATGTTTCTCGGCAACATGACAGGCTGTGTGTTCGCTGATTTCACCACTGAGAGTGCAGATAATAAAATGGATTATGGAGATGAGCCAATTGCCCGAAAGGAGAATCTCTTAGAACATAATGTATGCCACTCAATTTCTACAGATGACACCGATGATATTTTTTCTGAACAAAATACATCAGAGCAGAAAAAGGCCCATGATGCCTGTGAACTTGGTAGAGAAGATACATCTACAGTGCCAAATGCTGCAGGGTCATGCAATCTTCAGATTTTAGGCAAAAGAAAGCATACTGACAGTGTCCGCAGGAGGGACTCTTGTATCAGTAAGAGGCAAATTCAGGACAATTCACTTTCTGATGCTGGTGGTAAAAATCAAGCTGCTGAACCTGTTCCCAGCAAATTAGATAGCCAAGATGAGGGAAATGTAACACAAGAAGGCGGTCAGCAAAAGTACAAGAAGGATGGGATGGATATTGCTAATCATATGCATTCTAATCCTATGATTACCTATGATTTCTTTGATTTCAGAACATTAAGAGAAGTTAACAGGATAGCAGTTAATCAAATCTGGGCAATTTATGATGATCATGATTCAATGCCAAGAAATTATGTGCAGATAAATGATGTCGATGCTTCCAACAATATTGTTCAGCTGACTAGACTGGAACACAAAACAACGAATTTACAAGAGACTAGATGGACTCGTAAAGAATTTCCTGGTGCATGTGGAAACTTCTGCTTAGGAGAGACATGTGTACTACATGACCCATCAATGTATTTTTCTCATAAAGTTTCATGGGTAACAGGAAAAAATAGGAATTCATTTGAAATTCATCCTAAAAACGGTGAGATATGGGCTCTTTACAAAGAATCAAGTTTTCTGCAGAGCAGAGGCACTGATAATCATCAATCTGTTGACTATGATGTTGTGGAAGTTTCTGATGTCTCAATGAGTGTCGGTATTATCGTTTTCCCCTTGGTCAGAATTGAAGGCTTTGTGAGCCTATTTGCGGAATCCAAGGATAAATCCCGTATTTTGATACCATCGAGTGAGCTACTTCGATTTTCTCACAGTATACCTTGTTGTAGAACAAATGGAAGTGAAAAGTTAGGGGTAGGAGGGTTACTGGAACTGGATACTGCTGCTCTTCCTTGTGACTTGGCCTCAGTGTTTCCTTCCATTACTCTGGATTCTTTCATTGATCTCAACAAGAAAAAAGTCACTGAGTTTGTTGGTGTTACATATCCTGATTCTGAATTCTACAATTTTGATGAAGACCGCTCGTGTGAGAAATTTGAGCATGGGCAAATTTGGGCTCTCTACAGCAGTATTGATACATTTCCCAACCTCTATGGTTGGATAAACAAAGTTGAGAAAGAACCATTCAATGTACATTTGACCTGGCTCAAGGCTTGCCCTCAGGTGGTAGATAAGCATTGGTTGGAGCAGGACATCCCTGTGGGTTGTGGTAAATTTGTGGTCCGGAATTCAACAACCGAGCATTGTGAAACCAGTGCTTTCTCCCATTTAGTGGTAAGCAGGTGCGAAATTGGTACAAAGTGGCAGGTCAATATTCTTCCAAAGGTTGGTGAGGTCTGGGCCATCTACAAGAACTGGGCACCCGACTGGGTTCCTTCCAGTAAAGATTGTCCTGCCAAGTATGCCATTGGCGAGATCAAGATGTGTACTGAAGCTACCACTCTGTTTGCTTTCCTGACCAAAGTCAATGGCCACCTCTCTGTGTTCAAGCACGATGTGCTGAAGGGAGCACTGGAGGTACCATGGAAAGAGAACCTCAGGTTTTCTCATAGGATACCATCGTTCCGCCTGACAAAAGAGAATGGTGGCAAGCTCTGTGGCTTCTATGAGCTTGACCCTGCTGCTGTTCCTGACCTTCTTCTTTAGGAAACACCTTCCCTGAACCTGTGCTTTTGATGCCTGACTTGTTTTAAGACTGTAAGGGCAAATGTTTCAACTTCTAGGCTGTTCTGCTTAGCTAACATATTCATGTATCCAGAAACATACTGTGTTGTGTTGCTATGTATCCTCCTCTGTAGTTGACATGCTTTGTGTAAAATAAACTGAATTGCCACAGTACTGGTATGTACTGCTATATGATCAGGTCCTCAGTGTTTATGGTAAGGTGGATGCTTGGGGTTGTTGTTGGTTGTTTCTTTTAACCCGTCTATTGTGTATTTTATTCAATGCCCATATTTCATAGGTTTTCTCTAGCTTCGCTCCTATTATTTTTATTATTGTTTTTTTGCAAATGCCGAATAGTAAGTGCTGTTTTGAAAGTATGCTTTTAATATTTCCTGCAGGGGAACATCTGGCATTATTTTATGGTGCTGATCACTTGATGTGTCAATCAAATGTCTTCCTTCACAAATCATAACATTTGTTTGTTCGTTTGGTCGGGTGACCAAATATATGAATATACTTGAGAAACTTTGTAGCACTGGGATGATCCTAAGTTGAATTTGTAGGATGAATGTTCTATGTAGCTTGTATTTTCAGCTCTTGCTTCAGTGTGCTCCTCCGTTCATTACTAATTATTTCCTTTCATGCAGAGTTGGTTCCTATCCCTGTTGAATCATAATTTTGTGAGTCTATTTTCGTATTAAAAAGTAGAATGTTGCTGTCACCTTTACATGGCACAAGCTATAAAGGCATACAACCCCATTGTTTTTGCTCTTCTTCAATTGAAATTTGTTTCTCTTAGCCACGGTTAAATTTTGTTTTGACCACATTTTCTGTATATAACTCACGATTGTTTGCTTTTGAATGAAAAGCTAGCGTTGGAGTCAGCATGAAGGGCGAGGGAAGTTTCATTTCCTATATATAAGCTTCTCCACGCCTTTGATATTGTCAGCAGTAGCACTTTGAAGCTTGACAATTAATATATGTTACCTCCTTCGCTGCGTCCAAGTTTTAGACCTATTAATAGTAGTCACAAGGTGCTGCTGGTTACTGTGCCGTACTGCTGTCTGCAGAAAGTTTTGTACGTTGCCAGGTGCTTAGAACCAAATACCCCACGGGCATAGAAGTTTACTCTACTCTTGTGCTTTTGTACATAATTTCTCTTAGCTATGGAAACCCCTGTAGCCATTTAGAGCCTCTTAGCTTGGAGCCATCTGTCGTGTCGCTGAATCGTCCTTGTCATCCTTTGCTGGAGCCTGGTGACTGCTGTCAGAACCGTTAGTTGACTAGGATCGGAGAAAATAAGCAAGGGGCTTAATTGTAATGCATTGTGCTAATTCGGAGGTTTATAGGTAACCCTTACTCAACAGATGGGATGATATATATAGACAAAAAGGTGAGAAGATATCTTTTTCTCCTTTAATATTGGGTATAGGCCGGGATGAGATAGATGATTCCTCTCTAACTTTGTCAAACAATTTGGGGTCATTATATTGGTGATCCCACTAGTCACTAAGTTGATGAATAACTGACTCCAATTTCACATGTTGTTTTAGACAAAAAAATTTAGGCAAAACTTTTAAGAGTTTGAGTATGATTTATATATATATATATATATATAAAACTATTTAGTTTGAAGACACATAGACAACATATGGATAGATCAGTTTTAAAAGGTACTATACAATTTATATTCGTTTGTTAAAATTTTATATGTATTGTAATAGAAAATTGCATCAAACCTATGTTTAAAAGTATATATGGAGCTAGAAGGACTAACATAGGAGATTGGAAATTTTTGAGGGAAAATGTATCGTACCAAAAAAAAAAAAAAAACTGGAGCCCTTCTGCCGTTCTGCGTTACATGTCGTCAATCGCTCCCGCTAGCTCCGGGCCTCCGGCGAGGACCACATAAGGCCATGTACAGCGCCGAGACGCTTGTACATACGCTTAAAGAAAAGAAGCTAATTTGTTTTTATATAAGAGCCCTAACCTATAATGGAATAAGTTAATTTTGGTACTAATCTATACTGTAACTGTTGCTTTTCGTACATAATTGAATAGCGGCGTCGGACGCTTAACTTGACAGCGGACGCTCTATGAGGCTCCACCGTGGCACCAAAAAGCAAAAACTGCATGCTAGAGATGTAGGTGCTCAAGCGGCCTCCCCGACGAGCTGCTGCATGCACACAACATCCACTGCGCACTGGGCCGGCGCATGCACCTTCCAGCTTCGCCGGCCTCGACCAGCGCGCATCAGGCTCGTCGTTCCTGGACACACCGTCGACGCTGCATGCCCTCGATCGGCGCGCGGCTACTTCCCCTACCCTCAAGAGCTCGAGCACCTTCGCATCTCCTTCTCCGCGCGCCGACTGTGAACGTTTCACGTCGTCGGTCGCGTCCCGGAACCGACGACGACGTGTCTCCAGTTCGTATGTAGCCGTACGTGGCTCTTCTACCCGGGACCAGGAGCCGAGGCATCCGCGTGTGTGAACGAGCACTGCTACAGAAACGGCGATCACTGCGATGTCTCTTCACTACCGGTTCTTTCTCTTACAGACCCTCAATTATTGGGGGCAGGGGCTAAACCGGCAGTGAAACACCACATCACTGCCGGTTCGTGGCTGGAACTGGCAGTGATGTTGGGTACAGTATAAAGCACGCGATCTCCTCTCTCTCTCCTCTGCCCAACGGTATAGAACCGTGCTCGGAGCTCCCTCTCTCCATTGTTGCGGCTGGTGGATTTCTTGATCTCCATTTTTAGCTCCTCATCACTCTTGGATCCTCATATCTTATTGCTCTTGGTTAGTAACAAGCATAATTCTTTAGAATGGTTGGTTTACATTGTTTTTGTGTGTAAATCTATAGTTTAGAGCTATGCTAGTTTTTATGAATAAGAAGAGAGATGTTGCAATTTTTGTCAATTTTTTTTGTACCTTTTAGATCCAAGAGTATTTAGAAAAATTATAACACTTTGTTTTTATTGGAAAATTATTGTATAATCATTGAGTAGCTAGGTTAGAAAGATTCGTCTAAAAAATTATGGATAAAAATTGTAATTAGTTATATTTATTACTTACATTTAATACTCCATGCATGTATTAAAGATTTGATGGGATGTGAAATAAATTCGGTATTTATTACTTACATTTAATACTTACATTTAATACTCCATGCATGCATTTAATACTCACATTTAATACTTCATGCATGCTATTTTGTTGTCTCACTTTTTATAGCGCGACCAAATTCAAATTATATATAAAAAATATTGTTCAAAAATGCTCCTATTAATATGTTCCTATGTTTTCTCTGCTCTGTCTATTTTATCAGTGCAGACATGGCTCGAGGTTGGATGTACGATCTGTCACATACAGACCCATGATAGTTGACGGGCATCGACGATTTCATCAAGCGAGCTAGAGCCAATGCTGAGGACTCACATCTTGTATTCTGTCCATGCAAAGACTGCAAGAATACGAGAAAATAGGGCGACATGGAACATATACGTTTGCACTTGATCACAAGGGGGTTCATGAGAAACTACACGATTTGGACTTTGCATGGGGAGGTTGGTCAAAATGCTAATGATGATGTGCCCATACCTAGTGTATCCCTGAATGCATTATTGTCTGTTCATGAGTACACAGAACATGTGTCTACCAATGATGATGTGTTTATGAATACATTAGCTGACGACACTGAGAAAAATGATGGCATTTCACAGCTTCTACATGATGTGTATGGGGGATTCCTTAGTGCTTCACAGTTGAAAAAACTGGAGATGATGAGAAAGGATGCAAAAATACCATTGTTTCCGTGTTGCCCAATAAGCAAACTGGAAGCCAACATCATGCTATTGGAGTTCAAATCAACGAATGGGTTGAGTGATAAAGACTTCGATAACTTGTTAGTTATACTACATAAACTGTTCCCAGAGCCCGAGTTAGCAGAAAAGACTTACCTTGCGAAGCAAATGATTTGCCCAATTGGCCTCGAGGTTGAGAAAATCCACGCGTGTTTCAATGACTGCATATTGTACCGTGGAGAGAAATACAAAGACTTGGATGCATGTCCCAAGTGTAAAACTCTCCGATACAAGCAAGGGCCATCAAATGATGGAAGCAAGACCAGAGGAGGGCCAGTAAAGTCCGTATGGTATTTTCCTATAGCTCCACGAGTGCATAGGTTGTTTGCAAATGAGAAGTCAGCCAAGCTGTTGCGTTGGCACGACGAAGAGCGAAAGAAAGATTCAATGATGAGACACCCCGCCGATGGGTCGGACTGGAGGACTATCAATACTATGTTCTATAAGAACATCGGTGCAGAGGTAAGGCATCTGTGGTTTTCTTTGAGCACGGATGAGATGAACCCGTTTGACCAGGTGAGAACCAATCATAACACTTGGCCAGTGACGCTATGTATATACAACCTTCCACCCTGGCTTTGTATGAAACGGACATACGTCCAGATGCCATTACTAATCCAAGGACCAAGACAACCTGGTAATGATATTGATGTGCTTCTACAACCAGTGATCGATGAACTACTACAGATGTGGGAGACGTGTGTGAAGGATGTCTGGGATGAGTACAAAAAAGAACATGTCACGGTAAAGGCTATACTTATCGCTACAATCACCGACCTACCAGGGCGAGGTTCCTTGTCTGGAGAGAAGACAAAAGGATACACTGGGTGTGTCGAGTGCTTGGACGAGACTGATGCTACACATCTACCAGAAAATAGGAAGATGGTCTACATGGGACATCGTAGGTTCCTACGTCGTGATCACCCTTACCATAGGAATACAAAAGATTTTAATGGGACTACTGAGAAACGTGGACCTCCAAAGTATCGAGACGGAAAACAACTGCTTCAACAATTAAGCAAACTCACAAATTTTGTCCTTGGGAAGGGGGACGGGGCAGTAGCAGCGCCAACCGATAGTATCTGGAAGAAAAAATCAATCTTCTGGAAACTACCTTACTGGCCACTTTTGAGTGTACGCCACTGTCTTGATCCAATGCACATAACTAAAAACGTGTGCGGTAACACACTTAACACGTTGATGAACACCGGGGGAACAAGCAAGGATTCTCTCGCGACACGCTTGGACATGCAACACCTGGGCCTCAGGAAGGAGTTGCACCCAGTAACTCTTGAGAATGGCCACTTGAAACTTCCGGTGGCATCATGGACACTGAAAAAGGAGGAAAAAGAAATGCTTATTTCTTTCTTAAATGATCTCAAAGTACCGAGTGACTACTGTGAGAACCCGAAGAGGCTAGTTAACATGAGAGAACTTAAGTTTAACTGTGGTTCTATGAAGGCCCATGACTGTCATGTCATAATGACTCAGCTGCTCCCAGTTGCCCTGCGAGGTATCCTCCCTGACAAGGTCCGTGCTCCAATCATAAAGTTGTGTTCGTTCTTCAACGCGATCTCTGAAAAGGTCATTGAAATGGACAGGCTAGACAGCCTGAAGCAGGAGATAGCCGAGATTATATGTAGTCTTGAGATGCATTTCCCACCGACTTACTTTGACATTTCAGTGCATCTACTTGTTCATCTTGTGGATCAAATAAAAGCCCTTGGCCCAATGTACCTACAGCAGATGTTTCCTTTCGAGAGGCTCATGAAAGTTTTTAGACGGTATGTTAGGAATAAATTCAGAACAGAAGGGAGCATGGTAGAAGGATGGTCAACAGAGGAGTCTATTGAGTTCTCCACATATTATCTGGACATCAAGCGAGTCGGAGTTCCAGTATCTCATCATGATGGAAGACTAGGGGGCAAAGGAACAATAGGTGAGAAAGTTGTCAAAATAGACAAAGTGGTCTCCTTCAGACAAGCACACTTCACTGTTCTCCAGCAGGCCGACGATGTGATGGCATATATTGATGAGCACAAACAGTTACTGCAAAGGAAGCACATCGGTAGGTCACAGGCTTGGCTTGAGAAAAAACATAAGGAGGAATTCGGTGATTGGTTTCGACGCCAAAGGCTAGGAATGGTGACGGGATGTCAGCTAGATCTCTTAGCCCCCAGACCTTTGACTACGCTAATGATGTACCAAGGATATGAAATAAATGGTTTTACATTTTACACAAAAAACAGGACGGAAAGAGCACCAACCAAAATAGTGGTGTTCGTTTCGACGCCCACGATGAGTACGACACGGTGGTGGCAACATACTATGGTTTCATAGATGAGATATGGGAGCTAGACTATGGACATCAGTTGAAAGTTACTCTTTTCCATTGTCTGTGGGTCCGGCTGAATGAAATCAACACCGACAAGGATGGGTTCACTACCGTTGATCTATCTAAGACCGCATACAGAGATGACCCCTTCGTCCTTGCAAAGGATGTTTTGCAAATCTTCTATGCAAGGGATAACAATACAAATGGAAGACGACATGTAGTATTGCAAGGCAAAAGGAAGATTGTCGGTGTCGACGGAGTGATAGACGAAGAAGACTACAAAGGTTATGAAGAAATGGCTCCTTTTGGGGTGGACGTTACCCTACATGTCCTTGAAGAGGGTGACGAACCTGCTTACCTCCGGAGTGATCACGATGAGGCCATCATCGTGCCTGCACCGTGAATTGTTAGAGTATCATAAACTATGTAATCCTTAATGAAATGTTGTTTTAGTAATTTGCATCATTGATTGATTGAGTTGTACCACGTTGTTGATTGATGTATGGCATGTCAAAAGGAATTAAAAAACTAGAAAGAATTTGAATATGCTTCTTCAGCAAAAGTTGTAGAGAATTAAAAATTATGCAACTTCTATGTTTGGAGTTTTTCAAGTTCTAGTAAAAAATCAGGAGTAATTTGAATTCTAAAGCAAAAGGAAAATTTTAAAAAATACACACATCACTTCCTGGTTATAGAGGAACCGACAGTGATGTGCCTCTATCACTGCCGGTTCTATCTAGCAACCGGCAGTGATGCCTCCCCAATCACTGCCGGTTTACCGAAACTGGCACTGATGTGCCCTCATCACTGCCAGTTCCTAGTACAAACCGGCAGTGATAGGGGACATCACTGCCGGTTTGTAATAGGAACCGACAGTGATGAGGCGGACTATATAAGGAAAGGGCGCGGTCTGAAATTTTCAGACTCGCGCCCTTCCACACTTAACCGTTTCAGACTCTCGCCACTGCCCGACGTCACCGCTGGACGCCGCAGGAGGCTCTCCCCGCCACCGCTCCATCCCGCCGGCGCTCCAGCCTGCCGCAGCGCGACATCGCCGCTGCTCCAGTCGGCCGCAGCAGGAACTCCGCGCCCACGACATCGCCGGCCGCCACCAGCCCGACGCTCGCCACTGCCCGACGCCGCCGCTCGACGCCGGTCACGCCACGATATCGCCGGCCGCCACATCCACGCCGCAGGAGAGCACAGGAGCAGGAGCACACGTCGCCCGGAGTGCAGGAGCACGCGTGGATGAGCTCGGAATCCAGCCCGAACCTCCAAGTGGTGAGCTCCATGTCCACGCACCAAAGGTGTTCGACGAAATGTCAAAATGGATTCAGAGTGTTTTTTCTTGCTTTCTTGGCATGGAGATAGATGAGTAGAGTGTAGAGGGTGAGAAAGGGATGGAGGGAGAGAAAGGCAAGGAGGGAGAGATAGAGAGAGATAGAAGAGGATAGGAGGGAGAGATAGAGAGATAGATAGATGTATAGTAAGATAGATAGAGAGATAAAGATTAAGAGATAGTGAGAGATGGAAAATTTCATGATTAATCTTGTTACTTGTCTATATAGATATAGAGAGATATAGAGAAAAATAGCTTAGATCAATATAGAGAGAAAGATAGAGAGAGAGATAGATATATAGAGATTAGACATTAGAGAGTTAGAGAGAGATTAGAGATTAGATAGATAGAGATAGAAAGAGATATATATGTCATCCTATGCTATATATTGATTTTGAGAGATAGAGAAAGATATATGTCATCCTATGCTTGTATATATGATTCACTTATGCTTGTATATATGATACACTTATGCTTGTATAGAGAAAGAGATATAGATGTATAAATGTCATATCATATATACATGTCAAAGATAGAGATAAAGATAGATAGATAGAGATAGATAGAGAGAGATATAAAGATAGAGAGAAAGATAGAGAAAGAGATATAGATGTATAAATGTCATATATGCTTGTATATATGGCATCATCTTATGCTTGTATATATGGATTTTCTTATGCTACACTTATGCTTGTATATATGTCATCTACCTATGAGTTAATACCAATAATCGAAATTCATGTCCAGAAACATGACAATTAAGCACCGATTCACCACCCGTCGCCCTATGACCGAAGCCGATGACCAAGGAACTAGTGATGACAACCAGCAAGGGGATCAAAGACCTTGGAGTCCTAGCCATATGCTAAACCGAAGAAGGGGGGCAAGAAGAGCACTGCTGCAGAGAATCGCATCGCGGCTCAGCAGGACGAGGAGGAAGAGGGCTACACGCAACGGAGAAGCCCGACAATGTCGGTGTGGTATCTGCCTATGATCGACCGCCTGCGTGCACTATTCGGGAACCCAGAGGATGCCAAGCTGACCTCGTGGCATGCATTAGATGACTGCAAGAAGGATGATGGCATGCTGCGGCACCCATCTGATGGCCAACAGTGGAAAGATTTTGACAAGGCATATCCGGAATTCAGCAATGAGTCAAGGAACATTCGGTTCGCGCTCAGTACTGACAGGATGAACCCTTTCGGTGAGCTTAGTAGCTCGCACAACACCTGACCCATCATACTCACCATGTACAACCTACCTCCCCATCTTTGTCAGAAGCGCAGGTATCTCATGCTGACCATGCTGATCTCAGGACCAAGGTAACCCGGTAACGATATTGATGTTTTCCTAGAACCGTTAATGGAGGAAATGTAGGAGCTATTTGATGTTGGGGTCGAGATGACTGATGCGTACCGCAAGGAGAAGTTCACCCTAAGGGCCATCATCTTTATCACGATCACCGATTACCCTGGTCTCTTCTCACTGTCAGGGCAGATCAAAGGGAAGACTGGTTGCGTAAAGTGCATTGATGGGACATGCCACACTTACCTAAAGGCATCCTACAAGACAGTTTACATGAAGCATAGGCGGTTCCTTAGCAAAAGTTACAGGTATAGAAGACTTGGTATGAATCAATACTTTGACAATCAGGTAGAGCTGCAGGGTGAACCACCGGCATCGATTTGCTGGGGTCCAAAGGTGTATGAGATGGTGAAGGATATGGCTAACATCGAGTTTGGCAAGAAGAAGAAGCCATCAGAGGAGGGGACAAAACAAACAAGAAAGCGAAAGCGGGACAAGAAGACGGAGGAGGAGGAGGAAACACCACATCTTCCTTTCAAGAAGAAGTCGATCTTCTTCGACTACCTGTCATACTGGAAAACACTAAACACACCCCATGCCATCGATTGCATGCATCTCGAGAAGAATGTCTTCGAAAGCACGATCGGTGTATTGCTCGACATCAAGAACAAGACGAAGGATGGTCTCAAATCACGGATGGATCTTCTCTATCAGGGCATCAGGCATGACCTTCATCCGGGACCGCCTCATAATGGTAAAGTTGACATACCAGGTGCAGCATATAACCTAAGACGCGATGAGAAGATATCTATGCTCAACTTGTTGAGGGATATCTATGCTTATATATAAATTTATATCAAGTATAATAAATGAATGCTATTCTATAAAAATTTAAAGTTGAAAACTAGAGAGTATGCAGAAATTGGTATACCGCAGCGGGCGGGGTAAGGTGCCCGCTGCGGTTAATGGTTTACCGCAGCGGGCGTTATAAGGTGCCCGCTGCGGTTAATGTTTATCGCAGCGGGCACCTTATAACGCCCATTGCGGTAAACCAGATGCTATATAACTTCAGGTTTGAACCGCGGGTTCTTCTTCATCGCAACACTCTCTTCTCTCCCCGAAGGGCTGCCCAAGTCCGCCGCCGCCATTGAGCCACCTCGCCTCCGTCCTCGCCACCCCGCCACCGGTCCCCTCGTCCCCTAGCACCGCTGCCTCGGTGCCCTAGCACCTCCTCGGTTCCCTAGCGCCGCTGCGGTGCCCTAGCGCCGCCGCCTCGGTGCTCCCCCGGTGCCCTAGCGCCCCCTGTGCTCCTCTCCGCCTAGCTCGGTGCCTGACCATCGCCGCCGTGCTCGGTGCCCTTGCGCCACCCCCGGTGCTCGTCTCCTCTCGGTCGTGCTCCTCGTTGTCGGTGCTTGGTCCCTAGCGTCGCCACCGTGCTCTCGGTGCTTGGTGCTTGGTGCCCTCGGTGGTCATCTCGCCGGTGCTTGGTTCTTGGTGCTCCTCTCCCCCTCGGTGATCCACCCCCTTGGTTCTTCTCGGTTCTTGGTTTGTTTTTGAATTCGGGCCTATGATGCTATTACTGTGGTTTCTCTTTTGATATACACTGAGCATATATATGTCATTGCCTGTGATGCTATTACTGTGGTTTCTCTTTTGATATACACTGAGCATATATATGCCATTGCATGTGATGCTATTACTGTGGTCTCTCACTCTACTACACTGAGCATATAGTCCTTGCCTATGATGCTATTACTGTGGTTTCTCACTCTACTACACTGAGCATATAGTCCCTGCCTATGATGCTATTACTGTGGTTTCTCTTTTGATATACACTGAGCATATATATGTCATTGCCTGGGATGCTATTACTGTGGTTTCTCTTTTGATATACACTGAGCATATATGCCACTAGGAATGATGCTATTACTGTGGTCTCCTTCTGTGAGCACTAGTACTACTCCTACTCTAGTTACTAACTACTTGTACTCTACTACTTCTACTACTACTCTACCTACTTACTATTTCTACTTAGGCAGTGGCATATGCAAGGATGTGAAATTTTACTTTTCTACTTCTACTAAGGCAGTGGCATATGCAATGATGTGAAATTGTACTTTTATACTTGTTTTGAGGCAGTGTGAAGAATCATGGCCCTGGTTGGTTTCGGTGATTAACAACAATTAGAGATTATTATGGCTAACGTGTGTTTTGCAGAGGCTATGCGTAGCCTAGCCATGGTGATCAAGGAAAATGGGTTCTAAAGGTCATCACTTAGCCCCCAAGATGGATATCGTTTCGGTTGTTAAGGAGACATGATGATGACCCTAGAATGATAGGCTAAGTGCCATAAGGAGATGAAGGGTACATAGAATTAGATAGGGCTTCTCTTTTTACCTTTGACCGTACTATTAAGAGGGGTTGAGACTAGTAGCTTGACTTAGGAAAGCTTCATGTTTAGGTGTGGTGCACACTTGATTTCCTTAGCTCTAAGCAAGCCTATGGTGACCGTAAGATATCCTAGAACAACTTCCATATTCATCGCGACGAAAAACGAAGTTGTCAAAATCTTTTTCTGGGCGACGGACGCTCCTGGCAGGGGCGCCGGACGCTGTCCGACGCGTCGGACAAAGGCGTCGGACGCTGGGTGGTTGAGTCCACAGCGTCCGTCGGCCTTCCAGAGAGGTTGTTTTCTGGCTAAGTTTTTTCAGGGTGCGTCGGACGCTGTCCGTCGGCCAGGCGTCGGACGCTGCTAAGAGCGTCCGTCGGCCTTCCAGAGAGGGTGTTTTCAAACCCTAGCCAGTTTTCAGCGTCGGACGCTGTGGCTGAGCGTCCGTCGCCCAGTGACGGAGCGTCCGTCGCTGGGAACAGTGTGTCAGAACTAGCCGTTAGACAGAGGCGTCGGACCGTCCGTCGCCTAGGCGTCGGAGCGTCCGTCGCCTAGGCGTCGGAGCGTCCGTCGCCTCAATTATGAACAGAAACTAGCCGTTGGGCATGCGACGGACCGTCCGTCGCCTAGTCGATGGAGTGTCCGTTGCCAACTTAAAATGCCAGCCCGAGGCAGTTTTCAGAGGGTCTATTTATAGCCCCTCCCACTTCTCTCCCACCAAGCCTTTGCTCATTTGAGTTGCTGAGTTTGTTGAGAAGGTTGGGAAGAAAGCAAGAGCCCTAGAGAGAGAGAGTGATTCGCAAATCCATCCATCCTCTCTCTAGTTCATCCAAGAGTTCAAGTGTGCATCCTCTAGTTGTGAAGCTTGAGTGAGTCAAGCAAAGATCGAGGCTTGTTACTCTTGGTGATCGACATCACCTAGACGGTCCGGTGGTGTTCGGAGGAAGGTGATCGCCGGAAGATTGTCGGCAGCCCTCCTCCATCGACGTGTGTGATCGGTTGTGGGCGATTCACTGAGCCGGAGTGGCGAAGAATCAGCCCGTAGAGAGCACTCATCCCTTGCGCGGGATTGAGGGGGAGCTATACCTTGCGAGGTGCTCCAACGAGGACTAGGGGGAGTGTCGACTCCTCGATACCTCGGCAAAACATCGGCGTGTCAAGCATCTCTTTTCTTAGCTCTTTATTCCCGCATTACTTTCCGCATTTGTCTTTCAATTCATACTAGAATTGTGTAGGAAGTTTTCACTTTCCTTTGCTTTGTTACCGCTTTCTAGCTAGGACACATAAGCGGTAGACACTAGGGGGTTAATTGGTTCTTTATAGGTTTAATTCTTGTTTAGAAATTAAAAAGAGCCCAATTCACCCCCCCTCTTGGGCATCTTGATCCTTTCAATTGGTATCAGAGCAAGGTTGCTCTAAATTAGGCTTCACCGCCTAGAGCAAGATGTCCCATGGGGATGGACCACCTCCCATGTTCGATGGAGACAACTTTCCTTATTGGAAAGTTCGTATGGAGGCCTACCTAGAGGCCGTTGACGTGGGCGTGCTCAAAGCCGCCACAAAGGGAGGTACTCTCTTCGCGGAGGACCTCAACTTTGAAAAGCACAATGCCAAGGCAAAGAACATACTCTTTCGAGGCATTAGCAAGGATGTCTTCAACCGAGTGCGTAATGCCAAAGACGCATTTGAATTGTGGACCACTATTTGTGCACTTCACGAAGGCACAAAGAGTGAGCGTGAAGAACGCTATCACTTGGTTATGGCTAAGCTAAATTCTTTCTCTATGCATGCAAATGAAAATGCAAATGAAATGTACTCACGACTAAATATTATTGTAGAGGAATTGAATGGGCTCGGTCTCAACCAAATGGAACCGGCCGATGTGGTACGCAAGATTCTTTGTGTCTTGCCCATTGAGAAGTATGGCCACATCGTCACGGTGCTTCACCAAGGAGATCTCTCCGCCGCTACACCAACACAAATTTTGGGCAAGATCAATGCCCATGAGATGTACATGAAGATTGGTGATAGTGGCTCATCTTCCTCCTCCAAGAAGAAAGAAAAAGAGAAGGAGGAAAAGAAGGACTTGGCTCTCAAGGCATCCTCGTCGGAGAAGCACAAGATGCAAGTCGTGTATGAGAGCACAAGCGATGATGATGATGATGATCTCGCTCTCATGGTGAAGAAAACAACCAAGATGTTGAAGAAGCTAAGCAAGAATGGAGTCAAGTTTGACTCAAAGAAGAAGAAATTCTTCACAAGCTCTTCAAGAAAGCCCCTCTCCAAGATGGATTGCTACAATTGTGGCAAACTTGGACACTTGGCTCATGCATGTCCCGAAGAAAAGAAAGACAAGTACAAGAACAAGAAAACTAACAATAAGTTCAAATACAACAAGGGCAACAAGGTTGAGTCAAGTGATGAGGAGAAGAAGGATGACAAGCCATTCAAGAAGAAAAAGAACTTCAACTTCCACAAGAAGAAGAAAAATGGCAAAGCCTACATTGTTGGTGATTGGCTCACCGGCATTGAAGACTCAAGTGACTCATCCGGAGATGAAAGTGAAGAAGAAAAGGTGGCCGCCTTGGTGATTGGTTCATCTACTCCACCGCCACCACCTCCGTCATCTCCGGGCTCATCCTCTACACACCTATGCCTCATGGCTAAAGGTGACAAAAAGGTACAAAAAGAGGATAGTGATGATGAGGCTAGCTCTAGTGATGATAGTGATGATGAATTTGAGGCACCTTCCTATGATGAGCTAATTGAAATTTGCAATAAATACACTAAGCTCATTAGGAAGTATAAAGGCAAAAGTGAATCACTAGAGAAAGCAAATGGCAACTTGCATGCTAAGCTTGATGACTTGACTAGTGCTAATGATGAATTGAAGCTTGAGAATAAATCTCTCTCATCTAGCACTAGGGAGCTCAAAGCCTCACTCAAGCAAGTAAATGAGAAACATGATAAGCTTGAGAGGTCAACACAAGAGCTCCATTCAAGGTACAACTTGCTAAAAGATGACTACAACCAAGTTAAAAATGAACATGGCACACTTGTGATAGCTAATGAATTGCTTTCAAATGATCTTGCTACACATGTTGCTATTAACCCGGTTGTTAAGTGTGATATAGCTACTTCTTGTGAGGACTTGCTTGATGAAGTTGCTAGTGAGCAAAATGCAAAGTGCAAGGGCAAGAAGCTAGTTGAGGCCGACAAGCATGATGACTATGTGAAGATGAGGCAAGAAAACTCCAAGCTCAAGGAAGAGCTAACCAACCTCAAGGCAAGCAAGCCACTCACTATCAAGTCGGCCAAACAAGATGACAAGGATGCAATGACCTTGATCAAGTCTCTCAAAGAGGAAAATGCAAAGCTCAAGGTTGAGAAGATCAAGCTTACAAGTGGATTGGAGAAGTTCACCAAGGGCCACAACCTTCAAAGTGAGCTCTTGATGAACACTATCATGAAGACCGACAAGACCGGCATTGGGTTCAAGGAGAACCAAATCATGAAGGCCAAGGTCAAGATAGAAGCCAAGAACTATTACAAGAACAAGGCTATGAGAAGCATCTATAACTCACCAAAGCCCAAACCCAAGAAGTGCTTTGGATGTGGTCAAGAGGGTCATCTTCAATCCCAATGCAAGACTCCACCTCCCAAGACCTTGCCCAAGCACATAAGGCCTTTCGCTCATGATGCACACTTCATCATTAACAAGGACTCCAAGGGTAGACCTCAAGTTGTTTTTCTCAGTCCAAAGATGAAGAACAAGCCCAAAGTGCTATGGGTTGCTAAGGAGTTGGTGGACAAGGCTATGGGACCTCGCCAAGTGTGGGTTCCCAAACAACAAGCTTAACGCCAAGTTGCTTGTGTGTAGGTGAACTACAAGACCGGTGGAAGTCATTGGGTAATTGATAGTGGATGCACTCAACATATGACCGGTGACTCCCGGATGTTCACCACACTTGAGGAAGATTGTGAAGGGCAAGACAAGATTACCTTTGGGGACAATTCAAAAGGCAAAGTGCAAGGTCTAGGCAAAGTGGCAATCTCAAATGATCAATCTATATCAAATGTCTTGCTAGTACAATCATTGAGCTTCAACTTGCTATCCATGGGACAATTATGTGATCTTGGTTTCCAATGTCTCTTCACTCCAAATGAGGTAGTTGTGTCCAAGATTGAAGATTCATCATTGATATTCAAAGGGTTTCGACACAACAATCTCTACCTAGTGGACTTCACCTCAAATGAAGCTAGTTTGCAAACATGTCTTTTCTCCAAGAGTTCTTTGGGTTGGCTATGGCATAGAAGATTAGCACATGTGGGAATGTCAACTTTGAAGAAGCTTGTCAAGAAGGAATTGGTTAGAGGTGTGAAGGATGTGGTGTTTGAGAAAGATAAACTTTGTAGTGCGTGTCAAGCCGGCAAGCAAGTAGCAAACACTCATCCTACCAAAGCTTTCATGTCAACCTCAAGAGTTCTAGAGCTACTCCACATGGATCTTTTTGGACCTACTACCTATGCCAGCCTTGGCGGCAATCTCTTTTGCTTGGTGGTAGTTGATGACTACTCTAGATACACTTGGGTGTTCTTTCTTTAAGACAAGGGAGAAACTCAATCAATATTCAAGAAGTTTGCAACTAGAGCCCAAAATGAATTTGATATGAAGATCAAGAAGATAAGAAGTGACAATGGGACCGAGTTTGTAAACACCAAGATTGAAGACTATTGTGATGAAGTTGGAATCAAGCATGAAGTATCCGCCACATATACTCCTCAACAAAATGGTGTAGTAGAGAGGAAGAACCGGACACTCATCACACTTGCAAGATCAATGCTTGATGAATACAACACCCCCGAGAAGTTTTGGGCCGAAGCAATCAACACCGCATGCTATGCGGCCAACCGGCTATTTGTCCAAAGGCTTCTCAAGAAGACCCCCTATGAGCTTGTGAATGGAAAGAAACCGGATATATCCTTTTTCCGAGTGTTTGGTTGCAAAGTGTACATCTACAAGAAGCGCCAACACTTGGGCAAGTTCCAAAGAAGATGTGACATTGGTTTCTTAGTTGGGTATTCACTTAAATCCAAGGCATACCGTGTATTTAACAAAGCCACCGGCTTAGTTGAAGAAACGTATGACTTAGAGTTTGATGAAACTAATGGCTCTCAAGAAGAGCATGAAAATCTTGATGATGTAGGTGATGAACCCTTGAGGGAGGCCATGAAGAACATGCCAATTGGTGCTATCAACCCACAAGAGGTGGAAGGAGTTGAAGATGAAGCGAATCAAGATCCTTCTCCACCTCACACGCCTCAAGTTGATGAAGAAGATCAAGTGAGGGAAGCTCAAGAAGACACTCACATCCCTCAAGATCAAGCCGAGGCCGAAGCAAGCAATGTTGAAACACCGCAACCTCCTCCCCAAGTGATCAATAGAAGATCTACACCTATGCTTCAAGCACATCCTCAAGATCTCATCATAGGGAGTCCATCAAGGGGGGTAACAACACGATCTAAACTTGCTTCTTATGTTGAACATCACTCCTTTGTCTCCTTTGTTGAGCCTTCTAGTGTGGAGGATGCACTTGCGGATCCGGATTGGGTGAACGCCATGCACGAAGAGTTGAACAACTTCACCCGGAACGAAGTGTGGACACTAGTAGAAAAGCCCAAAGGAGCAAGAATCATTGGCACCAAGTGGGTGTTTAGGAACAAGCAAGATGATCAAGGCGTGGTTGTGAGAAACAAGGCAAGATTGGTGGCAAAGGGGTTCTCCCCAAATTGAAGGCTTGGATTTTGGGGAGACTTTTGCACCGGTTGCAAGACTAGAAGCCATTCGTATCCTTTTGGCATATGCTTCACACCATAAAATGAAACTCTTTCAAATGGATGTGAAGAGTGCCTTTCTTAATGGTTTCATTAATGAACTTGTTTTTGTCTCACAACCTCCCGGGTTTGAAGACCCAAATTGTCCTAATCATGTGTATAGGTTGTCCAAGGCACTCTATGGATTGAAGCAAGCTCCAAGAGCTTGGTATGAGAGACTAAGGGACTTCCTACTCAAGAAGGGCTTCAAGATCGGGAAAGTGGACACCACACTCTTCACCAAGGTGCTAGATGGAGAGATCTTTGTTTGCCAAGTATATGTCGATGACATTATATTTGGGTCAACAAACCAAGGTCATAGCAAGGAATTTGGTGCATTGATGTCCAAGGAGTTCGAGATGTCGATGATTGGCGAGCTAACCTTCTTCCTAGGCTTCCAAGTGAAGCAATTGAGGGAGGGCACCTTCATATCTCAAGAGAAGTACACTTATGATGTGCTCAAGAAATTCAAGATGGAGGATTGCAAGCCAATCAAGACCCCAATGCCTACAAATGGGCATCTCGATCTCGATGAGGGAGGTAAACCGGTCGACCAAACTCTATATCGTTCTATGAGCGGTAGCTTACTTTACCTCACCGCTTCTAGGCCGGACATCATGTTCAGTGTGTGTATGTGTGCTAGATTTCAAGCAAACCCTAAGGAGTCGCACCTTTGTGCGGTTAAAAGAATCCTTAGGTACTTAAGGCACACCCCTAGCATGGGTCTTTGGTATCCTAAAGGAGCTCCCTTCCAACTAGTTGGCTATTCCGATTCGGATTACGCCGGGTGTAAGGTTGATAGGAAGAGTACCTCCGGCGGGTGCCACATGCTAGGAAGATCACTTGTTTCTTGGTCCTCAAAGAAGCAAAATAGTGTGGCATTGTCAACTGCCGAGGCGGAATACATTGCCATGGGAGCAAGTTGTGCACAAATCTTATACATGACCCAAACACTCTTTGATTACGGCGTCTTTTTAAAAGAAGTTCCACTATTGTGTGATAATGAAAGCGTCGTAAAGCTTGCAAACAACCCGGTTCAACACTCTCGCACCAAGCACATAGATATTCGCCATCACTTTCTTAGAGATCATGTGGCTAGGAAAGATATAACACTAGTTGGAGTTAAGAGCGAAGAGCAATTGGCGGATATCTTCACTAAACCACTCGATGAAACAACCTTTTGTAGGTTGAGAAGCGAGTTAAATGTGCTTGATCACTCTAATTTCACTAAAAGATGATCTTGTGTGAACCTTGCATTCATATGTATTATAACATGTTTAATATGGTAATGCACATAGGCTTGGCTAACGCGGTTAAGATAACCGCCCTCAAAGCGTGTGACGAAGCTTAACCGCGGTTTAAACTTGCAAGCAACCTAGATTCTCTTTTCGTATTGCATAAGCATATGCATGAGTGTTGTTTGCCCTTTCTTTTTCGGATAAGTTTCTTGAGCATCCTCTATGATAGTTCACTTAGGGGGAGCATTCCAAGCTCAAATCTCTTCTCTACCCCTATTGTGGTCATATGATGTCTCCTTGGCGCTTCCATTTGAATATTTTGAGCTAAAAACTAAATTTAAGCCTATGGCAAAATAATCAAAAATGATTGTTTGAGAGATGGTTCTCATATCAAGCCCAATCAAGTGTTATTTGGATCTTATTGGGATTGGAACTTGGTTGGGAGTAAGACGCAAAAAGAAAATTTGAAAAATTCCAATTTTTAGGCGTCGGACGCTTCCGACGGACGCTAGGTGTCATTTGCCTCAGCGTCCGTCGCGATCGTCCGGAGCTTAACCTTGCCCGCAAAAAGGGCGACGGACGCTCTCCCAAGCGTCCGTCGCGGTCAATACGGCTGAGCGTTCCAAATCGGCTCTGGAAGCCCGACGGACGATGCCGTCGGACGCTCCCCGAGCGTCCGTCGCATGCCGACGGAGCGTCCGTTGCCTATGCGTCGGACCGTCCGTCGCGAACTAATCGGCGAAATTTTTTTTTTAAACCCCCGATCTTTTCTCTGTTTTGCTCGTTCGTTTCAGTCCGCCGCTGCGTTGTTCCCAAACCCTAGCGCCGTCCGTCCACCGCCGTTGAGCTCCGAGGCTCTCCCTCGCCGGCGAGCTCCTCCGTCCTTCCAGCGCCGCCACCAGTCCAGCGCCGGCACCAGCCCCGCGCCGCCATCTCCGCCACCTGCTCCACCGCCCTCTCCTCCTGCTCCACCCCGCACCTCTGCCACCCCTGCCGCCTTGCCTAGTGCTCAGAGCTCCTCTCCACCGTCTTCCCTCTTCGATTCCCTGCAAGATTCGAGGTGTGGAGGACTCAGTGTGCCGGGCAAGGCCTCTTCCGAGGCTCTGTTGGTCGGTTGATCACCTTTGGGTGATTAAGGTGCAGTTTCTTGCCAACTCCATTTTATCCCATCAGTTTGTCACTTCCCTTCTCCACCCTAAACACCTACCAACCCTAATTCTTCACCTCTCCATCTTGTTTTCAGTACGGATTGGAGTTGCGGTTGCAGTTGATAGGTCGGGGATTCTCTTCTCTTCTCCCTTCTTGGTCAGAGGCTCGAGGTATGACAGTGGATATCACGATTCTATTCTTTCCTATTTTCATGCTTCTATAGATTCGTACCTCTAGTTATATGCTTATGATATATATCTCTCTGTCCATCTCTGACGAGCAGGGTCAGTTTGTCAGTTGATCAGAGACTCAGACAGTGGGCAGTGACAGATAACTCGGGGCAAAGCCCGCGAGTACGGATCGAGGCAAAGCCTCGCGAGGACAGTCCAGGGCCGGCGTGCCACTCTTTGATCTGCTTGGTTCCAGAGGATCAGGGACAGTGTCTGATTGGCAGTGGAGCTGTGCTTTGGTTGTTGAGTCTTCCTGTCAGTGGTTTGGTTGCTAGAGTTTGGAAAGATGGCCAGGACGAAGAATGCAGGTCCCGTCCCCGGTAGTGGTGGTGACCCTCCACCTCCACCACGTCCACCCACTGACCGCGGGAAGGGCAAACAGAAGGTTATCTCGAGGAAGCGCAAGAGGCTGGCCATGGATCCGGATTCAGTAGCCGCTCTTGCTGTAGCAGAGGCAGCCGAGAGAGCTGAGCGAGGAGGACGTCGCGCCGGCTTGAGGCTCTCACCTCGCCGTGGAGCGCGTAGTGACTCCCCTCCACCTCCAGTGTCAGAGCCCGTCGAGGCTACAGAGGCACCAGCTACAGAGTCAGTCCCAGCGACTAAGCCGACAGAGGCCGCGGGCCCCTCTACCATTGGAGAGCTGATGAGCCGTCGTGTCACTCGTTCCCGAGGCTCAGGTGCACCACCCAGCCCTCCAGGACCCCGGCTCCCAGACCCCGTGAGGCACCAGGTCAGGACACTTACAGCGAAGCAAGTTCAGATGCTTCGGTTCGTCGACTTCCAGTCCTGGTTCCCACCTCAGAGGGACCCCCGTGCCAGACCAGACTTCTATACCACAGTGCACGAGGACTTCTACCGAGCGTATGTTGACACCGATGCTCCCCTCAGGGCCCACAGAGTGTGCCCAGCTACTCAGATCGAGGGGATCGGCGGTCCAGAGATCCTGCAGCATCTCCAGTACATCCAGGGATTGACAGATCTGATGGGTCGCTCAGGGGCATATCAGAAGGAGTGGGTGTATCAGTTCTACGCCTCTCTGTGGATTTCACCTGATCACGAGTTCCTTCACTTCGCATATAAGGGACGTGACTTCAGGGTTACAGCTGCCAGGTTCCGAGAGCTCTTTCACCTTGGATCTTCTCCTACCAGGATCCACAGCCTTTGCTATGGGGATCAGGAGGCTCCTCGCAGACCTCATGATGGCATAGTACCATCAACAGACTTTGTTAGTCCGCGCTTTCAGCAGCCGTTCACTGAGGGTTCGAGCCGTACGCCACGAGACCTCACTCCTCTGGCTCGGATCCTCCACGAGGTTCTCAGACGGACCATTCTACCCAGGATTGGAGCTAGGGATACTATCACTCGACTTCAGCTTTGGCTCCTAGCTCACATTGTCCGGAAAGAGCAGTTCGATCTATGGGATCTGATAGTGAGCGAGCTCGAGGACATCATAGCTGCTGGATTTAGAGGTCATTGGCAGCTACAGTTCGCACACTGGATCTCTTACTTGGTAGTTGCCAAGACTGGGTCAGGGGTTATGAGAGTCACCCTCACGAGGTCAGCTACAGAGTTTCCTGTCTATTCGATGAGCCAGCTTGTGGCTCATGGGCAGCTACCTCGCCCCAGCAGAGCTTACAGACCAGGCACGAGACAGGTCGGAGTGCCACCACGGTCAGCTGAGGTCGCCGATGCCACAGTTGAGCAGATAGCTCAGGCAGAGCTAGCTGGTTTGGACGCCGAGATCGATACAGCTGCAGAGACAGTGTTTAGAGAGGATCTCGACTCTGACAGCACGGACGAGGACTACCAGCCCGTGCACGAGTATACACCTATGACACATGACCACGAGGCTGGTGGGTCAGGCACAGCTGCAGCAGCTCCAGCTCCAGGCTCCAGCTCCTCAGAGGCTACCTTGCTTTCTATTCTCTCAAGGATGCAGGAGGAGAAATCTCGTCAGGCAGAGGAGCAGAGACGACAGGCTGCAGACCTACGGAGGCTTACTGAGCAGCAGCTGGCCGCTCAGGCACAGACATAGGCTAGGCAGGATGAGTTCCAGCGCCAGTTCCTAGCCTACCAGCTCCAGCAGGCAGAGATCCAGAAGACTCAGACTCTTCTACTTGAGCGTCTTCTGGCCTCTAGCTCCGGGTAGACCTCGACGCCACACTTTCAGTTGCCCGCAGTCTCTCAGCAGCAGCAGTTCACCTCTCCGCCACCGCAGACTCCAGTAGTAGTGGTGCCCACTCCAGCGTTACCGTCCAGAGGACAACAGAGTCAGGCACCAGCTACACCTCCCTTCTAGCCAACAGCTTCTCCAGAGTACCAGACTCCGAGGACCCAGGTGTCCTCTTGGATAGGTTCACCCGGAGAGTTCCAGACGGGATTCACTCCTACCCGGGGAACTACTCTAGTAGAGGCCTCGCGAGATCTGTCTGCTTCGTACCTGGAGATCACGGGAGAAGACTCCCCAGGAGCACCTCAGCAGGTCACACCAGCTCCAGAGACCGCAGTGGATCTTCCGGCGACAGGCACTCACCAGTCCTCAGTTGCGTCGTCAGAGATCGCACCTGAGCAGTCGGCACAGACAGTCACCACACCTCCAGTTGCCGTTCAGACGGATGCCATATCATTAGCAGATGAGGTTACAGTGGCAGTGTCCTCTCCTGGTTAGACTCAGCCTGCAGAGGTTGCAGCGGCAGTGTCCCTAGTGGCACTAGCAGTGACCACGTCCCCCTCGCCTCGAGTCTTCACTCGTCGGGCCCCCAGGCCCGCTACCACTGAGGCAGGACCGTCCAAGGCACCAGCAGAGTCTCCACGACAGTCAGTTGCGACCGCAGCTCCAGAGGTGCCAGTGACAGCTTCAGAGGCCACCCCAGTTGCACCTACACCAGCAGAGACCGTGTCAGATGAGTCAGACGAGTCCGACCTTCAGGACTTCATTATGCTGGATCGCCGAGCTGCCGCTACTTCGCCTTCTTCTCCAGCCCCAGACTCGTAGTTTTTGGTGCTAGACGCCAAAGGGGGAGAGAGAGGGTCGAGTATAGAGATAGGGGGAGGGATTTGGATCTTTGTATGCTTTATTTCCCCTTTCTCTTTCATCTTATCTCTTCTATGCATTTGTCTATATGTGTGATGTGATGATGGTTGATGTATATATGTGTATATATGGTTGCATGTGACAAACTCTTGTGTTTCTCTAATATATCTTGTGAGTTGTTTCATGTTCATGATATATCTCTTTTCCTAACGATATTTGAGCTTCCGCGTTTTACTCCGATACATCCTTTGAGAATATCATCAGGTACCGCTTCTTCATTCATATCCATAAGTACCATGTTTTGTGATTTGGCTTGGGTGAGCAAATGTACTTCATTACCTTCTTACTAACCTTTGCTCAACCATTCCAAGTCTCCCTCGATTCTTAACCAAAACTCTTATCCATACTCGAGGTTCTATTGTCGTCAATCACCAAAAAGGGGGAGATTGAAGAATCATGGCCCTGGTTGGTTTCGGTGATTAACAACAATTAGAGATTATTATGGCTAACATGTGTTTTGCAGAGGCTATGCGTAGCCTAGCCATGGTGATCAAGGAAAATGGGCTCTAAAGGTCATCACTTAGCCCCCAAGATGGATATCGTTTCGGTTGTTAAGGAGACATGATGATGACCCTAGAATGATAGGCTAAGTGCCATAAGGAGATGAAGGGTACATAGAATTAGATAGGGCTTCTCTTTTTACCTTTGACCGTACTATTAAGAGGGGTTGAGACTAGTAGCTTGACTTAGGAAAGCTTCATGTTTAGGTGTGGTGCACACTTGATTTCCTTAGCTCTAAGCAAGCCTATGGTGACCGTAAGATATCCTAGAACAACTTCCATATTCATCGCGACGAAAAACGAAGTTGTCAAAATCTTTTTCTGGGCGACGGACGCTCCTGGCAGGGGCGCCGGACGCTGTCCGACGCGTCGGACAAAGGCGTCGGACGCTGGGTGGTTGAGTCCACAGCGTCCGTCGGCCTTCCAGAGAGGTTGTTTTCTGGCTAAGTTTTTTCAGGGTGCGTCGGACGCTGTCCGTCGGCCAGGCGTCGGACGCTGCTAAGAGCGTCCGTCGGCCTTCCAGAGAGGGTGTTTTCAAACCCTAGCCAGTTTTCAGCGTCGGACGCTGTGGCTGAGCGTCCGTCGCCCAGTGACGGAGCGTCCGTCGCTGGGAACAGTGTGTCAGAACTAGCCGTTAGACAGAGGCGTCGGACCGTCCGTCGCCTAGGCGTCGGAGCGTCCGTCGCCTAGGCGTCGGAGCGTCCGTCGCCTCAATTATGAACAGAAACTAGCCGTTGGGCATGCGACGGACCGTCCGTCGCCTAGTCGATGGAGTGTCCGTTGCCAACTTAAAATGCCAGCCCGAGGCAGTTTTCAGAGGGTCTATTTATAGCCCCTCCCACTTCTCTCCCACCAAGCCTTTGCTCATTTGAGTTGCTGAGTTTGTTGAGAAGGTTGGGAAGAAAGCAAGAGCCCTAGAGAGAGAGAGTGATTCGCAAATCCATCCATCCTCTCTCTAGTTCATCCAAGAGTTCAAGTGTGCATCCTCTAGTTGTGAAGCTTGAGTGAGTCAAGCAAAGATCGAGGCTTGTTACTCTTGGTGATCGACATCACCTAGACGGTCCGGTGGTGTTCGGAGGAAGGTGATCGCCGGAAGATTGTCGGCGGCCCTCCTCCATCGACGTGTGTGATCGGTTGTGGGCGATTCACTGAGCCGGAGTGGCGAAGAATCAGCCCGTAGAGAGCACTCATCCCTTGCGCGGGATTGAGGGGGAGCTATACCTTGCGAGGTGCTCCAACGAGGACTAGGGGGAGTGTCGACTCCTCGATACCTCGGCAAAACATCGGCGTGTCAAGCATCTCTTTTCTTAGCTCTTTATTCCCGCATTACTTTCCGCATTTGTCTTTCAATTCATACTAGAATTGTGTAGGAAGTTTTCACTTTCCTTTGCTTTGTTACCGCTTTCTAGCTAGGACACATAAGCGGTAGACACTAGGGGGTTAATTGGTTCTTTATAGGTTTAATTCTTGTTTAGAAATTAAAAAGAGCCCAATTCACCCCCCCTCTTGGGCATCTTGATCCTTTCAATTGGTATCAGAGCAAGGTTGCTCTAAATTAGGCTTCACCGCCTAGAGCAAGATGTCCCATGGGGATGGACCACCTCCCATGTTCGATGGAGACAACTTTCCTTATTGGAAAGTTCGTATGGAGGCCTACCTAGAGGCCGTTGACGTGGGCGTGCTCAAAGCCGCCACAAAGGGAGCTACATTTTTGGCATGTACAAATCAGTGTGTGACAGAATTAATGCTCATACCCCTGAACAGATCCCAATTACGCCTCTTCAGTTGGAGGTCAATGAGGCAGAAGGACTGGCTCCCACTCCCGCTCCCGCTCCCTTGACGACATCATCCTCAACGAAATCTAAGGGGGAGAAACGGAGGAGGGGGAACATGGGAGGCACCAGAGGGATTTGACTGACGATGTCCATAGGATCCTTGAGGTGGGGCCAGAGGGAAACCCATTGCATCCTCTTCAGTTCATCGGCCGATACAGCAACTAGGTGGGTTGCATAGTCAGGGAGAAGGTGCTCATTACTTGGCCGACCTAGTACGCTGTCCTAGACGATATCAAGGAGAATGTCTGGGGTGAGGTGACTAGGAAATTCACCTATCCAGAAGGCGCCGACATGGCCAAATGCAAGGATTGGGCACTGCACGTGGCTTCCTGTTCATGGCGCAACTTCAAGTCCATGCTTGCTAGGGATTTCTTTAAGAAGGAAAAGTCACCCATACACAAATACACCATGGTGAAGGCACACGTATGGGACGAATTCATTAGGTTGAGGAGTACACATGAAGTAGAGGAAAAGAGCGCCAAGTTTAGCGCGTTGGCGAAGAAGAATAAGCATCCCCACCACTTGGGCATGATTGGCTTTGCTGGTCATAGGCCCCGGTGGCGAGCACAAGAACAAGCTAGACAGGAGGCAGGAATCCTCGATCCCTACGAAGGGGTTGATGGTAGGGCAAAAGACTTCATTTTTGCCCGTATTCCGAAGAGGCTCAAGCCAAGCGCGTCCAGGTTCAACGAGCCTCACTTCGAGGCGGTGGAGCAGGCTGTCATCGAGGCCAGCAAATCCAAGGACTCCATCGAGGTCCGCAGAGGACACGACATGCTGACCGAGGTCCTTGGAACCCTTGAGCACCGTGGTCGCGTTCGTGGAATGCATTCCAAGATGAGTTGGTTGTCCGTTGAGACCTGGAAAACCGACTCTACCAAGTACCAGTCAAGGGAAAGGTACAAGAAAGAAATCTTTTAGAAAGGATACGAGGAAGGCGTGTCCGAAATGATTAGCCAAGGAATAAAGAAGGCCTTCACCAACAACGACCTCGAGATGGTGGCTATGAGGTCACATATGTTTCGTCAGGCTGGACTTCCCGCGCCTCCGAGTCCAGTTCTAGAAAGACGATTGGTGTAGAGGCTACAAGACATCCAACAAACCCTACATGTCCAGCTCCATATCCTGATCGGGCGGTCAGGCAAGAAGCTGTTTATCGTAGAGGGAGTTGTACTCACCATGAACGAAATTGTGGAATTCAACATAGATGACATCCCTGAGAACTATGTCATCGTGAGACCCGCCTGGATTGCGCCAAATCATGAAGATTATGAATTGGATCATCCTAGCTTACAACGACACCGAATTCTAGGAACAGCATTGGGAAAAAATCTTGTGGAATCAAGAAGACGTTGAGATCGTCCCAGAGACACCAACTGGAACGCCGACCACCGGCGGATCACAACCATCAGTTGTCGGATCTTGTCCCCCTGAACTGGAAGATCCGAATGACAGCGGAGATGGTGACAAGGACGATGGCGGGGACAAGGGCAAGGAGAAACCAAATGGTGATGGTAGGGACAAGGGCATGGACATGGGCACAAGCTCAACCCCTCCTCCAAATAGTCCACATGTGGATCCATCGAGAAGTCCAGCTGCGGACCCACTTGCGGACCCACCTCCGGACCAACCAGGAAATGCAGAGGCACCTATGGGGGACAAGGAAGGGCCAGCGGGGCAACAAGGCACAGATGAGGCACCAAGGAGCCCACCAAGGAAGGATCCAGCCATGAGCGCCAAATTGCTGACGTACACTACTACATTCGAAAGGTACGGTATCGTGATGCATAATATCATGTTCAACTTTCTATCCTAGCTATAAGATGGTAGTAACCTTTACTATACTCTCTTAACCGTTCTCTAGGCCTCCAAATACTAGCCGATAGCTATTTCCGGAGGACGAAGACTGTCCTGACATCTATGAGCGTGCGAAGTTCTTGATTCCTAAGGCACAACTCATAGATGAGGAACTATGGGAAACAAGGAGATTTCATAGGTGGTATATGGAAGCTGCAAAAGTCGAGATGTCAGGCTTTACAATCAAGATTCCCCTGAAGTACTTCCACTTGCCCGAAACTATTACTCTCCCCGTAGACTTCCGCGACATGTGGCATCTATTCCGGGAAGAAGACCTAGATGTTGTCCAAGTCACCCTATTCACTCTGTAAGTCTAATTGTCAGTTTCATAGATTTTAGCAATACTAATGGTCAACTATATACTTAGTATGGCTCGATGACTTCTCCGTGCAGGACGTCGGTGATAGTAAGCAACAAAAAGAGACATCCTGCTCTCTACCTCTCTCCAATGCATATTGCTGAGAGAGTCATCAAAGGGTACGAGATAACGGATCCAAAGTTGACAGCGCGGCAGAGGCAACAAAAATACGACAAGAATATGAAAGAGGAGATGAAGAATTTGTCAAGGTACATAAATGGAGTGATGAAGAAGATTCACCCGGATGGGCCGCACTGTATCAAGGCGGCTTACCACTTTGGGTATGTCAAAATTGTACATAGATCTAAGTGGCTAGGATCATAAACTTACATCGTCGTCGTAACCTGTATTTTGTTTGAATGGTGTAGTAAGGGCCAAATCGATGGACATTGGGTTGCATTTCTCATCTATCCTCAAGATGGTAGGGCAGTAATATTTGACTCGTTGAGGTTATTAAATAGAAAAGGGTACAAGGCCTTCGAAGATTGTTTGAAAACGTAAGTCACCTAGCTTATTGATCATTTAAGGTTTTCTCGTACGTATTCAAATTCTTGCTAACTAACACTAATGCATTTCGTACAGTGCTTACAGGGAATACCTAAAGGAGCCCCAATGCTGGGATCAAAGAAGTGAAAAGTTCAAGAAGAAACATTCATACCACTTAAAGATCCGACGTGAATTCCCCGTAAGTATTCCTAAGATTCAGTAATGTTTTCATATATATATATATATATGTATTGTTCTAACATTTCTGTTTCGATCGTGCAGTGCGCTAAACAACCATATGGATCAAAGGCATGTGGCTTGTACACCTGCGCACACCTAAGGCAGTGCAAGGAGTATGCCAGCAGCTGGAAGAAGCTCAAGGCGGGAATCAAAGATTGGGAATGCATTACGAGAGACAAACTTGCTTTCAAGCAACTCAAGGCCGACATCTGTAAGTTCCTACTAGAGAACTGTGTGCTAGAAGGGCAAGAATTCTTCGACGATGAGGGTGACCTGGCGGTTCTACCTGAGTTCGAGAAGTTCAGGAAGTGGGACACCATGCTCCGTCCCAGGGATTACCAACACCAAGTGGAAATTTGAATTTGAAATGTAATCCTGTGTTTCTTTTGTGTGTATATGGTGGATGACAACAACTTACATGTGCTTGTGTATGGATACTTGGGTATGTGAATTTGAATTTGTGTATGGATGTTCAATGTATATATATGATGTTTATCTCTGCTATGATTTCTGTGAATTCTGGTTATTGTATGAAATCTATAAATATTGATCCAGATTCTGAAACTGTATTTTTATTTTTTTAATTAAAAAATGTAATTGTGGCGGGCATTGTAACTTGCCCCGGCTTAAGGGTTGGCTTAAGCGTCAGCTGCGGTAAATAGCATTAACCGTAGCGGGCGTTGTAGGGTGCCCGCTGCGGTTAATGCTATTTACCGCAGCGGGCGTTGGTGACCACCACGGTTAATGTTTGATTAACCGTGGCCTTATCATCGCAGCGGATGCCTTTGCCCGCTGCGATAAACTATTTTTGACCGACACCATTATTCGGTTTTGACGTAGTGATACTGAAAGAACAAATGGTAAAGAATTACCATACCCAGATGTTTCTCCTTCAGTATCAGCAGTAACAACATTAGCTGTTTTCTTCTCTTGCTTGAACTTGCAAACTGGACACTCACTTGCCCAGTGTTGTTCATTGCCACACACATAGCAGCCTCCATTTCTCTTGTTCGTGTTGTTGTTCTTCTTTTTAAACTGTGATGTTTGAACAGGCTTAGGGGTGTTCTCTTGCTTGTTCTGGTTTTTCTTCTTTTTGTTGAACTTGCGAAAATTAGAGTTTCTCTTCTACACAACATTTACAGTAGAGTTCTTAGCACCTTTTCCATTGTCCTTTTCTCTATCTCTCTCCTCAACATCAAGAGTACCAATGAGCTCTTCCACATTGAACTCTTGTCTCTTATGTTTGAGGGAGGTGTCAAAGTCCTTCCAAGAAGGTGGTAACTTGGCGATTATACCGCCAACCACAAACTTGTCAGGAAAAGGACAAGGAAAAAGTTGAAGTTCCTTTGCTAGTGTCTGAAACTCATGAGCCTATTCCACTACCGATCGGTTCTCAACCATCGTGTAGTCATATAGCTGCTCCATGAGGTACAGCTCGCTACCAGCATCAGTAACTCCAAATTTTCCAACAAGTGCATCCCACAGCTCTTTCCCTGTGGGAAGAATGATATAGCTTTTCTGGAATTTTGTATCAAGTGCGCTAATCACTGCCCCTCGAAAGAGGTTGTCATCAGCCTTAAATCTAGCCTCATCCGCCGGAGGAAGATTAGCAGGATTGCCCTCAGCGGCATAAAAACATGACATTGCAGTGAGCCACAATTCCATCTTAGCTTTCCATATCAAGAAGTTTTTACCATCAAACGGATCAGGCTTTAAAACGGCAGCAAAACCTCTGATAGAAAACTACCTATAATTAGGTTTATGGAATGTTAGAATATTAGGCAATTTTCATGTCATTTTAATTCCGTAAATTAACATAATGATAATGACATATAAAAGAATATTTAAAGTTGAGATCATGACATCAACCGTATTCATAACCATATGAAACATGTTGATATCAAAAGCATGTGAACATGATATATATAACAAAACATAAAAGCATGACATATATATCATGACAACAACTACTACTGGACTTCATATGAAACGATGAAACAGAGCTACTGAAACGTAAACACAGCAGCATATGAAACAGTATAATAGAAACACTGAAACAGATATGCAGAGCACGAAACTAGCAGGAACATAGAGCATACAGATTATGAACCGACACAACCGAGCATGTGAAACAGACTCGCTACAACTGATGAAACAACATGGCAGAACTATTGAAACATGTAAAAACTGTACGACGGACAACAGAGACATGATGAGATGAACATACCCGTTCATCCGCACAGCGTCCGAGGATCCAGAACCTTGACGAACCTCGATGGTCATGACGTAGAGGACGAAGGTGTACTGTCCACCTGGAAGAAGACGACGACGACGATCACCGGGAGGAAGACGGCGACGGTGTCACCTCCGGGAAGAAGACAACGGACGACGATGACGACGACGAACGGCGGCAGCGTTGGGCAGTCGCATAGACGCTCCCCAAAAACATAATTGCCGATCCCCGTGCAAGGTCTCGAACGGCAAGGGCTTCGGAGGCACCTGCCCTCTCGCTCTTCCGTGCGCGCGGAATTGTGAGATGGGAATGCAACTAGCAGCAGAACTGTTTTCTGGAAAATAATTTCGGAACCGTGTCGAGTTGGAAGAGGGAGAGAATTTATCTCCTGCACCGCAGGGGAGGTTTAGGGTTTAGGGTGAGTTTGGCTTGCATGGCAGCATGCGTGTGCAAGTTAGAGAGTCACGTAGGAATAGAATAGAAACTCTCGTAACTCTCGTAACTCATTTAATTATTGCTGTGGTAATTGGACATTAAAACATTAACACCCAATCATCTAGCCACGCACGCTGCATGCCTCTCCTCATCTCCTTGCCTTTTCAACTTCTCAATTAAGATGAATTAAATCCTACCATTAAGCTGGGTTGACGTCCATTGATATTCCAATCAGTTACAAATATTAATATACACAATTACATACCATAGAGCTTATTGATTTATTGAATAAATAAATGAGGCTGACCCATAAATAAATCCAACATATGGACAATTATTTACTAGGGTTGTATCTAATTCTACCTGATGGATCCAATTTTCTATATAATCACATCATCACAGTAACTGGACATAAAACCAGCCTTTTTGATAAAAAAAAAGAAGGTATGAATAAGTGAATGACTTATCAACACAAGGAGTGTAGAACTACCATCCCAGTAATTTGACTTGGTATGTCCCAGTACAGTTCAAATTTGAAGTTGTGCTACCAGTTTATCAAGAATGTTCATACATATATTTGGTCGCCCGACCAAATTAACCAACAAACCAGTGTTAGCATTATGCTTTGTGAAGCATACATTTGATTGATACATCAAGTGTCCAGCACAAAAAAATATATTCTAGAACATCAAATATTAATTACGTGAACACAAAATAATTTAGGAAAACATAAACAATAAAAGGGAAAAATGTAATATAAGAAAATAAAAAACATCACATAAATATTAATTGAACAATCTAAAAACATATTACATGCATACTTTAAGAACAACATATGCAAAATTATTAATTACAATTTAATAAAAATAAATTGAAAAGAATAGAATTACACATAGAAAAGAAAAATTAAATCAAACTTAAAATAATACTATAGGTTCACACAAAACAAAACAAAAAAAAAGAAATAGTAGCACGGAAAGTGAGAGAAAGAAAAGAAACGTATCCTATTTAGCTTGACTACGAAAACATTCCATGGCCGGAAAAGGGCCAAGTGGGTACTGCGTGGGCGCTGCGGGAGCCGAACTTAGCTGGGCTGTGCTTGCCCTAATTAATCGGGCCGCTATGGTTCGCGCTCTTTGTTTTTCGAAAGGCGGCAAAAGCTTTGCCGGATTTTTATTAGACGAGGAAAGCGAAAAAAGAAAAAATTTACAAAAACACACACTAACCCACTAAACCACTAAACTCCCAGCACGTAGGCTGACCACTTACAAAGAACTCGCTGAAAACCCCAGCACACTGGCTGGCCACTAGCAACTGGAAAAGAGAAACGCTAACAAAAGAAAAAAAGACTTCAACACCAAGAACCTGTTACAAAAATGTCCTATGAAGCCCCCAAACCCTGAGCTTTTTAGCTTGGATTCGGGTTTAACGCTAGCCGATAGAGTTGTTCTCCTCTTTACACATAAAAGCGACTTGCTGCGGCTGTAGGCTTGTGTTCTGAAAAATTCTCCTATTCTGTTCCTTCCAAATGCCCCACCAAAAGTATATCATGACCCCATCAAAATTTCGTCTTTGGTTTGACTCTATCTTCCGGCGACATTTCCGCCAGTAATTATGCAAGGATCCATTTGTGGTCAGAGGGTCTAACAAGGATAACCCAAACCATTGTTTGATGAGGGTCCAAACATGTTTCGCAAAGACGCAGTCCTTGCATAGATGTGTTGGCGTCTCCGGTTCCACTCCACATAGCTTACATATTGGGTCGTTCGGCCAATGACGTTTCATTAGATTATTGGCTGTTAGGATTTTTTTGCAGTAGGGTCCATGTAAAGAATCTACATTTTGGTTCAGCCTTTGCTTTCCAAATCGGCATGATTCTCAACTTACTATAGGATCCTTGGAATTGAATGATATATGCACTCTTAGTCGTGTATTCCCCATCTGGAGTCCACCGCCACTGGATGCTATCCTCCCTGTTCTCAACAAGTGTAACTTGGTTGATTGCTTCCCATATCATCACATATTCATTAAGCTCTTGTGTGGTTAGGATTGGTAGGATGTGCGCTATCCAGCGATTATGTGATAGGGCCTGTTGAACTGTGATATTTTTTCTTTTAGCTTTCCTAAAAAGTGAGGGGGCCATTGTTTTGGGTGCTTGCCCAGCCATCCAAGTAGAGGTCCAGAAGTTGGCAAACTGTCCATCACCGATTGTGACCACTGTTGATGCTGCGAAAAGTTCTTTGTCTCTGAGGTCACAGGGCAATTCTAATTTATTCCATGGTCGATCTTGCTCTTTCCATCGGTACCACAACCAATGTAAACGCAAAGCTCTTGCGAAACGTTCGAGATCAAGAACCCCTAGCCCTCCTTTGGCTTTGGGTCTACAAGTAGTTGCCCAGTTGATGATGGAGTGACCTCCATAGACTTTATCCGGTGTTTCCCCTCTCCATAGAAAGCTCCTTCTTAATCTGTCGATCTTTTTAATGAGCCATTCCTGTTCTTCAAAAATCATCATGTGGTAGATAGGTTGTGATGATAGCACTGTCTTGACCAATGTTTCACGGCCGACTGTGGATAAAAGGCGGCCTTTCCATCCTGGGATTTTGGCACCTATCTTGTCTATAAGGGGTTGAACTTCTATTCTTCTGAGTTTTCTCACGTGCAGTGGAAGGCCAAGGTATTTTCCTGGAAACTTGCCTATTTTACCAGGGAAACGATGGAGGAGTTGTTGTACCGTCGCCTCCTCCATCCTTATTGGGAAGATTTCAGTTTTGGATATGTTTACATTGAGCCCTGAACTTTTCCCAAAAAAAATGTAATAATTTTTGTAGGCTGTCCAACTCAATAGCATTTGGCGCGACAAAGATTGCAGCATCATCTGCGTAAAGCGAGCATCACAGTTTGGCTGCCTTTGGCAAAACTGGTTGAAGGATACCCGTCTGGGCTGTTGTCTCTATGATTCGGTGTAACGGGTCAATTGCCAAAATAAACAAAAGTGGTGACAGCGGGTCACCCTGCCGATGGGTAATCTTGCACCGTTGCTAGCTTGTGCTGTGGCGTTATATTTATTGCATCCATTGGTTGCTGTACCGATGTCTCATTGTACGCTCTTTCCTGCGAGTATTGCAGTGTAGTACTTATCGGTCGATGTACCGACGCTTCATTCGCTGGACGAAGCTGTGGAACTCCTGTCATTTGGTGCTCAAGCTGCACATATTGCTGCTGAATCGATGATTGACTGATCCAACCCGCATTAGGTGTCATTGGTACGTGATTTACCGATGGCTGATAACCAGCTGACTCTTGCAACCCCGGTACCTTCGGATGATAGCGTTGATCTGTAAGTACCATTGCCGATGCAGGTTGACTGACATTTAACACGCTTTGCATCGGCTAGGAATTCACCATCGGTTGATCACCAGCTGAGATCTGTCGTTCTTGTACCCTTGAATGATCGCCTTGACCTGTGGGTACCACATCTTGAGCGGTCATTGCCGATGCAGATTGATTGTCAATCGGCACACCTCGTTGCATCGGCCAAGCAGTTGCCGGTGACTGACAGCCAGCTGAGGTTTGCAACTCTTGTACCCTGGGATGATAACTTTGATTTGTAGGTACCAAGGGTTGAGCAGCTACGGCCGATGCGGGCTGACTGACACCTTGTTGCATTGGCCAAGAATTTGCCGATAAAGGCTGATTAACTGTCGGCACGTTTTGTCGCATCGGCCAAGCATTTGCCGATAGCTGATAACCGGCTAGCGCTTGTTCTTGTTGTACCCTTGGATGATTGCTTGTACCCACGGGTACCACAACTTGAGCAGTGACCGCCGATACAGGTTGATTGGCGATCAGCACACCTTGCTGCACCGGCCAAACGGCTGCCGGCGACTGATAGCCAGCCGAGGCTTGTTCTTGTGGCGCCGGGTAATTTATTGCCACCACAGATTGACTTGCAGTAGCTGGACTTTGTTGTATCGGCAGGTGACTCACCGATGCTTGGGTGTACAGCACGCTAGGTATTGCTGTTTGTAGATTCCCTGTTGGCGACTGCACCTTTGAAGATGTAGCATAGTGCATCACTGGAACCATCGGCTGTGCAGATGTTGCCGATGCCATGGGAGCCTTCCACCCTGCATGGTTATTTTGGACCAATCTGGAATCAGCAAATAGACTTGGAGACATACCATAACCCCAGCAGTTGGCAGAAGTTGGCTGACTCTGGATTACAGATCCAGATATTGTTGAAGCCACCAGATTTGCGTTCATCTGAGTAACCGGTGTAGACACCTTTGGAACCGCCGATGGAGTCAATCTTGGTGGCGCGATCTCATCGGCAAATCGGCTCGTAACCGGTGTAGACACCTTTGGAACCGCCGATGGAGTCGCAACAGATGCTGATCCGAGTTGACGATGCTCTGGACCAACATAATATGGTGCCTGTCCCTTGAAAGTTTGCTTAACGGCATTGCATACAGCATCGGACAGCACATTGGATTGGCTAATTAATGCATTATTGAATGCAGAATTAACCATCTCTTGTATTTTACCAGGATCGGCGTTGAAAGTGATCTGCCGCGGCGACGGTGGATCTTGCTTTTGTACTGCTTCGCCAATCCCGTTTAGGCTGAAGGATCTAAGATATGAGCGCCTGTATTCCTCCATTGCCTGCTCCAGAGCCTGTTTCTGATGACCTGTCAGATCTGCTGTGGAGACTTCAATGACACTCCTTGGATTAGTCATGATAAATATATTTATATAATCGGGTCCCACTGGGCGTGCCAAAAGAGGTGTTGACACAAAAAGCGTCAGATCTGTGAACACCTTGGGCTATTACCCAAAGCTCGATGTCGAGGGCGTGCCCGTCGATTTGACCAATCAATCGACAAGGATGATAACTAGAACAAACTGAACGAGACGACAGCGATACGCCCGGACGTCAAGGCTCAGATTGATCAGGGGTAACTAGAGCAGAGCTAGACGAGGCAAACAGCGATGCGCCCGGATTGCCAAAGCCTAGAGGTACTCCCACGCTGAACTAGCAAGGATTTGACGGAGGTCAAGGTGATGCAGCCCGTCGAAAGCTTGAAGAACTCGTTAAAGCTATAACTAATGCATAAAAAGGGTAAATTGCGATAAAAGGTAGAATAAGATAAAATTGGTTTGTTTTGAATTGGATTGATTGTTTATTCCATAGCCCTCGGGCACATATTTATACTCCCGCATGGAGAGTTGTACAAAGACACGACACATATCCTTTCTAAAACAAACTCCTACTTCTAAGAAAACTGACTCGCGCAGGAGCCGGATAACAATATTTATTTCCTAAACAAACACACCTATTTTAAAGGAAAATAAACGACCCATGCAAGAGTCGGACTCAAACTACTATAATAATACTGGCACAAGACACCAGTTTCCTTATACTTCTTTTCGATGGAAACTTTCCATCGGCAGACCCCTTCAATCCGCACCTTCCTTTTTGGCCATTTGTAATCCTCTGCTGCCGCCAAGTACTAAATTACGTCCATCGGCATCGGCAATACTTTCCCGATCGGCAATCGGCAGCATCATCTTCCATCGGCAGTCGGTCACGAACCCTTATCGGCAATCGGCAACGAGCCCTTATCGGCAATCGGCAATGACCCTTCATCGGCAGTTGGCAATAACCCCTCATTGGCAATCGGCAAGGACTCTTCATCGGCAATCAGTTTCAGCAAGACTTCACCAATCTTGTCAGCAAAGCTCATTAGCTTCCATCGGCAACGCACTTGGTCTTCCTGCAGCACTCTTCCATCGGCAATATCAACTCCCGATGCCGATGGAGAACGGCCACTGAGTAGTCAAGCCTCAGTCCATTTGACACGTGTCGAAAAACGGTGTCAACAATAATTGTCCAACATTTTTTGTAGAAGACTCCTATATAACCATCAAGACCCGATGCTTTTTCTCGTGGCATGTTCTTGATGATGGCTTCGATCTCTTGCTCGGTAAACGGTGCGTCAAGGTCGTCCAGATTATGTCTAGTGTATCCAAGTGCCTCCCAATTGATGGCTCTGGTTCTTGTGTTCACAGTTCCCATGAGATTCTAGAAATGGTTGTATGCAAGGCTCAATTTGTTTTCTTGTGTTATTACCGGGCCATTTTCTCCATTCAGGGCACTAATGAAAGATTTTTTCTTCCGCATGTTGGCGTGCAGCTGAAAGAAATCTGTATTGGTGTCCCCTTTTCGAATCCATGTAAGCCGAGAGTGCTGTCGTGCTCTTGCTTTCTAAATGACAGCAATTCCGAGAGATTTTAGCTTGAGGTATTTCTTGAACTCGAGTTCATCTGCTGTAAGTATCCTGTTTTCTTGTGCTCTTTCCAAGTTTGATAATACTATATTTATGATTGCCCAAATTAGTTTCCATTTGCCCATGGATTTTCGCCTCCAGTTGCGTAAGGCCTTGGCGCAACGTAGAAATTTAACGTGGAGACGCATAATGGCGTCTTGGGTGTTTACCTGATCAGTCCAAGCCTCCTGTACTGTCTCAAGGAAGCCTGGCATTTGTGCCCAATGTGTTTCAAACCAGAAACCCTATAGAAATTGGGCTCTGTTCCCCCCTGTAGAAACAGCGGGCAGTGGTCGGAGCCTAGGGACAAGACGAGCCACTCTGTGGATGCCAATAGGTGATCGATCCGCGTCATTGTCGGTGATTGCTGGTCATTACACCATGTGAATTGTTTGCCTCTTAGCTCGATTGGTGCTACTTCAAGATTGTCGATCGTGGATTTGAATCTATTGATCAATGGGATATTTATGCGTGGGTTGTTCTTATCTTGGGCTCTAAGTATTAAGTTAAAGTCCCCTAGAATAAGCCACACTGGGAGTGCAAATTGTTTGAGATTTTCTAATTCTTGCATGAAGAGTATTTTGTCCCCATCGGATTGGGGGCCATAGACACCAGTTATTGTCCATTCAGAATTGTCTGCCAACATTGTGATTGTTGCTGATATTGTGTTTGTCGTTGCATTTGGTTGTCCTAGAATGAAGAAACGGTCCGACGCAGCCAGTAGAATCCCACCACTGGTTCCTATGGCTGGTAAGCAAACAACATTATTTGCTAAAACGGGGCCAACTGTTTCCGAAATGAGAGCCTGAGTCCATGTAGCAATCTTGGTTTCTTGCAAGCATACAATTGTTGCCCCTTGGACAAGATCTGTGTGCGTACAGAGGCCCTCTTTGCCCCATCGTTGATCCCCGGACATTCCAACACAAAATGTTGCAATTTTTTGTTGTCATAATGGAAACCAACCTCTACTTGAATTAAACCCAGTACGAACTGAATGAGAGTTGACCGAAGGCAACAGAGCCAGCAGGCCAAAGATCTCTAGTACCGACATCGACAAAGCCAACAGGCCTGGGGTCGATGCATCTAGTGCAATCCAAACGCCGAAGGCAACATTGCCAGCAGGCGCACAACTAAAGAGTTCTAAAAGAAGGAAATGCAACATGGGCGTGACAGCCCTCCTGCCACACAGGGCGAGACTAACAAAGACTTGACTACGATACAGTGGGCTCATTGCCCAACCCCAAACCTCTGATGGGGCTAACATATGTCAAATTTTGACCACTAGTTGCTGGCCCTAAGCCAGCAGGCCTGAGGCGTCCACAGCCTCAGCCTCCCCCTTCTAGATCGCACCTGTCATCTGTAGCTTGGCCCTTCTTCGATGAGCACCTTGATGGCTTCCATTGTAGTGCTTTTCACATGCCTGATTAAGTGCTGTAAATAGAATTCATCATCAGTGACTTTCGGATTGCTAGGTTCGCCATACAATTCTCCTAACTTCTTGACTAAAAGGTCCCGGGCCACTTGAATGGCATCTTTGCCTTAATTTTCTTTTGCCTTTTTGGCTAATCTACTGCTTTGTCTCTTGTTGGAGCCAGGTGAGGAGTTGGACAGTAGATTCAGAGCTGGGACAATATTGGCTTGGAGGGTTGCTGTGGTATTGGTGTTGAAGTCACCTAGCAACGATTGTGTGATAGGACGCGAGATTGATTCAATAAAAGTATCTATTGGCGGGGTGGTATCTTGTGGCAAGCTGTCATTTACTTGCAGTGACTATTATACAGGGATAGCAATAGCCATTGGTGTGGTAATCGGAACTAGGTTGGGTTGTGGATATGTGTCTTCCTATGTTATACTATCCTGGGACGGTGTCTGTTGATCTGCTACATTGGTATCCAGTGACTGTTGTATCAGGGTGTCTACAACCATTGTCTTGGCATTTGGGACTGGGTTGGGTTGCTATACCATGTGTTCACTGGTTGGACTATCCTGCTGATCTAATACACTAACATCCACACAGCCTACGAGAGTGGGGCTTACGGGAGTGGGATTTTGAGTACGAACAAGGAGGCTTTGAAGCTGTTCTAGCATCATGCTAGAGCCTTGAGTGACGTCCTGGAGGTCCTCCTCGCTGTTTCCTGCTGTTGGTGTTGTAGTGTTGTGGATGATCGAGGGCTTGGTGATGGGCTGTTCCACCATCTGCGTTTCGTCCTCCCCCATGACAGTGTCTTTGTCTGGCAAAGTATGGATGTTGGAAGTAAAGGATCTATAGTCGAGGTTAATATCAGCACATTGAGGTTCAGTATGATAGTTACCCTTGATAAGGAGGATTCTGTCATCCAACTTGTTGATCTTTGGGGGCCTGAGTACTGTTGCTATTGGTTCAGCAAAAGACACTCTCTTCTGTTGTGTGTAGCCCTTGTTCTCCTTTGCCTTTCAGACCATGCTAGGCATCCTACGGCTCTCCGTGTTGTGGGTGACCGAAGGCTCGATGATGGGCTGCTCCAGCACCTGTACTTCGTCCTCCGCCATGACCGTGTATTGATCTGACAAAGTATGAAAGTTAGAACTAAAGGACCTATAAACGGGGTTAGTACATTGAAGCTCATTATGACATTTACCCTTGATAAGGAGGATGCTATCATCCGGCTTGTTGGTCTTTGGGGCCCCGAGTTCTGTTGCTATTGGGACAGCAAACGACACTCTCTTTTGCTTCTTGGAGCCCTTGTTCTCCTTTTCCTTCCAAGCCATGCTTGGTGCCTTCTGAGGTTCAGACGTCCTTCGGCTCCCCCTCGGCGAGGAGCCCCTGTGCTCATGCTACCTTGTGGAGCTGATGTAGTCTTCTGCCCCAGCACGACAGCGTGAGCTCCTGGCCCATGCAGAGAGACTGCGGTGACGCTGGTTACCCTGGTTACGCCTGCCTTCATGATCATCATCATCTCTCCTATGTTGGCGCCTCATGTCGTGCCCCCTCTCGTTGTCGCGGCGCCCTTGTTGACGCTCTCCTTCAGTGTCTGGAGCGCCATAGCTCCAGATGAACTCCCTTCGAGCCTTGCGGTTTGGAGGTCCACCGACCCTGCCACGTTCCTGCAGGAAAGAGAGGTCCTCAACTACCTCCAGGTGGTTACGCAGGGTGTAGACGTGTCCACGCTTGAGGTCCACCGGCTCGTCGTGGTGCGGATGCTCTGTGTCCGGCTCAGTGACTGTGAGCGAGACCTTCGTGGGGATGTCGCATGGGTCACCACACCATGCCCAGAGGTCGACGGATCTGGTGCGCTGACGACGACGGGTTGTCTCCTCAGGTAGTGGACTCCGCAACTCTTGCCCAGTGCCTTGGCGGCCATCTCCTCTGTCCAACAATGCACTGGGATGCCTTCGATGCGCACCTTGACACGAAACTCCCAGTAGGTGCTGTTGGCGTAGCGACGCTCGCTCCAGGCCGCGAACTGAAAGCGGCGGCCATTGTCCGGGAGGACACCCACCTCCACCACGCGCTGCCTATCCCTTGGATTGTTGAAGATATCCAGGTACTGCTCGGGGAAGTGTTTGAGCACCTGGAAGTCGTCGTGGTGGATGTCGAGCTGGTTGCGCAGAGCTTCACTGAGGTGTTGTGGCTCCGTATCGTGGCTGTTGCCGTTGAGCCAGCAGACCGCCGCTCTGCCAATGAGCTCATCCCGGCGCCTTCGGATGTCCCCCGTGGCCGACACGGCACATGAGCCCAGTGCCGACCTAGCCCGTGGGTCACCGGGGTACCTGGGCATCGCCATGCCTTCTCTTCCACAAACCACCTCCGCGTAGGAGCGGTGGTCAGTCTTTGGTGAAGTGCGGACGTCGCTGGACTGTTGAGTGGTGGTGTCCTGCAGCTGCTTCTGGTGGCTTGCTATTTTATAATGTCTTGGCCGGCGGTAGGGGATGCAATCCACTGCCATGTGTCCCGAGAGGTAGCACCTCCAGCATCTAGGTGGCCGATGGCATGAACGAGCGAGGTGGTTTGGGGAAAAACAATTATAGCACCTGCCCTCCATTTTTTCCCTGAAAAATGTAGTTCCAGAAGGCTTGTCTCCTGGTCGATGCGAGCTTTGAATGGTTCTTTCCCCGGATTCCGCTTGCCTCCGTCGATTCCCCTTAGCTGGCTCCCATCCTTCCTCAAAATCTGCTGGTGCCGATTTATGTCTGTGAAGGGATCTGGACGGCCCGCTGGTAGGACTCCTGCCCTCCATAGCTGGCGCCTTAGGCTGCACATAGCTGTTTGTAGACTGATCTCCATGAATGCCTGCCCCATCTTGCACAGGTTTCCTTTTTTGGTTCGCCGGGATTCTGGCTCGAATGAGGATGCCTTGAAGTTCCACCTCTTTCCAAGGGCCCTTGGTTCGATCTTCTGGTTGCTTGCTGGCTTCGTCAAAGTGCGATTTGACAGGAGCGCTACCTCCCATTGATGTCGAGTTTCGGGTGGATAGCTCCTTGGCCAACTCTGTAGATCTTGGTCGATCTCCCTCGGGCTTACTGGCACCTCTGGTGAGGGTAGATGACCACCGTTGTTCCCATTGAAGTCGCTGAGAGTTGGCTGCTTCCCTACTCCGTTGGGGGATCCATTGGTATCACTTGGGGGCGGAGACGGGGAGCTTGAATGCGTCGCAGAGACCAGCCCCTGCAGGACGGCTTTAATGGTGCTTCTTTCGGCGGTGCCTGACAGTGCCTGCTTGCTTTCCTCGGCGGCCGAGCTTGACGGCGACTTGCTGCCCTCAGCGGCCACGGAGCTAGGAGGCGCAGTGCCCCCCTCGGCCGGTCTTGAATGAGGCCCGGCGTCTTTCACGGCGGAGTTTGACTGCAACTGCTTGAGGGCGATGATGGCCTCGGGGTTGAGAGAGCGTGATTGAGACCCTCCTCTTGTAGATCCGTGCCCGGGGATTCCGGATCTGGTGTTTGATTGTGGCGATTTAGTGAGGATCAAGCGGATCTGTGCGATTTGGGATCTGCGGTGGGCGGGGAGATGAGGAAGAGCGAGAGCGGGTTGGGGGGCTCGGGCTCTCCCATCCCGTTCGCGCTCTCTTTCAAAGGTTCGGCGGGAGACTCTGTTCGACTGATTGAAAGAAATGATTCCCGGAAACAAGCACCCTAGATAGATAAATAAAAGATTATCGTATGCTGATGATGTAAAGGTCTAGTTATAGCCATAGCCCATAGAGACGCCTATAGTCAGCTATTTGGTTCCTTATTAAATTGGACCACTTTCTATCGAGACCCAACGTCTTGCCATGATAATTTGGCAAACTGTACAACTTACAAGCGGCTTGGGTTATACACCATTGATATTTCAACCATTCGTTGTAATGTTTAGGGTGCAAAAAAGAGAAGAACGAAATGAACTCAAAAGAGGGCTGGGTCAAGTGCCCTTTCTTTAAAAAAAAGGAATGAAAATACAATAGACTATTTTATTTCGCGAACCAAACAAATTATAATAAACACGAGATTGATCCGTCATACGGGATTTCAGTAATAAATGAAACCCCAAATTCTCAAAGAAAAATAGATGAAACCCGCACCGATAAAAAAACCATATATTATTTCACAAATAAAATTTGGCAACAGCCTAACTTATTAGGCATGTTAGGACATTTTTCTCTCACATCCTAACGCATCCGCCTGATTATCTACCATTTTGTCATGGTTCGGACAATTGTTCTCACTCTCTTCCATTTTGTCATGGTAATTTATCATGGTAATTTGGCCCACCACCGGCCACCGCGCACATGATGACATAACACTCGGCCTGGGCACATTTTCATCTAAAACCGAAAACCGAACCGAACCCGAACCGAAATGTCGGTTTTCGATTTTTTCCAGTCCTGTACTTCGGTGTCGGCTTCGGCTTCGGTTTGTATCCCAAACCGAACCGAGGAACCAAAATTAGGAGGCATTCTATCGCAAACTGTAACTCAGGTGCGAGTCGACGAGTCTAGCCCACCAGCCACCAGCCCAGTTACTCCACGGCCTACCACTCCACCAGAGTCCAGCACTACCCGACTCGCTCTCCCTCTCCTAGTCTCCCTCGTCGCACAATCGCACAGCCCAACAGCCGAGTCCCTTCTCTCTCTCTCCAATCTGCATCCACTCCTAACCCTAGCTAACCCAACGTCCCAGCCTACGGATCGAAGGCGGCGAGCCAGCGATGGCACCGCGCGATGCACCCCGCAGTCCCGCACCTAGTCCCACGGGTGACGCCGACGCCGGTCGTGAGGGTGGAGTGGAGGCGCTGCCGACGGCCGCGCGTGGTTCAAATCCGACAGCTGGGCGGCGAGCCAGGCGGCCAGCGACGGGCGGCAGCAGTCGACCTCGTCAGAGCAGCCAAGCAATTTAAACCGAAAAACCGAACTAAAAAACCAAAATCAAATTTGTCTGTTTCTGGTTTTTTTACAAACCGATCGATGTTCATTTTCTGGAAACCGAAGTTTGTTAAACCGAACAAACCGAACCGAACTATCGGTTTAAACTGAACGGCCAATGACATAACACAACCCGCTTCCGAGGCCTGTGTGAGGTCCGTCGCCACCACGGAACTGCAAGGGGCCACTGGGGGCGTCCTCGCCTCCACGGCCAGCGATGTCGGTACCTTCTTTGCCTTCTCCACGCGGAGTCCGTCGGCGGCTGCTCTCCGCACGCAGGCAGCGCCGGCTTCACCAGTCGCGGCGGGCCCTCCCCACGGCGGACTGGCGACGTAGGAGTGGGAGCAATAGATGTGCGCGGACAGGCGGGTGCTCGGGATAATTTTGTATTTTTAGGTGCTGGGAGAGATGACAAGATTAAAATAAAAGGGAAAAAGAGACAAAATTGTGGAAATCCCTTGAATCGAAATAATTCGCAGCTTCAGTGTCGAATTTCTAAAGACAGACGAATTGAATGTCAAATGTTGTGAGGCTCGAATATTGAAATTTCTCGTCCTGAACAGCTGAACTTGATGGTGAGGTTTTTTAAAGCCATTAAGCGCCCATCACCGGCCACCACGCACATGATGACATAACACGGCCTTCTTCCGAGGTCCGTCGCCACCACGGAACTGCAAGGGACCCACTGCGGCGTCCTCGCCTCCACGGCCAGCGATGCGGTTGAACTCCGAGGCCGCCCACCGTAGGGTCGAACTCCGCCGACACCAACCCTTGAGGCCTCGACCTGGCCCCCCGATCCATGCACCGCTCCATCGATGGGCTGATTGCTGAAGCCGTTGCAGGCATCCTCGCGGAGTGTTCCTGACAAGACCCGATATGGATCGTAAGAGATTGGCCCGATCTTCATGACAATAGGTTTCTAACAAAGGATAACTTGCTGCGAACAGCGGATGATAACTAGCTTTATACCTGTCCAAGGCTGGATGCGACCAAGTGACGGGGAGAGAGGCATCGAAACTGCGAGGACTTCGACTCGATCTCCAAACGACCGCAGAACCACAATCCGGAACTAATCCACATAATACGGCGCAGCCGAACGGAAGCCGTAGAGCACGAAGTAGGGGATCCCAGAGGAATCACTTCACAAGTCCAAGAAGAACAAGGAAGAATAAAGATTTGAGTAAGACACTCAATAGCTCAGCTGCAATACCATATATGTTCTCAAATGATCAAAAGTCCCTAATAACTTAGATGCAGGGGATATTTATACTAGAAACGACCCTCCTTCATAGGTGTGAAAATGAAATAAAGTAATAAAGTTTCTGAAGGAAGGCTAGATGACATTCCAAAGTGGTTTCGCGTGACTGTTAGTCTCCAGAGCAGTTTCCACTAAACTGGTCCTTCTTCGTCGCCCCTGTTCTGCGGCCTTGTGGAGCGCCCGAGCCTGCCATCCGCTGGTCCGCCGCCGCACCTGACGATGACGCAGCCCCGTCGGTTGTCATGAGCTCCATGATCCTGCCCGCATGAGTGAAGCATCTGGCAATGGCCGGAGTGGCAGCTGCGGGGGCACGTCTGGCAACAGCAGCGGCCGGCGAGGTCGCAGCTGTTGCGCGTCCGACAACAGGCGGCCAAATCGTGGCTGTTGTGCGTCTGATAGGACAGGCAGCGGCCGGAGGGGCCGTGCTGATGGCGCGTCAGGCTTCGGACGGAGAGCACAGAGGGGGCGGAGGCTAATTTTTAGCTACTTCCGACGACGACGAAGAACCATCGACACCGGAGATCATAAAAGAAGCGCAGGAAGCGGGTTTCACTTTTGATCAGTTAGTCAGAGCTGAAAGGGCTCTGCATTCAGGTAACAATTCGTGCTCTGTTGACATCAGATTGTCTAAGTCCATTGTTTCTAAGATGTTGCAGAGGAAGATCAGTGCTGGTGCACCATGGCAAGGGTCGCTGCCGTCGCCTCCATCAAGAACGTACATTGGGCGATTTCATTGTCACGTACGGCATCTTTCCAGAGGGGCTCGCGGCGATGTCAGACATCGTCTCCACGGTCTAGCTAGTGGGACGATGGCCTCGCGGCGGACACCATGGGGGAGTGGCACGCTGGATTCCTCCGATGCACTTCCGACTGATCTGATCGTGTGTACAGGGCGAGGATCGCCGGCAAGGTCACCCCCAGTGAGAGTGTCTCCGGCCACGGCGGCAGCTACCGATGCAAATAATTTTGAATACCCAAGGTGTGGATTCGGTTTTTCCTCCGTTGAGTGCTGTGTTACTTCTGGCCAATCAGGCCGCGTGTTTCTCGCGCTCGAAAAAGGAGAAAGTAAATCACGGCACTCTGGAATTTCCAAAGAAAATAAAACTTGGGCCCTCTGTGCGCTATTCCACTACTACCAGTGCCGGTTCAAAACCCTCCTTTAGTGGCGGTTTTTGAACCGGCACTGGCAATTCGGCAGTGATGAGGCCAAGTCATCACTGCCGGTGTTTCCAAACCGACAGTGATGGCTCAAGCATCACTGTCGGTTCGTATTACAAACCGACAGTGATGCCGGTTAATTTAACCAACCGACAGTGAATGTAGGATATCACTGCCGGTTCTAAGTGATCCGGTAGTGATTTAATTTTTATAATTTACATTTATTACAGAAACCACAAACATTATATTACAGAAACCATCAACATTATATTACAGAAACCATCAATATTTATATTACAGAAATTCATAGACGTGTCTTAAACTTATTGTACATTACAATAGTTCAATGATTTAGTACTACCAAATCGGAGAAGTGTAAGTCACCTATCTTGTAACCAATAATCTCATCGATGAATAACAACGTATTAAACAGTACACTCTCTGTTGTTTCACACTTACGAGCACATGGTGTACTAACTACGTTTAACGGTGGTCGAGTAGTTGGTGGGTTTCCCTTCTTAGTCGCAACCAACTTTGCTTGAAAACCTGCAGTAGTTAGTATTGGCTCTTCATCAGCATATTGCCAATCATAACCCAATGCATCCATTACTTGGTTCAGAATGGTTTCAAAACTACACCCTGCGTAGGTCATGTCATACTCCTCTACCTATAAGTATATGGTTAATTATGAGAGCAATATTGACAGCATATAACAACAAATCTAGGTATAAGGCATGAGTCTTAAACTTACTTTTGGCGAGTTCCGAGCCATTCGTGCACATAAACCCCAAATATCAGGATACATATTGCGATTAAGAGCTTCAATCTTCACTGAAGACAGAGTAGGAAGTGTGATCCCATTTCTTGAGAGCGTGACAGCACAAGCATAGACGACATACTTAATAGCAACACCCCACTGGCTTGTCTGTATTCCCACCTCTAAGATTTGTAACACATTGCGCCCGCCAACACCACCGCGGCCACGACCACTACCACAACCACGACCACGACCATGACCATGACCCATCCTAACGGCAATTGAAAATGAAATACAACATTGGAGTTTTGGACCATTGTTTACATGATTAATCTGAACATCCACATTGTCAACCCCAAAATAGACGAGTGTTGATTTAAGTCAAACAACTGGATCAATCATCTACATTACATATAAGACATGTTAATTAATAACTTGGATGATCTAGTCGTACATATGAAACATATTTTGACTAACTTACTATGTTTGGAAAATTCCATGGGGCTACCGGGAATACCGGATCGAAACCCATCCAAGTACAATAACCATTCCAACCAATTTCCTCCGGTGGTGGGAGATTACGACGTCCAGCCATCTATATATTAAATCACATATACTCAGATTATATTTCATCTATCTATCTATCTCTCTATCTATCTCTACCTATCTATCTACATCTATATTAAATTTCATATCACATATCAAATAGCATATACTAAGATTATCTATCCATCTCTATCTATCTATCTCTACCTATCTATCTATGTCTATATTAAATTTCATATCATATATCAAATAGTATATACTAAGATTATCTATCCCTCTCTATCTATCTATCTCTCTATCTATCTCTACCTATCTATCTATATCTATATTAAATTTCATATCACATATCAAATAGCATATACTAAGATTATCTATCTCTCTCTCTCTATCTATCTCTCTATCTATCTCTACCTACCTATCTATATCTATATTAAATTTCATATCACATATCAAATAACATCTCAAATAGGCATTTCGTCGAACACCATGGTACCGTGGAGGGAGGTGGACAGGCGTCGTGGAGGAAGGTTCGTCCTCCTGCGGCCTTCACCGTGGCGAGGACGGTGGTGTGGAGCGCTGTTCTCCTGCGGCCTTCACGCGGCGACAGCGGCGTGGAGCGGCGGCGGCGTGCTACGGCGGCGTGGAGGAAGAGGTGCGGCGGCGTGGAGGGCGTGGAGCGGCGGCTGAGTGGGCACTGGCGCACATCTGAACATTTCGGAGTGCGCCAGTGCCTGCTTAAATAAAAACCTATCCGTATCACTGCCAGTTCAAGCCACGAACCGGCAGTGATACGGCAGAAAGACATCACCCGGTTCAAGCCACGAACCGACAGTGATGTTGAAATTCACTGCCGGTTCTGCCCCAGCCCGCGATAATTGGGGGCCTGTCAGAGACAGAATCGGTAGTGAAGTGTAACACCCCAAAATTTGAATAGCAAATAGATTTGAATTTGAGTTTAATTTGATTTAATTTGAAGCATTTTTGTGAAGCATAGAATTAAATATATAAAACTAAAATTAAATATCATGTTAGGTTCAACTTGTGTGATGCATCACATGCCTCTGCATTCTCTTGAATTGTTTGAAGTTGCAAAACCTTGAAAAGAATTTCAAAACAAATTTAGAAAACCAAATTTGGAAATTCAATTTGCAAAATAAAAAGAAAAAAAGGAAATCCTCACCCTCTCCTTTCTGGCCCGAGAAGCCCGCGGCCTGCTCTCCCTTTCTCTTTCTCTCTGGGCCGCTTCCTTTCCCCGGCCCAGCACCGCCCGCGGCCTCCCTCCCTCTCTCTGTCTCTGTCTCGGTGGCCCCACATGTCGGCGCCGCCCGCCTCCCTCATCCCTCCTCCTCCCTCCTCTGCTCGAGCCCGAGGCGGATACGCCTCGCCGCGCCGCGACGCGCCGCGAACCGCCGACGCGGAATCCCCACGCTCGGGTCCGGTGCGGACTCTACCCCATCCTCCTTTATATAGCGCCGAGTCCCTCGCGCCGTAGCCCTCATCTCATCGCCTCGGACCGCCCGCAAGCGCAGCAGTAGCAGAGCCGCAGCGCCGCCGCGTTCCGCCGTTGAGCCGCCGTCGTTCCGTGCGATCCCGACCACGGTAAGCTTTCCCGAGCCCCGTGTCTTCTTCGCGACGCTTCTGAACACCCAATCTCCCTCTTCTCTCCCTCTCGTGCGCTCTGTGTCATCCCGCTGCCGAGCATCGACGCCGCTGTTCGTCGAGGCCGGTCCTCCTCGGCCGTCCTCGGGCCTCTCCGAGTCTCGCAATCGCCTCACGCGGGTTCGGAACATCTTCCCCCTCTATTCTTTTTCTCTTTTGCGCACCGGAAGCCCGGCGCCGCCGTTACAGAACGCCACCGCCGCGGTTCACCGTCGCCGACGCCTCTCCATCCCTCTCCGAGTCTCGCCAACATCCTAGACGAGCTCGCGACATCATCGTCGATCTTCCGGTGGGCTCAGATCCATAAACCGTGCACCACCGTGTCCGACCGACCTCGCGCCGCCGTGCGCCGGTCGCCGGCCATGGCGTCCGCCGTGCCGCTCTACTCTGATCCGATGAAGGACCGCCGTATCCCTCCCCCTTCTAATCTCCACCATCTAACTCAGATCCAACGGCTCTGGATGCCCCGTACCCCTTCGATGGCAATTTTTCTAAAGAGCCCCTGACCTATTTTTTCCCTTAACCCGCAGTCCAGAAGGCGGTTTCCAGCAATGCGTTTTCCCCTCGGGAAAACGTATTCCTTTTTAAGTCTGAGTTAATTCAAAAATAAAATAGAATTCCTATTTTCAGTTTTTCCTCTAAACTTCAAATGTCTATATTTTCTTTGTTTTAAATCCAAATCGACCCGTTCGAGTTGCGTTAGATCCGTAATTTTATGCTCTATCCATTAGTATAGATTTCACATATGTTAATTACTTTTGAAAATCAGAGAAAATTACTTTACTAAAGCTTTAATCTGCTCTCTTCAAAATCCCGTTTAATCTATAACTTATTCGTTTTAGATCCGATTAGCGTGATTCTCGCGTCTATGTGATCGTAGTAAAGTATAGATCTGTTTTATAACCTTTTCAAAGTCTCTTTATTGTTTATGGTGTAATGTTCTGATCATGCCTTGTTTGCTTCGTGTATGATTGTTCGGATGATTGCGTGGTGATGTTGATCGAGTTCAGCCGGTGAGATCTCCGTTGACCAAGAGTTCTTTGCAGCAGATCAGGATCACCAGGAGCTTTGGGATCGAGGCAAGTTTAACATGGGATCATCCTTGTTACCTATTCACCATAATTCATCTAGTCATTATTGCATGTGTCTAATTTGATTCCTATTAGATCTATACCATAGCTTTGTTATCCTTTACCTTGTCACCATGGGTTTATATGCATATGGGTAGCTTTGCTATGCTTTACAATAATGGATCTTGAGATGAATCCTGACTAATGATATATGCAACAATGAGATAAAATTGGCTTTTATAGCAACATGGAATAGGACCCCACTGTAGGGCAAAAGCTGGGATTTCTAATACAACCACGAGTGCTATAATGGCTCTGGCTTTAGTCAAGTATAAAGATTCGTACTAGCATGTTGGCAGTTTGTGAAAGGCACCATTGCCGAGATGGTTGCAGGGCATGTTCTAGGGTGGTTACCGATTCGAGAGGTACCATCGAGTAGATGCTTTGTATACCCCTTGCCCTTGGGTTCGTAGGGTCTGGCAACATGTTAGGAAGACTTTTGAAAGACTTCATAGTGTTCCCTGCCCACTCACTTTGGAAGTGTTATGGGAGTTATAAACCCGGGCATATGGGTAACATGGCTTGTGGGTAAAGTGTATAACCTCTGCAGAGTGTAAATCTATCATGATAGCCGTGCTCACGGTTACGAGTGGCCTGGAAAACTCACAGTGTAGATGATCATGTTGTTTAATTATTAATGTGGTTTATTATACTTTTATCATATGGATAATAATTGGTCTATGCATAATTAAAGCTAAGTGTTGGTAAAACTTGACCAAGTTAAAAGCAACCGCAGTACAGACAGTGTCAACCTTTTGAGCTTCATAACCCTATGTTACTCTTGCTGAGTACGTAAATGCTCACTCTTGCTTTCTCAACCCCTTCAGATGGCTATGAAGACTACCGTGAGGAGTACTAGGCTAGTGGTCAACCAGTCGGCGTTCCCTGTGAAGTGGAGCTTCGTCGCGAGAGTTATCTTTATATTCCGCTGTTATGTTATTTAAATATTATTCGTTATGTAATAAGCACTCAGTGATGGTACTATTTAAAGATTTGTCGGCTTATGTGTGTGATTGATCTCTGGGCACACATGAGTTATTCATATTCAATTTTATCCTTAAAATTGGGTGTGACAAATTGGTATCAGAGAAAGTGTTGATTGTAGGACGCAAGCCTAGTTAGAATGGTCTTCTTACCTTCTCTTCTCATGCATACATCCTTGCATATATATATTTGCTCAAACTGTTTTGCTATACTTGACTTATTCTATTGTGAAATTGTTGCTCTAATCTATCTCTATATTGTCTTGGATAAAGATGCCTACCCTTCGCCGATCAGCTCGACTCAGTTCCAGTGAACGTGTACCTCCACAGCAGGCTCCTGAACCACAAGCTACAATGGAGGAGTCCCAGGAAGAACCAGTGGAGGAAGTCCAAGAAATCTCTAGTGGCGAAGAGTACCATGGGGAAGAGAGCCCCCATGCCCCAAGTGTTGTTTCCCCTACTTCTGATGCTGCCTTTGAAGACTTGCCAGAAGAACCCGGGTGGATCCGCACCAAGTATATCCGAGGAGGAGCGAATAGTAGTTACGCTCACTCCCAACTGGTGGAACTGGTAGGAGAATGCCACCCCGGACCTGAAGTTGCAACAATGTACACCTGCAAGGAATACAAGCACCCCCTCGCCGATACCTATTGGAAGGCGCAAATCTACATCTGTGGGAGTGCTGGTGTGCAAGCAGCGGAACGAGTGGACTATACTTTTCATAGCTGCGTTGCACATCCGACCATCGAAGCAAGCATGAAGGATGTCGCGTTCTGTGCATACATGGCTATCCACAACAAGTTTAGAGAAAGAGTTGCCAACACCCGCCGTCACTTCATCCCTCGCTTCAATGCGGAGCAAGGTTGGATCACCGCCGACCCTAACGGTGAAGGTGGCCCCATTCTCAATGAGCTCGTCGACTTCGTCCAAGAAATGATGAGTATGTACGGACATCTCCTGGTGGAAACAATGAAGCTGCGCAAGGAGCTCAAGCGCAGTTACCAGCAACAAGATGAGCTCCGTGAAGAGTTTGGGTTGCCTCCGAACTTCAAGAAGATCAAGAAGTGTTAGGGCTAGGAATCCCCTTAGTAGTTAATCGTTAGATCGTGAGTCGTGTGTGCTAGTGTTTTTCTAAGTGTTTAGTTGCTTGTGTTTTTGCTAATGTGTGAGTTGGATCTTTGTAATAATTGTTGAGGTTGTGGGCCTGTCCACAACACTCATAGCTTAGGTTGGGTTATCTAAAAGATCTTAATAAATAAATTTGCAGTTTTCTTTAAGCTGTCTTTTCAGACCTCTCTGTCTTGTTAATTTTTCTCTTTTAAATATGAACGTCCTAAAATCACCAAAAATTAAATTAAAACAGTATACTTCCTTATATTTCCATGGCCGTAAGAATCACCTTCATATCTGTTCGGAGCTAAGAGAAACAATTCCTGCAAGTTGATGTTTCTGCGCAGTTTGGTAATCTGGACAGATCTGTTTAAACGCAGTTTATGACTAAGTTAATATCGGAATCAGAAAAAGTCAGAATTACGAAAGTTGTAGATAATTTCTTTATCTTTCCAACCATGTAAGCTTTGCCTCTGTTTGAGTTCGGGAACTTTAGATATGACTGTTTTTCTAGACTGCTGTTGTGCTGAAAATCCAGAAAAGTTGCAGACTCGTCCTGTGTCAGGTTCTAAATTTGTTCTTATGATATATGTGATAGATGCCTCGCACCAGGACTAACTCTGGATCCAACACCGGTGACAACAACAACCAACACCCACTACCTCCACCACCTGCAATGACCCCGGAACAGATGCAAGCTTAGATGATGCAGACAATGTAAGCCATGATGCAGTTCATGCAGAATCAACCCCATCAACCTGTTGGAGCTCCACCTATCAACAAGCGGAGGGAATTTCTGCAAGGACACCCTCCTGTCTTCTCTCATGCTAGTGATCCGTTGGAGGCGGATGATTGGTTGCGTGCGGTGGAGAAGCAACTTAACATCGCACAATGCAATGACCAGGAGAAGGTTCTGTATGCTTCTGGTCAACTTCAAGGTGCAGCTCAGACTTGGTGGGAGACGTATCAAGATGCTCGCCCAGGCAATGCCCCTGCAATCACTTGGGAAGAGTTTTCCCGAGATTTCAAGGCATGCCACATTCCAGAAGAAATCATAGAGCTGAAGCAAGAAGAATTCAGGAATCTTCGGTTGTGACAGATGTCAGTCAGCGAGTACCATGACAAGTTCTCGCAGCTAGCTCGCTATGCTCCCAATGAAGTAAGGGATGATGCTGATAAGAAGCGTCTCTTCTTGAAGGGAATCTACTATGAACTCCGGCTGCAGCTGAAGGGTAATACTTACCCGAATTTCCAATCCTTGGTGAACCGTGCCATCGTCCTGGACAATGAACGCAGTGAGATGGACAAGAAGAGAAAGCTTAGGGGACAAGCTTCTGGGAGTAACACTCGCCAACGTCCCAACTATCCTCAGCAGGGTTACCAGCAGAGGTACCAGGGCACATCCAACTTTGGGAACCGTAACCCGAACCAACAACGTCCGCCATTCCAGCAATAAGGTGGTTACTCAGCACCTCGTCAAGGCTCATCCAGTAGTACCCCAGTAAAGGCTAATGTTCCCCACACCCCCAGTAAGTGCTTTGCTTGTGGTGAAACCGGACACATCTCCTACAACTGCCCCAAGAAGCAGAATCAGTTGAACCCCCAAGCCAGAGTAGCAACAACCAAAGGGGAAGAAACCAACCACCACCCCATGGAAGGAGTGTGAACCATGTCTCTGCGGAAGCAGCTCAGGAAGCGCCAGAAGTGATGATGGGTACGTTCCAAGTCAACTCCATCCCTGCTTCTGTTCTTTTGATTCTGGAGCATCGCATTCTTTCATATTGCAAGCTTTTGTTAGAATGCATGGTATATCTATGTTAGCAATGCAAAACCCTATAATCGTAAATTCACCAGGTGGGGTTATGAGAACCGATTGTTATTATCCATCGGTTACTGTTGCTCTAAAGGGAATAGACTTTAAAGCTAGACTTACAGTGATGAGGACCGCTGGAATCGATGTTATTTTGGGATTGGATTGGATGAAGAAGTATAGTGCAGTAATCAAGTGTGATAAGAAGATAGTTGAGCTGTCTACACCTATAGGGAACAGGATCAGTATTGATGTGGTTATGGAACCTCCTCCGACAGCAGCCGTCAATCAACTTGAAGAGTATGACAACCCAACAGATAGGGTTGTGGACGAATTTCCAGATGTATTCCCAGAAGATTTGCCAGGTATGCCTCCCGATCGTGACATTGAATTTATAATTGAGTTATTACCTGGAACTGCACCTATAGCTAAAAGACCATATAGGATGGGAATAAAAGAATTAGAAGAACTTAAGAAACAAATTAAAGAGTTGTCGGATAAAGGTTTTATTCGTCCCAGTTCTTCACCTTGGGGTGCACCGGTTATCTTTGTTGACAAGAAAGATGGCAGTCAGAGGATGTGTGTTGATTATCGGTCACTCAATGAGGTCACTATCAAGAACAAGTATCCTTTGCCCAGAATCAATGATTTGTTTGATCAGTTGAAAGGTGCTTGTGTGTTCTCCAAGATTGATCTTCCGTCTGGTTATCATCAGTTGAAGATCCGTGCTTCAGATGTTCCCAAGACAGCATTCACTACGAGGTATGGATTGTATGAATATACGGTGATGTCATTCGGTCTTACCAATGCACCTGCATACTTCATGTACTTTATGAACAAGGTTTTTATGGAATACCTGGATAAGTTTGTGGTGGTATTTATTGATGATATTCTGATCTACTCCAAGAACGATGATGAACATGCTGAACACTTAAGATTGGTATTGTAGAAGCTCAGAGAGCACCAGTTGTATGCTAAAAGAAGTAAGTGTGAGTTTTGGTTGAAAGAAGTTTCTTTTCTTGGTCATGTTGTGTCTAATGGAGGTATATCAGTTGATCCAAGTAAAGTGGAAGATGTACTGAATTGGAAACCCCCAACCAATGTCAGTGAGATTCGCAGTTTTCTTGGCTTAGCTGGATACTATAGAAGGTTTATTGAAGGATTCTCTAAGCTAGCTAAACCTATGACCACGTTGCTTGAGAAAGATGCCAAGTTTGTCTGGTCAGAGAAGTGTCAGACTAACTTTGAAGAATTGAAAAAGATATTGACTACAACTCCTGTGTTGACCTTGCCAGACTTGAGTCAAAAGTTCTCCATTTATTGTGATGCCTCTCGTCTTGGTTTGGGTTGTGTGCTTATGCAAGAAGGAAGAGTTGTTGCGTATGCTTCGCGGCAACTGAGGAAGCATGAGTTAAATTATCCGACTCATGACTTGGAATTAGCAGCTGTGGTACATGCATTGAAGATATGGAGACACTATCTTATTGGTCATAAGTGTGACATCTACACCGACCATAAGAGCTTGAAGTATATCTTTACTCGATCAGATCTGAATTTGAGGCAACGCCGTTGGTTGGAACTGATCAAGGATTATGATCTTGATGTTCACTATCATCCTGGTAAAGCCAATGTTGTGGCCGATGCTCTTAGCAGGAAGAGTTATGCTAATGGGATTCGGACAATACCTATGCCTGAAGAGTTGTGTGCTGAACTTGAACATCTCAACTTGAGCATTGTTGCTAATGCTATGGAGATGATAGTGGAGCCTACACTAGAAAAAGAGATCCATGAAGGTCAGTTGCAAGATAAGAATCTGCAGTTGATAGTTGAGAACTTGAAAGAAGGAAAGTCACCAGGTTTCCGGTTAGATGAGAATGGTACTTTGTGGTATGGAAAGAAAATCTGTGTCCCCGACATCAAGTCTATTCGACAAACGATTCTGCGAGAAGCTCATGAGTCAACTTATTCAATCCATCCTGGAAGCACTAAGATGTACCTAGATCTCAAGGAGAAGTACTGGTGGGTTGGATTGAAACGTGATGTGGCAGAATACGTGGCAATATGTGATACATGTCAGAGGGTTAAGGCAGAACATCAAAGACCTGCTGGACTGTTGCAACCGATGAAAATACCTGAGTGGAAGTGGGATGAAGTTGGTATGGATTTCATAGTTGGGTTACTGCGTACTCAGAAAGATTATGACTCAATCTGGGTCATAGTTGATCGCTTGACTAAGGTAGCTCACTTCTTGCCAGTTCGAACCACTTATACGGGAGCACAGTTAGCTGAGTTATACATGGAAAGAATAGTATGCCAGCATGGAGTTCCAAAGAAGATCGTGTCAGATAGAGGAACCCAGTTCACTTCACATTTTTGGAGGAAAGTGCATGATTCACTGGGAACAGTGTTGAATTTCAGCTCAGCGTATCACCCTCAAACAGATGGACAGACAGAAAGAACAAATCAAGTGCTAGAAGATATGTTGAGAGCTTGTGCTTTGCAGTATGGTACCAGTTGGGATAAGTGTTTGCCCTATGCTGAATTCTCCTATAACAACAGTTATCAAGAAAGTCTCAAAATGGCACCGTTTGAAGCTTTGTATGGACGGAAGTGTAGAACTCCGTTGTTCTGGAATCAAACGGGAGAAACCCAAGTGTTTGGACTAGATGTTTGAGAGATGCAGAAGAACAAGTCTGAGTAATCAGAGATAACCTGAAGATAGCACAGTCTCGACAGAAGAGTTACGCTGATAACCGAAGAAGAGATTTGTCTTTTGAGGTAGGTGATCATGTCTACTTGAAAGTGTCACCTATGAGAAGTGTGAAACGGTTCAATATGAAAGGAAAGTTAGCACCCAGATATATTGGTCCGTTCAAGATTCTTGAGAGACGTGGAGAAGTTGCTTATCGGTTAGAGTTACCAGAAAATTTGTCAGGAGTTCACGATGTGTTCCACGTATCTCAACTCAAGAAGTGTTTGCGAGTACCCGAGGAACAGTTACCATTGGAAGAACTTACAGTTAAGGAAGATTTGACCTATGAGGAATACGCAGTTAAGATTTTGGAGACAGCTGAAAGAATTACAAGGAGTAAGGTCATCAAGATGTGCAAAGTGTAGTGGAATCGATATACAGAAGAAGAGGCCACTTGGGAAAGAGAGGAAGATCTAAGAAAAACCTACCCTCAACTCTTTAAGTAAGTAAAATCTGGGAATCTCGGGGCGAGATTCTTTTAAGGGGGGTAGATTTGTAACACCCTAAAATTTGAATAGCAAATAGATTTGAATTTGAGTTTAATTTGATTTAATTTGAAGCATTTTTGTGAAGCATAGAATTAAATATATAAAACTAAAATTAAATATCATGTTAGGTTCAACTTGTGTGATGCATCACATGCCTCTGCATTCTCTTGAATTGTTTGAAGTTGCAAAACCTTGAAAAGAATTTCAAAACAAATTTAGAAAACCAAATTTGGAAATTCAATTTGCAAAATAAAAAGAAAAAAAGGAAATCCTCACCCTCTCCTTTCTGGCCCGAGAAGCCCGCGGCCTGCTCTCCCTTTCTCTTTCTCTCTGGGCCGCTTCCTTTCCCTGGCCCAGCACCGCCCGCGGCCTCCCTCCCTCTCTCTGTCTCTGTCTCGGTGGCCCCACATGTCGGCACCGCCCGCCTCCCTCCTCCTCCCTCCTCTGCTCGAGCCCAAGGCGGATACGCCTCGCCGCGCTGCGACGCGCCGCGAACCGCCGACGCGGAATCCCCGCGCTCGGGTCCGGTGCGGACTCTACCCATCCTCCTTTATATAGCGCCGAGTCCCTCGCGCCGTAGCCCTCATCTCATCGCCTCGGACGGCCCGCAAGCGCAGCAGTAGCAGAGCCGCAGCGCCGCCGCGTTCCGCCGTTGAGCCGCCGTCGTTCCGTGCGATCCCGACCACGGTAAGCTTTCCCGAGCCCCGTGTCTTCTTCGCGACGATTCCGAACACCCAATCTCCCTCTTCTCTCCCTCTCGTGCGCTCTGTGTCATCCCGCCGCCGAGCATCGACGCCGCGCCGCCGCTGTTCGTCGAGGCCGGTCCTCCTCGGCCGTCCTCGGGCCTCTCCGAGTCTCGCAATCGCCTCACGCGGGTTCGGAACATCTTCCCCCTCTATTCTTTTTCTCTTTTGCGCACCGGAATCCCCGCGCCGCCGTTACAGAACGTCGCCGCTGCGGTTCACCATCGCCGACGCCTCTCCGTCCCTCTCCGAGTCTCGCCAACGTCCTAGACGAGCTCGCGATGTCATCCTCGATCTTCCGGTGGGCTCAGATCCATAAACCGTGCACCACCGTGTCCGACCGACCTCGCGCCGCCGTGCGCCAGTCGCCGGCCATGGCGTCCACCGTGCCGCTCTGCTCTGATCCGATGAAGAACCGCCGTATCCCTCCCCCTTCTAATCTCCACCATCTAACTCAGATCCAACGGCTCTGGATGCCCCGTACCCCTTCGATGGCAATTTTTCTAAAGAGCCCCTGACCTTTTTTTTCCCTCAACCCGCAGTCCAGAAGGCGGTTTCCAGCAATACGTTTTCCCCTCGGGAAAACGTATTCCTTTTTAAGTCCGAGTTAATTCGAAAATAAAATAGAATTCTTATTTTCAGTTTTTCCTCTAAACTTCAAATGTCTATATTTTCTTTGTTTTAAATCCAAATCGACCCGTTCGAGTTGCGTTAGATCCGTAATTTTATTCTCTATCCAGTAGTATAGATTTCACCTATGTTAATTACTTTTGAAAATCAGAGAAAATTACTTTACTAAAGCTTTAATCTGCTCTCTTCAAAATCCCGTTTAATCTATAACTTATTCGTTTTAGATCCGATTAGCGTGATTCTCGCATCTTTGTGATCGTAGTAAAGTATAGATCTATTTTATAACCTTTTCAAAGTCTCTTTATTGTTTATGGTGTAATGTTCTGATCATGCCTTGTTTGCTTCGTGTATAATTGTTCGGATGATTGCGTGGTGATGTTGATCGAGTTCAGCCGGTGAGATCTCCGTTGACCAAGAGTTCTTTACAGCAGATCAGGATCACCAGGAGCTTTGAGATCGAGGCAAGTTTAACATGGGATCATCCTTGTTACCTATTCACCATAATTCATCTAGTCATTATTGCATGTGTCTAATTTGATTCCTATTAGATCTATACCATAGCTTTGTTATCCTTTACCTTGTCACCATGGGTTTATATGCATATGGGTAGCTTTGCTATGCTTTACAATAATGGATCTTGAGATGAATCCTGACTAATGATATATGCAACAATGAGATAAAATTGGCTTTTATAGCAACATGGAATAGGACCCCACTGTAGGGCAAAAGCTGGGATTTCTAATACAACCACGAGTGCTATAATGGCTCTGGCTTTAGTCAAGTATAAAGATTCGTACTAGCATGTTGGCAGTTTGTGAAAGGCATCATTGCCGAGCTGGTTGCAGGGCATGTTCTAGGGTGGTTACCGATTCGAGAGGTACCATCGAGTAGATGCTTTGTATACCCCTTGCCCTTGGGTTCGTAGGGTCTGGCAACATGTTAGGAAGACTTTTGAAAGACTTCATAGTGTTCCCTGCCCACTCACTTTGGAAGTGTTATGGGAGTTATAAACCCGGGCATATGGGTAACATGGCGTGTGGGTAAAGTGTATAACCTCTGCAGAGTGTAAATCTATCATGATAGCCGTGCTCACGGTTACGAGTGGCCTGGAAAACTCACAGTGTAGATGATCATGTTGTTTAATTATTAATGTGGTTTATTATACTTTTATCATATGGATAATAATTGGTCTATGCATAATTAAAGCTAAGTGTTGGTAAAACTTGACCAAGTTAAAAGCAACCGCAGTACAGACAGTGTCAACCTTTTGAGCTTCATAACCCTATGTTACTCTTGCTGAGTACGTAAGTGCTCACTCTTGCTTTCTCAACCCCTTCAGATGGCTATGAAGACTACCGTGAGGAGTACTAGGCTAGTGGTCAACCAGTCGGCGTTCCCTGTGAAGTGGAGCTTCGTCGCGAGAGTTATCTTTATATTCCGCTGTTATGTTATTTAAATATTATTCGTTATGTAATAAGCGCTCAGTGATGGTACTATTTAAAGATTTGTCGGCTTATGTGTGTGATTGATCTCTGGGCACACATGAGTTATTCATATTCAATTTTATCCTTAAAATTGGGTGTGACATGAAGAGGCATCACTGCCGGCCCAAATACAACCGGCAGTGATGGGTCGGCAGTGATTGCCAATTCTGTAGTAGCGTTCAGAAGAACCGGTACGCCACGTATACAAAATTTCAAAGCAAATGTGTAATACAATGGACGATAAGTTATAATAGCCATAACAAATCCATAACAATAACGAAAGTACAAGTTCTAAACATAAATAATTAAGAGGTGTTTAGTTCCACATTTCATCTAAATTTTTTGGATTGTGGCTTATCATTTTGGAAAATGAAGCTAAATAACACCCAAAAAAATTGGCAAAAAGTGGGTCATTCTCCATTTTGGATTTTAAACTCAAGAGGCCAAAACAAACCAAAAGTGGTGCAACCCCCACTCACCCCATGAAAAAATTGGTATTTTGAATGGAACTAAACACACCCATGAAAATTTTGATATTTTGTATTTTATCAATCCAATGTAGTTGGCATTTTGTATTTTATGGAAACTAAACACATGTGTAGGAGGGGAAGGGGAAAGGCAAAGGGGCAGTGGGGAGCAGACCGGAGTAGGAGGTGCTCCTGCTACCATAGTGCCGCTGCGGTGCGGGGCAGCTCAACAGCGAGCAGGGAAACGGGCAGGAGGGAAGGGGGATGACGCGAGCGAACTATTCTGGGCTTCCTTCATTTCCTTCATGGGCCAGAAACGGACGTTGTTTGGGCCTATGAGCCAATATGACATGAATGTATCAAAATACGTATAAACATGTATAAACATGTGTATATTTATTATTTCTCTCTCTCTCAAATCTTGAGTATGCCAAGGAATACAGGGGCATACCCTTGCCGCCGCCAATGCATCCTGGATTCAACCCAGGATTTGGAGGAAGGGGGAGAGGCAGAGATTTCTATCCACCTCGTGGCCGTGGTCATGGTGGATTCAATGGTTACAACGGCGGTAATCAAGGCTTCAGGCGCGGTGCGCGCCCTCAAGGAGGATATGGCGGTGGCCATGGTCGCGGCAACTGGCAGATACCACCAACTTGCTCCATGGGGCCGCTGCCGATGGAAGCTTAACGTCAGGCCAGGATCATTCCACAGCGATGGCCACAAATATGGCGGAAGGACCAAGCCAAGCAGAAGCAGGGTGGGTTGCCAACCCTCGGCTGGAGGAGCAGGGGGCGCTGGCAGGGCACACTGCTCATGGCACGGTGGCCAGTGTGTCACCAACCATGGGAACTGCTCCGCAGGCGTCAGCATCAAATCAACCACCGGCACATACTACGTCGACGACTACAACAATATCTGAAGCTTCAAAGTTCATTGTCCCACCAAGCACTAAGGGCCTGTTTGCTTGGTGACCTCCCAGGCAGGTGCTGGCCCCAGGCGCCCGAAATCGGACACCGGGGAGCCGCGCTCGCGCCAGGCAGGTTTCCCACGGTGCAAAGCAAACAAGCCCTAAGTTTTGTGATGTGCCTGAATCCTCCCAACAGGGCTGAGCGAGCTCAAAAAAAGGGTAAACCGTTCTGCTATTGTTGTCATACTAAAGGCCATACTATGGGAGTTTGCAATGTGCCACTGTGTGAGATTTGTTGTGGAGAACATGTCACTAAAATTTGCCCAAATATGAAGAAAATGCATAATACTGCTATTCCATGTGGTTATGCGGTCGAAGGTCTGGGTTTCTACTTTATTCCAGTTGCCGAGAACCCCAAATTGAATTTGGAGGAAAAATTAGTTGTGGTACGTGTTTTGGAGGGTTCCCTTACTGCTAATCAATTAGCTACAATTTTGTGTGGAGGAAGGGATGTCTGATGGTGAGCCTCAGGTCATTGACATGGACTTTATCATAGATGAAGATAATACAAAGGGGAAAAAAGAAGGGGACCCAATGGATGAAGATGGTAAAAAAGAGGGGTTAGCAGAGGATAATACACCTAAGGACCAGCTACCTGAATCCGAAAAGCACAATGGTGCAGCTGAAAAGGAAAAAAGGTGCTGGTTCTGGGGTCCATTTGACCAAGGAAACAAATGCACAATCAGCACCAGTGGCTGTCCAAGAAAGCAAGAAATCAGTGGTACTGCTTTCCCAGCATGGACTAAGAGCAGATGGAACTAGCCAATGGAAGGCTAATGTGCTCAATGGTGGGACAGTGTCTCCGATAAGATCTAGCAAAAGAAATGTCAGGACTTTAGATCAGGATTCTCTTGAGAAGGCGACAAAATTGAAAGCTCACAAAAACTTGGACTCCTCTCCAGGGGAAGGTAAAGGATATCTCCCAAGCTCTTTTCATACTGTTGATGATATTCTATTTTGCTGTCCTCTATTAATTCTTTAGGGATTTTGCTTGGCTCTAGTGAACAAGCAGTGTCGATGTCCTTGAAATATTTAACAGATATAGAATCCTATAGGTGGAAAGAGAAAAACAGGATAGAGGAGGAACATAAATTTGATGATACTTCCACTGTTTGTTCCATAGAAGAAAACTTTGATCTAGAAGCTTTAAATCTTATTTGTTCAGAGGTCTCTGAAGGCCTAGGTGATGGGGGTTGCGACCCGTTGTGTTTACAGACCCCTTTATCACCAACCAGAAGGTCATGCTCTAGTACAAGGAAAAAATCTAAAAAAAACGGTCTAGATGAAAGGTATTTTTTGGAATTGTAATGGGTTTGCTGACCCTAAAAAATATAGATTCTTATTTGATTTAACAAAAGAAAGGAACTTAGATTTTATTGCCTTATCAGAGAGTGGTAGAGCTAATTTTCCGCAATCTATTTTAAATAATATTTGTGCTGGCAGAGATTTTCTTTGGCATTGTATGGCTCCACGGGGTCGATCTGGTGGCATGATTCTAGGGATAAACTTGTTAACCTATGATATTGGTGAGATTGAAGAAGGGGATTTTTTTTATCCGTTTTAAAGTTTGTCATAAGGAAGATGATTTTAAATTTAATTTAATTTCTGTTTATGGGCCGGCTCAGATAGACGAAAAATCAAATTTTCTATGAGAGGTAGTGCGAGTATGTTCAAAAGATACTTTACCTATTATTATAGGTGGTGATTTTAACATAATCCATAGCCCTGAGGAGAAGAGTAATGAGTAACAAAAATTATAATGACAGATGACCCTTTTTGTTTAATGCAGTGATTGATACTTTAAATCTTAGAGAGCTCAATTTATCGGGAAGAAAATTTATATAGGCTAATCACATACAAAATCAGACTTTCGAAAAATTAGACAGAATCTTGGTTTCTACGGAATTTGAGTCAAAGTACCCACATATCACTGTAACTGCACTATCTAGAGAGATTTCTGACCATACTCCACTACTTTGTTGCACAAACAATTCATCCTCATCTTACCAATCCCAATTTAAGTTCGAATTGGGATAGTTGCTGAGAGATGGTTTCTGTGATTTAGTAAGAGATGTGTGGCAGGGCGTACATGCTCATGGTGGTCCTATAGAGAGGTGGCAAACTAAAATTAGAAGGTTACGCCAATACCTGAGAGGTTGGGCAAAGGATGTAAGTGGGGCTTATAAGAAAGAAAAAGTGATACTTATAAATAAACTAGACGAATTGGACAAAAAGGCAGAGAGTTGTATACTCGATGAAATGGAGCTAAACTTAAAACATGTGCTAAATAAAAGGCTGGCTGAACTACTTCGTGAAGAGGAACTTAAATGGTACCAAAGGGCTAAGGTGAAACATCTATTAGAGGGTGATGCAAATACGAAGTATTACCACCTATTGGCAAATGGTAGGCATAGGAAAACTCGTATTTTTCAGCTGGAAGATGGGAATGAGATAATAACTAGCGATGCTCAACTTAAAAAGCATATTACCAATTATTATAAGTCACTTTTTGGCCCATCAGAGAACTCTAGTTTCTCCATGGATGAGGTTCAAACTGAGGACATTCCTCAGGTTTCAGTAATGGAAAATGAGTTTTTAACAGCTGATTTTTCCGAAGATGAAGTGAGGACTGCAATCTTCCAAATAGAACATAATAAGGCACCAAGGCCAGATGGGTTCCCGCCAGAGTTTTATCAGGTCTTCTGGTCTTTGATTAAAGATGATCTGATGGCTTTGTTCACGGACTTTCATCATGGTTCACTTCAACTAAACAACCTAAACATCGGAACAATAATTTTTCTACCTAAACAGAAGGATGTGAAAGTGATTCAACAATATAGACCAATTTGTTTGTTGAATGTCTCTTTCAAGATCTTCACCAAAGTGGCAACTAATAGATTATCTTCATTAGCCCAAAAAATTATTAGACCAACACAAACAACTTTTCTCCCTGGTAGAAATATCATGGAAGGTGCAGTAATTCTTCATGAAGCGTTACATGAACTTCACTCGAAGAAACAGGATGAGGTAATTTTCAAAATTGACTTTGAGAAGGCGTATGACAAGGTAAAATGGAGCTTTCTAAAACAAACACTAAGAATGAAAGGGTTTTCACAAAAATGGTGTAAATGGGTAGAGCATTTTACACAAGGGGGAAATGTTAATATTAAGGTTAACGACCAATTGGGACCTTACTTTCAAACAAAAAAAAGGCTTATGACAAGGAGACCCTATGTCGCCAATACTATTTAATATAGTGGCAGACATGCTGGCCATACTGATTACTAGAGCAAAGGAAATGGGGCAAGTTGAGGGAGTTATTCCTCATCTTATTCAAGATGGCTTGTCCATCCTATAGTATGTGGATGATACGATGATTTTTATGAGTCATGATGTTGAGAAAGGGATAAATATGAAATTAATTCTGAGTAGTTTCGAACAACTATCAGGGCTCAAAATATTTTTTCACAAAAGTGAAATCTTTTGTTTTGGTAAAGCAAAAGAGGGGGAAGTGTTTTATTCGCAACTGTTTGGGTGCAAAGTTGGGAAGTTCCCATTTCGCTATCTTGGTCTACCAATGCATACTAGGAAGTTAAATAACAAAGATTGGCAAATGATCGAGAAGAGAATTGAAAAGAGGCTCAATGGATGGAAAGGTAAATTGCTTTTGGTTGAGGGTCGTCTAGTCTTAATAAACTCGGTGCTTACTAGTTTACCGATGTTTATGATGTCTTTTTTTGAACTCCCAAGAGGAGTACTAGAAAAAAATGATTGCTTTAGATCAAGATTCTACTGGAAAAATGACCAACACAAACGTAAATATAGATTAGCCAAGTGGGAAATTTTGTGTCAACCAAAATTACAAGGTGGTTTAGATATAAAAAAATTTGGACATTCAAAATAAATGTCTATTGAGTAAATGGTTATTTAAATTCTTGAATGAGGATGGTATGTGGCAGGAACTATTAAGGAATAAGTACATTAAAGATAAGACCCTAGGAAGCTGCGTTAAAAAACCTATTGACTCACATTTTTGGAAAAGTCTGATGAATGTTAAGGACACCTTTATGAGGTTTGGTTCTTTCAAGGTGAAAGACGGGTCACAGACCCGATTCTGGTTGGATACCTGGTTGGGAACAAACCTCTAAAGGATAGATACCCATCGGTGTTCAATATTGTAAGAAGAAAACAAGACTTTGTGGCACAAGTACTTAGTTCATCTCCACTAAATATTTATTTTCGCCGAAATTTGGTGGGTGCAAACCTAAGGGATTGGCACAGAATTGTTAATTAATAAGGGATGTTTTTGTTTGGGCGTTACATTCATCAGGAAACTTCTCCATAAAAACCATGTATGCTGCGTGTTAACACTGGATTTTGGCAAACGTGGAAAATGACAGATGGACCAATGTGCAGTAAAATTCAGATGTAAGCATTTGGAATATTTGGCAGGTGCAATCGGCTAATTTATAAGGATTCGGCAAAGTGATCGTGTGGTCGGCTATTTTAGGAGTGGTGATCTCCCGTTAAGGAAAGCGACAAAGGCGGTGAGTAAGAGCCGAATCGAGCAACCGACATTGCAACGATTGAGGGAATGAAGACTCCGGAAGGAAAGCTAGGATTAAAAATGTCATGTTCTTTTCCTTAAATATCTTGTAATCGTATTCTTTTAGGATTCGTGTCATGACCAGGGTATAAATATAAACCCTTGGCCATTGTAAAAGGTGTTCACAACCAAACCAATACAACCGGCCCCGTGCCAACTTCGAGTCCTTTGTCGTGTCGTCGAGTTCTTCGAGAGGAATCATCGATCTGTCGACCTCCGTAAGTCTTGGCAACCTTGTTATCATGTCTAGTATCATGTGGTGGATTTAGATATTGATGCAAGTAGTCTTGTTTATTATCAATGATCATGCGGCGGATCTTTGTTCAATAATCAAGAGGTCTTCGCTTGTGTTTTGTTTACGAGTAGATGTCGTGCGGCGGATATTTGCTTGTATGCTTGGCAAAAGCAAGATAGTTATCGGCTACTATAGATTTGGCAAGATCTATTGGGTTCATTAAGTTATCGTGTTGCATGTTTTATATAATCTTTACATATTTGCAAACACTTTTTTGCCCAGTCTAGATTGATACGGTTCGGCTCTTGTTAGTTTATATAGATCTATCTACGTTATCATGAATTGCTCCCATGTTGTTTCCATGAGTAGATCTTATATCTAAAAATAGCCGAATTAGTTTGAATTTAGATTGTCACGTGTTGCGGGTTCATGCATGCTATCCATGTTTAAGCTTTGATGACGCTGGGTGTCGTGCGGCAGATGCAGGCTTTAGATTAGTTTAATCATGTTTGCTTACGTGCTTCCTTGATCATGGACCCCAATTCGACTGATTGCTGAGATTGGTTATGCTTTAACTTATAGTCAATTACAAGTCGTTCGTACGTCCTTCTTTCATGCATACGCGTTCGGCAATTAGTGATTTGCGTGTTACATGTTCATTTTAGCCGAACGTCCCATAAAACCTGTTGGCAGATAGCTTTCATAGCTATATGTCGTTGTAAGTGGCTTCAGGGCCGTACATATGGAACTGTCTGGTATCACCCAACACGTTCCAGTTTATATCTAATGACTTTCATCCCTTGTTAGTTTCAGGTCAAACTGACTGGCACGTTCTCGGTTCTCAAAGCATCCGGGCACCCGATTGAAGTCACGCTTTCCGGCTTGCTGTGTGTGAGACGCAGTACGTCACATTTTGTGTCAACACACTTTTTGGCACACCCAGTGGGACACCACGTCTCAAGATGGTTGAGATCGACAACAGTCTAGTTCTGGACATGACCATGGACGAATTGTCGGTGGACATAAGGAGCACTGTCCAGCAGGCATGCAACGAGTTCCAAAACAAATGCTTGATGTCGTTCTCAAAGAACAAAAGTAACAAAGTCATCCAGAAGCAGGCGCTCCCAAGAACCCTTCTCCCGAATCAATCCGATGAAACGAATGAAGAGGAGGAGCGCAGATTTGGCGCAGTGATTTACAAAGCTATGAGTGAAACCATGACAAATCATCACTCAGCTTTCCTTAACACTTTTCCTCTGATCCTGATCAACACTTTTGGGATAGCCGCCGATAAGCTCTTTGAGGAAGCTCATGGCCCGATACATGGGGCAACATTGTTCTCCGTGTCCAAGCCTCACGGGAAGACCACCGAAGAAGGGGGAACGTCTGACATGGCCCAAACCGGGATGGACATTCACCAGAAGCAGCAACATCCCATGACTTACGGTCAACTCGCATTCGGGATGTCAGAAAACGTCCTACATTCGGCTCACAAGATATCCCCAATAGCGAACAGGCTGCAGAAAAGCATGTATGGGCAGGGGTATCAGGAGTTTGCTGATTACAGCGCCATTAATGCTCTCCCGAATCCTGGGTACGGGAACCCCGCAGGACTGCCATTTGAAGGGCACACATGAGGAACTCAGAATCCCAGTGTCGACCTGATCATGGATAGGATGGCGGACATGATGAAGAATCAGTTCGGCTTGAAGCCGAAGAACCAGTCATATGCGTATCAATCCCCTTATCCAGAATGGTACAACCGAGTGGCTCTTCCCCCAAGGGTGAAAGCTCCTACGGACTTGACCAAATTCTCAGGTCAGGATGACACCAGCACTATAGAACACATCAGCTAGTACTTGATGCAGCTGGGGGAGGCATCTACAGATGATGCTTGGAAGATTCGATATTTCCCTATGTCTCTGACAGGGCCGACTTTCACGTGGTTCACATCCCTTCCAGCAAACTGCATCATCAGCTGGGCATACCTGGAACAGAAATTCCATGCATATTTCTTTACAGGCACCGACGAGAAGAAGCTCGTCGACTTGATGAGCTTGAGGCAGAAGCCTAACGAGACGCCTCAAGAATATCTTCGCAGGTTCAGAGAAACCAAGAATCTCTGCTATTCTCTGAATTTACCAGATGACCAGCTGCCGGGGATGGCGATAGCAGGTATGCAGCCAAATGTCAGAGAGAAGCTCTTCGGCTTGGACTTTGAAGACCTTGGCCAATTGTCGCAGCGGCTAGCGGTGATGAGTAACCAGGCTCAGGGGTTCAGAATGGATAACCGTTTCCAGAAAGGTGATGTAGCTGGTGCGGTGTATCAGAGTTTCCTAGAAGAGGCAGCGGAGTTTGAGGACGAGGATGAAGTTGCCGCAGTCGAACTGGTCTGGGCAAAGGAGCAGACTCAAGTCAATCAGCGATGGTTGAGGCAGCAGAAAGGTACATACGACTTTGATGTATCCAAATCAGATAAGTTGTTCGAACTGTTGTTCAAGGAAGGATGCATCAAGCTTCCCGAGGGACATCCCATGCTGCGTCCTGAAGGAGTAAAGGACAAGAGATTTTGCGGCTACCACAACACCAACTCTCATGCCATCAACGATTGCCAAGTGTTCAAGATGAAGATTTAGAAAGCTATGCAAGATGAACATTTAAAGTTTGATGGCAAGATGAAGATAGACACTAATCCTTTTGCATAGAACACAGTATCTTTCTTATGAATATGGTTGCCACAGAGGACTCCAAGGGCAAGAACGAGAAGAAAGTGCTGACCTCAGATAGGGCGAAAAGGACTGGTGCTATTGACCCCAATCGATAGATTACAGAGAAAGAACTTCGGTAATGAGGACAGTTTCTGAATAGCCGAACCGAGAGAGGGGAAGCTTCCACGCCCAGGGTCACGACACGGATCATGTTGAATAAATGGCAACGGGAGCAGGAGCAGCATCAGAGGCGGATGCATTATGAGGAGCAGAGATACATAGAGGAGTGTCAGAGGCATGAGGAAGAAGTGTATCAGAGGGAGCAGGAGCGCTTGAAAGAGCAGGAGCAATCTCATTGGGGGTGCTCATTTTTTAAACATTGCTGGAATGAAGGCCTGAAGCTGCCTACGAGAGATAACTGCCCCGAATGCAGCGATCGGTATTCAGGGTATAGGCAATCTCAGGTCAACCACCGTCCGGTCCATGAGAGACTTGGAGCACGTGCTCCTGGGGACGATTGGCGTTTAAAAACAACCGATCCAGAGGATCAGCAAGGTAAGAGGTTTGCCGATCAAGAGTGGGTTCATTCTGATGAGCGGGAATACCGCGAGTATGCATGGCAGAACGGACAGTGGTGTCCACCAAGGCTGAAGAAAAGCCAGAAGAGCAGAGTGCAACGTTTGATGAACAAAGAACTAGTGCAAGTGTCTGCCGAACGGAAGCCGACATGGCACCCTAAGGGAAGACCCCATTGGCACAACCGTTCGGCTGATATGTACATGGCCTTTTTTATTCCGTCAGACTTTATAGCTCCCGAGGACCAAGATATCCGAGAAGATGAATCTTTAGATGCCGATGAGAACGAGTACCGGGATCTAATGGCCCAGCTTATCCTGACTCAGCAAGCAGTATTTGATAAGCCGGCTAGGTACCGACACTTGAGGGCGCTCTACGTGAAAGGATACATCAATGGCAAACCCTTAACCAAGATGCTGGTTGATGGAGGGGCTGCTATCAATATCATGCCATACACTACCTTCAGGAAACTTGGAATGACCAATGAAGAACTGTTGAAAACAGACTTGGTGCTCAGGGACTTTGCTGGCAACCCTTCTGACACTCAGGGGGCAGTGCACGTCGAACTGATGATTGGATCGAAGACTCTGATCACTACCTTCTTCGTCATAGATGGCAAGGGGGCATATAGTCTGTTGTTAGGAATGGATTGGATCCATGCTAACTGCTACATACCTTCAACCATGCATCAAGCTCTCATTCAGTGGATTGGAGATGATGTTGAGATTGTTCAAGCCGATGATTCAGTAAGTGTTGCCGCTACAGAACCTACTTATTGGGAGTATGACGGCTTCGATTAATTCTCTGGAAAAACTTAGAGAGAAGGTCCTGTGAATGTTTCCAGCAAGGGCCAACAGCCGATCCAAGCAATCGGCTCTGAGAGTAATTTTTGATGAGGAACATGATCGAATCAAAGGAAGCCGAGACATGGCTTCGTGTTGGCCGATGAGCTAGGAGAGATAAGTGTTGGTGATGGACCAAGGCCGATATTTATCAGTACAAGTTTGGATCAGGAACATAGTTGGAAGTTGGTGATGACCTTTTTAATAGGTGGTCAAAGAGGGGTACTAAAAAACTAAACACATTGTTATTAACAGCATCAGCGGCACTTTGTTGGACTGTGTGGATAACAAGAAACGAGGTGGTTTTTGACAAATGTAGACCAAAATCTTTTTTGCACGTACTTTTCAGGGGAACTCACTGGCTACGACAGTGGGCACAACTGTAGCTGTGTGAAGATCTACGGGTTGAGCTAGTTTCAGTTGGGCAATATCTTGAGATTTCAGCTCTGTATTTCTTCTGTTTCAATGGATGGTTGCGAACTAGTTTTATTGTCTCCACTTAGTCAGAACTTTACCTCCGTTTTGTTTTTCACTTGTGTGTTATTAAGTTGAAGCTTCCTTTTGTTTGTATGGAGGCCTACGGGCAAAACTTTTGTAATAATTGGTCTGATTCTATCAGTTGATAGATGAAGCCGGATATAAACTATCCTTTATCTAAAAAACTCATTATTGGGAAGTCCAAATGACGAGCCGTTTGTTGGGTATGAACGTAGACTTGAAGAGCTTTCCAGACATGTATACCATGCATCATGAAACATTACAGAATGATACAGTTTCGCAGGAGAAGTTAAACCATCATTTTGTCCTGTGAAACTATTGGCCTTCTGAGCAGTCTTGACTAAATCGTGTATATCTCCAGATTGACACGTCCAAAATGGGTGCGGTTTATTGCATTGGAAAATAGACTTGATGAGCTTTCCAAAATGTCTTCATGGGACTCAGAAACTTCTCGGAGTGCAGGGATATGAGCATTTCTTTAACTGGTCCATTTTGGAACTGAACTGGTCCGGTTTGGACAGGTCTAATTCTTCCTGAGAGAACTGGTCCGTTTTTTGTCTGTAGTTTTTCTTCATGTAGAGTAACATTCTCCTCTTGATGTGTATACCTAAGTACAATAAAAGTAGAACACTTAGGTAGTATAACATTCTTAGAATTATTAAAGTTAATTTCAGCTAGGAATGAATTCCCCTCTTCATGTAGTTTAGTGGCACGACTACAGGTAATTGGACCATGATTTATATAATTTGTATAAGATGGTGAATCTTCTTCATGTTCAACCACATGATGAGCTGGCATGTCCTCATCATCCTCCCCCTCTTGAAAAAGGAGTCGTCCTCGACTCTAATTCTTCTAGTCCAAAGAATTGTGCATGGCTTTGTAGTATTGTGATAACATCAAGGTCTACTTCTTCCATCACACCAAGGTGTTTGAATCTATAATCATATAAACCAAGTAGTAGACGTATAGGTGGAAGCCAAAAAGAATTAGAATAAAGTGTAGCTTTCACCTTGAATGGATACTTAGAACTAATGGTGAATGTTGATTGCCTTGCCACGATCTCATAATGCTCCCTCCCTTTATTAAAAGGCGTCCACGACTTTTGTTTATCTGAAAACAGTCTAGAAAAGGCAGAGGATGGATGTCCATGATAATCACAATAATCTATTGTTTCATTACAATTCATATTCACTTTATTTTCCTTTTTAGGTAAGAAATATTCTCTCAACTTTGGAGAACCTGCAAGTAGTTTCGAAGATGGGAGCACACAAATTTCTTCCAATCCAATCATTTGATTCATCTAATCACATTTCATCTTTGCAAGGTCACATATATCAAAAGATAAGAATGAAACATTCTTGACATGCATATTGTAAAGCTCAGAGGAGTACCTGTCAAACTCTATGGTTCTAAATGATGATGAAAAATTTTCTAGTGGAAGAATTGAACATGTTTGATCGAGATTTGTTTCTTTAGATAGAAGATATGAACAAGGGAACAACATTTTGGATTCTTTATAGAAATTTCTAGACAATCTTTTCATCTCAAGTTCAGCAAAATATGGCTCAAAATAATTCTTACAACATCTATTTAACTTTGAATCAACAAGCTTATCACAAGTTATGGAAATAGCATACACATAGAACATACTTGTAGCATGATGTCCAATCATATTGAATGTAAACATGCAACTGTAGGGAGTATTCAAAGATTTCAAGGATGATATATTAAAAACATTCTCACGGATTTTATTGATGTCAACATATTTATCAAACATGACATAGCCCACACATGAACGATCAGATATTTTTGCAAAGAATTCATCATGAGTATTTATTTCTAGATTATTTAATTTATTTTCATCCAAAGTATCATATATGTGAATGCAAAGTATCTTGTATATGAACCATATCAAAGCATAGAAAAGATCATGTATGTTTGAACATTGGTTATCAACTTGCAAAACTTCAACATATAGATGAGCATATGAATCAATCATATGGTCAATCTCATCTGAACCATCTGCTTTATCAAAATTATTATCTATTTTCATTTGCAAACTCAGATCTAAAATGTTTTCATTACCTTTTATAGTTTCAAATGGTGCAAGTATCATGGATTATGCCTCTGAAATTTTACCATTTTCCTCGTCATGGTTCAGGTTTGGAGCAGCACACAATTGGTTCGAACAGATTGATGCCTTCTCACTTCCCTCAACAAATATAGTGATGTCAACAATAGTCATCTCTTGCTTATTCTCGTTGCAAACCTGCACATTTGAAAAAAAACACTAGGAGTAGAGATAAGAGTATTAGTTTTAGAAATGTCCTCACATGAATTGCATTCTAACTCTCCATTTTTTTGTGGTGTATCTCTTACACTTGCATTGTGGATACTCTCAATCTCATAGTGTGTGGAATCACACAACTCATTAGTGGTTTCACTCCCTCTCAGATTGGTAATATGGCTCTCATTCTCACATAGGTTGTGATGCACAATCACTTCAACATTTTGTGAAGCAACATATGCATATGTATCATTGTCCATGACCATCACTTCACCTTCCTTGTCAAATATTGGGGGATGGTCATAATTCACCATATCATTTTCTCCATGAGCCTGCATCACACAAGGAACAAGACTAGAAAAAGGTATTATCATGTTAGTAGTAAACAATTACTCACATGATTCATCTTCTTTTTCGCTCAATTTTTGTGTATCTCTCTCACACTGAATATTGTGGCTCTCCTCCTCACATATAGTGGAATCTCTCATATTTTCATTTTGAACTCTCACACTTAATTTTGGTTGATGGCACTCTTTCTCACATGGGTTTGGATGTCCAGTCACCACCTCTTGTAGTGGAATGATGAAACCATAATCTACTAAATGAGAAGAATATTCTCCAAAAACAAAGGTATCAAGATTTTTCTTATGCCTTGGAGCTGAGATGGGTTTGCTTCCATATGATCTTCCATGTGCCTCTTGCTGAATTTTTCTTTGGGAGGACATACAATAATCTTCATCATCAATGAACACACGAGGGCGAAAACTATACCCACGAGCACCTCTCCCATGTTGTCCACTATGGACAACGAGACCGCAATAAGAGTTGGACCGGCTATGTTGTTGTGGAGTCCGCCCGCCCACATCAGAAAGATGTTTATCGAACATCATCTCCATGGCCTCCAATAGAGAGTGTTGTAGCTGACGAAACTTAGTTTGTGTGACTGGTGATTCTCTTTCTCCATATCGACCACCACGAATACTCGAATTGGATCCTGTCATATTAGCACTTATGCAAGACAAAGTGGATAGGTAAATTTGTGGAATCACACAACCTCACCAATGTTCTTGCTTATTCTCAAGGACAGTGAGCGTGCTTAGTGCAGCAGTTCAACAGATGTGATCGAGAGGTCGAAAGGATTCCGAGTCGAATGTCCCGGTTTCAGATTTTGGTGGAGCTATAGGTGGCTGTTCAAGGAGGGCTATGGTACTATAACAAAGTGAGACAAACCGTTCAAACAAGATATGAATGTTGTTGTCCAATACACCACAAACTTGAAATTTCAGATATGAAACTTGGATTTATAGAACCCGCAACACAACCCCTTTTACTTTTTTCTCTTTTCCCTTTTTTTTGACTTTGTTCTTTCTTCTCTAATTTTTTTCTAATTTTTTTTCTCTCTTTTTTTCCAGCAAACACAAGATAACGAATGAGGGGTGCGGATAAATATTAAAACAAGAGTACGGCGGAAGAACAACGATGGTGACAAGCAACAAGATGAGCGGGATGAACACAAAGTAACAATACCATGAAATGGCTATAGGATTTTTCTGTGTGGTTTTTAGTGCACTGTAGGATATGAATAAAAACAGTACTATATGATGGATAAAATGAAGGTAAAAATATGTGGATGATGGTAAAACCTACCGTGACAACCAAAGATTTGATTACCACATGACAAGACTCGATATGGATCGTAAGAGATTGGCCCGATCTTCACGACAGCAGGTTTCTAACAAAGGATAACTTGTTGTGAACAGCGGATGATAACTAGATTTATACCTGTCCAAAGTTGGATGCGACCAAGCGACGGGGAGAGAGGCACCGAAACCGCGAGGACATCGACTTGATCTCCGAACGGCTGCAGAACCTGAAGGACCGGAAACGGCGACCAGAGGGGGGGTGAATGGGAGCTAAATAAAAATTCCTTTTAGAAGATCTTGACCCTTGTCCCAAGCATGACCCAAAGAAACGAACTAGGCTCATGACCCACAAGTGGGTGGACGTTCTAGGAGGTGTCCTAGGAACACAGCGGAGCTAGCCACGAACCCGGAGAAACAAACCGCAACCCAAACGGAGAAACCAGCAACTCAACAGAGGCTCCGGACCAGAAGGGACTGAGCCACCGGACTATAGCGAGTAGTCCGGAGATAAGGTCTAACGCCTTCACCTGCCGAGACAAATCAAAACAGTAAGCACCCTAGCTCCGGACCTGAGGCTCCGAACTAGTCCGACGCCACCTCCGGACCAAGGAAAGTGGTCCGGTGCTCACTCCTGCTTCTTCACCAAACAATCCAGTAAGCACCCTGCCTCCGGACCTAACCACCGGACTACCCCGTCGGACCAAGGAGAGAAGTCCGATGCATGGTAGCATTTCTCAGCAGAGCCACCGGACCACTCGTCCAAGGTTCGGAGCTCAAAGGCTGAGAAGTCCGGAGGATGATCCGACGCCCCTTGCTGCTTGAGACGAGAAAAGTCGAGACCACCGGACCACTTGCTATGGTCCAGGGCTCACGAGCAGAAAACTATTCTTCGCGAAAACGGATTTCTCTCCGCCAAATCTTCCCAAAACTCAACCAAATGATCACCAACTGCAACCAAACTTTGTAGGCATGATCCTAGTGCAGTTGGGGAGCAATCCCGAAGAAATCATCGCTCAATTTGGAGGGGAAAAGAGGGAAACCTCGGATTTGGAGGAGAAGAGGGAAAAACGAAGAACGCAACAAAGAAATCGCCTGATCTACACACTCGTGAGGTTTAAGGATAATTCCTTCAGTGCAAAGATGCTCCTCACGAAAACGAACAACTTGATTCAAATGGATTTGCAAAACCTACTCCCTACAAAGAGAAATCATTTCGGGAAAAAGAGGGAGCAAAAGCAAAACGCGAAGAACACAAGCAAAACGGGGACACAATCATGAAATCGAAGCCACCATGGCTTACGGAGGTTACGGCCTCCGATTCCTCGCAACAAAACCAAGCTCTTACAAAGGTTGGTGGAAACAACCTAGGGATCTGATGAACTAGAGAGAGAGAGAGGGAGAAAGTGATTAGGGTTCAAGAGATGGGATGAGGATACCCCTTCATCCCCTATTTAATAGGGCTTTGGCTATTTCCCAAAGACCCCCCTAGATACATTGAGTTAACTACCTAGCCTAAGCATTGCAGTCCAAGCTCCGGAAAATATCTCCCGTATTTTGAATGGACGGCCCCGGTTCCTGCCAGGAGTTGCCATCACCTCGACGCAACCTCCAGGATTCCGCCACATGCCATCCCCGCTTCCTTGGAAGCTCCGCCTAGGTTTTGAGGCCCAAACCCAGGAAACCCACCACCGGTATCTTTGGGCTCAACTACCGAACCCCGAGTTTTGCGGCCCAAACTCGGAAACTGACACGGATGGTTTTGAGGCCCAAACCACCAAACCACTCGACGCGAGCCACCTTGTCTTCGTCCGGTCGGACTCCGAGTCCCCTGAGCCTCGGCTCGACTCGCGCGTCCACCGTCTTGACCCGGCCTACTCGGTCTACCTCCATGTCTTCTCGCACTCGCTGGTGCCAAATAATAGCCACCACAGCTAGTCCGTCGGCGCCCATGGTCCCTCAGTCCGAGCCCCTCTTCCGCCTTCACCGCTCTCAATCCATCGGCATGGCAAGCCTCTACTCGACCGTCTCCACGCCATTGACCACTGTCACTAGGCATAGCACCTCCACACCACAAGCCGATAGACATGCACACATTTGCTTTCGCAAAGGGTTAGGGTAAGCCACTCAAACTGAAACACTCACGTGTTGGTCAATCACTCATCATCAAAGCTGAACATACATGGGTACTTATCCACCATGTGTTCGCAATCTCCCCCTTGATGAGTGCATTGTCAACACAAGTGCATTTCAGATTTGAGCCACAAGGTAAAGCTCTCCAAATGACCAAAAAGCTACAAAAGCCAAAACGGGGTCACTTGAGAGAAGCAAAACGATACCAATTGAAACACCCTCAAACACCTTATGTCAAAGCCACTTACAGATGCCAAACAAAAGCATATGGGCAATGGCTCAACGCAACCAAGTAAAAACAAAGCTAGCCCTCAAGAAGAGGCAGAAAACGGGCTTAACACCGCTAGCAAGTCCAAGATACCAATTGAGGCCTATCACAACTCTCAAAGCTCAAAACAACAATTGAGACACTAAGGGAGCTCAAAAGATACCAATTTAAAACCACTTAAGTCCCCTAAAGCTCAAGAAGCAACCGAAACTTGTCCAAGCCAACAAAGCAAGCTAGACCCTCCAGAAGAGGCAAAGGCTCAACACATCTAGCAAAAGCTCCCCCTGAGAACAAGCATTCTCAAGATACCAAGAAATACCAAGAAGGGGTGAAAAGAGCCAAGTCAAAGAGATACCAATTGAAGAGCTTTAAAGCTCAAAAGCACATTTTCTCCCCCTTGACCAAAGAAGCTCTAAACCAATGTAACCAAAAAGATGCACTCTTTCTCCCCCTTGGAAGTAGATGCCTGAAAAAGGAATGAAATGCACATCTCTCCCCTTGTTGACACATGTAGCTCATCAACAATCAACAACTCAAGATCCGGCTACAAATGCCATGAAATGCAAAATGAGTGCAAAAGATTCATACATAGAGCTAAGACAATGAATAGATGCTCTAAGTGATGTGATCCTGTGAGAATAGGAAAAGCTCTACGTGCCCAACAAAGACTCAAGTTGAGCTGAAGATCACTTTAGAAGCTATTTTAGAGAGCATATCATGTGAGAGTAGAGAAAGGGTATCACCTCCTAGAGACAACTAGACATGGCAAACAAGATAGGAGCTATCTCAAAGCAGTCTCATGTATAGCAAGTAGAACTATCCCTAGCAAAGTTCATACAACAAGCCAATGATCCAACTGAATAAATTTTTCAAGTTTCAGAGTTTTGCAGCCAAATTTCAGTTTTAGGCACATTTCAAGTTGTATGCGAGTGGTTGTAAGCAAGGTGATGCCACTACTTACCAACCAGGCGAACTCAAAGGACTTGACACACCGGTTTTGGTCATACACGACACCGCTCAAGTATCAACCCATATGGGAAGCAGTCTCGAACACACGGTGAAGTGCTCACAAAGCAAACCCAACTCGATCTTTCGAATTCACATTTCAGAGAGCAATTTCATTTTAGATCAATTTTAAACAAGGTGCTCAATGGAAGTGAATGAAACATGGAAGAGCCATAGTTAAAAGCTATATACAAGGTAGCCAAGAAGGATCTTCAAAAGCCTACTCATGCTAGTGCCATTTTAGAGGTGACATCTGGAATTAAATTCAGTTTTAAAGCTTTTCTAACTTAGCTCTATTGCACATCTATAGATCAAAAACAGTCTAAGTTAGGCAACACCATAGACACATAAAGCACCTCAAATAGAGCATAGATTCATTATATCGGCTATAGATATGAAGCTTAAAATGAACTATGTCACAAATGCAAATGAGATGCACAATGCATTGACACCAATTAACACTAAAAAGACATCATAGAAAAGAAAGAAAAGACAAATAAGAACCAAAAAGAACTAAGATACACAAAAAGGTTTCCCTCAACTAAAAGGGGAAACACACACCCAACTCGCCCCGAAGGCGAGAAAATGCAGCTTGATCCAAGGGCTTCGTGAGAATATCCGCAAGCTGGTTTTGGGTCTCGACATGCCGAAGGTCAATGTCACCCTTCTCGTAGTGATCAGGCAAGAAGTGAAAGTGGACCTCAATGTGCTTGGTCTTAGAATGAAGGACGGGATTTTTTGCCACACTAATTGCACTCGTGCTATCGCAAAGCAGAGGCACCTTAGTAAGCTCAAGACCGAAATCTTTCAAAGTGGCAATCATCCAAATCAACTGAGAGCAACAACTAGACGCGGCAACGTACTCAGCTTCGCACGTTGACTGTGCCACGCTAGATTGTTTGCGAGAAGACCAAGACACCAAGGAAGACCCGAGAAACTGGCAAGCCCCAGAAGTGGACTTCCGATCAAGACGGCAACCGGCGAAGTCAGCGTCAGAGTAACCGCAAAGCACAAGAGAGGAAGAGACCAAATTCGGGAGTGAATCGCAGGTACCTCATGATGCATTTCACCGCTTGCTTGTGCGAAGTCCGTGGGGACGCCTGAAAGCGTGCACACAAGCAAACGGCGAACTGAATGTCCGGTCGGGTCGCCGTCAGGTACAAAAGTGACCTGATCATGCTTCGGTACTCCGTCTGGTCCACCGCTTCTCCTTCCTCATCCGCATCCAAGGCAGTCGTAGTCGACATGGGCGTCGAAAGAGGCTTTGTCTCACCCATGTCAAACTTCTTCTAGATGTCCTTTGTGTACTTGCCTTGGTGCACAAACGTCCCTTCCCAGGTTTGCTTGATTTGCAACCCGAGAAAGAAAGTCAACTCTCCCATCATGCTCATCTCAAATTCCCTGCTCATAAGATATGCAAACTTGGCAACAAGAGCATGAGAAGAACCACCAAAGATGATATCATCCACGTATATTTGGACAAGGAGAGTGTCTTTGCCTTGCTTGAGGAGAAACAACGTCTTATCTACCGATCCCATTTTAAAGCCCTTAGCAAGCAAAAATGTTCTTAGCCTATCATACCATGCTCTAGGTGCTTGTTTCAAACCATACAAATCTTTGTGAAGTTTAACAACATGGTTTGGAAACTTGGGATTTTCAAAATCGGGAGGTTGTTTAACATAAACTTCCTCCTCTATGTAGCCGTTTAAGAAAGCACTTTTAACATCCATTTGAAAAAGTTTAAAACCCTTAGAAGCCGCAAAAGCTAGAAGGATTCTAATGGCTTCTAAACGAGCTACGGGAGCAAAGGTTTCCTCATAGTCTATTCCCACCTTTTGACAAAAGCCTTGAGCTACCAACCTAGCCTTGTTGCGCACTACCACCCCATCTTCACTTTGTTTATTTTTGAAAACCCATTTGGTACCTATGGGGTGGCAACTAGGTGGTGGAGGAACTAAGACCCAAACGCGGTTTCGCTCAAAGTTTTCTAACTCTTCATGCATGGCATTAACCCAATCTAGATCCATCAAAGCGTGTCCAACATCTCGGGGCTCAAAAGGAGCGACAAAAGCCGAATGAGCAAAGTGAGAGATATAGGACTTGGACCGCGTGACTCGACGGTCAATGTCGCCGATGATGTTCTCTGGCGGGTGCTACCGCTGGATGTGGCGGGGAGCCTGTCTAGACGAAGTGGCCTCCCCTCGACAGCAGCTGGAGCTCCCTCAGGTGCAACAGGCACCGACTCAGGAAGCTGCTCGAACGGCCCCCATGTAGAGGAAGTAGTCGGGTCAGGACCGTGAGCCAAAGTGGACGTCGTAGGGTCGACTGGGGCAGCCTATGGAGTAGGCTCGGGATCACCCCAATCGGCATCGTCCTGCTCCTCCTCCACAAAGATGCTAGTGTTCACCTCATCATCACCTGCAAGCTCAAAAGCAGTGGAAACACAGGGCATAGTTTCATCGAAGGTAATCTCACAAGTCTCCATCACTCGGTTAGTCTCAAGATTAAGTGCACGATAAGCACGAGAGTGAGTAGAATAACTAAGAAAGATACCGTTAGAAGACCATGACTCAAATTTATCCAACTTACCGCCCTTTTTGAGGATGAAACACCTGCACCCAAACACCCGTAGGTGACTTACCTTGGGTGGTCTCCCAAATCGCAGCTCATAAGAAGTCTTCTTCTTGAAAGCTCGGGGAAAAATGTGATTGGAAACATAGCAACCAGAACTGAGTGATTTGGCCCAATACCGCCTAGGAGTCCTATGCTCATCGAGCATCATCCTGGCCATCTCAACAAGGGTCCGATTCTTGCGCTCAACAACACCGTTCTGCTGGGGAGTGTGAGGTGAGGAAAACTGGTGATCGAGACCCAAAGAAGAACAAAGAGTTACAAAGTGAGCATTCTTGAATTCTGTGCCATTGTCACTGCGGATAGCTCTCATGGCATTCTTAGGTAGCTCATTTTGCAATCTCAAAATCAGATCTCGAATAAGTGGAAAAGCCTCATCCTTACTCTCCAAAAAGAACACTGGGTCCATGTGTAAGAGCTCACTGGGTTGTGAGGTCATGATTTGAGTTACGGGAGGATGGGAAGCGGCAACCATCTTGTCATGCATGCAAGGATGGCAAACCAAATCCTTCTCGAACTTTAGTTTTGGCAATCCTTGGATAAGGTCCATTGAGCTAAGCCTTGCAAGTCAAAACTCAAATGTCCCAATCTCCTATGCCACTTCCAAAGCTCGGAAGAAGAACCGGCGAGAAGACAACGAGAAGGTCCGGAAGAGATAATAAAATCCGCACGAAAAACCTTCCCGAAGGGTAAAATCCGGCAAACAAGCTCACCACAAGAGTCCAAAATCCGAGAGAGATCAGGCATGAAACTCACTTCAAAACCGTCATCAAGGAGTTGCGAAACCAAAAGAAGGTTAAAATGCAAATTCGCAACCAAAGCAACATCCTTGAGGACAAAAGAAGAGTTCACTTGGATCGACCCTCGGGAGACAACCTTACCTTTACTCTTGTCCCCGAATGTTATATACTCGGTGTGGTGCACGGGGTCGAGGCTGGAGAACAATTTGGCACTTCCGGTCATATGGCGTGAGCATCCGAATCCACAAGCCAAGTCTCCTCCAGTCCTCCTTCCTACTCCCTCCGTCCCAAAAAGAAGGTCGTTATGGGATGCGTGTCGGTCAAACTTTCTCAACTTTGACTATGTTTGTAGAAAATATGTGCAACATTTATATCTCCAAATAAATTTGTTAAAAAACTAGACTTAAAGATCTTTTCGATGATACTAATTACTTAGCATAATTATTTATATATTTTAATACATAATTTCCGGTATTTTAAAAACATTGACTTCTCGAGAAGCGGGAATGACATCTATTTAGGGACGGAGAGAGTACATCAATAAAAAGACATAGGGTGAGCAAACGGTGCAACACTGGGGTTAGTAAACTGTGAAGGATACCACTGTTGTCCCACTTGCCCAAAAAATGGGTTAGGAGAAAAACCAAACATCTCCTGCCCCACGGAGGGATAGCGATCATCACGATAGGGAAAACATGGTCCGCTAAAGAAGGGTGGAGTAAAGCCACCGCCACGAGGCCCGTAGTCGTATGGGTCACGACTGGTACCCCGCCGGGCACGACCACCACGTGGTCTAGCCTCCTGAGGCCTAGCACCTTGAGACATTGTACCTCTAGGCCTAGTAGTGCGCCTCCGAACTTCCGGTTCACGCACCCCAACTGGTGGGTGGTACATGTCCCGGTTGTTCAACTCAAACTTCCTCCAATCATCTCTCTTCCTCCTATAGAAAAACTCAGCCAAATGTCCATCCCGCTCACAATACTCACAATGGTACCTTACCGCACTCTTGGTAGGCACTCTCTTGTTGGGTTGGGTGGCTCTAGCTTTCTTAGGAAGGGGATCACTAGAGATGTCTGGCATTGTGTCAAGTGGGTTGCGAAGATGGTTCGGTTTGGCAATCCACACTTGCTTCTGTGTGGCTCTTCAAACACACCATCTCTCACAGGAAACTCAGAGGGGTAGGTAGGCTTAGGTGGGGTGATCTTGGTAAACTTGGGAGGTGTGGTGGGTTTCTCACTCATGCTCAAACCACTGCACTCACTGATCTTACCGAACGAGCTATCGTCCTTCCCACCTATAGCAAAACCTACTCCCGTGTTGCCAGCCCTTTTGCATTGGCTAAGCATCATCCCCAACTGCTGCTCTCGGCAAGACATCCAGCTCAAGATGGACCGAAGGTATGTAGTTTCTTCCTCGGTACGCATCTTGTCGTGTCTGCACGACGCGATCTCAAGCTCCAAAGCCTCAAAGCGATCCGACTCTCTAGTGCTATCTGAGCTGACCTTCTCTAGCACAGCAATCCTAGCATCTCTCTATGCCAGCTCAGAACGCAAGCCTAAGCAAGACTTGCATGCACCAAGTAAGCTAGGCCTAGCCTTCAGCTCACTAACCTCCTCAAGTAGAGTGTCATACTTGTCCTAGAGAGTGACAAGATCAGACATGTGAATGGCGCAAGCATCACACTCTACCTCCTCGGTAACCACCACTGACGCCTTAGCAAAATCTAGCTCATGAAGCGCGCTAAGGTACTTCACCTTAAAGTCATTTCTCTCACAAGTGGCACGCTTGAGCAACGCATCTTGACTCATCAAGGTGTCGTTTAGAGACTCAATCTCAAGAGATAGGGACTCGACGGTGGGTGGTACCTCGGGTGTGTCGGAGTCGTAGTCGTAGTCGGGGCCATCCTTGCGCTTGCCGACCTTGCCTTCTTCAATCGCCATGGTGCAAAAGCCACTGTGCTTGGCATCAGCATAGAAGCATAGGCCGTTGAGCTTGTCCTTAACCTTTCCCTTCGACTCATCATCACTTGAAGACGCACCTCCGTCGGAGGAGGCATCGATGTCGCTGAGGGAGGTGACAAAGGCTCAGTGCTTGGCCTTCACCTTGTCGATCACCTTCTTGGAGGACCTTCGGTGGTAGCCGCCCTTGGGCTTGTGCTTGTCCTCTAAGTGGTGCTCGCGCTTGTCCTTGCGCTTGGTGAAGTTACCTGCAGCTTTCTTGGGGCAGTTTGCGATGAAGTGATCCTCATCACCGCAACGGTAGCACCCCTTGGCAGAGCCACCACGTCGACGGTTCAAACGGTTGTTGTGAAATCGTGAGAACTTGGTGATGACCAAAGTCAGCTCATCATCTCCAAGAGCCTCCACTTGATCCTATGTCACAGAAATCAAAGACAAAGCGAACAAAGAGTGTGAAGGGTCAGAGGAGGAAGAGGACGTACCGCCGGGGCTAGAAACCAACGTCATAGATGGTTTCGACGAGTTTTCAAGCTTGGCCCGGGTCTGGTAGTCAATCCACCTTCATCTCTCACACCTTCCGATCAAGAGCATGCAAAAGCTTGATAGCCATCTCATGATCATCATAAGGCAAGTTGTCTCGATTAGCACGCATCTTGTTGACGATAGATTGGAAGCGAGTGAACATCCCGTCAACAGATTCGCCAGCCAACTGAACAAAGTTCTCGTACTCTCTACGGTACGTGTCGAAGAGTCTGGACTTGATCTAAGGATTGCCCTCAATATATCTCAAGAGTGTTTGCCAGATCTCTAGCGCCGTAGTGAGGTTCGAGACTCGCTCAAACTCAGGAAGACACAGACTCGAGAAGAGAATACTACGTGCTCTGTTGTTTGCGTTGTGTTGAGAAATCTGGAGAGGGTCAACACGAGCCGAAGAACACGATAGCCTTCATTCTCACAAATCTCCCATATGTTCAAATCAACTCCTTGTAGATAGGCGGACATGCGCACCTTCCAGTAGGAGAACTTCGTTCCATCGAAAAACGGAGGTTTACCAACACCTCGCTACATGTCGCCTTCGCGGATCAAGAACCATGTAAGGTGGATTGATCCTTAACCGGCTCTGATACCAATTGAAGGACCGGAAACGGCGACCATAGGGGTGGTGAATGGGAGCTAAATAAAAATTCCTTTCGGAAGATCTAGACCCTTGTCCCAAGCACAACCCAAAGAAACGAACTAGGCTCATGACCCACAAGTGGGTGGATGTTCTAGGAGATGACCTAGGAACACAGCGGAGCTAGCCACGAACCCAAGAAACAAACCGCAACCCAAACGGAGAAACCAGCAACTCAACAGAGGCTCCGAACCAGAAGGGACTGAGCCACCGGACTATAGCGAGTAGTCTGGAGATAAGGTCCGACGCCTTCACCTGCCGAGACAAACCAACACAGTAAGCACCCTAGCTCCGAACCAGAGGCTCCAGACTAGTCCGACGCCACCTCTGGACCAAGGAAAGCGGTCCGGTGCTCACTCCTGCTTCTTCACCAAACAATCCAGTAAGCACCCTGCCTCCGGACCTGACCACCGGACTACCCCGTCGGACCAAGGAGAGAGGTCCGACGTGTGGTAGTGTTTCTCAGCAGAGCCACCGGACCACTCGTCCAAGGTCCGAAGCTCAAAGGCTGAGAAGTCCGGAGGGTGATCTGACATCCCTTGCTGCTTGAGACGAGAAAAGTCAAGACCACTGGACCACTTGCTATGTTCCGGAGCTTAGGGAAAAGTGGTCCGACGCTCACGAGCAGAAAATTGTTCTTCGCGAAAACGGATTTCTCTCTGCCAAATCTTCCCAAAACTCAACCAAATGATCACCAACTGCAACCAAACTTTGTAGGCATGATCCTAGTGTAGTTGGGGAGCTATCCCGAAGAAATCATCGCTCAATTTGGAGAGGAAAAGAGGGAACCCTCGGATTTGGGTGAGAAGAGGGCAAAACGAAGAACGCAACAAAGAAATCATCCGATCTACACACTCGTGAGGTTTAAGGAGAATTCCTTCGGTGCAAAGATGCTCCTCACGAAAACGAACAACTTGATTCAAACGGATTTGCAGGAGCTACTCCCTACAAAGAGAAATCATCTCGGGAAAAATAGGGAGCAAAAGAAAAATGCGAAGAACACAAGCAAAACGGGGACACAATCATGAAATCGAAGCAACCATGGCTTACGGAGGTTACGGCCTCCGATTCCACGCAACAAAACCAAGCTCTTACAAAGGTTGGTGGAAACAACCTAGGTATCTCAGGAACTAGAGAGAGAGGGAGCAAGTGATTAGGGTTCAAGAGATGGGATGAGGATACCCCTTCATCCCCTATTTAACAGGGCTTTGGCTATTTTCCAAAGACCCCCCTAGATACATTGAGTGAACTACCTAGCCTAAGCATTGCAGTCCAAGCTCCGGAAAATATCTCCCGTATTTTGAATGGACGGCCCCGCCTCCTGCCAGGAGTTGTCGTCACCTCGACGCAACCTCCAGGATTCCACCACGTGCCATCCCCGCTTCCTCGGAAGCTCCGCGTAGGTTTTGAGGCCCAAACCTAGGAAACCCGCCACCGGTAGCTTTGGGCTCAACTACCGAACCTCGAGTTTTGCGGCCCAAACTCGAAAACCGACGCGGATGGTTTTGAGGCCCAAACCACTCGACGCGAGCCACCATGTCTTCGCCCGGTCGGACTCCGAGTCCCATGAGCCTCTGCTCGACTCGCGCGTCCACCGTCTTAACCCGGCCGACTCGGTCTACCTCCATTTCTTCTCGCACTCGCCGGTGCCAAGTACTAGCCACCACAACTAGTCCGCCAGCTCCCATGGTCGCTCAGTCTGAGCCCTCTTCCGCCCTTCACCGCTCTCAGTCCATCAGCACGGCAAGCCTCTACTCGACCTTCTCCACGCCATTGACCACTGTCACTAGGCATAGCACCTGCACACCACAAGCCAATAGACATGCACACATTTGATTTCGCAAAGGGTTAGGGTAATCCACTCAAACTGAAACACTCACGTGTTGGTCAATCACTCATCATCAAAGCTGAACATACATGGGTACTTATCCACCATGTGTTCGCAGAACCACAATCCGGAACTAATCCACACAATACGACGCAGCCGAACGGAAGTCATAGAGCACGAAGTAGTGGATCCCATAGGAATCACTTCACAAGTCCAAGAAGAACAAGGAAGAACAAAGGTTTGAGTAAGACACTCAACAGCTCGGCTGCAATACCATATAGGTTCTCAAATGATCAAAAGTCTCTAATAACTTAGATGCAGGGGATATTTATACTAGGAACAACCCTCCTAGATAGGTGTGAAAATGAAATAAAGTTTCTGAAGGAAGGCTATGTGAAAGGTCTCCTCGAGATGACATTCCAAAGTGGTTTCGCGTGACTGTTAGCCTCCAGAGCAGTTGCCACTAAACTGGTCATAACCCATTATTGAGAAGTCCAAATGACAAGCCGTTTGTTGGATATGAAACTAGACTTGAAGAGCTCTCTATACATATATACATGCATCACAAAACATTATAGAATCATACAGTTTCGCAGGAGAATTTAACTAGCATTCTGTCCTGTGAAACTATTGGCCTTCTGTGTCGTCTTGACTAAATCGTGTATATCTCCAGATTGGCATGTCAAAAATGGGTGGGGTTTATTGAATTGGAAAATAGACTTGATGAGATTTTCAAAATGTCTTCATGGGCCTCAAAAGCTTCTCGAAGTGTAGAGATATGAGTATTTCTTTAACTTGTCCATTTTGGAACTGAACTCATCCGTTTTGGACAGGTCCGATTCTTCCTGAGAGAACTAGTACGTTTTTGGTCTGTAGTTTTTCTTCATGTAGAGTAACATTCTCCTCTTGATATGTATATCTAAGTACAATAAAAGTAGAACAATTAGGTAGTATAACATTCTTAGAATTATTAAAGTTAATTTCAGCTAGGAATCAATTCGCCTCTTCATGTAGTTTAGTGGCACGACTACAGGTAATTGGACCATGATTTATATCATTTGTATAAGATGGTGAATCTTCTTCCTTTCCACCACATGATGAGCTGGCATGTCCTCATCAGTTTCTGTCGCCACCTACTGCTTGCTTCCACTGTGTGTTGGGCGCTGGTTTGGTGTTGTGCACAAGGCCATTTCCTATGGGTAGCAGAGGTACGTCACTAATCAACTACATTTCCTATGTGGCTCAGTTGTGCCATCATCTTGCCCCTGTTTGTTGCGTGCAAGGACACATGGAATGGAAATCAGAAGAATGTCTTCTACATATTGCGCAAGTCCTTGGATGACAAACTAGAAATTCCTATTGTTTTCACTTTCACTCGTCACCGAGTAGTGTTGTACTGAATTTCCTTTTTCCTTGTATAGATTTCAAGTGTGTTGGACTATTGAACCAGGTCATCAGTTTTGTTACTTAAAACAGAGCAGCTTATCAACTCTATTGACAGTACCTCTGCTCCTGCATCTCCTCTTTACACTTGACAGTAAGCATTTTGTTTCCAAAATTGACAACAAGTTCCTAAACTGTGTTGAATGAGTGTGTATTGACATATTGTCAGTTTTGCAGATTATTGTACTTGGGAGGCGTATGAGCTAAATATATACTGATGGTGCACACGTGCTAATTTGTGTCTAGACCATCTTTCTTTTCTACATTTGTTTAATGTTTACATCAAAGGCAATTTACATGGCAACATTAGCATATCCGGAAGAAAGGCTACTTTATCAGGACTTATTCATTAGGAGATGTTGGTCGCCACTAATATTTATACCATGAAAAATGTCATGGTAATTGCAATTGTTGCACAATTATTGTTGCCTTCTATTGATTGATTGTTTCCTCCTTAGACCAGTGACTAACCCATTGATTATTTTTTCTTCGCAGACTGGTGGGTTCAATGCCTAACGTTGCATGGAGAAATGTGAAACCAAAATCTTATCAAGGATGTGAATTGGATATGAAATCATTTTTTGGGCTGATCTATGCAAGATTGTTATATTATCGTTAGTCAATAAATTCTTACTACTAGGACGAGCAGAACTCTTACTCTCATCGACAGGAGAGCATGACAAAGTTGGACAATTTTGTGGTTTTATTTCTTTACTCACTCAATGTCATATGAACCTGAGCAGTTGGGATACATATTTATAGGCTACTAATCAGCCAAGGATATGCTAAGATGTTAGTCTAAGATGTTGTCCTATCATCCTAGATGCTGAAGTAAAGCTAGTCCAAGATGTTGTCCTAGATGGGGCAGTGAAAGCATCTAGGCCCCTAGAGTTTTGGTGATTAACAACAATGCAAGATTATTATGACTAACGTCTGTTGTGCAGAGGTAAATAGTGTGTTAGGTCATAATAATGGCAAATTGATTGGTGATCATTGGTATTCATGCCCCCAAGATGAATTCGTCTCGGTTTCCAATGGATTGGATGTTGGGAATATACCCTAGAGGTAATCATAGAGATGATTGTATTTCCTTGTATCCATGACATATTATGAGTTCAATGAATATCCATTAAAGACAACTTGTATCGATAAGCAATTATGTGAATTGTTTGTGAAACTCTTTTACTTGTATGGTTATTCTAAAGTTGTCCCTGATCGAAGTTCGTACTACAATGTATATGAATATTGGACCAGCATATTATTAGTTGATGACTATGTTTCACAAGTCATGGACATGGAGATGTCGAACTAATAATGTGGGCACATGTAGGACATGGTGCTGGACAGACCTGACATGAGATTGTCTCTATACACATCATGTACGTTATGTCCTTAGACCTGAGATTGTCGTATGTACTCAAGATGTGAAACGACCTACCTTGGGACTACCAAACACTACTCCGTGACTGGGTAGTTATAAAGGTGACTTTCGGGTTTGTCAGGAAACATGCTGTGAGACATAGTCAATCAAGATGGAATTTGCCACTCTCCATGAGAGAGAGAGATATCACTGGATCACTCAAATGATTAGATCATGAAATGCATGGCCGTGCTTGGGTTAAGTGTTAACCCACGAGTTGAACCAAATATCATGAGGCAAAGGAATAACATTTATATTGTAATGTGGTGGTTCGTCTGATATGATCGTAGCGTATGCATAGGAGTTGACATGCCTTGCTAGAGGCCGCTATCAACTATTGGTCGAGTAAGAGTACTTGGGCCATGTCTATGTGCGCGTGAGCCCATAGGGTCGCACGCTTAAGGGGCTGGAAGCCTAATTCGGGTTGGACCCGAATTAGACTAGGTTTAGGGTTACTAATGGGCCTCCAAAGTGGGAGCTCGTTAGGACACCTATATAAGAAAGGGGTGGCGCGGGGCGAGTTGACCTCACGTCCTTTGGCAGCCGCCGTCGCCCTCCCCATGCTCACGCCTAGTACTCCTCGCGGACCTAGCAGTCCAAAGACGTGACGCTTCTTCCCTACACGTGTGGGATTCCTCGGAGGTGCTGCATTTGGAGCACAAGGACGAACCGCGAGTAAGAGACATTGAGACGGACGACCTCGCAACTGCACGGCACTGTTGCGACGCGCACGACTACATCAAGTCGCTTCCGCTGCACCTGCGCGTCTAGTGGTAACCCCGTGATCTATAACTAGCACTAGTTCCTGGTTTATGGGGCAGAAAATTTTGTTTTCTGGCTAGCGTAGCAACCTCATAACCCTACAGTGGTATCAGAGACAGGTTAGATGCCTCGTTATAGATTCGGGTACGAGCATATGGTTATATGCGCGGTTTAAGATCAATCTCTGATCATGGTTCGTGATCTTGCCACGTTGGTATTGTAACGATCTACTCGTACCGGTCGGAATTCCGCCATCCGAGTTAAGTGATACATGTAAACCCAGTTTTGGTGAGTTGGAGATCAATAAGATTGGTCGAATAAAACCTAGGTCAAGTTCCAGGCGCATACGATGCGAGGCGGCGACGGATTGGATCCGCCGTCGGAGGGGAATTTTGCAGAAAAGTGTTGCTCGGTAAAACGGCCATAACTTTTGCATACGACCTCGGAACGAGAAAAACCTTAAACGAAAATCGTGCGCCAGAAAATTTCGCATTCATCAACGACAGCCGTTGGCAGTTTTGGCAAAAATTAGATTTGCGAAATTCGGCCCAGAAAATTGAGTTTTTGGCGTTTTAAGTTTAGACGTCGGAATCGGTTAACTCTGTATTGCATGTATTCGTGATTAGTATAGCCCTTATGTGTATGTGATGCATGTATGTAATTAATTCATGCCTTGCACGTCATGATTAAGACAATATGGCTGGAGCCACAGATATTGTCCATTCAAATGTAATGGCCTGCGTGCCAATCTGTGATGTTCCTATCCGCGACCATGTAATTTTATCTCATTGTCCTGCGGAAGTGATAGATAGTCTTGGTGGACTCATCACAGAAGGATAGCATACTTGAATCATGGAGATGGTAATCACCATGATGAACAGATTGATGGAGATGGAGATCCCCAAAGTAACAATGGGCTATACCAAGTCATATTTGTGTTTATGTCGTTCTCACTATGTTCTACTTTCACGTGCAATAATGTTTTTGTCTACATATGCAGTAGTGAAATAGAACGATCCCTCAACAATGTTTAAGTCATAATGCTTCCCCAAACCTTGCACTGTCACGTGTCTCGTACGATCGGTGGTGGGTCTATGAAATTAGGGTGTCACTGGTTTTCCTTGACTAGACAGGTTTGTGTCGGACACTTACAAGCACAAGGTTTGGTTACTTGAACAAGGTTATCCTAACGGTTAGGGACCTTGGAGCATTAGTTGTTGGTACCACAAGCATAGAGATGCCACCCAACAACAAGAGTCATATGTGATATGATTAGCAAGGAGTTGCTTACCGATCTACCATGTCTCCTAGTGGTGATGCTAAAGCTCACTAGTAGACTTGTTAGTTGCGGGTCTTGAATCACTAAGTTTCAATAGAGGGATATTGATTTTAGTGGGAGTAGATTCTATTAAAAGTTTAATATGATTTACTCTGTCTTGGATACATTGTCTTAGTATTTTGCATTACTTTTGTTGTAGATGGCTCCCAGTAATCAACCCTTTTACTTTGCGTTCAATTTTGAGAAAGATAAGTGAATGGAACAAACTATGCGGATTGGATCCGCACCCTGAGAATTGTTTCGGGGCTGAAAAAAAGGAAAGTGTTCTGACCCCCATTACCAGATGAGCCTGCAATAATGCCCCCTGCTGCAGAAAAAAACCCCTTACAAAAAAGCATGTTGTGATTTTGAAGTGGGTTGCCTTACTCGCTTGCATGGAGCAGTCTCCGATGCAATTTGAAAATAATCATGCAGTGTCGATAGATCGTGGGTTAAATGTTAGTTTCAGATCAAGCAGTATGAAAGGTTCAATGTTTCCAAGGCTTTTGTCGAAACCAAGCTTGAAAAGGGCGAAACGTTGGCCCACATGTGATAAAGATGGTGGTCACACTAGAGATTGGAGAAGCTAGTTTCCCAAGGGGCCCAGATTTGGCCACTGTTTCTACTTGCGTCTCTTTCCCTAGCTATGGGACTTCATTTCAAAAATGCCATATCATGGGGCGGAGAAGGGCTTGAATAAAATTTTGTGCGGCATGTTAAAAAGCAGAAGTGGTATCAAGAAAGGTGTTGGCAGTAATCTGTGTAGCAGTCCAAAACAAGCCTAACTTTAAGAGAGGGCTTGGAAAAGAAAAAGGCAATGGCAAAAGATCAGATCTCTAACCCAACCCTCCTTGCACCCAAGGTGTTGGAAAAGTGCTGAAGTAAATGCTTTCATTGTATGGGAAAGGTCACGGGAAAAAAGGAACTACAAATTGTATTGGAATCTTGAAGGGGGGTGGTAAAGGTACCCCCGCTGTTGTACATTTGTTGTTTAGTTACAGACATTTTTCTCGTTGATTTTATTTTAAATTCTTGGATATTTGATACCAGATCGGTTGTCATATTTGAAATTTCGATGAAAGGATGATAAGAAGTAGAAGCAGAAAAGGGGAGAATTTGTTTTCCGCGTGGGAACAATGAAAGAGTTGCTGGTTGAGGTTGGGACGTGAAACTTCCCCTTCCCCCCTCAGGATTTATCATGGAATTGAATAATTGTTATTTTGTTCCATTTTTAAGTCAAACTTGTTTTCCTTCATGTTTGATGAAGGATGGTTATTCATTTGAAAAGTAAAGACAAGGGTTTGTGTGATCTCAAGAAGCATTTTTGTGGTTTTGACCCTTTTGTGAATGGGTTGTTTTTTTAAAAATTTTGATGATAAAACCTATCTTAAAATTAATGCAAAAAGGACTTGGCTTAATGAGTTAAGTCTACTTTATGTGGCATTTCTTTTTGGTTTAAAAAGGGAATCGATAAGAGGCTCCCTTCAGATGGGCTTCTAACTTGTTTTTTTAAAAGAATTGGGGGTTTCCTATTTGGGGAAGGCCGGTTTTGGTTTTTGGGGGGCCCGGTTTTGGCGTAAATTTTTTTGGGGGTGAAATGAGGGGTTTTTTTTTTTTTGGGTTTTTTTATAAAATTTTAAAGAAAAAAACTGTTTTGAAATTGGGTTTGAATGGTGGGGGAAAATGGGAAAAAGTTGTTTAGGGAGGGTTTTGTGGTTTGTTTTTAAAAGTTAGGAAATTGGGTTAAATTAGGGGGGGTCAATGAAAGGGGTTTTTAGGAAAATAAGGATTTTTGGGGTGGTTTTTTATGTGGCGGGGTTTTTTTTGGGGAATTGTTGCGGTTTAAAGTTTGGGGGGGAAAAGGGGAAAAAAAAAGGGGTTTGGGGGGGGGGAAGGTTTTTTGTTTTTTAAAGTTTTGGGGTTTTGGGTTTTTGTGTTTGTGTTTTAAAAGTGGAAAAATTTTTTTTTTTTTTTTGGGTTAAAAAAAGGGGGGTTTTTTTTGTGGGAAAGGGGGGATGGGGGTTTTTGGGGTTTTTTTAAGGGGTGGGGGTTTTGGGTTTTTCTGGGGGTTCTAATGTTTAAAAGTTTGGAAAAGTGGTTTTTGGGAAGGAAAAAAAAGGGTAGAAGATTTTGAGGGTGGGGAAGTGTTTTTTTTAGGTGGCCGGGGTTGGGAAGTAGGTTGGGGAATGGAAATTTTTTAAGGGGTAGATTTGGGGTGTTTTAATTTGGGGGGGGTTTGGGGTTTTTAAAATTTTTTTTTTAAATTTTTTATGGGTTATGGAATTTTAGTTATAATTGTTTTGGGTTTGGAAATTTAAAGGGTTTTTGGGAAATTTTTTGGGGGGTTTTTTTTTTTTTTTTAAATTTTTTTTTATTTGTTTGGATTTAAATTTGTTTTAAAAAGTTTTAAAAGGGAAAAAAAGGGGGGGGGGGTTTTTGTAGTGGGTTTGTTTTTTAAAAAGGGGGGAAAAAAAGGAAAAATTTTGGGTTGGTCTGGGTTGGTATGTTTTTTTTAATTCAAGGGTTTTGGTTTTGGGGGAGAGGGGGTTTGGGGGGGGAAAGTGGGGGGTGTTTATTTTTTCTTGTTGGGGGTTTTTTTTGGGGTGTTTTGTTTGCATTTGTAAAATTATGTAATGTTTTTTTTAAAATTTTTGGGGAAAAAAATTTTGGGTTGTTTTTTTGTGGGGTTTTGGGGTTGAAAAAACTTTTTTGGGGGGGGAAAGGGTTTTTTGGGGGTGGAGGGTTTGTAGTTGGGGTTTTGGGGGAAGATGGTTAAAGGGGGGTGAGGAAGGGGTGGTAGGTTTTGTTGGGGGGTTTTTTTTTTAAAATTTAAAAGGGTTTTTTTTTTTTTTTTTTTGGGTGTGGGGTTTTCTGGTGGGTATGGGTTGTTAAAATTTTTTTTTTGGGGAAAAATGGGGTTTTTAAATTTGGTTAGGAGGAGTGTTTTGGTTTAAATTTTGGTGGTGTTACTTTTAGGTTTTTTTGTAAATTTAAAAGGGGGTTTTAAGTGGAAAAGTTGGGGGGGTAAGTTTAAAAGGGGGGGATTTTTGGTTTGGTGCAAAAGGGGGTGGGTTTTGAGGTGCTATGACTTGACGGGGGGAAATGGTTCCCCCCATTAATTGATTTATAAAAATATACCAGGGTAAGGGGGGTGGAAACCCAAAAAAAACATTATCGAAAATTTAATTTTTATTAAAGGTGAGTGGATCAAGTGGAAAATTTAAAACGGGTTTGAATTTTTAGCGAAAAGGCTTTAAAAAAAACACCAAAAATAAAAAAGTTAAAAAAACCCGGGGGCCTAGGAAATGGGGCCAAAAACCCGATTTGAATGTTTTTTTATTTTACCATGACTAATGGTTTTGAATTCAAAATTTTTTTAAAAAAAATTTTTGGTTTTTTGTAAAACTTTTATTTATGGTTATTTTAAATTTTTTCCCCTTTAAGTTGTTAAAGTTTAAAAATTTACCAAATTTTTATTAAAACCCTTTTCCCAAAAAATTTTTTGGGTTAAAAAATTGGGGCACAGGAGGCAGGGGTGGCCGGGTGGTTGTCTTTTAAAAAAGGTTTTCCCTAATGAGATTGGCGGGTTTGATTTAAAGCCCCATTGGGGAACCAAATTACTCTGTGATGGGGGGTATAAAAGGGACTTTTTTTTTAAAAATGGGAAACAAAAAGGGAAATTTCCCCCTGGGAGGGGAATTTTGGAAAAAAATGAAAGGGAAAAGCAAATGGTGGCTTTTGGAACCCCCGAGTTGAACCAAATATCATGAGGCAAAGGAATAACATTTATATTGTAATGTGGTGGTTCGTCTAATATGATCGTAGCGTATGCATAGGAGTTGACACGCCTTGCTAGAGGCCGCTATCAACTATTGGCCGAGTAAGAGTACTTGGGCCATGTCTATGTGTGCGTGAGCCCATAGGGTCGCACACTTAAGGGGCTGGAAGCCTAATTCGGGTTGGACCTGAATTAGACTAGGTTTAGGGTTACTAATGGGCCTCCAAAGTGGGAGCTCGTTAGGACGCCTATATAAGCAAGGGGTGGCACGGGGCGAGTTGACCTCACGTCCTTTGGCAGCCGCCGTCGCCCTCCCCACGCTCACGCCTAGTACTCCTCGCGGACCTAGCAATCCAGAGACGTGACGCTTCTTCCCTGCACATGTGGGATTCCTCGGAGGTGCTGCATTTGGGGCGCAAGGACGAACCGCAAGTAAGAGACGTTGAGACGGACGACCTCGCAACTGCACGACACTGCTGCGACGCGCACAACTACATCAAGTCGCTTCCGCTGCACCTGCGCGTCTAGTGGTAACCCCGTGATCTATAACTAGCACTAGTTCCTGGTTTATGGGGCAGAAAATTTTGTTTTCCAGCTAGCGTAGCAACCTCATAACCCTACATTGGAGTCAAGGTTGAAGCATAGAATAGGTCTAAGCGTCGATTGGAGTTGGAGAGACACTTAGAGTTGTTGTTGACACAGTTTTTCAACACGTGTCAAATGAGCTAAGGCTTGACTGGTCAGCGGCTGTTCTCCATCGGCATCGGGAAATCTTGAGCCAATATTGCCGATGGGAGTATACTGCGGGAAGACTAAGTGTGCGGTCGATGGAAGCTGGATGGTCCTTGTCGACAAAGGTTGATTGGTGAAGTCGGATAGCTTGAGCTATGAAGTTGCTGACATTGCCGATTGCCGACAAAGAGATATTGCCGATTGTCGATAGGGGGACATTGCCGATTGCCGATAAGGAGGCATCGTCGTTTGTCGATAAAGAGTGGTTGCCGATTGCTGACGGATTGATTGAAGACAGTACAAGGTTGCCGATCGGGAAATGTTACCGATGTCGATGGGTATAGAGTGTCGATGAGTATAGGGTGACTTAGTGCTTGGTGTCGGCAGAGGACTGCAGGTGGCCAGAGAAGTAAGTCGCGGATTGGAGGGATCTGCCGATGGAAAGTTTCCATCGAAGAGAAGTATAGGGAAACTGGCGTTTTGTACTAGTATTATTGTTATAGTAGTTTGAGTCCGACTCTTGCATGAGTCGTTTATTTTCCTTTAAAATAGGCGTTTTTGTTTAGGAAAATAAATATTGTTATCCGGCTCCTGCGCAAGTCAGTTTCCTTAAAATTAGGAGTTTGTTTTAGGAAGGATACGTGTCGTGTCTTTGTACTACTCTCCATGCGGGAGTATAAATACGTGCCTGAGGGCTACGGAAAGAAGAGAATCAATCCAATCAAAATCAAACCAATTTTACTCTTATTCTACTTTTTATCGCAATTTACCCTTTTTGCATTAGTTATAGCTTTTCAACGAGTTCTTCAAGCTTCGACGGGCTGTATCACCCTGATCTCCGTCAAATCCTTGCAAGTTCCGCGTGGGAGTACCTCTGAGCCTTGGCATCCGGGCGCATCGCTGTTGCCTCGTTCAGCTCTGCTCTAGTTATCCTGATCAAGCCTCAATCCCAGCATCCGGGCGCATCGCCGTTGTCTGGATTGAATCTTGTTCTAGTTATCGTCCTTGTCGATTAACTGGTCAAATCGACTGGCACGCCTCCGGAATACCGAGCTTTGGGTAATAGCCCGAGGTGTTCGCAGATCCTGACGCTTTTTGTGTCAACACCTCTTTTGGCACGCTCGGTGGGACATGATTGTATAAATTATATATCTATCATGACTAATCCAAGGAGTGTCATTGAAGTCTCCACAGCAGATCTGACGAATCATCAGAAGCAGGCTATGGAGCAGGCAATGAAGGAGTACAAGCGCTTATATCTTAGATCCTTCAGCCTAAACGGGATCGGTGAAGCAGTACAGAAGCAAGATCCGCCGTCGCCACGGCAGACTACTTTCTACGTCGATCCTGGTAAAGTACAAGAAACGGTTAATTATGCATTAAATAATGTATTAATTAGCCAATCCAATGTGTTGTCCGATACCGTGTGCAATGCTGTCAAGCAAGCTTTCAAGGGACAGGCACCATATTACGTTGGCTCAGAACATCGTCAACTCGGATCGGCGTCTGTTGCGACTTCATCGGCAGTTCCAAGGGTGTCCGCACCAATTATGAGCCAATCTGCCGATGAGATCACGCTACCGAGATTGAGCCCAGCAAGCATTACTCAGGTGGACACAAATCTGGTGGCTTCAGCGACGTCTGGACCTATGATCCAGAATCAGCCAACTTCTGCCAATTGGTGGGGATACGGTATGTCTCCAAGTCCATCTGCTGATTCCAGGTTGGTCCAAGATAACCATGCAGGGTGGAAAATTCCCATGGCATCGGCAACACCTGTACAGCCGATGGTTCCAATGATGCATTACCCTACATCTTCTCCAACGATGCAGTTGCCAACAGGGAATCTGCAAACGGAGATACCTAGAGTGTCGTACGCCCAACCATCGGCAAGTCACCTGCCGATACAACAAAGCTCAGCAGTTGCAAGTCAACCAGTGGCGGCAATGGTTCTTCAAAATGGAATACCTGTTAACCAAGGTAGCTATGCTGTCAATTATCCGGCACCACAAGAACGACAGGCGTCAGCTGGCTATCAGTCATCGGCAACTTCTTGGCCGATGCAACAAGGCATGTCGATTGTCAATCAATCTGTATCGGCAATCACTGCTCAAGTCGTGGTACCCGCGAGTCAAAGCGATCGTCCAAGGATGCAACAGGAACAAGCATCAGCCGGTTATCAGCTATCGGCAAATGCTTGGCTGACACAACAAGACGTGCCAATAGTTAATCAGCCTATATTGGCAAATTCGTGGTCGATGTAACAAGGCATGTCGAGTGTCAATCAGCCTGCATCGGCCATGGCTGCTCAACCTGCGGTACCTACAAATCAAAGTTATCATCCAAGGGTACAAGGGCTGCGAGAGTCAGCTAGTTCTCAGCCATCGGTAAGTTGTGTGCCGATGACACCTAATGTAGGTTGGATTGGTCAATTACCGATTCAACGGCAATATGCGCGGCCTGGGCACCAAGTGACAGGAACTCTGCAATATCATCCGGCAAATTTTCAGAGTGAAGTATCGGTACATCAACCGATGAGTATTACATCGCAATACTCGCAAGTGTACCATGAGACATCGGTACAGCAACCGATGAATGTAATGTCACAACACAAACCAGTAACTATGCAAAGTGGCCCATCGGCAACGTAGCCGATGCATGGTGTTCTAATGACTGGTATTGTGCATGCTCCAAACACTTCGAGTACTTTGGCGTCGAGACCTGAGGAAATACATCAATCTACTCAGCCCGTGGACGTTCAGAGTTGCCCATCGATTAATCAACCGATGCATAATTTTCAACAGATTGGTGTTGTTGATGGGTCAGTTGCTCCGGCCTGTTTAATACAAAGATGTGAAGAAGCGTGTCCATCTGATCGACCAGTGAGTGAGTCTACGCATTGGCGAGATCCAGACACAGAGGTGTTTCCGATTGAGAAAGTGAAGGCTTCAGATTCGGACGAAGAGCTGGCTGTCGGCGTCCCTGAGTTGGAGAAGTTCACCTTTGATATCACAGAGGCCGATCGGGACGTTAAACCATTCGAGCTCGGGAAGACTCAGAGCGTAACGATGCTTTTCGTTGGACAAGGGGACTCTGAGTCAGATGACGAGGAGAACATCGACACTTCTGAATGGGTAAAGGATGAGGAGCCGGTACCTCGTGCGCTCGACCAGAAAAGGACTGGAAAGTTCACCTTCGATGTCACGAAGGCCGATGGGATATTTGACTTATTGCTTCAGGAAGGGCGAATTAAGCTAGCCCCTAATCAGGTGATTCCATCGGCCGAGGAACTCAAGAAAACCATGTACTGCAAGTGGCACAATGCAACTTCTCATAGTACCAATGACTGCAAAATATTCAGGCAGCAGTTGCAGTCAGAGATTGATTCTGGACGAATCAAATTTGAAAGTTCTAAAGTCCAGAAACCGATGGAAATTGATCAGCGCCCGTTTCCAAATAATATGGTGGAATCCAGTGGAAAGACGAAGGTGCTAACATCGGATGTTGCTAGAAAAAGTGCATCGGTAGATCCTGATCATCAAGTGGCTAAACGTGATGTAGGAAAGTTTGCCGATGACAGGAAAGGCAAGAGAGTTGCCGATGAAGGTAGCAGTACTCATAGGGCTCTGGCGTTGTAATCACTCATAAACAGCCAAAGAAAGAGTATCGGCAATTGCAAAAGAAGCGACATCGGCAGGAAGAGAAGGAACAGGAATGGCTTCGGCAGAAGGACCACTGGAAGTGTCCCTTCTTCGTTCACTGTTGGGAAAAGGACATTAAGCTACCTACTGCCGATAACTGTCCTGAATGCAACGGGTATTACACTACCGATCGGATGGGTGAGGAACCTTCTTTTGATCGAGCATCCAGGTTTGCTAAGCCACTCAGAGAGAAGAGGTTGGTGCATGACCGGCTGGGGGGCAAGCTTAGTGCCCATAACAGACTTGGCAGGCGTGTTGAGAAAGGGAAGCCTGAGGAAATGGCCGACGCGAGAATGCCCGACGAAGGGCTCTCCAGAGATTAAAACATCGGAAGCAGTGCCGATGTGAGTAATGAAAGGCATCGTCAACCTGTCTGGAAAACCAAACTCCCTCAGTGGTTCCCTAAGGGTCTGACCAAGACCTAGAAGAGAAGAATTCAGCGCGAGCGCCGTAATGACTTATGTAATACTGAAATTCCTGGAAGGGAAAAGTAGTGGAGGCCAAAGCGCAAGGGTGGAGATCCATCGGCAGACAGTAATATATTGTCGATGGTCTAACCGGAGTCAATCTTGGACATTTTGGCTTGGGGGCTGCACTCGGCAAACTGGCGATTTCAATTATTATACTTGGGGGCACCTGCCGATGGTTTGTGTATGAGACGTCGTACGGCCGATGAATTTGTTAACTGCCAGAGGAGAACAGTTGTAAGGGTGATTCTGCCGTGCTTACGTGCAATAATTAAGTATGTGGTGCAGGTATTTTAGAGGAGGTTGCTCCTTGTACTTTCTTTGGTGGGTCTATCGGCATTGTCCTAATTTTGTTCCGATGGAAGTATGAAACCTCGTTGCCGATTGTTGCTACAGTCGGGCTGAATACCAGGGTCTGCTAAAAAGTTGGGATTACTCAGAGAGGATCTTAGCCGATTCGATAAGTCATGGTGTCGGTAATGGTTGCCGATAACTAGGTGAAAGAGTTTGCCGATGGTATTCTGGTATGGAGGTTGATTTTACCGATTGGGACTGAGTTCTAGGCTTGGAAGATGGTTTCCTGATCAGGGAGGTCCTTATCGGATAAGACAGTCTGCTCCCAGCAATGCCTACATTCTAGGAACTCTCGAAGGAGTTGACATATAGCGTGCTCGTTTGAATGCCGATGAAAGGAAAGTTATAATACATCGGTGAAAGCGTATTGACATTATATTACAAGAGCAAAATCAAGTATCAATATTACATTTACCGATGTGACAGAATTTAATAAGTTACAACAGGGAGTGGATAACTGATATCGCACGTAGGTGAATTTGTTCTATCTCCTCTATTTCCCTGGCATCTTCATCGGCAGAGCCTTCAACCGACTTGATTTTCTTCTTTAGAGTAATGGCTTGTCGGGCATTGTTATCCCTCTCTTGTCGCAGAGCTTTGATGGTGTCGGGAAGTTGGGCTCTCTTCTGGCTGACTACGTTCAAGGATTCTTCAACCTTTCTTAGCTCAGCTTGCAGCTCTAGCTTTCTTGCCGATAATTGGATAAATGCCTGTTCAAGATCAGTACCGGAAGCCTCCACTTGGCCGATGTTCTTGTGTTTCTCATCGGCAAATTGCTTAAACTTAAACATTTCTTCCATGAGTTTGGATTGGGCATTCCTGTTGGCAATGCGGCTTGAGGCCCGTTGGTATTGCAATCGGCGGCTCTCAAGGAAGGCTGCTTGGAGGAGGATATCTTCTACATCGGCAGGTAGCTGGCCTTGGATGTCTTTGAAAATTGAACTTGCTGCAGTAGAATCCTGGACAAGCTGGGATGTATCTATCTGTAGCTGAGAGAGTAATGCCTCGAGCTTGGATTTCACTTCTGCCGATAGAGCTGGAGCAGAACTTTGCTCGTCTTCGTCTTCATCGGAAATATTGATAGCAAAAGAAAATAGGCTATCTGCTCCAGCGGGGACTTGGTGTTCGTCTTCATCCTGGAGGTTGAGACCGAAAGAGAATAGGCTGTCTGGAGAATCCTGAGCCTGAAAACAAAGAAGTTAAAATGTGCCGATCATAAGGTTATACTATGAAATGTTTGGTCATCGACTTACCATCTTGAAGCGGATCTCCTGCCTAGGACTTGGCATACTAGATGGTCCAGCCTCATCTTGGACATCGGCGGCAGTTGCCGATGACTGAGCCTCCGCCAGGGAAGCAGTCGACGCCGTTGGTAATGGTGGTGTTGTCGCTGGCGTTGCTTCCGATGTGATACCTGGTTGTGGCGGTGATACCGCTCTTTCGTCAGGAGCTTCGGCTGATGGTGCCGATGCCGATGTTACCTTTGCTGCTACGGCGGGTGGAGCCGTCTCATCAGCAACTTCGGTTGATGGTGTCGATGCCGATGTTGCCTCCACTGCTGCGGTGGGTGGAGTCGTCTCATCAGGAACCTCGGCTGGTGGTGCCGATGGCGATGCCGCCTCTATTGTAGCGGGTATAGTGATCTCCTGATCGGAGATGTCATCCATCGGGTGATCGGGAGTTGGGGTTGCTGACGGTCCTGCCGATGGTGCAGTCGTGATTGGCGGCGCAGTTGAAGCCGATGGTGAGGATGGGCTAGCCAGCCTCAAGCGCCTTTTCCTTCTTGGCGCAGCAGTAGGAGATCCAGCCCGTTTCGACGAAGACTGGGGGGCATCGGCAGCCGGACTTGAAGGTGCTTGTTTGCTTGGTGCAGCTGCCGATGACCTCATAGTCTGGAAATATTCAATGCAAGTTATACAAAATAGAATATTGCCGATGAGACATTATGTAATCGACGTGAGTGAAGATGAGTTTACTGCAAACACCCGCGTCAGGGCAGCAGCAGTGGCCGATGTAGCCTTGGCTTTTGCAGGTGTCGGTGTAGGTACCTGTCGAGGAATGAAGGCAGCTAACGTGGGAGCTTTGTTGCCGATGAGTGATACGGGACTCATCTGTGACACCCTATGTCAAGCTTGCATTAGGATCTTTATTAACCACTAAGTACAGCATTTCATTGCATTCATGTTTGCATATGTTATCCTTTCATGTGAGTGTTTATATGTTTTGAAACTAGAATGAATAGGTGTTTTGTGCTTAATCTTGTGATCAACCTGTTTAGTTAAACCTTGTTATGCTTAGAGTAAAGTATGATCTACTTTATGTTTAGTTACCCTACTGAGTTTTATCAAATAAAAGAAAATGGGAAAAATAAATCAAAACCGGAACAGGCCGAGCACCACCGCTCAGCTTCGACCGCCGCTCGATAAAGGTCGGGCCGAGGGTCGATCGAACGACCCCGGGCCAGAGGCTCGATCGGCCAGTCAATCAACCCCCCCCCCCCTCGACTTCGACCCCTCGGAGTGACGAACAGAGGCTCGATCGAACGACCCCGCGCAGGAGGCTCGACCGAGCCGGGGGGCTCGATCAGTCGATCGACCCCTCCCCTCGATATCGTCCCCTCTCCCGCGCGCTCACTCGCGCGCATGTGCCGCGCACTCTCGCGCGCACTAACCCGACCGTGGCTGAACCATATGTCGGCGTCGTCTGCCGCGTGGCCGACGATGCCGGACTGCGGGAGTGGAACACGCCATCGTCACCGCTGCAGCCCTGCACCGACATCGCTGTCACCGCTCGCTCTGTCACATTCGCGTCCGAACTCACGCCCGCGCTAACGGCGCTAGGACCGAGCTTGCATCGCTGCACCGCCGCTGACGCCCTGCTTAGCCGCCACAGACCTGCCAGCCGCCCTGCCGCGCGCCGCACCGTCGTTTCACAGTAACGCCGCCGCAGTGCCGCGTCTGATCAGCGCCCCGCCTCGTCTCTTTCGCACTCGAGCGTGAATCCGCGCTAACGGCGCGTCGACCAAGTCTTGCTCTGCGCCGCTCGCCGCAAACACGCCAGCGCCGCTGCCATCGCCGCACCATCACGTCACGGCCCCACTGGCCGTGCCGGTTGGCCATGACCAAGCAAAGAGGAGCGCCTATACCTCCTCCACTTCACACACTCGTTTGCACTCATCCGCACTCGCTCACTCGCTCGCATTTCTCTGCCTTCTTCGCGCCGAGAGCACCGAGCATCGCCAGCGCCCCCTTCTCAAATCCACCACCACCCGAGCTTCTCTGCTCGATTCATCTCGCACTAGCTTTCGCCTTCGCCCCGCACACACGCTGCTCGCCTCTTGTTCACCAGCCAAGCACTCTAGTCGCCGGAACGCTTCCGCCGTTCCCTGGTCTCGAGTCACCGCCGCACCGACCGAGCAGTGTTCATCCCTCACCATCTCGTCTCCGACACCTCCATCTTCATGGAAGCTTCACTAGAGTTAACCAAGGTTAGAACACCTTTCCCTAGCTCCAGCTCGACCTTTATCAGCACCGCACCGTTGGTCGTGCGCCATTGCCGCCGCCGCGGAGCTTGCACGTGGCCAGAGTTCCGCAGAGCCCCTCCGGCTCAACTAACCCTCGAGCCGCACTCACCCCATCACCACGATGCTTACCCACCCCAGCGCCGAGCCAGGCATCGCCGTCCTCTGTTTCCTGCTCCACGGTAGCTGGACCTCGAGTAATCGAGGGTCCCGTCTGGCAGCCGCCCCGCAAGCCTCTGCGTGTCTCGAGCCAGTTTTCGAAATGATTTCCTATTCTCGTTTTCAGTATATGCTCATGCTGTTTAATGTATATCTAGAGTTTGGTAAATCCTGAAATGATAAAATCATTTTGTTAGACTCTATATATGATCTGTCTGTTGTTTTTATAAAAATGATTTTTGGAGAATGTCTTCAGTGCTAATGTTTGATTAGTTGTTTTCTGCATATATTAAAGATATTTGTGTTTCCTGCTGTTTTTCTTAGATTAATTCCTGTGATAAATATGTGCATGTATAAATCCTGGAACTTTCCTGATAAATATGTTTTTTAAGTCTAGTTTCTGCTGAAAACAAGTTATAGCATGTTTTACCCTGTTAGCTAGTAGCTTTGTGGTAATTTAATTGGTTATATGCTTAGAATCTCTTTAGTGTGTTAAACCTTGTTCAAGCATCATCCCTGCACCATTCAGTTATTTATTTATGCATTGCAATCATTTAGGATCCCTGGAGGAACCCCAGGAGCCATCAGAGACAGAAGTCCAGGAGGTACAGGAGCTAAACGAGGAGTACCACAAGCTCGACACTAACCTCCCGAGTGCCCTGACCACCAGCCCTCCACCTTCACTCAAGGCAAGCCCCGGGGCATTCTTAAGCCTCCCAATATTTACAATTAATCTACTTGAGTATTTTATACTGTGATGCATTAGGTGACAGGAGTTGTTTGAATCCCAATTTGATGCATTACCTTCCTTGAATATTGTTTTACCTACCTTGTTACCCTGTTAATAAAAGTAAAAGCAACCGCTTAGCCTGCTTAGAATAAATGGTTACCTTTTACATTTATGTTTCGTATTATCCCTTAGGGGTAATACTATCACGGTTGGCTATATTTTGCTATCGTGGAAAGAACCAATGGTAGTAATGAATGCGGTCAACTGGAAGGCAAGTGCACCAAGTGGTTTAGACTTGGGGGCAGTCCGTCCGTTGGATCGTATAGGTTTGTACACGATGGTGGCCCTCTTACATCTTTGAATGCGCCCTTTCACATAGGGGCCGTTGCGAGTATCGACCCCGAAGCCGAGTAAACACTATCCGGGCCGACGCTCAATCTACTGTGAGCACCCTCTAGTTTGTAGATACGATCTGCCCCGTGGTGGCCAACCGATTTCTACAATTGGGTTGACCAATGCGAGGCCGCGACGTTACTACCTGGACTTTGTTGAGCGGTAACCCAATGCAGGGACCCGACGGGGAAAGTGTGGGCGTGTGTCAAAGGTAATCTTACCAGCTGATGTATATCGATTCGAATTGCCGCCCCCCACTGGATATGGGGTATTATGCTGAGCTTCACCACGGTACAACTCCATGAGACATCTTAATGGTTCCACTAAAATTCTGATGAAGGAATTGGATATATGTTATTATATTGTTTGAGTAGATCAAGTGTGTGCTCTAGTACAGGTGCAAACCTAGAGATAATCATAATAGGATGGAAAATGGTTTTTCTATAATCTTTAGTTTCTTCTTGTTCGCTTTTCCGCAAAAAGCAAGTTTACCCCAATCCACATAAATAGCCTTGCATACCCTTGGAGTCTTTATTTTCAGTTAGACGGGTAAGTCTAGCTGAGTACATTCCCGTACTCAGGGTTTATCCCGTTTGTTGCAGATGGCCAAGTATAGTTCGGCTATTGTAAGCATTGTCTCTATCCTTTCGAAGGAGAAGAGGAGTAGGCATTGGGCAAGGTCTTCTACGAGCTCATCTTTTGCTGTTATCGGACATGACATCGTGGGCTCCCCTACCTTTTAAATCTTTGGTTTCAAAGTTCCAAACAGTGTTTTATTTTGGCCACAGGTGTTGTGGCGTAAGTACTACTTTTATTTGGAACAAAGTGTTGTAATAACTTATTTCGTACTTCAAGTATTTTTGGTTTATTCGTGGCTCGTTCGAATGTGCATACCTAAGGTTGCGCGATCCTTGATTGTTAGAAATCCTTCGAGATTTTCAGACTACCGGGATTATATGGGCTCAAGTGTTTTAAGTGGCAGTTAAATCAGCTACTTTGGTACTTGATCTCTTATAATCTGGACGGTTCCGTCACATCATCATTCGAAGCTTGAAGGGCTTGCTGCTCCTGTCATCGGAGGAATCAGATCATCAACCTGTCAAGCGCAAGAAGGTTAAATACCGATGGTGAAAGTAAAGTAAGGAATGCATCGGAATAAAAGACTTACTGCATCATCGGGGACGATGTGATCGGCGTCAATCATGTGCCGATAGTAGTGCGACGACTTGGCAAACAGCTGACACCTCCATTCTTGCCACCAAGACTTGTACTCATTTGTGATGAAGGAGGTTGGTGACCAGGAGGACAGATCAAGGTCTGACACATCGGCATTGGGAGGAAGGTTGACAACCTTGTTCCAGTCTAGAGCACTGGAGAGTGTCTGCCTAGGCTTCACCACCTTGGAGTAACAAAGCTTGATCGGCAGTTGACCGAACGCCAGTTGTCTTGCCGCTACCAATGGGTAGTAGAACTCAAATGATGGAGGAGCGTTCTTTCCCGATCCAAAGATGTTCACTAGAATAGCTCGGGGAGTGATGTTGGCCTTCATAATTATCTGGTTCTCAGGCACATTCCCATCGGTAAGGTTAAATAGCAGTGGGAACTGGTTGTCTTCGTCGACATATGGCCACCAGAGCCGTTCTGTGGCAGGAATTCCGTTATAGAACTTCTGAAAAAACATGCCGAATTGTTCTGCATCGGCATCGGTCTCGGGCAACACTATGAAGGTCTCTCCAAAGTTGAGTGGAGGGCGAGTTGCCGATTCATCATCTCCATACTGGTAGTCTTCCGATATGTCCCTCGGAAATTGTTGGGCGAACAAGTCAAACTGAAGCGCTTTATGCATTTGTGCGTTCAGCCACATATTGACAAACCACCAGGGACCACCAAGATTACCGATGGATTCACCTAGTAGTAGTTTCTGGGACACTTGATGTAACAAACGGTATACCGATCCGAGAAGATACCTGCCTAAGGGAAGCCTTGTTCCATCGGCAAGTAACTCAGCTGCTGGGAGGTACATGATGGTTGGTCCGACTGCCCTACCGCAGAAAATGAACTTGTCTAGCCACATGTTCAGGAAGGTGGCAAGCTCCCTCTGGTTTACCGATCCTGTTTTCTGGTACTCCTGAATGTAACCCGTCCAACCGCCGATGTTCCGAGTGTTTACTTTGTGTTCGGCTTTCCTATTGAATAAGGCGAAGGTATCGGCAGAAGAGACGTCTAGGCCGGTCAACATGTGGACATCGGCAAGAGTGGGGATGGCTGGTCCCTGTCGGAATAAGAAAGCGTTCATAGCGTCCGACCAGAAATAAGAGGCAGCTATTAACATGTTCTCGTTCTTCTTCATATCGGCAATGGAGAGCCTGATACATTGGTCCAAGCTGCGCTCTTGCCAATAAACTTGTTGCGCCCTAGCGACCCTGAGATATCAGTTCTTCCACCCTTTGGTGGGCTTGGACCATGAGCGGAAGGCATCCTTCCACAACCCTAAACCGAAGCATTCAGATCTGAATGGGATCCGATTGGTTTCCGCGTTGATTAAGAAACTAGGATCAGGATTGCTCATGGGGCCTAGGCAGCTGAAGGTGGAACCAGCAAGTGGGATGATTACCTTGTTGTACAGTTCCTAGGGTTCAAAGAAAAGAAAGGGAAGAATCAAAAAAAGAACGGGAATGATTCTAGATTCGTGTGGGAAAGGACCAGAAGGAGTTGGATTAGGTGGAGAATGAGCCTTACCTTTGGGATGTCGACTTGGATCGCCATTGGAGTTGAAGGGGGCTTGCAGTTCATCCTTGGATTGCGGAAGGTGACTGTTGCTCGAGCTCGGACAGGTACTCTTCGAGGGCGCGGCTGGAGGTTGAAGACGAAGGCAGGAAGGTGAAAGTGGAAATGGACTCGGAGTAAAAAGTAGTGTGGATCCCGGTAACTTTTATAAGCTTACCTAGGGGCATTTTGGGGTTCCGTTTCACACTATGCAGGAATGTGGAGAGACCCGCGGTAGATACGCGCGGTGATCGAGGTGATCTGCAACTGTTTGTGCTACATTCGAGGGATTTTATTATTAAATTGCAGTTCCACACGCAGAGATCGAGGGAACTGTGCATCTATCTCGAAGGTAACGGCTACCGCAACGGCTACAATGGAGAGAATTTCGGCACGTAAAATATTATACGCTCCGAAACTGGGGGGCATGTGTTGACACCGTTTTTCAACACGTGTCAAATGAGCTAAGGCTTGACTAGTCAGCGGTTGTTCTCCATCGACATCAGGAAATCTTGAGCCAATATTGCCGATGGGAGTATACTGCGGGAAGACTAAGTGTGCGGTCGATGGAAGCTGGATGGTCCTTGTCGACAAAGGTTGATTGGTGAAGTCGGATAGCTTGAGCTATGAAGTTGCTGACATTGCCGATTGCCGACAAAGAGATATTGCCGATTGCCGATAGGGGGGCATTGCCGATTGCCGATAAGGAGGCATCACCGTTTGTCGATAAAGAGTGGTTGTCGATTGCTGACGGATTGATTGAAGACAGTACAAGGTTGCCGATCGGGAAATGTTACCGATGCCGATGGGTATAGAGTGCCGATGAGTATAGGGTGACTTAGTGCTTGGTGTCGGCAGAGGACTGCAGGTGGCCAGAGAAGGAAGTCGCGGATTGGAGGGATCTGCCGATGGAAAGTTTCCATCGAAGAGAAGTATAGGGAAACTGGCGCTTTGTACCAGTATTATTGTTATAGTAGTTTGAGTCCGACTCTTGCATGAGTCGTTTATTTTCCTTTAAAATAGGCGTGTTTGTTTAGTAAAATAAATATTGTTATCCGGCTCCTACGCAAGTCAGTTTCCTTAAAATTAGGAGTTTGTTTTAGGAAGGATACGTGTCGTGTCTTTGTACAACTCTCCATGCAGGAGTATAAATACGTGCCTGAGGGCTACGGAAAGAAGAGAATCAATCCAATCAAAATCAAACCAATTTTACTCTTATTCTACTTTTTATCGCAATTTACCCTTTTTGCATTAGTTATAGCTTTTCAACGAGTTCTTCAAGGTTCGACGGGCTGTATCACCCTGATCTCCGTCAAATCCTTGCAAGTTCCGCGTGGGAGTACCTCTGAGCCTTGGCATCCGGGCGCATCGCTGTTGCCTCGTTCAGCTCTGCTCTAGTTATCCTGATCAAGCCTCAATCCCAGCATCCGGGCGCATCGCCGTTGTCTGGATTGAATCTTGTTCTAGTTATCGTCCTTGTCGATTAACTGGTCAAATCGACTGGCACGCCTCCGGAATACCGAGCTTTGGGTAATAGCCCGAGGTGTTCGCAGATCCTGACGCTTTTTGTGTCAACAGTTGTCTAGGACCTTTGTTTTTCTTTGGCCATACTATTAAGGGGGGTATGAGACTAGTAGCTTGACCTACGAGAGGTTAATGTTGTAGGTGTAGTGCACACTTGTCAAACCTAGTCCTACATAGCCTACAAACAACCCTTGAGTGGTTTAGAGCAACCTCCATTCACAAAGTTTTGAAATATTAAGTGATTGAGAGCCTGAAAGAGCGACTAGACCAGTTGCTCTGAAGGGTCCGGACCAATTGGCATTGGTCCGATTGACGAGGGTTTACTCAAAAAGAGTCAGAGAGCGTCCGAAGGTGTCTAGAGAGATTCAGATCAAGTGAAAAGGCTCTGGACTGAGTCCAGGCCCAGGGGTCCAAACCAATGGTGATGGTCTGGAGCAACAAAATAAGGTTCCAAGTTAGGGTTTTGACTCCGGAATGAGTCCGGACCAAGGGTCTGGACCAATGGAGATGGTTCAGACACTCTGGAAACAGTGAGAAGACTGTGCAATTAGAGGGGTCTGGACCTTTGCGAATTGGTCCAGACGACCCGCACTGGCCTATTCCCGAGTGACGTAGATAGTGATTTTTGTGAGTAACGGCTAGTTGGTCAGTTGGGGGTATTTATACTTGTCCAACTCGTCCATACTAGCTCTCTTTCCCATTTAATCAGCTGAGAGAACTTGTGAAATTGCAAGGGAGAGCAAGAGCCTAGTGAGGTGATTGAGATTTAATAATCCATGCTTAGAACCTCATTAGCGGATTATAGAGTGACAATTGTGTATCCATCTTCCTCATTAGACTAGTCTTGGTCAAGTGAGGCTCTTCTACTTGTTACTCATGGTGATCGATAGCACCTAGACGGCTTGGTGGCGATCGGAGGCTTGTTGACCATCCGGAGGCGATTGTAGATGGCCCAACTCTACTTGTGAAAAGTTGTGGGTAATTCACCAGTGCCAAAGCGGCAAAGAATCAGCCCAGAGAGAGGACTTGGTTCTTGCACGGACAAGGGGAACGATACCCTTGCGCGGGTGCTCCAACAAGAACTAGGGGAGTGTCGACTCCTTGATACCTCAACCAAACGTCGATGTGTCAAACTTCCTTTCCCCTTCTCCCTCTCCTTCTCTTGCAATTACTTTCAAGCTCTACTTTCATTTCTCTTGCTATGTTCACGATGATTCTTGATTAGAATTGCTTCTAGGGTGTCTTTGCCTTACATGTTTACCTTGTATAGCTAGAATTTTCACTTGTAGGCACTAGGTGGTAATTGGGATTTGAATAGGTTTTATTTCTGCATAGAAATTTAAGAGAACCCCAATTCACCCCCCCTCTTGGGCATCTTGATCCTTTCAATGGGTATCAGAGCATTGTGCTCTTGAATTAGGCTTCAACGCCTAGAGTAAGATGTCCCATAGGGATGGACCACCACCCTTCTTTGAAGGAGACAAATTTCCATATTGGAAAGTTCATATGGAGGCTTACTTAGAGGCCATGGATGTTGGTGTGCTCAAAGGCACCAACGATGGGTTCCCCAAATCTTTTGATAATAACCCATTTGGTGATGAGGCACATCAAGAGAATTGGAATGCAAAAGCCAAAAATATCATATTTAGAGGCATCTGCAAGGAAGTCTTCAACCGTGTGTGTAATGCCAAAGGCGTGCATGAGTTGTGGACCGCTATTTGTGCTCTTCATAAAGGCACAAAGAGATTGTGAGGAGCACTATCATTTGGTTATTAGCAAAATAAATTTATTTACTATGCTTCCAAAAGAAAATGCAAATGAGATGCACTCACATATTAATATTCTTGTAGAGGAACTCAATGGCCTTGGTCTCACTCAAATGCAACCTTTCGATGTGGTAAGGAAAATCTTGTGTGTGCTTCCAATTGACAAGTACGGACATATTGTCACCGTCCTTCACCAAGGAGATCTCTCAAATGCAACTCCAACACAAATCTTGGGAAGATCAATGATCATTTGATGTATATGCACATCAACAAATCTTAGAAGTCAAACTTGGGTCAGAAAGCATACATGAAAATATTATTAATACTATTACCATCAATGGAAAACAGAAACAACACATCCATCAGGAAAATAAACTAATAGCTCAGTACCAGCAATAGGAAATAGTAATAGTCAATTGACACATAAGCACATAAAAGTAGCGACTATAATTACATAAAAAATATATTAAGAACAAGCCCAAGGCCAGGGCCGTCTCAATAATTTCTAGGGCCCTTGGGCAAGCAACAAAGCCCGATAATCTAATATTTTAATATGACAATTGAAATAGGTATATGACTCCGGCCCTTTTGTGATTCTATGAACTGGTCTTCTTGTTTTTTTTCTTTTCTGAGCACCAGATAAATGTTTCTTTGGCAACATCTAAAAAATATTGAATTAAAAAATTATTTAGAAAATTAGATCAAACTGGCGCCCTATGCCCTGGTCTCTATCCCTATCCTGCTGATAATTGAATTTGGTAACAACAATCTAGGATCACTTACGAGGGCAAAGAACCGTTGAGGAAGACTGAAGACAACAGGCAGGCAGGAACACCGGTGTCCGGCGTGCTAACGTGCAGTTGTGCCAGGGCCTGAGCCGCGCAGGCAGCAGCCTGAACCACCAACGATGACGCCCAACGCACAGCACAGGCATGCCGATGCGGTGACCACGCGCCGCCAGCGAGCCGCGCAGCACGCCGTCACGATCGCGAATAGGAACGCCTCACGTGCGAATAAAATCGAGCACAGGATCAAAGGGATCGTATACGGGCCTGATCGTATATTTACCAAATACATGTACTATGGAGGGGTATACTAATGGGCCCCCATCGTCATGGGCCCATGGCCGTCGCCCTGTTCCCCCCCCCCCCCCCCCCCCCCCCCCTATGACACGGGCCTGCCCAAGGCAATGCTTGGTCAACAAAAGGGAAATCCATGCAAATGAGTATCTAGATGGATAGCTTAGGTAAATTCGTGAAAAGAATACAAAATATATAGACATACAAATCATTGTGTTAGTCAAGGCAACCCATAAATCCGAGTCACTTAAGATGTTTAGAATAATATAAGCGAGTGCTATCCATTAGGCTCATAACCAAAAAAAAAAGGCATTTATTATTTTGGAATAGCACACATCAGCACGCCGGGTGGACGATTCCCTTCCGTAAGCATTGTAAAGAATGGTTGGAAACTCGGAATCATCAAAATAAAGGCAACCAAAAGAGAAGTTATTGGTTCACTTACACTCGAAATTCCAATCTCTAGCTGTACGATGGTTACCGCAATTTCATTAGTGAAATCCGAATTCATTTGCTTCTTCTGTTCTTTTTTCCTGCAAGCACATTCAATCCCCACAAAAAATGATGGTTGGATCTCTCAAACCAATACAAAATAGATACAGAATCTAACAAAACAGTCGGATGCACCTTGCCTGCTTATGCCAACAAACCAATATTGGAAGGGGCATGGTATGGTCATACGGGGATGGCACTAATAAAATTATATTATGAGCTGAGATGTGGACTGAACTCTAACTGCTTAATAAAATTTGAATTCAGAATAACAAAAATGTCTGGCGGGCGTCGCGGACGGGGAAGGCACGGACGCCAGCGTATTCGCGATGAACGAACGGACGCTGGACGGCCGGCCGCTGTTGCTAGCTAGTTGTGCTAGTTGTGATGTACGTAAGTAGCAAATCGAAGACGCCCTCGGCGGTGATGGTGGCGACCTCAAGCGCCTGGCCACGCCCGCCGGCGTCCCCCACGCCCGTGCCGATGGACATGACGAGGAGGTCCTTGATGGTGGTGGCGGCGGGGAACTCGCGCCGGTTGTTGACCACATGCGTGATGACGGCTGCGGTGGGGTTTCCAGCCGGCTGCCGCCGCAGATCCGCGCCGATCCACCACGCCCCCGGCGCCGCCGCCAACCGCGCACGTGGGGCGCACACGTCCCACAGCCGGAAGTCGTGCGTGGGGGATTCCGCGTCGGCGCGCGAGAAGATGAAGGGCGCTCGCGTCGCGAGGTCGTCGCAGGGAACCAGCGCGAGGGCAGGGAGGGAGAGAGGCGTCGGCGTGGGCGAGCGCTGGGATGGAGTAGAGGGGCCTGATTGCTCTCGGGTCCACCACAACCACGCGCGGGCAGAGGCGAGCGAAGCCCCAGGCTGGCGGAGCGGTTGGGCAGCGGGACGCGTATTGCCGGGTGGGTCAAACTTCGGGGTGAATCGAAGGTTGACCGGTATGTTTTAGATGTAGGGACAACAAAACAATATTAAACATATGGATGGTACGATAAGATAACAATACTGTGAAATTAAACATCAGCGTTTAAGTAATATTTAATTCAAAAAATAAAGTTAGTAAAGTTTATACGCAGGCTCAAGAATTCTTATATTATACTATGCATGTGTTGCTACGGAATAACTAATTTTTTTAATTTAAAACACACGGATCACATGATAAAATAACAATAGTGTAATTAAATACAGACATTAAAATAAAAAATCCAAAAAGAAAATTAAGTTCATGAAATTGATAGTCGCGTATATAGTAGACTCACAAACTCTATTGTATAGACCTTGTTGTAATACTACTAAGATAATGATTTATATTGTCATGAAGAAATATCTGATATCTATTTATTTCATGTGCCAATAAATCTACGAATAACTTCCACCGCATGGCCATATCATCCTATACATAAATTCGAGTATACATACGTAAATATTAGTGTCTGTCACATGGGTAATACTACGTATCTTGACAAAATCTCATAAAACATTAAAATAAATTATGTTATACTCACTATATAAATATGTGTGGCAACATTCACCATTAGCAACATATATAATAAGTTAAATCATAGGTATTATCATTGTAAGCGACGGTAAGTAGGAGTTAGTTACCCATCTATGTCAGACATATTTTTCACGGATAAATTTCTATTTAACGATATCCTCGTTTCATCCAGAAATATATGCATTCACTGTGTTCATGTACTCATAGTTACATCCAAGGGTTTGTCTGGCATATATCAGCGTCGCGATGCCTTTACACCAGTCTTCAAGAGATCAAGGGTTATATATGATAAGTGTATTATCTTGCTCATCCATTTTTACGTGCTATCCATCTCAGTCTCTATATAGTAGATTTGATTGATTGGGTAATTTTCTTCTGGATAACGTGCTCCCTTTCCTTTGTTTTATGATGGCAATTTCTTTTTTATTATTATTATTGCATTCCTTTCCTATCTCACATGTCGTGCTCTTTTCTTTGTTTTATCATGTCAATTCAAAAAAAAATCTAATATGCTGTACTTTTACTTATCTCGGATATAATAATCCTCGCATGATTAATCTTAAGTCGTTCAACACCAAATGCGTGTACCGAGTACAATTTTAAATAACTTTACTATATTAGTCTTAAATACTATATCACGAATAATAAATTCACGAATTTTAAATAACACGAATGATACTCGGTCTATAAATAATTTTTCTATTTAATTTTAAAAGATATTTAAAAAAAATTGAAGAAGTAGTATAAATACTTGAACTAAAGAGGTTTAGAGATGCACCTAAAGGTCACCCCTAGGGATAGTACAACTTTTATTAAAAAATTACTCTTATTGCACAATAAAATAATAATTTTACGAAATTAAATACCGATGTTAAAGTAACATTTAATCCGAAAAATAAAGTTCGTGAAATTAACACAACATAGTTAAGAGACCATGGTGTCACAAACCCACCAACTCAGTAAGGGCCGAGCGACACACCTAGCCCATAGCTAAAACAGATTCCAAAACATAGTGCATTAGCCAAGAATTTACGAATAATAAGTATGTTTAAGAGAAAGAAGAATCAATATGGTAAAGATAGAAAGGATAAACAGATCAAGAACTATCAGAATTGTCATGAGCTTTTCCTAAGATACTATTCTCAGTTTGGTATACAATGTCAAATGATTTGTGCATCCACCGGGATAGCAATCCCGACACTAATAGACTTTGATCACATTAGAGAAAATGCTGATGTCAGACCTTAATCTTTGTCCAAGAAAAGTGCAAAGAGTACGCCCTACACCTATTGTCACCTATGTGGCCGGTGTACAGTAGTCACCGATGGTACTTCTTATCCTTGGTCGCTCTTGGAGGCTGCAACTTCATGTCACCATTGAAATTGTAATTGGTGGTAGAAACAGTGCTCTGTTAAGATATCATCATAAGTGAGATTATCAAAACTAAATTTATTTTATTTTTTCTAGACAATCAAACTATCAAATTCAGTACTATAGCAGTCAGAACAGAATATCAATTCTATCGTAGAGTTGAAATCTCCTTTGAAACAAACATGGGATTGAGAGAGTTCCATGAGATGCCAATGCAAAGTCACCATCACTTAATAGGTAATTAACAGTAGGTGATGGTGACTCGGAGAATTAATAAATAGGCAATGCACCACGGCTTTCTTGTTAACTCAGATAATTAAAAAAGCATTATTTTTTTGTTTAGTAAAAAAACATGTGATAGAGAGAAATTGTTGTTTCTTAACTTTTTTCACATCATCACTAATACAATTGCAGAGAGAGGACCACAATCGAAAATCAGTACAGTAATCGAGCCATTCAGCATCAGCCCCCAATGCAGGTTTGAATCATAAACCATATGCAACCTTTGTTCAAATTGAGGAAAGCATGAATCAGAAAGCATAGAGAAGAAAATAATCTAACTTACAGTTTGAAGAATCATGGCCCTATTGATTTCGGTGATTAACGGAAATTAGCGATTATTATGGCTAACGTGTGTTTTGCAGAGGCTATGCGTAGCTTAGCCATAGTGATCAACATGAATGAGCATAAATGGTCATCACTTAGCCCTCAAGATGGATATTGTTTTGGATTTTAAAAAGACATGATGAAGACCCTAGATCGATAGGCTAAGTGTCATAAGGTGATGAAGGACACTTAGAAATAGATAGGGCTTCTATTTGATCTTTGACTGTACTATTAAGAGGGGTTGAGACTAGTAGCTTGACTTAGGAGAGCTTCATGACTTAGGTGTGATGCACATTTGACTTCCTTAGCTCTAAGCAAGCCTATGGTGACCGTAAGATAGCCTATAATAACTTTCATATTCATCGCGACGAAAACCGAAGTTGAGGGAGCTGTTTTCTGAGCGTCGGACGCTGAGGCCCAGGGCGCCGGACGCTGACGTATGTACGCCCTAGCGTCCGGCGACGTTACAGAGAGCTCCAGAGACGTCCATTCTGCGACGGACGCGTCCGTCGCATGGGCGTCGGACGCTCGCGAACGTCCGGGAATATTTTCTCAGAAACCCGAGAGCAGGACGTGAACAGGAACTAACCGTTGGGGCTAACGACGGAGCGTCCGTCGCCAACTTGAAATGTCAGCCCGAGGCAGTTTTCTGGAGGGCTATTTATAGCTCCTCACACTTCTCTCTCACCTTGCCTTTGCTCATTTCGATTGCTGAAGTTCGTGAGAAGGTTGGGAAGAGAGCAAAAGCCCTAGAGAGAGAGAGAGTGATTCGTGAATCCATCCATCCTTTCCTCTAGTTCATTCAAGAGTTCAAGTGTGCATCCTCTAGTTGTGAAGCTTGAGTGAGTCAAGCGAAGATCAAGGCTTGTTACTCTTGGTGATCGACATCACCTAGACGGTACGGTGGTGCTTAGAGGAAGGTGATCGTCGGGAAGATTGTCGGCGGCCCTTCTCCATCGACTTGTGATCGGTCGATTGTGGGCGATTCACCGAGCCGGAGTGGCAAAGAATCAGTCCGTAGAGAGCACTCCATCGACTTGTGATCGGTCGGTTGTGGGCGATTCACCAAGCCGGAGTGGCAAAGAATCAGCCCGTAGAGAGCACTCATCCCTTGCGCGGGATTGAGGGGAGCTATCCCCGAGGTATTGTGGGCGATTCACCAAGCCGGAGTGGAATCAGCCCGTAGAGAGCACTCATCTCTTGCGCGGGATTGAGGGGAGCTATCGAGAGCTCGGCAAAACATCGCCGTGTCAAGCATCTCTTTCCCTAACTCTTTTAGACCGAATTACTTTCCGCACTTGTCTTTCAATTCTTACTAGAATTGTGTGTTAGGGTGCGCAGCAGAATTCGGCCCGACTCGTTATACCCACGAGCCGGCGCCCCTCGGGCCCAGGTCCACCGGAGCCCACAAACATATCAGGCCTTAGGCCTAACTCAACCCAAAAGACTAGCCTGATAGGTGAGGGCTGCCCCCGCCTTATATGTTGTGCTCCCCCACCATCAATTACCGATGTGGGACTAAACCCAACATTGTGTAGGAAGGTTTCGTTTTCTTTTGGCTTGCTACCACTTTCTAGCTAGGACACACGATCGATAGGCACTAGAGGGTTAATTGACTCTTGATAGGTTTAATTCTTGTCTAGAAATTAAAAAGAGCCCAATTCAGCTCCCTCTTAAGTATCTTGATCCTTTCACAGTTGGCTGGGTATAATCACATAGTTGCACATGTATGCATTTGCAGCAGACCATGCTGACTGTCGCCGCTGCTGCGGACTATCAAAACTATCTGGACAAGAACATAAACCGCAAAGCTACAAGGATGAGAAATACCAAGACAATCCTGACTCCAATATAGACCACCACCTGTTCATCCATCGCAGGCACGGGCTGCCAGCACAAAGGCCAAAACAATCCTCCAGGAGATGGTGACTCGGATAATTAACAAATAGGCAATGCACCACCGCTTTTTTTGTTTACTCAGATAATTAAAAAGCACCATATTTTTTTTTGGGATTTTCTTCTTAATTTTTGTTTGATTAGATTAATACATCTTCTCTCCTTATATATAGTTTACTTGACTCCTAAGCAAGCAAGCCTTATCTCTAATTAACCCTAATACTAACGGGTTGTATCGCAAACCCAGGCCCAATAGGCCCATGACGTAGTCTAACATTTGTAGATAGTTTTCAAATATAGCCAATTAGACCAGTAATGAAGACCGAATTATTTGTTCACAGATTACAGAGTAATAAGAGTGTGAAAATAAGTCGGCAACAAAATATTAGTCAACTATACCTAAAGTTTACTAAGAAAAAATTGTGCAGCAGAGTTGGGACTTCACTGGTACATACCAATCTGCAGTCATGTTATCCTCAGTGTGCATTTGCACCTAAAGTTTTCTAAGCAAAAAAAAAAGCTTGACGGTATTTATAGCTTCAAAGATGGCTTCGCCAGAGTTTTTTTTTGGAATGGAAAACTACCCATTAGTAGAACATGCAGAAGCACCCCGGCAGTCCGATTTTGTTAACGTCAGCCCAAGTGATCCAATTTCGTCTGCATCTAACCAATAATTGATGATAAAAAGGAAAGTAAAAAGGAAATAAAAAATAAAAAATCAAGTAGGACTGAAGTTATTTTTGTGATCAAAGAAAATGCAGAGGTGCTATGTTCATTTCATTAAAGAATATAAGAAAAACAAAACCTAGACATGCTGTCCTTTTTTCTACACTACAAGAACCCTCACTCTAAGATGATACTGACAGAAGTGAAAGAGAACCAATATAGTTTTAAACATCATGCATACAGACTGGACAAAATTTATCATGCATACAGACTAATTCAGTCATTGTATATAGGTAGTACAATATAGCTAGCATCGACATTTGCACAAATAGGTAAACTTTGAATTAACATATAAACTTCTACAGGCTACCTTGTTAATTATGATCTCTCACCCAATCAAAATATCTCCATATTTAAATTGGCTTAATTACTGTAAGGAACAACATACTCCTAGAGAAATATCAAACTGAAGCATCAGATACACTAATCTAAAATTGTTCTTCGAAAGTTTACAAAACAAGACATCTAGTGCAGATACTATCAAAATAGCAGCAATTTTAGTCATTGATTGTCCAACACTGACCTTATCGTGATCACATTGCGGGCACCGATAATTCATTGCCTCTATGTTGATTTTAGCAATTACAAATAGATTAACTATTCATTGGAGATTCATTGAAATCTGATTAGCACAACTACGAGGCATACCATTGGAACTGAAACATGAACATATTAATCTTGTATGGCTTTGTGGCAAAATGCTCTTCTATTGGGAATTGAAAGATGCAACATATCTTTTGGAATGTACCTGAATGAGGTTCACTGAAATCCGTGGAGGGGGCGCCGGGGGCCGGGGAGGAAGGCGGGCGTGGCTGTGGATGCGAACGTCCGCTCCGGGGGCGGGGCCGGGGCGGCGGTCGTCCGCGCCGGGCGTGGCAGTGGAGGAAGGCGGGTGTCGGCTCGGGGGCGTGGAGGGCCGGGGAGGAAGGCGGGCGTGGAGGGTGTGTCGAGGCGTGCGTGGAGGGAGCGGTTGCCGGGGGCGTGGACGTCGTGGGCCGGGGAGGCGAGGCGTGCGTTGAGGCGGGCGTGGAGACGGTTGCCGGGGTCGTGGGCGTCGGGGGGCGGGACTGAGGTGGCCGGGTGAATCCATTCACCCACGATTCACCCACGCAGACGATAGCATTCCGCATGTTGTAGTTGTAGAGATAGAGATAGAGACTTAGCTACGCATTGTGTTTTTTTGGACCTCAATAATTTAGGGTCTGGGCCATTACACCCTAGTTGTGCCTTGCTGTTTTTTAGAGGCCAACGGTATTTAGTCTATTTTTTCTCTCTAAACTTTAAAACTAGACAAATCATCTCCTCAACTTTTGAAACCTTGCGTTTTCCCTCTCTGGCCCTATTATAAGCGGTTTTAAAGGTGATTTTGTCTTTTTCTTTTTTTACTTATTTCGACTAAATCTTTAAAAAAATCATAGTAAATCATAAAAAGAATCATAAAATAGGAAGTCTAATTTTATTGAACTCTATATGAGTAGATCTACACAGTGAATATATAATATGGTATGCTTTAGTATAATTTTTTTGTTGTAGATTTAGGTTTATTCTTTTATATAATTAATTTGAGTAATTCATAATTGTAGCTTCTATACTCCAATTGTTGTGAAATTTTATAGGTGGACTAGTTTTTGTATGCTTAACTACAGTTAAAAATTTATACTCATTGAATAAGTATAAATTAGTTATAGATTTATTTAATGTTTATGCTTGTTAAATCTAAATAAATTAATAACTAATTTATATCGGATCCAATTAGTATGAAATTTTTATTGTAGTTTAAGCATACAATATTTAGGCCACGATAAAAAATGTCATAAAAATGAGACCATGGAATTTGTAATTATGAATTATTCAAATTAATTACATAAAAGAATATATCTAAATCTATAGCAAACAAAAATTGTACAAAAATATATCATATTATATGTTTATTGTGTATCCTACTCATGTGGATTCCAATAAAATTTTATTTTCCATTTTATGATTTTTTTGTGATTTATTATGATTTTTTAAAGTTTCAACCAAAATAAATAGAATATAATACAAAACCGCCTTCAAACCCGCTTGTAACCAGGCCAGAGAGCTAAAATTCACGGTTTCAATAGTTGAAGGCCGCGGTTTGCCTGGTTTTATAGTTTAGGGAGGTAAAATAGAGTTTCACAAAAGTTGGAGGAGGAAAAAATGGACTTTTTTTCTAAATAAAAAGGATGGTGTTATAAAAAAAACAGTACATATTCGTAAATGAGGGCAAAAACATCCTTACAAGTGCCACTTAACATGTTAACATGCAGTGTTATGTTGGGAATGAAAGTTGAATCACATGTTAAATAGGAAAAATTTGAAATCAGTCATTGGATTTTCAAATGGTGATTTATTTTTTTATTATTATTTTGACCGAAGTCAGTAGGGGAAACCCCAACCTATTTTTTTGTATTTTTTTATTCCAGACCTATTTTTATTATTATTATGAACACCCTATTTAACTTCTCGTGGATGCTGAATTTGAGACCCCAACATACCATTCAAAAGAATTATCGGGCCGGGGTGGCTGGGAAGAAGAGGAATATGCGATTGCACGAGTGTGAAAATAGACGGCTATAGATGTTAGGTGATAAATAAAAGGTTCTCTCATGCATGATGCTAATGTCTAGCTATAGCCAAAGAGACGCCTATAGTGAGCTATGTGTTTCCTTATTAAATTGGACCACTTCCTTTCGAGACCCAACGTCTCCAAAATTTCCTAAAGAAATTTGCCATGATAATTTGGCAAACTTTACAACTTAAGTGGCTTGGGTAATACACCATGGATATTTCAACCATTCGTTGTAATGTTTAGGGTGGAAAAAAGAGAAGAACGAAATGACCTCTAAAGAGGGCTGGGTCAAGTGCCCTTCTTTAAAAAAAAAAGGAATGAAAATACAATATAATATTTTATTTCGCGAACCAAACAAATTATAATAAACATGAGATTGATCCGTCATACGGGATTTTAGTAATAGATGAAACCCCAAATTCTCAAAGAAAAATAGATGAAACCCGCACCGATAAAAAACCATATATTATTTCACAAATAAAATTTGGCAACAGCCTAACTTATTAGGCATGTTAGGACATTTTTCTCTCACATCCTAACGCATCCGCCTGATTATCTACCATCAGCGGCACATAAGGGGGGAGGAAAAAAAAGTGGTTCGGACAATTGTTCTCACTCTCTTCCATTTTGTCATGGTAATTTGGCCCACCACCGGCCACCGCGCACATGATGACATAACACTCGGTCTGGGCATATTTTCACCTAAAACCGAAAACCGAACCGAACTGAACCGAACGCGAACGGAAATGTCAGTTTTTGATTTTTCGGTTCGGTTTCGATTTCCAGTCCTGTACTTCGGTGTCGGCTTCGGCTTCGGTTTGTATCCCAAGCCGAACCGAGGAACCAAAATTAGGAGGCATTCTATCGCAAACTGTAACTCAGGTGCGAGTCGGCGAGTCTAGCCCACCAGCCATCAGCCCAGTTACTCCACGACCCACCACTCCACTAGAGTCCAGCACTACCCGACTCCCTCTCCTTCTCCTAGTCTCCCTCGTTGCACAATCGCACAGCCCAACAGCCGAGTCCCTTCTCTCTCTCTCCAATCTCCATTCACTCCTAACCCTAGCTAACCCAGCATCCCAGCCGGCGGATCGAAGGCGGCGAGCCGACGATGGCGCCGCGTGATGCACCCCGCAGTCCCGCACCTAGTCCGACGGGCGATGTCGGTCGTGAGGTGGCGCGACAGCGACGCGGAAGACGCCGGTCATGAGGGTGGAGTGGAGGCGCTGCCAACGGCCGCGCGTGGTTCAAATCCGACAGCTGGGCGGCGAGCCAGGTGAGCTAGGCGGCCAGCGGCGGGCGGCAGCAGTCGACCTCGTCAGAGCAGCCGATCAACCGAGCAGTCGCGCCGCCGAATCCCGAAGCCGTTCTGAATCCTTGTCTGTGTGCTGTTGCATCGGTTTATTTGGTTTAAACCGAAAAAACCGAAACCAAAATTATCGGTTTCTGGTTTTTTTACAAACCGATCGGTGCTCATTTTCTGGAAACCAAAGTTCGAGGAAACCGAACAAACTGAACCGAACTGTCGGTTTAAACCGAACGCCCAGTGACATAACACAGCCTGCTTCCGAGGCCCGACTGCCCGAGCGAGGTCCGTCGCCACCACGGAACTGCAAGGGACCCAATGCAGCGTCCTCGCCTCCACGGCCAGTGATGCGGCTGAGCTTCGAGGCTGCCCGCCGCAGCGTCGAACTCCGCCGATCGAACGGTGATGGCGTACTCGTACGGTCCGGTGGGCGCCAGCGATCGATGCGGCTGAGAGTAAGGTGACTGGGTTGTCCGGTGGTGCCTTGACGCAGATCGACGACGTGAAGGGCATCACGCGGCGTGATCAATCGCGTGGGTGCCCGTGGCCGCGGTGCCATGCCGAGCCAGCCACTCAGCCTGGGTGTTCGGTTAACCGAAACCGATCGGTTCGGTTCCTCGGTTCTTGACACAAATTTGGTTCTATAAAATCAGGAACCGATCGGTTCTTTGCAACACCTGGAACCAAGCAAATTCGGTTTCGGTTAGTTCGGTTTGGTTTCGGTTCCGACCGAACTAACCGAAATTTACACAAACAACAAAAAATAATTAGAAAAAAATATGGAAACAATATTTTTAAAAGGTATGATGCCAAGATTAAAAAAATACGATGATGTGAGGCTATGAAATTGTGTCATCGGTCTTTTATATCTAGGATTAAGATGGTATTAGATCTAAATTGTAAATTTTATTGTAATTCTTTGTAAATTTCGGTTATTTCGGTTAACCGAGCTTAGGAACCGAAATTTGATCGGTTAGTTTGGTTCCTGAGAATTGAGAACCAAACTACTAACTGAAATTTCGGTTTCGGTTCCGGTTATTTTGGTTTTTTATCCCAGACTCAGCCACCATCAAGCCACGCCGCCCCATAGAGAGCCTATGACGTAGGCACCACGGCCGCCCACAGTTCGACACCACAGTTCTTGGGCCTCATGTTGTTGGGCCTCAAAACAGTACTTGGGTACGCTGGAGAATGAATATAAACAGAGGACCGCGGTCTTCTTCTTCCCCACCAACGGCAACCGGCCACCGCACCGAGCCCGCCAAGAACCTGCCACCCGCCCACCACCCTCGCCGGTAAGCGCCACCACCTCATATCCATCTCAATCCCCGTCATCGCCTTCACCTCTCCAATCCACTCCCGTGCTCAACACATCCGCTGCAGGAAGGTCTTCTTCTTGATCGCCGGGAATCGGGATGTCGAACCGCAAGAACAAGAAGTGCTCCAGCGCGGTCCCGCGCAAGGAATCTCTCGGGGAGGTGTGGAGGCTGTACCGCATCACCATGGCGTGGCTTCGCCACCTTTCCGCAGCTCTGCGCCAGGCATTTGCACCCGCCGGCGCCGTGGTGGCCAGCAGCACCGCGCTCATCGTGAACAAGACCCGGGTCGGAGATGGCGTGCCGCGGACGCGCGAGCGAGTTGAAGGCAGCCGCGACTTCATCGCCGTGTCCGCGCCGGTTTACGAGGCCACCGATTCTGCTCCGCTCCTGGCGCCGAGCCCAGCGACTCGGCCACCGCCGACGGGCGCCAAGAACCGCTCGTCCACTCCGCCACCGTCGACGGGCGCCAAGAACCGCTCGTCCACTCCGCCACCGCCTACGGGCGCCAAGAACCGCTCGTCTGGGTCCGAAGCCAGCTGCTCCGCGTCCGCGACCTCATCCAATTCGCTCGACTCTGCTCCGCGCTCGCCGCCGAAGCTGACGAATTCGTCCCCGCCGACGGTCGCCGAGAACACCGTCTCGCAAGCCAGCGGCGACTTCATCGCCGTGCCCGCTCCCGCTTACAAGCCCAGCGACTCTTCCCCGCGACTGGCGCTGAGCCCAGCGACTCAGCCACCGCCGACGGGCGCCAAGAACAGCTCGTCGACTCCGCCACCGCCGACGGGCACCAAGAATTTCACGTCTGGGTCCCAAACCAGCTGCCCCGCGTCCGCGGCCGCCTCCAAATCGCGCGAGCACCCACCGACGGTTGCCAAGTACTCCACCACGGCCGGACCCAAGAAATCGTGGAACTCAGGTCTGCTATCTGAAATTCTGAATGCTGGCTGTTTGTTCCACGGTTTTGGGATTTGGCCCGAGAAACTAGAAACCGGCTCAAAAGCAGCCCACATACACTAGTACATGTACAAAATGCTTAATTTAGCCCATTTCTCATCCTGTTGTCAAATGACCTTGCTGTCTGGGCCAAATTTTGTTTAGATTTGTTCAAATTTCATTCAAATTTGGCTTGTTTGACCAGTCAACACAGCTGAAAACCGGACCGAAATTGTTTATCTATTGCAGGGCTTAACCAAAAGGCAGAGCCATTTTCTGATGGCTACCATCTCAACTCCTTGTTTGAGGAAGACGGATGTTTTGTGCTAGACGAATATGTCTTGATCTATGCCAGGTTCTGTTCCAAGAGGGCGGCCTCCCTAGTAAGCAAAAGAGAGATATGCCATATTTGTTACTTTGAACATGGCAAAGTTCTCACCTTCAAGAAAGAGGAGGTATATTAAAGCTCTTGATCTTACAAATTCCATGTATCTTTCATAGCAATTTTTCATGTGCATATGTTACACTTTCAATAGTTTGAGAAGCACTCTTCGAGTATCCACAAAAATGGTGTGTTTCTATGTGAAAAGAAAGGATGCTTTATGAGGACATCTTCAGTGGGAGATGCTGGCCGCCACCACTACTTCTGCCATCAGAAACATAATGGTAATTTTAGTTGCTGCAAAATTGTTGTTGTCTTTCTCTATTTTTTTTTTCAGACTAACCCATTGATTGCTTTTTTAATCTTATAGACTGGTGGATTCAATATATAAAGCTGTATGGGGAAGTGTGAGCACACAAATCTCATCAAGTCTGTGCACTGATATGGACCATCGTTTCCACTTTTTTGCATCATCTGTGCAAGATTGATATATTGTCAGTCTTGTGACATGCATTTGCTGTAACAGACATTTCTGGATGTTGTATATACATGCTATGCATGTGGTCAATATATGTGGTCTTGGCTGAGCGTTGTGTTGATAAACTTGTTCCAAACATGATTTGTCACACTTAGGCCTTGTTCGGTAGCTGGGGATCCAATCCCAGCCGGAATGATTCCTAGGCATGGATCCAGTGAATCCATCCATCTCACTAGATCCTGTTCTGGTTTAATTCCAACCGGTTTTCAATCCATGTCATACAAATCCACTTTTGGAGCCTCCAGTGGACACAAAATATATAATACATCTTTTCTTAGCACTAGTTAACAAATGATTCCAGCACTAGCACACTAAGGCAACACATTTCAGTATTTGTGCAGCTCAGGCAACACATTCCAGCATTCCACGGAAATAGAGCACATTCTGGTTTTGCATTCAAATATAAAAAAGTGAACAACTCAAGGTGAAAATTTCACTGGACATCATGCTCGTATTACTAGAACTCCTCAACCGAAACAAGCTCTATTTAGTCCACTATGATGGTGAAATGAGATGGATAAGGTACAACTTAGATCTTGAATCCTCTTCTTCTCCTCCTCCTCCTTATCAGATGTGTTATTGACCTGCACATAATAGACTGCATGTAAGTTGCTCAATTTATGTACCTTTGTTAGGCATCCTGAAAAAACAAGCCAAAATAAGATTCTAGTAATACCTACTACCAGTTTTCCACTGTTAATGTTGTCACAGTCAGAGACAGAACGGGGACATGAGTCAACATCAAAATAAATTTCTCTTCCAAATTCTAGCTGCTGGCTTCACCCAGCTTCAGGGCTACATACATGTGTACTATGTATGTATGTAGAACTCTATTATGTATACGAATTTATATATGTATGTATGTCTGTTATGCCCTTGTACCACATCCAACAATGACATGTCATCCTTATATATAGTTGCTTCTGACATTAACAAGAGAGAGGGAAAAAGAAAGTAGAAGAAGAAGTATGATAAACCCTCTTCAAGTCCAGCAATGGCCATACAGATAGTAGTCTTGCATATGCATAGCATAAATGCAAGGGAATAAATCAAAAATTAATACAATGTAAAATACTTCTCTCACATCAAACATTTAAGTCAATACAATTTATTCTTTCATTCACTCATATCTTAACCACAGTTGTATGCACCATTGCATATAACCAATAATATGCAATGGTGCATACACACAATATTAACACTAAGTTTTAATTGTTGTCAAAAAAAACACTAAGTTTTAATAAATCTGCTGCACATTAATCCCATTTATTTATACATGGAATTTGCTTTTAAGTAAATAAATAACCTTATGCAGCATAATCTGTACGAAATCAATGTACCACTAATCCAAACAAAAGAAGATGCTGTTAGCTTAAAGATTATATTGACGTATCAAAACTCGGTGACATAAGACTAGTGAGCAAATCCCAGAGCACTGAAACATACTTCCTCTAACCCACTAACAATATGTACAACTCCAAGTGTGGAAAGTAATGAAATCATAGAAAGTACTATCTTGCAGATACTTCTATGATGGGCTAGCCCTTCAAAGGAATAACCAAAGCATGAGTGACAGTCTTTTTCTGATGCTTTTTGGTTCTCCGAGGATAGATATATACGAGTCATGAGGGGCATCAATTGCTACCCGGCCGGCTCTGAACTGAACTGAAATGGAACCCGGTCACTGTTGTCACTGCATATGAATCTTGCTCATGTGCATATCTTTTAACACTAATCATTATATCTGCATAATAAATCAATCCGATATTTTCTGAATCTGAAACGGCACCATTCACTGTTACAGCTACCAAGATGTTTTCTTCAAGTACTAATAAGTTCAGCTCCTTATGATTTTGTACACGGTTTCCCTTTTGCAATGGATTTGAAGTGCCTAAAGCCGTACGCGACCTCGAGTGTGGAGCACGACTAGCGGAGGAGGCTTTTTGTGGATGGACAGGACGGGCAGTGAGGGAGGCCTAGCTCAAGAAACTCGTTTCAAAGTCAGAACATGTCGTTTCAAGGTGCCTAGCTCAAGAAACGACGGCCATTGGTAACCTCAAGAACAAGAAACGTGAAGGACCACTAGCCTGAAACTTCAGTTCAGTAGGCAATAAAAAAACACTGGGCACAGCAGGGACCACTACCCTGAAACTTCTATTGCTCCTACACACCACACTACAGTAGTCTCCCTTCACTTCACCTTCAGCTTGCAGCATCGGTCGTTTCAGCAGCTGTTGAGCAGTAGCAGCATGGAGCACTCGTTTGCAAGATGCTCCAATTCTGTGTTGTGCCCTTGCTTGCTTTTGCTTGACGCTGACAGTTCGTTTATTTGGGTGCTCATACACGCGGGGCTGCAGTCTGGCACAAGCTCAAGGCGAGTGGGTCGTCTGTCAGAAGGGCAGCAGCAGGCCGAGGCCGAGGCGAGCGGTGCCGGCCGCCCACGACGCCGCCGCCGTCGTCCGCTAGCAGCTGCGTCACGGATGGGTTGAACTCGGACCTGGACGAGGTCAGCAGCTAGCTAGCGGAGCCAGCACCACCCCAGCCAGACCGGCAAGCAAGAACCTAGCGAAACCCTAGCACCAGGGAGAGAAGAGTGCAAGAGGACGAGGGCTTACCGGCGAGAAGGCGGCGGAGATCGTGGATGTTCGATGGGTAGCGGTCGCCGTCCCCTCGTGCTGCGCCTCGCCGTCGCCTCCCCTCCCCTCGGCCTCACCGCGTCCAGGCTCCGGCTTCGTTCCGGGCCGAGGAGTGGAGGAATTCGCCCGGATTGACCCAGTTTGGTTCCGGGCCAAATCTAACCGAACGGCCAAACCCGGCCCAACCTGACAGTAGGCTACTTATGGCTAATTCAAGTGTAATTGCATTGAAATCACTATAGGGGATTTCATCCCTACTATACTTTCAAGTAAAGAGTACCTAATAATCAAACTAAGAAGAACTAGATGGCTTTACAGTAAGAAGAAAAAAGGCACCCAAAGTTGCCTTAACATGAAGTCGAACTTGGGTCAGAAAACGTACTTAAAATATTATTTATCCTATTACTATCAATGGCATACAGCAACCGCAGATCCGTCAAAAGGTGCTCTCAGAAAAATAATTAAAAGCAATGAGGAAATAGTAATAGTCAACTGACCAGAAATAAAGCACATAAATGTATGTCGACTATATATTACATAAAAACTATATTAAGAACATGCCCAAGGCAATGCTTGGTCAACAAAAGGGAAATCCACGCAAATGCAAATCTACATGGACAACTTAGGTAAATTCATGAAAAGAAGACAAAAAAAATATATGGACATACAAATCACTGTGGAGGTGAACCTACATAGGAAGAAATTAGGGTTTTATGCTTTGATATAACATAAATGTTCACTGAAACTTTTCTCAACTTTTTAAATTCTTTAAGAGCACAACAAAAAGAAAATTGTGGGGGGCAAAAAGTACCAGGGGACCATGAAAGCCCCCCATATCTTCGACAAGGGCAATGGCCCAAATAAAATAATAAGACAACTTGGCCCACTACGCCTAAGCAGGCCAAAGGCCCAGATGAACTGAACAAGGCCACGCAGGTCCGAACTTCTTATCAAGAGTCCCCCATTCGCTCGACAATCCCCGAGGGTTAAGAGACTCGCCACTGTAGCGTCTGCCTCGCCCAACCCCCGAAGGGTCGGGAGACTCGCTATAGCGGCGTCCAGCTCGTCCGACCTCCCGGAGGGTTGGAATCGTGACTCAACGGAGAAGATCAACCTCCCCCCCCCCCCCCACCACCCGAGGGTCGGAGAAGTAGCTTCGACCATTTCCGCCTCGCCCGACCCCCGGAGGATCGGACGTGACACGTTGGAGGCCTCTGCCCCGACCGACCCCTCGGTCGTCCTTTCCGTCTCGCCCGACGGGAAGGCTTCTCGCATAAGAAGTATGTTACGGAGGGAACATGGAAAAGCGCCTGCCTTTCCTTCAACTGCTCCGGCATGGCAAAAAGCCAATAGGGTCCCCGCATGGGACGAGCTCCCCTCCCACCATGACGAAGCACGACGCACGCACGACACAGTAGTGGACGACTATTCTGCCACTATGCTACGTACTTACGACGCCATTGTCCCATCTCGCACGACGTTCCCTTCTTCCCACAGGGTGAAAAGGATGGGACGGGCCACTCCTCATGTTGGTTCAGAACAGGAGCCACCATGCCGAGAATAGGAGCCACCACACTGAGAACAGGAGCCGCCATTCTAAGAACTTGAGTCGTTGTGTCCATCTCCATTCCCCGCATTGAAGCCATGACGTCGACTACTACGGGGAGCCATGCCCGCTTTTAGAAGCATGTTCGGCGGAAGGGGAGTACGGCATCAACCTCTCTCACTCTCTCTCCGGCACCCAATTTGTAACCATGGCCCTCCCTATGACTATAATGGGAGAGCCGGGGACCCCGACAGGGGGAATTTGTTTTAGCATATAGAACTCCACATACACACACACACAATTCCACAGAGACTTGGGAGCCCGCTTGCTCTCTCGCCACCATTGTAGCCCCCTTCTACAATAGAAAGAGCTAGCATCGCGAAGCTGACACTGGACGTAGGGACATTCTGCCCGAAGCAGTATAAACCCCTGTGAATCTAGCTCACCATCCGAGCCCGGACGGATAACTATAAATTTACTAGTTGGTGTTTGGTACCCGGTTTACGGAACACCGACAGTTGGCGTGCCAGTTAGGGGGATTATGTGCGTCATATCGGGCTTCGGATGACCCCAAAAACTGACTAAGTGGTAGGTTGATGGGGCATGATTGCCCCAAAAACTGACTAAGGATATGGGGCATGATTGCCCCAAAAACTTACTAAGTGGTAGGTTGATATTGGTCAAACATTCCAGCAATGGAGAAGAAAGGAAAGGGGTAAGGGTAAGAGAAGAAGCTCTAGGCTATGCTCCCAAGCGCGACAACAAATATCTTCTACAGTGTAAATGTGTAGTATGTGAAGATGTTTGTACGTCAGCCATCAAAAGCCACACCCCATGTGCAGCAGTCTGTGGCAAGTCAAAGAGTGTGGCGTAAGAATTGCTCTCCACAAGGTTTGGCGAGACTACAAGAACAAAAAGTTTGTATCACCTGTGGCTGCCAACGTTGGATTCCGAATCAAACAACGGAGAAAAAAATATGTGGCACGCCGCACCTGTGGCTTGGCAAGATGAGGCAGCCAACCAATAACAACCCCTATTTCTCGCTTCCTGGCACAAGGCCATGGTGTGATCATACTGAAAACACCGAGCACGTAAAAAAAGCGATCAAATTAATAAACATTGTTGTGTTATCATGCCACTAATCACCTCAAACCCATTCCAATTTGGTTGTGTTTTATTAGCTAATGCTGATTTTTTGGGTACAACATAAGATGGCAGCCTTTCATGTTTAGATGAAACTTGTACACGAAAAAATGACAAATGCACATAGGCAGCATGCTATTGAATACATAGGGAAAGATGTATGCAGCAAAATACTACATAGAAACACCTTGTGCATGCATCTATTTGCGTGATAAACCTATTCGCCTTGGATTTGGAACTAACCAAACTGGCGCTGGCCAGTTGGACCAAAGCTGAGGAGATACTATTTCCTCGGTGCTATTACATTCCGAGTCAAATACACCAACATCACGACGTCTATTCTTGAAATACATATTATATGGCCCGTCATCAGTGAAGTAGACATGATTTGCCTTGAGCTGCGGATATTCTTGGGCATGGAGGCAAAGTGATTGGTTGTGCCCAAGAAACAGCACATTATTCGCACCCAAGCTAGTTATTTCAACAAATTTTTTTGATGTTGGTTCCACTTTATGAACTTTGATCATGGAGGTAACGTACACAAGTGACTCAGGATCAAAATCTGAATCATATTCATCATCTTCTTCGTCGTCCCCTTGTGGTGTACTAGTGTCGTAGTCAGACCTCCACATTTGCAGCAGCTCACCACATGAAGATTGAACAATGTAAATCGTCTCGTCATAGATTTCTTTAACCCTATCCAAAAAAATCTTGTGTGTGACTGCAGGGGCGGTAGCACCAAGATCAAATTCATGGATTTGTCCTACTTTAGTGCAGGCATACAGCAACTGGCCATGAACTAAACAATCTTCATACCAATCGCCTATTGGCAACCAAGTCCACTTATCATCCCCTGCCCTTGCAAACGAAAGCTGCATGTGTGGGTTATGGATGAGCACCACAAAATAGTCTCCTCCTGTGGAAGGATCCGAAGACAGAAATGCCTTGTTAAAGAGGATGTTACGCAGCTCACTGAGATCATCAAAGACGGACGGTGATTCGTCAAGTATCCGCTCTCCAGTGTACCACCAGTACTCGTAACCGCAAACGACTCCAGCATCATTGAAGATTGCCTTGACATGCTCAATGGTGGTGACCGATGGCAAGGCAATCTGGTCGCCAGTGATGGGGTTGACGATGTGCAACTCAGACCTCTCATCGGCGGTGATGATCCAACCATATGATGAGCCAATGATATACCTGCTACGGATAGGCGGGTCCGGCAGAGTCAACGTGTAGGCCTTCTTCTCGGCAAGGCTGTACAGACACGCCGCACTTGCGCCGGCAGATTCAGAGGTGTAGAGAAGGCACGGTGTCTGCTGCGGTTTGTGAGATCCACTGTCGCATATGCTGGTGTATGCGGCATGCCATGAGGAGCAGACTGATCCAGCGCGCACAAGGTCAGGTACCTCCAGGGTAGCAAAGATAAGCCACAGCACATCCAGCGGCAGGTCCTCCGGCGATTTCTCTGTCAGTTTGGAACCAAATAGAGTACTGCTGATCTTAGATGCTATCAATCGCGATTTTTTCATCAGCTTAGTGCTGCTAATCTTGGATACTATTAATCGCAATTTCTCCATCAGCTTCAAATCCAATAGAGTAGTGCTGCTGAACTTAGACGCCATAAATCGAAAATCACAAAGAGTATATTGTCCTCAATACTCAGATCAGATCCCCAACGTCGTCAATATCGTGGAACTGGCGATCCTGCTCTCCTTTCTAGCCGATGAGGGTGGGGTGCCATCAAGGTGAACTTATATAGGCCACAGCAGGCCTTCCAAATCAGAATCGGAGTAGGTTTAGGTTCCGTATCAGGGGCGGACTCTGGCCGTGTGCAGCCTAACCCGATTTTCATACCCTGTATATGAGAAAAGGACTACTTTTGAGACAGCATAGGCAAAACCAGGTATTTACTGTGCTTTGTTAACCAACGAGATCCAAGTCCTCCGTTTTGTTTCTCGAGCCTGCTATGCTCATCCATGTCTTCTCCGACGTGTAAACTCCTGCTTTTGGTACATTTTTTTTTTGAGTGAATAAAAATCGATCTGCTCTAAGGCTCTCATTTTGAAATACTTGCAGGGCTTCATCTCTCCTTTTGTAACTAGTACCATTCAGTTCAATGATTATAGTTCAGGTAGTTGACTTAATTGAAACACCAGGGAGAGGCTCAAAGGACAGTTACATACTTTCAGTTGCCGTTTTTCACAAAGGCATTATCTGGAGGGCAACGCCATACCATGAAAGCTTGCTCACATTAAAGAAGAAATAGTTTGAGCCGGATTACATATATAATATAATAATTGATCTCAGACAAAACTATGGTAGGGCAGGAACCTAACAGTCATCCCCAGGAGATAACTGTTATCTATGGCTAAACAAACAACAAAATCAGGCACGTGCATCCAGCTAACTTCTTTCAAACCGAACATGGGTGTTGCTGGCGGCGAATCTTGATGACGAGAACCCATGTTTCTTAGTGTTGGGTGAATAATTCGAGTTCGGTGACGGTGTACCATAGTTGTGACTTCGTGAATACTGGGGAGTGAAATAGTCATCACCAGACAAGAATTGATGATTTGTGTAAGACTTCTTGGGAGTAGATGGAGAACCCCACCCATTGGATTTGTACTTCTTCAATGGTAGATCATCACCACCAGTCCACCCACCCTCGATTTGGATTTATGATGAGGTGTGTCCATTCTTTCCTCAAAATGGGGGCTTTTCCTTTTGCTTGTTTTATGGGAATCATGAGAAGCTGATCTAGCACTGGAATCTTTTTTCCATTTTTCCTTCCTTTGACTGTGTGATGATGACTTGCCTTTCGACCGATCGGACTGCAGAAAAAAAAAGAACAGGAACTTAAATACAGGTAACTACTGTTACTGGAAGGTAATTTGTGGGATGCTTATGACAACCTTGGCATTCTTTGTGCAGCCACGTGCAAAGTGACCTTCCTCACCACATTTGTAGCATAGGGTTGGAGTTGTGACAGCATAAGTTTCCCTGCGTTGCTTGGCACATCCCTATAATAGAAGGTCCAATGTTAAGCACCTACCATGAGTGGCAACAGTAAAAAATAGATGACTTACAATAAGCATTAAAACTTACCAGACCAGAATGACCAGATTGGGCACAATTATAACAGCTAATTTGTTTCGGACAATTGTCAGAGAAGTCAGAACAACATAAATGGCCCTTCTGATTACACACGTAGCATCTTATTTGCTGCATGATAAAAAATACAAATATTGATGGGTAAGCTCTTCTACATAATCCATGACTTTGTGACTCTAACTTTGCAGCTGGGACACTATTGCACTGCACAAGTAGTTAAGTATTACACAGAGGGCACCTATCTTATCCTGTAATACATGTTGTGGATCCAAAATTGCACATGCAAGTTTCAGGGATCCTGTTCTGGAAGGGAAGGCACAGCATAAAAATTACCCAGTTTAAATACAGAAGCATCAAACCTATGTCTTACAGCTACAGCCTAGTCACCAAGTCCACAACAATTTGCATCAAAAAATAAAAAATGCAGCTCATATTTAATTCCTCTATAGGTATTTTTTTCTTCAGACCAACACAAGAGGGAAACAGAGACTATGAAAAACAAGCAAAAATCTCATTATGGTAACAAGATAACAAATTAGTAAACAAGGCAAAGAAGCACTACCTCAATGTCATCTGGTGGGTAATCATTGGTACATCCAAACATATCATGACCTGTTTCTCCACATCTTAAGCATAATGTAGACTGATGATCATTCCTCTTGTGCTTATCAGGGCAGTCTTTCGCCATATGGCCTCCTTTTTTGCAGATGAAACAGTCTTGACCCTGTGAAATATATTGACAGTTTGTTTATTCTTGAGAATGCTAAACACCTATAAGAACCATCACAAAAATCATTACAAGAGCAATATATACAAGAGAAATATATTAACATTTTGTTTTCTATAAATGTTTGAAGTAACAAAGTTCAAGATATATTTCCTTTTCTACTAGAAATACGGGTGTTGTTAACAATGCAATGATATTGTAAGACTGTTCCAAGTAACAGACTTAAGATATATTTCTTGAAGACGTCACAGCATGGGCAAAGTAGATTTGCAAGATTGCGAAATTGAAACCTATACAAGGTGAAACATATTAAAATAAAAAAAAGTTGAATTATCATCCTACACAGAAACATTACACTCAAACAACAAAAACTAAATAGATTGAGCTAGTCAAGGGCATGAATGGACATACCCAAGTCACCAAGTGATAATCCCTAGGAGATAGGGGGGACCAACCTGCGTGCACTGCTTTGCATTGTGCCCGAATAACCCACAAACAAAGCACGGCTTCTTCCGCTTTTCCATTGGGCAGTTTGCAGCTACATGTCCTTCCTCACTGCAATTAAAGCATGTCTCCAACAATGTTTCCCCAGGATCAAAGTATCTTGGTATGCGCTGGTCACAGGTAGAAGCAAAACAACGGTGAGCTTACATTAGCAGCACAAACACAATAAATTCACGTGTCACTTACAAGGAGCTTCCGCAGAACCATATTATCAGGTGCAGGGACATCAGCCCCATCTTCAGTTAGCACCGATTCTGCTGTCCCAATTGGCCCCTCCTGGGTGCTACCGACCTGAAGCCAAAAAAGGAATAAATCCACTCATTACAGCCTCTAAAGGAGATAAAACTAACATTTTGTTCCCAAGGAAGGAACACTAAGCTTAAAAGGTTTTAAACTTAATCCCCAGCAAAAGAAGGCACTCGGGATCAGTCTTCAGATGATCTTGAATTTCAAATGAAAACAGCTAATTCTGACTCAAGGAAAGATGCTGGTTTGCACTCCTAATCAGCTTAATTCAAGAGCTCACCCTAAGCTCACAATGAAGGGGGAGTAGGCTCTAGGCAGTACAATCAATCAACTCGATTCTATATTGGATTGCTTAGCTGTAAGCATCGGACCACGAATTTCACTCTTGAATTTAACACAACAACCACACTAGAGGGGGAGTAGGCACTAGGCACTAGGCACTAGACACTAGGCAGAGATTGCTAAGCTATAAGCACTGAGCCTTCACTGTTGAATTGAACACAACAACCATACCAAAGGAGTAAGAGACTAAGAGCTAGAGCTAGAGGGGGAGGGGAATGCTCAAGCCTCAAGCTTACCTCCTTCTCTTCCTCTACAACGGCCGCCGCTACAGCCTCGGTCGCCTCCTTCCGATGCTTCTTCCTCTCCTTCCGGCGCTGCTTCTTCTTCTTCTGCTTCCTCCGGGGCTCATCCGCCTCAGCAAGCTCCACCACGGCGTCCTCGTCGACCTCCTCGTCGCCGGAGGACACCGAGAGCAGGTCGGCGAACCCGGGCACCCCGCCGCCGGACGCCCCGCGCCGCTTCCGCTGCGCGCGCGCGATGATCTCCAGGCTGAGGTCCTCGTTGCCCAGCTCGTTCTCCTCCTCGTCGTCGTCGCCCCGGACCCCGCCCGGCGCGGCTGCCGGGAAAGCGGGGAACCATCTTCGTCCAGGTCTGGGTCCCGCCGCGCCCTCGGGCGCCAGCGCTGGGCCATCGGCTAATGCGGCGGCGAGCGAGGGGCAGAGCAAACCCTAGCGCGGTCGATCTGGAGGCGGCGCGGAGAAGTGGGATGGGGATAGGCTCGGGTCGTGCCGTCGTCGTGCGGGCCCGAGAGCGCGTGCCGCTGCAACGGTGGTGTGGGCCCTGCTCGTCAGGGTGATGCGTTTGGTTGTTGGATTGGAGGAGGGTTGAATCCTGCTGCAGTGCTGTGTTGCCGTATGTGAACACGAGTTAAAGTTAAATTTGTATTCCCTCTTTCTAGAGGGAGGGAAGAATAGAATAGATTTTTAGAGTTGTAATTAGGGACAGATAGAATTTATATCTACGGCTATACAAGTGGACATAATTATATTTAAAAGTTCTCTAATATGTAGATTATATGGGTGTGTTTGATTGCCCTAACAAAGGCCAGCCAGACGTAAGCAGCGAGGCCCTTAGAGCCTAGCTCCCTCGAAATGGATTTGTAATTCTTTCCACCGGGCCTAGCTGGTGCATGCACGAGGCAAGAGAGAAGCAAGCTAACCAATCATTTGAGGTTGCATGAGGACATCTGCGTTCAACACAAGCCAAACAACCATGGCTGCATGCAACCAGTCTGGCTCATAGATGCCTAGCTCTTAGATGTTATCTTAACTATCCAGAGATAAGAACCAAATGCGCTCTATATGCATTGTTGAGTTAGGCAACCAAAACGTTCTTCCGTTAAAGAATATACGAATATACGTATCATTAAATGCATACACACAGTGGAATCATGACAACTAAGTTGGCAAAGAATCAGTGAGCACATGTCCAATCTAAATAACATCTTCCTTCTTAGAGCATCTCCAAGAGTTTGCCAAGTTAACTTGACATCCATAAAATTTTAGCAAAACATAAAAAAAAACATCATCCAACAGTTCGTGGTATCCTAACTTGACAAAAATAGAAACTTGGCAAATCTTTCCTCTCGGCACGTATATATGCGCGCGCGTATACGACTTTGCACCTGTTAGAAGATTGAAGTGGAAGGACCATCTAGTAAACAGAAACTCTTTATTGTGTTTACTTTATAAAAGTGGCAGAGAAAATAGTTTATAGATCTGGACTTATTTGATTTCTAAGAAGTTCAGGTTCCCAATGTAAAACCGTTTTTTCTTTTATCTTTTTTGTTTATATACATTTAAATGGCTGGAAATTTGGAGTAATTCATCGAAATTTTTTAAAATAGCAAATAAATTTTTTTGGAATCCTCATGAGTAGATCTATAGATTGGAATAATAATATGGTAGTTTTTAGTATGATGGTTTTACTGTTGTATGTATCTATTATATTTAAGGATAAACTTGTGGGCTTTTTTTAATTTGTCAAGTCCAAAATAACAAGCTCTTGGAGAGAGCCTCTTTTTTTACTTGGCATATTGTTTCAGGAGTTAACAAATCACATGATTTGTCAAGTAAAATTTAGCAAACTCTTGAAGATGCTCTTAGACATCCCCAATGAAGCTAAGAAGTAGAAATAAGAAAGAGGATAATAAGGCTATGTTGGTGTTACGAGACATTATAAACGGAAAGAGATGAGTAGATCATTGTTTTTTGTATTAATGTGTTATCTTATTATCAGATAAGGAGTAAAAAATCTCTATCTATCTTCTTCTCATCCTACGTGTATTGTGTATTGTATATTGTATATTGTATTTTTTAGCATGAATTTGTATATGTTAAATCCATTGTATACATCAACTAATTATAATATGAATAAATAAATTTCTATTTTTATGATTGGTGTATCTTGTGATCAATATTGCTACACTAATGTTCTGCTAAGCACGTGGAAACTGGTTGCGGTTTTAGTATCCATGTCACCAATAATAACGATGTTGCTATTCAATCCATGACTGTTATTTTCTATCATAAACATTGGACTTGGGTTGGGCTAAGTGGGCCTTGGGCTGATCGATGATGGTTTTCAAACTGTTATGGATTGCATCAATCCACGACGGTTTTCAAACGACCGTCACATATGTCAATTCATGAAGCTCAATACATAACGGTATTGAAAATCAACACAAATGTTGTTTTGTGATGGTTTTTAGTGATCTATGACGGAATTGAATTGCCATGTATTAACAGGTTTCTTGTAGTAATTAGTCATGCATGATGAGTCTGTTGCTAACTCCATGTACTCCCACTCACCATGGCCACCTCCTTAGTCTTCAAGCTATGAAAGCCATGCTATGTTCACCATATCCACTAGCATAGTAACGGGCCCGTGGCATATAGAAAGCAAAGAGGAAATAGGAAAAAAAATATTTTAAAATAAATCATGACAGCTACAATGCTTCATGGCATGAGAGAGTAGCCTTTTAATCAGTGTTGAAGAAGTACCAACATAATACACGTGATCCGTTGTGTGTGCCTGTGGTACGTGAGAGAAAGTAAAGAAAAACATGAGAGAAAAAAGGAAGGAAAAAAATTAAAAAGTGAAAATAATTTTAAAAAAAACAAAAAAAGTCACGTCAACTACAACACATTGCCAAAGCCCGGGGAGGCCAAGGATCCATGCACGGTTAATAATAATATGTCTGGATACATAGCAAAATTGATGAACCAAAAAAGTCAAAACGACTTATAATTTGGAACGGAGGGAGTAATAATTATTATAATAATATCTTACTTATGCCAGATCCCCTTAGCTCTACCGACCTCCGCAAGACTAAACACCTTGACTTGTGCACATCAAGAGGCCACCTTAATGCTCTCCTTCATCGTGGCCATGTGAAAATCCGATTTGGGTTTGATAATTAATGACAAAACATACATAGACTAGGTTCAGACTTAGTTTTAGTTAAAATTGCATACCTCCAAGCTATCGGTGCTTGTGAATACTAAGAGCTACATATGGAGCTTATAATCTTGTGAGATTACACCAAATGTATTTGTGGTGTGGTTGCAGTGTTGTACGAGGGATGAGAGGCCCTTGGTTTAGCAAAAGCTCTCCATAGTGAAGATGCATGGTAGAGAGCGGTTCGGAAGAGGACGCATTAAGACCCAATATTGAGCTTGGGGAAGGCCTATCTCGTTGGGAGCTTAACCTTTATGAGAGGATTCAATGAAACTTTTCCATACTTTAGTAAAAAAACATTATCCTATGGGACTTTGCATTCTTAAACCCTTTACATTCAACAAATTGTATTATTGTATTTCTTGGTTGTGTGTTTTTACCTTCCTAGCCTAGCTTGCATGGTTTAGTTGACAAAATTGGAATTTAGGGTGAAAAACTCTTTGGCGTTAGAGACACGAACACTTAGAAAAAAACTAGTGCACATCTAGTTAAAACTTGTGTGGGGTGTTAAGTGGTTTTGGACCTTAGTTTTCAGTGGCCTAATTCAATCTCCCTCTTATGCATCACAGTCCCTTAAGGGCCTGTTTGCTAGATCCATGCTCTTTGATTCTTTAGTTGTGCTCTCTAATTCACTGGTGAAGTGATTATGTGGATAAAAATAATTCTCTTCAATTGTTTAGCCTAAACTCTCAAAATCAGCATGAAGAACCACTTCACAGAATCAGGTGAAGCTATTTTTTAGCTCTCAGGTTCTTAGTTCATTTCGAGAATCACTTCATAGAATCAGTTGTCGCTGAAAAATATGTTTGGTAGTCATGGAGCCTGAGAATCAGCTACGTAGAACGCTATCAAACAACCCCTAATATAATCATATTCCTTATATTTTCAAACTTTTATGTATTTATTCAAATTTTCAAGACAATATAAATATGTTGTCATCAGCGTACAAATCTAGCAATCAGAAAAGGAAAAGAAAATGCACCTAGGTGAGTTGGGAGAATCACATAGAGGATCTAGCTACCTACACGCTTTTCAACAGTAATATAAGTGCTTCGATGAACCTAAACGAGTTGTCAACTTTATGCTTGATAAGTTATTGGATGAGATTGATGATTATAGTATAACCAATGACTTCAAATCCCGAAGTGTTAGAATAATTTATTAATATGATGTCATGTACCAAGTAAGTGTTTATGATTTAATTTGACCTTTATATGAACTTTAAATTTTAGTGCATCGAAGATTAACTTCTTAATTAATCCATATTTATAACTCTCTCTATACACATGTACTATATACTTAATACAAGGTGGATGGGTGCCTCCATATTAGTTTCTTCATAGGCCCCAAAAATCTTAGGGGCGAACATGTGTATTACCCTATGTATGTGTAATATATATATGACCTTATCATATGGATATAGAATCTCTAAACATCCTGCTAAAATAAAAAAAATAACTTTCCATGAGAAGGGCACAAGGCTTCTTTACTTGCCACCACTAAAAAATATTTACTCATGATATACAAAAAGAAAAGATGTCATGGTGGACCACTGGTTCTAGTTTTTCTTCATAATTGTTAGTTATTTCTAACTAGGTATATGAAAAGTACGCTAATCTCGCCTTTAGTTTAGTCTTCCCCTTCTCCATCCTCCTAATTCTATAATCAATGTTTAATTTTTTTAAAAATATGATATGAAAGTATGAAACCATGCACCATAGTAGCACCGAGGAGCACATATACAAACAAAGCGCCAATAATAACAAGAAGCAACCCCACCTAGAAAAGGAAAAAAGAACTATTGCATAATGTAACCCTCTTAGCTTCATAGTTTTACGCCTATCTTATGCTATATGACTTAGATTTGGCCGGTCATGTCTCAAACAAAGTGCTATTTGGTTTGATTTTCCACATGTGAACTTGATTTGGTGTTGTTTTGGTTTTATTTAACCCAATGGTAGACACATGCGAGCGAGGTAGGGGTGCTCATCTAATCACCAATTTCCCTTATTCTTTTTTCTCTTTGCACCCCACGTCTTGACACTAGATCTACCCCTAATGTGACCACTAATGTGGTCCATTTGTTGGTTAGGTGATAATAAAGCAAGAGAAGCACAGAGAGTGGTCAAATCTTTGTTCCCAATCAGACATGTTCTTCTTTTCAAATGGTTGAAGAGATGAAGATTTGGAAGATGTCATGGGGAAGGGGAAGGCCAATTTTCAAAGATTTGAAGAGTTTGATGTGTCGGTGCTCGAGAATTCAATTATATTTGAAACTGCTCAAGAAATACGACATTAACCTATTACCTATAAGATTTTTCCTTTTATTTTTTCATTAGTGGACTCAAGGAAATACGATTATTAGCCTATCAGTATAAAACTAGTATGGTTCAATGTTGGCCCTGTTTGGTACAGCTTATCTGGGAAGCGCTTCCCAGATAAGCTGTACAAATAGGGTAAAAACAGCTATCAAAATAAGCTGGTCTGATTCAGCTTCTGCTTATTAGTATAAATGGGAGTTGTGAGAATAAGCGTGGCCAGAATAAGCTGCTGAAAAGCGTTGTGTTCGGCTATTCATTCCAGCTTATTTTGGCCATAAGCAGCTTATAAACTGTACCAAACATGGCCGTTATAGTGTGACTTTGAGCAATATAGTTGACATAACTGGTAGGGAAGTGAGATAGAGTAGCTAGTTCAAATAAACAAGACCACTTTCTAAATAATAAGAAAATAAAGCCTATTTTTTGGTGGAAAGTAAAAGCCTTCTGGACCGCGATTAATGCCTTTTAATCTTGATTGGGTCACATTGGTATAACCTCTAGTATATTGTATAAATTGGTATATTCATGCGGAAAGAAAAGAGTAAGTTGATATATTATTTGTTCAAAAATACAACTACAGACAAGTATAAAAGCTAACGTACTTACTACCTTTGTCCCAAAAAGTTGCAATTCTAGACCTGGTCAAAGTCAAACTATCTTAAATTTAACTTAGTTTATAGAAAATAGTATCAACATGTATGACTTAAATAGGTATACAGAAAACATATTTTATGACAAATCTAAAATAAATACTAGTATTTTTTATATAAAGTTGGTTAAACTTCATATTATTTGACCAAGCACTATTCTATAAACTGTATTCTTTATGGAATGGAGGGAGTACTAGGTAACTTCTAACAATACCCTTACTAAATTCGAACATTATTCGATAAATGATAAACAATTATTACCATTTATTTATGGTTTAGATGATACTAAATGGAGTTAAACACCTGGATGATTTTGTATACTACCATTAATTTATACATAATTATGTACTCTTTCCATTTCAAATTGTAAATTGTTCTTATTTTTTAGATACATAGCTTTTATGTTGTATCTAGACATAGAGTATATCTAGATGCATAACAAAAGTTATATGTCTAGAAAAGTCCAAACAAGTTACAAACTGAAACAAAAGGAGTATGTGCAAATCAAATAAGCTAGCAAGTAAACATATTGGTGCATGTAAAATGTATGCATTATATATAACAAGTATGTTTTAGGAAAAAAACTAGACATTTATTTATAAGGTGTCTGAAACCCTCCTATTGACTGAAACCCTCCTATTGACTGAACATTGAATTAAATAACAGTTCATCCTACCTACTCACATTTACTTATGTTGTGTTTATAATATTTAAACCCTTTTTCCACTTTGATTATTTAAACAATCAAGTGCTTAATAGACCGCTAGGGTCTAAACGATATATAATTAGTCTTAATTTACCATTTTAACTTTTTTAAGTGGCCTAAATTGTCATTTTGACTAACAATGTTAAACATACTTTTATTGCAAAATCTTTCATGGTATCCTTGCCAACTTTGAGTTATGGAGGTGTTTGGGAAAAGAATTTGTTCAACGTAATTAGCTATTCTCTTTCACCACACCCTCCATCCCAAAATGATAAGCATATTATGATAGAAAAATGATATAAAATAGGTTTGTTTTAACCATTAACTTCTCTTAGAGTGTAAATTTTGCTAAACATCAATATTACCAAAGCTTTATGTCCTACACTTGTATATAATTTGCATAATTGTTTGTTGAAGCTTATCATATAAAGAATTGATTCCTACACAATACGTTCCCACATTTCAAAGGGCCCTAAAACTCTTAGATGCCTTCAATGTTAGTCATTTTATTACAAATGAAACTTTGTTTAGTGGAAAAGCCATATCGGTGCTGAGTTGTGGGCTCTCTAGATGTGCTAGAGAGCAAAACCCCCATTGAAACCTTAGAGGGTAATTAATTACATTTAATTATTAGGTGATATATAAGGGTGTAGAATACTTGGTGTCCCTTTCTTAGTGGCCAATTAATCAGATTTAATTATTAGGTGATATATAATGGGTGTAGAATACTTGGTGTCCCTCTTTTTTTTGGAAAAAGTCTACATACCCCCCTGAACTATTAGGGTGTGTCTAACCTAGGCCCTAAACTACAAAACCGGGTAGCCAGCCCTCTAAAATTTGCGAAACAGCCATCCAACCCCCTGGGCTGGTTTCGGATAGCGGTTTTGCTGACCTGGCAGTCAGCCGGTGGGCGGTTTGGACACGGTGGCGACCGGCTCTCTCCTTCCCTGTCACTGACCGATGGACCCCACATGTAAGGCTAACTACCGTGAAATACGTCGTCCCTCCCCCTCCCCTTTTGTCTTCGTCTCCGTCTGTCCGAAGCACGACGCCTCTGTCTTCGTCTCCACGCTAGCCCAAAGAAAACTGCGGCTCTCTTTTCGGCGACAAGGGCGAGGTGGTGATGATCGGCGGCGAGTAACACTGATCGTCTCCGCGCTTCTACTCCAGGTGCATCTTGCCATCTCGGTGCCCAAGTTTCTATGGATGTGAAGTTTGGCGGTGTTTTAGCGCGGGTTTGTTAGGGGATTTGGGGTTGGTCTGCAAGTGCTAGGTGAAGTGACATTAGGGTTGATTTCGTGAAGACTGAAGTGTTTAGGCAACTAGCTTTGTCAAGTGTTTTTCACTGGTTCGATGTTTGTTCACGATTTTTAGGGGTTATGGTTTTGTTGAGGCATTTGGTTTGTGTACAGAGTTGGATTGTAACTGATGGAGGTTAATGGTGTTTTTGTGGTTCATAGGATGGCGAACATGGACATGTTATGCATAAGATTCCATTATGGTGGTTGGTTTCAGAAATCAGGGGCTCATCTGCTCTATTTGGGTGGAGATATAGCTGAATCTTGGATTGATGTGGACAAAGTTTCATATTTTGAGATTAAGGGACATCTGGAAGATCATTATAGGACAAAAAGCCTTCTTAGGTTCTATTGGTTGAAGCCATACATGGAGATGAGTTCAGGACTAGTGCTATTGGTTGATGATGCATCTTGTCAGATTATGTTTGAGGCTCACCTTGGTAATGCTACCTATCCAGAAGGACTAAAAGTGGACATGTACATTGAGAATATGGGCACTGAGTTGGTTGCAGGTGGGCAGGAGATAGGGCCACCTTCTGCTGGTGATTCAACAGACAGTGGTGGAGATGAAGTCTATGCAGGTAGTGATGCTGATGAAGCTTGTGCAGATAGTGCAGATGATGAAGGCAAGAATCAAGTTGATGATGATGACACATTTGCAGACAGTGGACAGCAAAAAAATCCAGGAAGTAACATGTCTTTGCAGCATGACAAGGACTACCTATCATATATGGCCTTCTACAAGTCTCCATCAAAGCCAAGAATTGGTGGTGCAAATATTGTTCAAGATGACAGTGATGGTGAAGAGAAAGGAAAAAAAGTGATGACAGGTTATTCAGATGATGACAGCTCTGAAGATTTTTCAGATGAAGACTATGTGATGCCCTTGTGTGATGATAGCCCTGCAGATAATGAAGAAGCAGAAGAGATGAGGAAGTTTTCTTATCAGATTAGGAGGAGGAATACAACAAAGAAGATTGGGATACATGGTTCTCTGGTTAACCCAATTGCAGCAGAAGACTTGGTTCATGAGGTGCCTAACTTAGATGACCAAGGGAGTCCATACATGGACTCAAGTGAAGAGTACTCTTATGGAGAGAACAGTGATGGTGAGACAGAGAGGTGGAAGAGTTTGGAGAACAGGTATGACAACAAGGCTCCAATTCCTGTGTTCTCACTTGGTATGGTATTCAGAGATAAAAAGCAGTTCAAGAAGGCACTAACCAAATATGGTGTGAAGACACATAGACATCTTAGGTTTGACAAAGATGAGAAGACTAAGGTCAGGGCATTTTGCACTTGGCCAAACTGCAGCTAGATGATTTATGGATCCAAAAGTACCAGATCAGAGTGGTGGAAGGTAGTAACATTTCATGATAATCACACATGTGCTCCAAGAAGGGACAACAAGCTGGTGACTTCAACTCTGATAGCCAAGCACTATTTTCAAGAGATCAAGGATAACCCAACATGGAAGGTAGGGCAGATCCAGAGCAGAGTTCAGACAGACTTCCTTGTAGATGTGTCCATTTCAAAGTGCAAAAGAGCAAAAGGTCTTGTGTTGCAGCAAGCTTTAGATGGTATGAAGGGAGAGTACACTAGGGTTTTTGATTACCAACAAGAGCTATTGAGGACCAATCCAGGCAACACTGTTGTAGTATGTCTAGATTCTAAAATAGAAGATAAGAAGGTGTTTGATAGGTTCTATGTTTGCTTTGATACTTGCAAGAAAGGATTCTTGGCTGGTTGCATGAAGGTGATTGGGCTAGATGGGTGTTGGTTCAAAGGTGCCCACAATGTCAACCTATTATGTGCAATTGGAAGAGATGCAAACAACCAAATGTATCTTGTGGCATGGGCAACAGTACCAATTGAAAGTTATGACACTTGATATTGGTTTCTTGCTCTGCTACAAAAGAACTTAAACATAGCAAATGGAGGGGCCGATTGGGTACTGATATCAGATCAGCAAAAGGGCTTGCTGAAGGCAGTCAAAGAATTGGTACCTAGTGCTGAACATAGAATGTGTGCTAGGCCCATTTATGCCAACTGGAGGAAGAAATATACAGACAAGAAGTTACAGAAGAAGTGGTGGAGATGTGTCAAAGCTTCATGCAAGACCCTATTCAACCTGTATAGAGCATACCTTGCTCAAGATACACCAGAGGGGGCACATGACATGATGAAAACTGACCCAGAGCATTGTAGAAGAGATTATTTCAGAGTAGGTTCAAATTGTGATTTTGTTGATAACAACATGTGTGAGAGCTTTAACAACAGTATCATGCATGCAAGGTATTTCCCAGTGATATCTATGAATGAAGCTATCAGGAAGAAAGTGATGGTTAGAATCCAGGAAAACAGAGCCAAGTCAGCTAACTGGACTGGAACTATATGCCCCAACATTTTCAAGAAACTAAAAATCAACATTGAGAGATCTACCTTTAGCATTGTTCTCTGGAATGGTGCAGATGGGTTTGAGGTGCAAGAAAAAGAAGATAGGAAATATGTTGTGAACTTGAATGAAAGGACATGCACTTGCAGATATTGGCAGTTGTCAGGGCTACCATGTTGTCATGCAATCAGCTGTATTTACAAGACATCACTGAAGGTGGATGACTTCATTGCTCCATGCTACTCAGTTGAAGCTTACAAGAGGACTTATGCTTTTGTTCTACAACCAATTCAAGGACCTGGGAACTTGCCCATATCAGACATGCCAAGACCTGAGCCACCACACTATGTCAAGATGCTAGGAAGGCCAAAGACAGAAAGAAGAACAAGGAGAAGAACCTAAAGGGAAAAAGTTGAGTAGAGTAGGTATCAAGATGAAGTGCAGACTATGTGGAAAAGATGATCACAATGCTAGGAGGTGCCCCAAAAATCTAGAAACTAGTAAGAAGGTCAATAGTCACATAAGAAGGGCCAAAACAAAGAAAAGAAGGGAGGTAGAGAGTGCACAACATGTTGGTACAACTAGTAAGAGGACTAAAACTTCTACAACCAAGGTTAGTTGTGCATTGTTTGACTTATTTATGCATGGAACAAGTTATCATATCATAGCTTACAAGTTGGTACCCAATGTTGAATCAGGGTGGAGCAAGCCAAGCTGAGCCAAGCCATGCTGCTCAAGGGAGTCAAGCTGAAAGACCAAGCCAACCTGAGCCAAGCCAAGCTGGTCCAAGGAGCCAAGCTCAAGAAGGCTCAAGCCATGCAGCTACAACAAACCATGCAACTACTTCTACCCATGCAGCTACAACAAGCTAGCCAACAAGATCAAGGGGAGGATCCCAGGGTAGCAGGAGCAACAGAGGCAGAGGAAGGAGGCTGCAACACCTCCTCTTTGGGGACAACTACTGAACTAGTTGCATGGAAGAGTTGCTTTTGTAAATTTGTAGTGAACATGCTTTTGTAATAGTCAGAAATGACAGTAGGCCATGCTGGTAGTGGGCAAAACATTTTGTGGGCAGAACTACATCACCTCTTTTGGGCATTCTAATGCCACTGTAATGTCCACTCTTTTAGATGTTTGCAACTTCACTGATAATGTCTATTGTACTGATATAATGACCTATGAATGCTTGATGTTTGCATTGTTACCAAATTCTGTGTATATAGCCATAATTTTAATTCTGTGTGTATAACCATCATTTCAATTCTGTGTATCTAGCCATCATTTGAATTCTAATGCATGCACTGAAGCTGCATTTCAAATGTTGGATGTCATTGCAAACAGATAACTGGTATCATTTCATTACACAATGCATCATTTCATTGAAAATACTAGCATCAGAGGCTGTCATGTTACATTACCAGCTCAAACATGTTCATACTAGAGCCAACACAGGTTACATTACCAGCATTACATGATTCTTTCAAACCATTTACCAAACCAACAAAATAGGATGAGGGTTTGGATTGGAATCCACCAGGAACAACACTTACACACAACATCACACCTAAAGGAACCTAAACCAATCACCTATTAGACCTACTAAGCTACTAGCTAAGTGTAGTTCCTTCATGCCTTGTTTCTAGACATCATCACCACCACCAACCAGATGAGAAGCAATACACAAACCAAAACCAAAGTGAAAGGATTAAGATGCCCAAGAGGGGGGGGGTGAATTGGGCTCTTTTTAATTTCTAGACAAGAATTAAACCTATAAAGAGCCAATTAACCCCTGTCACACCCGGTTTTAAGAACAAAACCAGATATACCCTATATGTGAGCCCAGGAAGTCAAATCTCACATATAGCCACAGAACAAGGTAATATCAAAGGACAATACTTAAGTATATAACACATATGGTTAAAGAAATAACCTTACGAGAGCAAACAACGGTAAGACACTCCGATCTTCAGGTGAAGACTCCACTCCACAGGGACCAACTGACTGGTTGATCACAAGCCTATCTCTTCCAACTCTCGCAAACTGGTACCCATCCGGGATTTTTATCCAAATATTGAAAAGAAAGTAGACAAGCGTAAGTACTTTCGTACTCAACAAGTATACGTGGGGTTCATGAGGCTCAAAAAGGTATAACACGGGTTTAACTGCATCAGCTTTTATGTTGTCACAATTTTAGCATTATGGTAGCATCAATGTTATCAAAATAGCCCAATAACCATATGATCAAGAGTAAACAGGATATAATGTTTATATGAACGGTAACAATAATAAATCACTGGATAACAACTAATGAGCCATGACATAAGAACATCACATAGCAAGGAGCCCAAGCCACTCTTAACCATGAGCACGGCTATCATGATAGTTTTTAACTCTGCGCAGAGGTGTACGCCTTTACCCATAAGTCGTGAATTGCCCTTTTTCCCGAGGTAGCTAGTCTCTTACCCACTTCCAAGGTGGGCCAACAGGGTTCACTACGAGACCTTTCACAAGTTCCACTAGAAAGTAACAACCCGCTACAAGTTCCCTCAACAAGATCCCAGAAGTCACACGCGGCGCTTCCAAAAATCTCAGAGCACTTCTTGCGCCCTCTCAGGTAAGTTGCCACAAACTAGCAAAATCCTAATACTGAGTCAAGCCAGAGCCCATTAGCTTATGGTGGTACTGTTTTCTTGGGGTGATCTCTTACAGAAATATCCCTATGAGTGAGAACACAGGTGTGAGTTCCTGGTGTTCCACCTATGGTCCACGTTGCTAAAAAGTCATCTTTTATTGTTGATTCACATATTCATTAACCAAGTTTACATGATCATAGTTATTCTCAAGAGCACTAGCTTGATCTACCCAAATGCATAAATACCCAGGGTAACAAGGTATAAGGTACAAATCTAGGGTAATCCTTACAGGGTAACAAGGAAACACATGCATATGATTAACGAGTGATTATCATGAATAGGACAACAAGGATAATCCCATGTAATACTTGCCTTAAAAGCTTAGATCCTTTGCTCAACTGCTTCTCAACTTCAGACGACTTCTTCTTGATCACCAACGCAAATCTCACCGGTTGGACGACAATAAACCAATCACCACACAAGCAGCTGGACAAACATGCATAGCATACAAACATGGCTAAATTAGAACAATACACCAATTCAATAAAAAGGATTTAAAAGAAACCTACGCAACTCTACGATCACACAGTCGCGAATATCACACTAAACGGATCTACGATGATCGAGAAACAACTAACGGAAGATTTGCTTTTACAAAAGAGAACTATAAGCTTTATCAAATTTATATATTATGTAAAAGAGTGGGTAAAGTATTTCAAAGAAATACTTTAGTTAGATTAGGTCAAACTTGGATTTGGATTTCGGAAACAAAAAGAGAAAGCATCGTCATTTTATGTGTAAAATATGTAGCATAGTTGTTAATCAATTTAGGGTTTTGCATCATAAAAATACAGAGCTATTAACATGGTATTAAAGATCACTAAGAGAAAGGTTACGTCGATACGAAGCCAACGCAACTTGAACGGATCGAAACGGATTTAAAACGGAAGAGATATGATTTAAACGAGATTTTGAAAAGACAAGATTAAAGCATTAACAAATTAATTTTCTTTGATTTTCAAAAGTAATTAACATAGATAAAAACTGTACCGTTAGATAGGTTATGAAATTACGGATCTAACGCAACTCGTTTGGGTCAAAACGGAGTTGAAACGGAGAAATTATAAGTATTTGAATAGGAGGGGCAGATCTGTAAATAGAAAGAAAGCGTATCTTGCTTAACAGAGAGAGGTTTCCGTTTTCCGAACGAGAAAAGCGTAAAGCAGAGAGGGCGCCAAGGGATCCGCAGTGGGGTCTGTCAGGCGCCACGTGGTGGCACGGGATAGGGTGGGTGCAAGGAAATAGTGTGGACCACGTGCGGGGTTCTGGTCCACGGGTCCACGGTGGACCGGTGGGCGTACCCCTTCGGGGTTTCTAATCCCGGCCGTTCGACTCAGATCTAACGGCGCAGGTCAGAAGGGAGGAAGAGAGAGGGAGGCATGGTCGCCGGGGCGGCGCTCCCGCGGCGGTGCCATGGCCGGGACGCGGCGGCGCAAGGCTATCTACCTCTACGGTGCACGATTTGCGACGCAGAACGGTCGGGGAGAGAGAGGAGGCGACGGCGAGCACGTCTGGGCCACTGGTTGAAGCTGAGAGGGGATCTCGAGGGCGGTCCATGTGCGGTGGCGGCTCGGCGGCTCGGGTGAGTGTGCCCAAAAGTCCAGAGAGCGGGAGAGAGCAAGAAGACGGCACCGAGAGGTGCAACGTGATCGTGCGAGTGCTGTGAGGCGCTTGGTTGGGGCGGTAACGTACTGGTGTGGGACGGCCACGGCGGCGCCATGGCCGGTGCGCTCGGTGTGCGTCGATTGCACGGCTACGGTGCCAAATTGAGGAAGCCAAGGGTACAGGAAGGGGGAGGGGTTTACCGCGAGGATGCTGGAGGGGTTTGCGGGATTCCGGGAAGCTCCACGGGGTCCGTCGGCGACCAGCGGCGATCTGTGAAGGGAGAGGACGCACGGTGAGTGTGGGTAGGTAGATACACGGGCTGGAATCGTTCGGCGAGGAGCGTTACGGACTCACGATGTCAATGCGAAGCTCCGAGCGTCCCTGCCGGCGGTGTTGATGCACTGGAACGGTGAGAACGCGGCGGTGGCACGACCACAGCGGCTACGGCGGTGGCGGCGCTCTGGTGGTTCTGCGGCTGCGCTGGAGGCTCTGCGGTGCTTCAAGCTGCGGTTTGAGGACGGCAGGGTGCGGTGCATGGCTTTTTATAGCCCCAGGGTGCGACAAAGAAGGAAGGGCAGGATCGGGAGGCGGATTCGCGCTCGGCAGATATGGAAGGCGGCGGCGTCGGTTTCCATCCGAGGCAAGAAGAAGACGACGACGCTCTGGGAAGGAAAGGGAGGGAGAGGAGGAAAGGGAGGCGGCCGGGGCAGTGCTCGGCATAGGGAAGGGGAGGGGAATCCTGCTCGGATTTCACGGGCGGTGGAGGTGCGCGTCGTCGACATTGGGAAGGAAAGCCGGGGGGGATTTCCCATTCGCGAGGAAGACGACGGATGACAGGTGGGGTACACTCACCAGCACACAGAGAGAGAGGGGAGGACGCTGGCGAGCGGGGGCACCTTGTCAGTGGGCCAGGGAGGAGGGAGTGGCACGCGCGTGCGTGTCCACTCGGTGGCGGGCCGGCTGACGTGTGGGTCCCACCTGTCGGCGCCTTCATACGAGCAGACAAGCGGGGTCGTGATGTCAGAGACCGAGAGGGGAGAGGGAGACGTCCGCGCGGCGGGCTGGTTGGCGGCAGTGGGCCAAGGCCCAGCGTGGTGCTGGAGCAGGCCGGGGTGGGGCAGGCCTGCGGGGGGGGAGAGGGGTGTGGGCTCTTGGGCCAGATACAGGGGAGAGGGATATTTGACCTTTTTTCTTTTTATTTTGAAATTGCAACACACTTTTGAATACAATTTGAAACCAAATTTGAATTTTTGAAACTTGTCAAGCAATACAAGAATTCCAAAGTGCAGGGCAGGAATGCTCAAACATGTTTCTACTAAAAAGAAATTTTAACTTCCTAAAAAGTTTTTATTTCCTATGATTTCATGAGCACCAAAATTCAAAAATAAAACATTTTATTCTATTTTCCATAAAGTAAATTTTAGGGTGTTACAATTCTACCCCCCTTAAGATGAATCTCGTCCTCGAGATTCGGAAGATGGTGATAGAGAGATAAAGAGATTAAAGATATCCTCCAAAGTAAAACTGCTTTGGACACGAGACTTTTTCATGAGAGCATCTTTCTTCTTAAGAGTGCAATGAGTACATCTGTTCTTGGAAACAAAACTTTGACCTGGAAAACACAACTGAACTTCATATGTCCTCTTGAGTGTCCTGACATTGCTCATACGTATAATCCTCATAACCATGACCATCTATTGTATAGAGCTCTTCCCAAGGCATCTGTTCCTCAACATAGACATCTGAGAACTCAGGTTCTACTTCACTATCCTTTGTGTTCCCACTGTCGAGTAGGTTCCCTTCATGTTCATCAGGTCCAGGTGGCATTCCTTGGTACTCAATTCTTTCTCCCGTCGGAGTGGTTACAAACATCAAATCTTGGGTAGGATTAATAACTCCTTTACAAGCATCCAACCATCATCTTCCAAGGACAACATCCTCGGCTAGTGAGTCCAAAACAATAAGGTTTTCCTTAAAGTTTCCTTCCTTTACGTGGAGACTTACTTTTGGGCATATGCGGGTTGCCTTTTCTTCACCTGCAAAGGTTTTAACTAGCACTGGTTTCCTCATTGGGAGCATTGTCAACTTTTGTTCTTGCACAAATGCTTTAGCAACAAACGAATGTGTAGCCTTCGGATCAAATGTTGCTAAGGCAAGAGATGAGTTCACTGAAATGCGACCATACACAATTCCATCGGACACACTTCTCAACATCCCTTGGATGTATTTTCCCTTCACTTTTACTCTTTCATCCTGCTTCTTTTGGTGACTCGATTCTGATTTCTGTCGTTGTTGGTTTTGGCATGGATTGTAGGGTGGTACTTCATCATATGGTTGTTGGTCCTGATCGGTACTCTCTAGTAGATTCATCGACTGTGACTGGTATATGATTTGCGTAGCAAGACGGGGATGGGTGTCTCTCAGCTGGCGTTGAAGATCACACTTTCTCTTCTTCTTTCCCTTCTTTCGTTGTTTCTTCTCAATTGCAATTGCTCTGTGCATCATTGCATGAAAATCACCATACTCGACGGTCATCAGCTGTTGTTGCAAACTATCGTTCAATCCCTTCATAAAGCATTTTTGCTTCTTAGCATCACTATCAACTTCGCTTGGGGCATAGCGAGACAACCAAGCGAACCGATCGCTATACTCACATACTGACATAGAACCTTGCTTCAAATTGTGGAACTCCTCACTATTAGTTGTTACCGAACTAGCCGGAACATGATATGATCGGAAAGCATCTTTGAACTCTTTCCAATCAATCTGATTTATATCCCGTTGACCAAACTCTGATTCCCACCAGTCTAACGCTGTTCCTTGGAGCTGACCGAAGGCATGAAGCACCTTCTCATTGTCTTCACACTGAGCTATGTCAAGATGTTGCTCCATAGCTCTAAGCCAGGCATCTGCTTCTAGAGGGTCAGTGTCATGAGAGAAAGTTGGCGGATGACCTGTCATAACTTCTCCTTTATCCATAGGTGGTGTACAATGCAAGGGGGTTTTAGCAAGAAACTGCAGCGGTTGAGTTTGTGTCACCAAAGCTTGTTCTATAGGGGGAGGATCTAGATTGGGAACATTCCTTTTTCCATCCTGTGAAGTGAATTCCCATGTAGCGTCCATCTGTTGGAACACAACTGCATTAGATTTTGGGTCATTCAAGGCTTCCTTAACTGCAACTCCATAAGACGTCAAGGTATAGCACGGAAACTCAAAGTAAACTCAATCATGGTGATAAGCAATCCTTGAAAGCCAGGTACTAACATCAATGCAACTCCATGTTGCAACTTCTTTAACTTGGCTACCCCCCTTAAGATAGATGATCTAAGGGACACCAAGGTTGCTTACATATTCCTTGACTTAAACTAACTGTCCTCATATCTTTTTTTGTTATTCCAAAGAAACCGTTGTGCCGAAGTATGAACACAACAACACAACTCTCCAGGAGGGCAAGAAAACAACAGCGCGGATGCATCACTTTGTTATTTCCATAACTCCATATCCACGATAGCACTAGGGCTCGGTGAATCGCCCACAACCGATCACAACGTCGATGAAGAAGGGCCGCCGACAATCCTCCGGCGATCACCTTCCTCCAAGCACCACCGGACCGTCTAGGTGATGTCGATCACCAAGAGTAACAAGCCTCGATCTTCGCTTGACTCACTCAAGCTTCACAACTAGAGGATGCACACTTGAACTCTTAGATGAACTAGAGGAGAGGATGGATGGATTCGCGAATCACTCTCTCTCTAGGGCTCTTGCTCTCTTCCCAGCCTTCTCAACAAACTCAGCAAATGAAAATGAGAAAAGGCCGGGTGGGAGAGAAGTGTGGGGAGCTATAAATAACCCCTCAGAAAACTAGCTCGGGCTGGCAACTTAAGTTGGCGACGGACGCTCCGTCGCATGCCCCAACGGCTAGTTCTGCAGAAAGTTTGGGCGACGGACGCTCCGACGCCCTGCCCAACGGCTAACTCTGACAAGATTTCCCAGCGACGGACGCTCCGTCACAGGGGAGATGGACGCTCTTCCCAACGTCCGACGCTATACTCTGGCTCGGGCTGAAAAACACCCTCACTGGAAGGCCGACGGACAGCGTCCGTCGGACCCTGAAAAACTTAGCCAGAAACACAAGGCCACTGGTAGGCCGACGGACGCTGTGGACTCAACCACCCAGCGTCCGACGCCTTTGTCCGACGCGACAGACAGCGTCCGACGCCTCCGTCAGGAGCGTCCGTCACCTAGAAAACAGGCCTCTCAACTTCGTTTTTCGCCGCGATGAATATAGAAGTTGTTCTAGGCTATCTTACGGTCACCATAGGCTTGCTTCGAGCTAAGGAATACACGTGTGCACCACACCTAGTTCATGAAGCTTTCCTAAGTCAAGCTACTAGTCTCAACCCCTCTTAATAGTACGGTCAAAGATCAAATAAAATCCCTATCTATTTCTAAGTGCCCTTCATCACCTTATGGCACTTAGCCTATCATTCTAGGGTCTTCATCATGTCTCTTTGAAATCCGAAACGATATCCATTTTGAGGGCTAAGTGATGACCTACTAAAGCCCATTCATGTTGATCACTATGGCTAAACTACGCATAGCCTCTGCAAAACATACGTTAGCCATAATAATTGCTAATTGCCGTTAATCACCAAAACCAACTAGGGCCATGATTCTTCAATCTCCTCCTTTTTGGTGATTGACGACAATAACTCCTCGAGTATGGATATAAGAGTGAAAAGTTAGGATTTTGGTGACTTGGAATGATTGAGCAAGGGTTAGAGAAATTGTAAATAAGCATACTTGCTCACCCAAGCCAAGTCACAAACCATGGTACTCATAGATATGAATGTAAAAAGGGAGTACCTCATGATATTCTCAAAACATGCATCGGAGTATAGCGCGGAAGCTCAATTACCATTTGAACATAGAGATATATCATGAACCATAAGACAACTCACAAGATATATTAGAGATAATCAAGAGTTTGTCACATCCAACCATATTTCACACAAGCATCAACCATAAAATTCATCACATATAGAAACAAGTGCATAAAAGTAGACATGATGAATGAGTACGGGGAATTTAAGCACACAAAGATTCAAATCCCTCCCCCTATCTCTAATACTCGACTACCCTCTCTCCCCCCTTTGGCGCCAAGCACCAAAAACTACGGAGCTCCCAGAGCATCTGGAAGTGAACCATCCAAGGAGCAGGAGTGAAGATCGAACTGAGAGTAGTCTGGACTGTCATCACTGTCATCAGCTGCCTAACCCTCTGAAACTGCGTCTGTCAGGGTAGCAGTCTGGGTAGGCTGAGCTGACTCCTCCGTCTCCCCCTGAGACTCTGAAGGTAAAGCAGCCTGAGCTGGAGCCTCAGACGGTCCTGCCTCTGCATAGCGGGCCTGAGAACCCGACAAGTAAAGACTCGAGGCGCGGGGGAAGGTGTCACTGCCAGAGCAACTAGTGACACTGCTGCTACAAACTATGCTGGGTGAGTCTGAGGTGGAGAGGATACTGCAACTGTAACTCCCTCATCCTGAGCCTTTGTGACAACTGTCTCAACTGCTAGTGAAATAGCGTCTATCTGAACTACAGCTGGAGGAGTTGTAACTGTCTGCGTGGAATGCCCAGGTGCGATCTCCGACGAGGCAACTGAAGAAAGGTAAGTGCCCGTCGCCGGAGGATCCACCTCAACCTCTGGAGCTGGTGAGTCTAGCTGAGCTGCTCCTGGGGAATCATCTCCTGTGATCTCCAAGTAGGAGGCTGAGAGGTCACGCAAGGCCTCTGCTATGGTAGTTCCCCGGATAGGAGTAAATCCTGTTTGAAGCTCGCCAGATGAAACTAACCAAGAGAACACCTGGGTCCTCGAAGACTGGCATTCTGGAGAAGATTGTGCCTGGAATGGAGGAGTAACTGGTGCCTGACTCTGCTGTCCTCCGGACGGTAATGCTGGAGTCGGTACCACTACAACTCGAGTCTGCTGTGCCGGTGAGGTGAACTGCTGCTACTGCGAGACTCCGGGCAACTGAATCTGAGGAGTGAATGTCTGCCCAGAGCTGGAGGCTAGAAGACGCTCAAGTAACAAAGTTTGGGTCTTCTGAATCTCTGCCTGCTGCAGCTGATAGGCCAAGAACTGGCGCTGAAACTCGTCCTGCCTGGCCTGAGTTTGTGCCTGAGCGGCCAATTGCTGCTCTGTAAGCCTCCGAACGTCGGCAGCCTGTCGCCTCTGCTCCTCTGCCTGGCGTGACTGCTCCTCCTGCATCCTCGAAAGGATGGTAAGTAATGTAGTCTCTGAGGTGCTGGGACCTGGAGCTGGAGCTACAGCTGTACCTGACCCTCCTGCCTCATGGTCATGAGACATGGGTGCGTACTCGTGCACTGGCTGATAATCCTCATCTGAACTGTCAGAATCCAGGTCCTCTCTGTAGACAGTCTCGGCAGCGGTGTCAATCTGGGCATCAAGATCTGCAAGCTCTGCCTGGGCGATCTGCTCAACTGTAGCGCCAGTGGCCTTTGCCGACTGAGGTGGCACACCTTCCTGTCTGGTGCCTGGTTTGTATGCTCTGTTGGGGCGAGGCAGGTTTCCATGCATGACTAACTGACTCATCGAGTAAACTGGAAACTCAGTCGCTGATCTGGTAAGAGTGACTCGCAGAGCTCCTGATCGGGTCTTGGCAACTATAAGGTATGAAATCCAGTGAGCAAACTGTAGCTGCCAGTGACCTCGGAATCCTGCAGCTATGATATCCTCAAGCTCGCTGACAATCAGATCCCAAAGATCAAACTTCTCCTTCTGGATGATATGAGCAAGAAGCCACAGCTGTAGTCGGGTAATGGTGTCCCGAGCTCCAATTCGAGGAAGAATGGTACGTCTGAGTACCTCGTGGAGAATCCGAGCAAGTGGAGTGAGGTCTCTCGGTGTACGGCTCGAACCCTCTGAGAATAGCAGCTAAAAGCACGGCCTCACGAAGTCTGTAGATGGCACTATCCCATCGTGAGGTTGGTGAGGGGCCTCCTGATCCCCATAGCACAAGCTGTGAATCCTCGTAGGGAGGACTCTAAGTGAAAAAGCTCTCTGAAACGAGCTGCTGAAACCCTGAAGTCGCGGCCTTGAAAGCCAAAGTGAAAGAACTCGTGATCAGGGGAGATCCATAGTGAGGCATAGAACTGATAGACCCAGTCCTTCTAATAAGCTCCTGATCGTCCCATCATATCTGATAATCCCTGAAGGTACTGTAAGTGCGGAAGAATCTCTGGACCACCGACCCCCTCTATGTGAGCAGGTGGGCATACTCTGTGAGCCCTAAGAGGAGCGTCAGTGTCGACGTACGCTCTGTAGAAGTCCTCGTGAATCGTGGTGTAGAAGTCACGTCCAGCACGGGGGTCTCTCTGAGCTGGGAACCAGGACTGAAAGTCCACGAAGTGGAGTAGCTGAACCTGCTTCGCTGTGAGAACCCTGACCTGATGCCTCACTAGATCTGGTAGCTGAGGTCCTAGAGGACTAGGTGGTGCACCAGAGCCTCTTGACCGTGTAACTCTGCGGCTCATCAGCTCACCAATCGAGGACGGGCCCGCGGCCTCTGTCTGCTCAGCCTCTGGGACTGGCTCTGCCTCTTCTGTCTCAGTAGCCTCGGCGGGCTCTGTCTCTGGACGCGTAGGGGACTCACGACACGCTCCACGGCGAGGCGAGAGCCTCAAACCGGTGCGACGTCCACCTCGCTCCGCGATCTCTGCGGCCTCGGCCACTGCAAGTGCTACTGCTGAATCTAGATCCATAAGTGGCCTCTTGCGCTTCCATGACACAACCTTATGCTTTCCCTTTCTCGGATCAGTGGGTGGACGCGGTGGAGGTGGAGGGTCACCACCACTACCAGGAATGGGTCCGACGTTCTTCGTTCTGGCCATGATCTGATCACTGCAATCAAACCTCTGACGATCTGGTCAAATCCACAACACAGACAAGAGTGGCTCGATGGCCCTGGACTGACACTCTCGAGGCTTTGCCTCGTTCCTTACTCGCGGGCTTTGCCCCGAGTTCACTGTCACTGCCCAACTGACACCTGAGCGGTAGATAGAGAGAGTATATAACCATAAGCATATATCTAGAGAGGAGAATGTCTAGCGAGAAGCATGAATTAGATAAGAAAAGATTGAATTGCCAAGTGTCATCATACCTCTGACCAAGTGACGCAAGGAAGAGGGAGAGATTTCTCGGTCAATCTCAAAGCACAATCCACAACCTTAGAGATCCAAGGGGGAACCTAGGGGAATCCTCGGAAACACCGGGAGAAGGAGGGACAGAGCAGAGGAGTTCCCCGGCGGGTAGTGTTGGGCGCGAGCTCTGGCGCGGCGGTGCTGTGTGGCGGCGGTGCAGGGAGTGGCGGCGAGTAGATGCTGCGGCGGCGCTGGGTGGAAGAGTGGCGGCGGCGTAGGGTGGTCATGCCGGCGGTGGAGCGGCAACGGCGGCAGTGGCACAGGGGAAGCCGACAGTTAGGGTTTGGAAAGCGGACGACGACGCTGGGCGCGAGCTTTGGCGCGGCAGCGCTGGGAGGGCACACCGGCGCAGGGAGTGGCAGCGCGAGCAGATGCGGCGCCGGTGCGGCGGTTAGGGCCCGGAGAGAGCGGAGTGCGACGGCGTACGGACCGACTCAAATGACCGAGAGGGAGAAAGGAAGAGACAAGGATTTTTTAAAAAAAAATTGCGCCTTAAGTTCGCGACGGACGCTCCGACGCGGAGCGACGGACGCTCCGTCGGACTGCGATGGACGCTTGGACAACGTCCAACGGCATCGTCTGTCGGGCTTCCAAAACAGGTTTGAAACGCCCAAACGCATTGACCGCGTCGGACGCTTCGCGTCGGATGCTTCGTGACGGACGCTGGAGAGCATCCGTCGCCCTGTAAGCGGGCAACATTCAGTTTCCGGACGATCACGACGGACGCTGAGGCATTTGACGCCGAGCGTCCGTTGGCAGCGTCCGACGCCTTTTAAATAGAATTTTTCAAATTTTATTTTTGCATCTTTCTCCCAACCAAGTTTCAATCCCAATAATATCCAAATAACACCTGATTAGACTTGATATGAGAACCATCTCTCAAACTCTCATTTTCAAATAGTTTGCCATAGGATTAGATTTTAGTTTTAGCTCAAAATATTCGAATGAAAGCACCAAGGAGTCATCATATGGCCACAAGAGGGGTATAGAAGTGTCTTGAGCTTGGAATGCTCCCCCTAAGTGGACGAACATAGAGGATGTTCAAACTTAACCGAAAAGGAACGACAAACAACACATGCACATGAAATGCATTTACAAGAATTTGGATCTTGGGTTGCTTGCAAGTTTAAACCATGATTTGGACTTCTTCACACGTTCAAGAATGGTTATTCCAACCATGTTAGCCAAGCCTATGTGCATTACTAAATTAACATGATTATATTATACATGATGCAAGGTTGGTTCACACAAGATCATTTTTAGTGAAGTTAGAGTGATCAAGCACATTCAACTCGCTTCTCAACCTACAAAAGGTTGCTTCATCGACTGGTTTAGTGAAGATATCCGCCAATTGATCTTCGCTCTTAACTCCAACTAGTGTTATGTCTTTCCTAGCCACATAATCTCTAAGAAAGTGATGACGAATATCTATGTGCTTGGTGCGAGAGTGTTGAACCGGGTTGTTTGCAAGTTTTACGGCGCTTTCATTATCACACAAAAGCGGAACATCTTTTAAAACAACGCCGTAATCAAGAAGTGTTTGAGTCATGTATAAGATTTGTGCACAACTTGCTCCCATGGCAATGTATTCCGCCTCGGCAGTTGACAATGCCACACTATTTTGCTTCTTTGAGGACCAAGAAACAAGTGATCTTCCTAGCATGTGGCACCCGCCGGAGGTACTCTTCCTATCAACCTTACACCCGGCGTAATCCGAATCGGAATAGCCAACTAGTTGGAAGGGAGCTCCTTTAGGATACCAAAGACCCATGCTAGGGGTGTGCCTTAAGTACCTAAGGATTCTTTTAACCGCACAAAGGTGCGACTCCTTAGGGTTTGCTTGAAATCTAGCACACATACACACACTGAACATGATGTCCGGCCTAGAAGCGGTGAGGTAAAGTAAGCTACCGCTCATAGAACGATATAGAGTTTGGTCGACCGGTTTACCTCCCTCATCGAGATTGAGATGCCCATTTGTAGGCATTGGGGTCTTGATTGGCTTGCAATCCTCCATCTTGAATTTCTTGAGCACATCATAAGTGTACTTCTCTTGAGATATGAAGGTGCCCTCCCTCAATTGCTTCACTTGGAAGCCAAGGAAGAAGGTTAGCTCGCCAATCATCGACATCTCGAACTCCTTGGACATCAATGCACCAAATTCCTTGCTATGATCTTGGTTTATTGACCCAAATATAATGTCATCGACATACACTTGGCAAACAAAGATCTCTCCATCTAGCACCTTGGTGAAGAGTGTGGTATCAACTTTCCCGATCTTGAAGCCCTTCTTGAGTAGAAAGTCCCTTAGCCTCTCATACCAAGCTCTTGGAGCTTGCTTCAACCCATGGAGTGCCTTGGACAACCTATACACATGATTAGGACAATTGGGGTCTTCAAACCCGAGAGGTTGTGAGACAAAAACAAGTTCATTGATGAAACCATTTAGAAAGGCACTCTTCACATCAATTTGAAAAAGTTTCATTTTATAATGTGAAGCATATGCTAAAAGGATACGAATGGCTTCTAGTCTTGCAACCGATGCAAAGGTCTCCCCAAAATCCAAGCCTTCAACTTGGGAAAACCCCTTTGCCACCAATCTTGCCTTGTTTCTCACAACCACGCCTTGATTATCTTGCTTGTTCCTAAACACCCACTTGGTGCCAATGATTCTTGCTCCTTTGGGCTTTTCTACTAGTGTCCACACTTCGTTCTGGGTGAAGGTTTTCAACTCTTCATGCATGGCATTCACCCAATCCGGATCCGCAAGTGCATCCTCCACACTAGAAGGCTCAACAAAGGAAACAAAGGAGTGATGTTCAACATAAAAAACAAGTTTAGATCGAGTTGTTACCCCCCTTGATGGACTCCCTATGATGAGGTCTTGTGGATGAGCTTGAAGCATAGGTGTAGATCTTCTATCAATAACTTGGGGAGGAGGTTGTGGTGCATCAACATCACTAGCTTGAGCCTCGGCTTGATCTTGAGGGATGAAGGTATCTTCTTGTGCTTCCTTCATTTGTTCTTCATCAACTTGAGGCGTGTGAGGTGGAGAGGGTACTTGATTTGCATCATCTTCAACTTCTTCCACCTCTTGTGGGTTGATTGCACCAACGGACATATTCTTCATAGTCTCCCTCAACGGTTCATCACCTACATCATCAAGATTTTCATGCTCTTCTTGAGAGCCATTAGTTTCATCAAACTCCAAGTCATATGTTTCTTCAACTAGGCGGGAGGCTTTGTTAAATACTCGATATACCTTGGATTTAAGAGAATAACCAAGTAAGAAACCAATGTCACATCTCCTTTGGAACTTGCCTAAGTGTTGGCACTTCTTGTAGATATACACTTTGCATCCAAACACTCGGAAAAAGGATATATCCGGTTTCTTCCCATTCACAAGCTCATAGGGGGTCTTCTTGAGAAGCCTTTGGACAAATAGCCGGTTGGCCGCATAGCATGCGGTGTTGATTGCTTCGGTCCAAAACTTCTCGGGGGTGTTGTATTCATCAAGCATTGATCTTGCAAGAGTAATAAGTGTCCGGTTCTTCCTCTCTACTACACCATTTTGTTGAGAGGTATAGGTGGTGGACACCTCATGCTTGATCCCAACTTCATCACAATAGTCTTCAATCTTGGTGTTTACAAACTCGGTCCCATTGTCACTTCTTATCTTCTTGATCTTCACATTAAACTTATTTTGGGCTCTAGTTGCAAACTTCTTGAATATTGATTGAGTCTCTCCCTTGTCTTGAAGGAAGAACATCCAAGTGTACCTAGAGTAGTCATCAACTATAACCAAGCAAAAGAGATTGCCACCAAGGCTAGCATAGGTGGTAGGTCCAAATAGATCCATATGAAGTAACTCTAGGACTCTTGAGGTTGACATGAAAGCTTTGGTGGGATGAGTGTTGGCCACTTGCTTACCAGCTTGCCATGCACTACACAACTTGTCCTTCTCAAACACCACATCCTTCACACCTCTAACCATCTCCTTCTTGACAAGTTTCTTCAAAGTTGACATTCCCACATGTGCTAATCTTCTATGCCATAGCCAACCCAAAGAGCTCTTGGAGAATAGACATGTTTGCAAACTAGCTTCGTTTGAGGTGAAGTCCACTAGGTAGAGATTATTGTGCCGAAACTCTTTGAATATCAATGATGAATCTTCAATCTTGGTCACAACTACCTCATTGGGGGTGAAGAGACATTTGAACCCGAAATCACAAAGTTGACCAACCGAAAGCAAGTTGAAGCTCAAAGATTCCACTAGCAAGACATTTGATATTGATTGATCATTGGAGATTGCCACTTTTCCTAGGCCTTGCACTTTGCCTTTTAAGTTGTCCCCAAAGATAATCTTGTCTTGCCCTTCACAATCTTTCTCAAGTGTGGTGAACATCCGGGAGTCACCGGTCACATGTTGAGTGCATCCACTATCAATCACCTAATGACTTCCACCAGTCTTGTAGTTCACCTACACATAAGCAACTTGAAGTTAAGCTTGTTGTTTAGGAGCCCACACTTGGCGAAGTCCCATAGCCTTGTCCACCAACTCCTTAGCGACCCATAACACTTTGGCCTTGTTCTTCATCTTAGGACCGAGAAACACAACTAGGGGTCTACCCTTGGAGTCCTTGTTTATGATGAAGTGTGCATCATGCGCAAAAAGCCTTGTGTGCTTGGGCAAGGTCTTGGGAGGTGGAGTCTTGCATTGGAATTCAATGTGACCCTCTTGACCACATCCAAAGCACTTCTTGGGCTTGGGTTTTGGTGTGTCATAGTTGTTCTTAATGGCCTTGTTTTTGTAGTAGTTCTTAGCTTCTATCTTGACCTTGGCCTTCATAATTTGGTTCTCCTTGAACCCAATGCCGGACTTATCGATCTTCATGATAGTGTTCATCAAGAGCTCACTTTGGAGGTTGTGGTCCTTGGTGAACTTCTCCATTTTACTTGCAAGTTTGATCTTCTCAACCTTGAGCTTTGCATTTTCCTCTTTGAGAGAGTTGATCAAGGTCATTGCATCATTGTCATCTTGCTTGGCCGACTTGATAGTGAATGGCTTGCTTGCCTTAAGGTTGGTTAGCTCTTCCTTGAGCTTGGAGTTTTCTTACCTCATCTTCACATAGTCATCATACTTTTCGGCCTCAACTACCTTCTTGCCCTTGCACTTAGCATTTTGCTCACTAGCAACTTCATCAAGCAAGTCCTCACAAGAAGTAGCTATATGACACTTAACAACCGGGTTAATAGCAACATGTGTAGCAAGATCATTTGTAAGCAATTCGTTAGCTATCACAAGTGTGCCATGTTCATTTCTAACTTGGTTGTAGTCATCTTTTAGCAGGTTGTATCTTATATGGAGCTCTTGTGTTGACCTCTCAAGCTTATTATGTTTCTCATTAGCTTGCTTGAGTGAGGCTTTGAGCTCCCTAGTGCTAGATGAGAGAGATTTGTTCTCAAGCTTCAAATCATCATTAGCACTAGACAAGTCATCAAGTTTAGCATGCAAGTTATCGTTGGCTTTCTCTAGTGATTCACTTTTAGCTTTATACTTCCTAATGAGCTTAGTGTATTTGTTGCAAATTACAATTAGCTCATCATAGGAAGGTGCCTCAAACTCATCATCACTATCATCACTAGAGCTAGCCTCATCATCATTATCCTCTTTTTGTACCTTCTTGTCACCTTTAGCTATGAGGCATAGGTGTGTAGAGGATGAGCCCGGAGATGATGGAGGAGGTGGCGGTGGAGTAGATGACCCAATCACCAAAACGGTCACCTTCTCATCTTCACTCTCATCTCCGGATGAGTCACTTGTGTCTTCAATGTTGGTGAGCCAATCACCAACAATGTAGGCTTTGCCATCCTTCTTCTTCTTGTGGAAGTTGAAGTTCTTCTTCTTGAACGGCTTGTCATCCTTCTTCTCCTCATCACTTGACTCATCTTTGTTGCCCTTGTTGTACTTTAACTTGTTGTTGAATTTCTTGTTCTTGTACTTTTATTTCTTCTCTTCGGGGCAAGCATGAGCCAAGTGTCCAAGTTTACCACAATTGTAGCAATCCATCTTGGAGAGAGGTTTTCTTGAAGAGCTTGTGAAGAATTTTTTCTTCTTTGAGTCAAACTTGACTCCATTCTTGTTTAGTCTCTTCAACATCTTTGTTGTCTTCTTCACTATGAGAGCTAAGTCATTATCATCCTCTCCATCACTTGCACTCTCATACACATATTGTATCTTGCACTTCTCCGAAGAGGATGCCTTGAGAGCCAAGTCCTTCTTTTCCTCCTTCTCTTTTTCTTTCTTCTTGGAGGAGGAAGAAGAGCCACCATCACCAATCTTCATGTACATCTCATGGGCATTGATCTTGCCCAAGATTTGTGTTGGTGTAGCGGCGGAGAGACCTCCTTGGTGAAGAACCGTGACGATGTGGACATACTTCTCAATGGGCAAGACACAAAGAATCTTGCGCACCACATCGGCCGGTGTCATTTGGTTGAGACCGAGCTCATTCAATTCTTCTACAAGAATGTTAAGACGTGAGTACATTTCATTTACATTTTCATTTCCATACATAGAAAAAGAATTGAGCTTAGCCACGACCAAGTGATAGCGTTCCTCACGCTCACACTTTGTGCCTTCGTGAAGAGCACAAATAGTGGTCCACAACTCAAATGCGTCTTTGGCATTACGCACTCGGTTGAAGACATCCTTGTAAATGCCACGAAAAAGAATGTTCTTCGCCTTGGCAATGTGCTTATCAAAGTTGAGGTCCTCCGCGAAGAGAGTGCCTCCCTTTGTGGCGGCATTGAGCACACCCACGTCAATGGCCTCTAGATAGGCCTCCATACGAACTTTCCAATAAGGAAAGTCGTCTCCATCGAACATGGGAGGTGGTCCATCCCCATGGGACATCTTGCTTTAGGCGGTGAAGCCTAATTTAGAGCAAACCAGGCTCTGATACCAATTGAAAGGATTAAGATGCCCAAGAAGGGGGGGTGAATTGGGCTCTTTTTAATTTCTAGACAAGAATTAAACCTATAAAGAGCCAATTAACCCCCTAGTGCCTACCGCTTGTGTGTCCTAGTTAGAAAGCGGTAGCAAAACAATAGAAAGCGAAAACTTCCTACACAATTCTAGTATGAATTGAAAGGCAAGTGCGGAAAGTAATGCGGTAAGAAAGAGCTAGGGAAAGAGATGTTTTACACGGTGATGTTTTGCCGAGGTATCGAGGAGTTGACACTCCCCCCTAGTCCTCGTTGGAGCACCTCACAAGGTATAGCTCCCCCTCAATCCTGCGCAAGGGATGAGTGCTCTCTACGGGCTGATTCTTCGCCACTCCGGCTCGGTGAATCGCCCACAACCGATCACAACGTCGATGAAGAAGGGCCGCCGACAATCCTCCGGCGATCACCTTCCTCCAAGCACCACCGGACCGTCTAGGTGATGTCGATCACCAAGAGTAACAAGCCTCGATCTTCGCTTGACTCACTCAAGCTTCACAACTAGAGGATGCACACTTGAACTCTTAGATGAACTAGAGGAGAGGATGGATGGATTCGCGAATCACTCTCTCTCTCTAGGGCTCTTGCTCTCTTCCCAGCCTTCTCAACAAACTCAGCAAATGAAAATGAGAAAAGGCCGGGTGGGAGAGAAGTGTGGGGAGCTATAAATAACCCCTCAGAAAACTAGCTCGGGCTGGCAACTTAAGTTGGCGACGGACGCTCCGTCGCATGCCCCAACGGCTAGTTCTGCAGAAAGTTTGGGCGACGGACGCTCCGACGCCCTGCCCAACGGCTAACTCTGACAAGATTTCCCAGCGACGGACGCTCCGTCACAGGGGAGATGGACGCTCTTCCCAACGTCCGACGCTATACTCTGGCTCGGGCTGAAAAACACCCTCAGTGTAAGGCCGACGGACAGCGTCCGTCGGACCCTGAAAAACTTAGCCAGAAACACAAGGCCACTGGTAGGCCGACGGACGCTGTGGACTCAACCACCCAGCGTCCGACGCCTTTGTCCGACGCGACAGACAGCGTCCGACGCCTCCGTCAGGAGTGTCCGTCACCTAGAAAACAGGCCTCTCAACTTCGTTTTTCGCCGCGATGAATATAGAAGTTGTTCTAGGCTATCTTACGGTCACCATAGGCTTGCTTCGAGCTAAGGAATACACGTGTGCACCACACCTAGTTCATGAAGCTTTCCTAAGTCAAGCTACTAGTCTCAACCCCTCTTAATAGTACGGTCAAAGATTAAATAAAATCCCTATCTATTTCTAAGTGCCCTTCATCACATTATGGCACTTAGCCTATCATTCTAGGGTCTTCATCATGTCTCTTTGAAATCTGAAACGATATCCATTTTGAGGGCTAAGTGATGACCTACTAAAGCCCATTCATGTTGATCACTATGGCTAAGCTACGTATAGCCTCTGCAAACACACGTTAGCCATAATAATCGCTAATTGCCGTTAATCACCGAAACCAACTAGGACCATGATTCTTCACAAAGCATCACTGCACTTGTTCTTCTTGCACTTCACTTGCAATGTCTACACTTCCAGAACTTTGGTGTTGAGCTGCTGCTGCTTCTCCTCCAAAAGCTTCTTCTTCTCCTCGACCTCCTTGTCCTTGGCCTCCAAAAGCGTCTTCTTCACCTCTAACTCTTCTTCTTTCTTCGCAACATCCTTCCTGAGTTCCCATACTCCATCCCAGAGGTCCCTAAGCACCTCCTTGTACCATGCAGAACATTCCTCGTCGGCTCAACGGAAAAATCCACAATCTAGTCTACTCTGCAACTCATCAAGAATGCATTCATCCAATTAGTATCAAAGATGCCAAGAACAAGCAAAGGAGGGGGACAGAGGGGGTTCGATAGCTTTCTTACCTTGGCCCTCTTGCACCTGTGGTACCTTCGCCCTGGCTGACCATTGCTCCACGAAATCCACTTGCACGCCTTCATCTTGTAGTCGCAAAGAACCGCGGGCTCGTACGTCAGCGGCCCAACGCGGTACAGCACCAGCGACCCAAGCCCGTCGTACCTCACGCCGCCACCGCCGCTGCTGCTTGAGGCCGAATGCGCACTCGACTGCGACATCGCACCGCTGCTTCTGCCACCACACGGCGCCGCCGAAACCCTAACAGGTGGACTCGGGGGGGGGGGGGAGGGGGGACAGACTGAAGTAGAGACGAAGACGGAGACGACGCAACGACGGAGAGAAAAGGGGAGGGGAGGGACGACGGTGCGCCTTACAGGAGGGGTCCATCGGTTAGTGACAGGGTCGCGGCAGCCGGTCGCCACTGTGTCCAAACCGCCCACCGGAGGGCTGCTAGGTCAGCAAAACTGCTGTCCGAAACCAGCCCAGGGGGTTGGATGGCTGGTTTCGCAAATTTTAGAGGGCTGGCTACCCGGTTTTGTAATTCAGGGCCTAAGTTAGACACACCCCAATAGTTCAGGGGTATGTAGACTTTTTTCCTTTTTTTTTCTAAGAATACCTATCCTAGATTAGGACAAACTAAACATCAGAAAGGGTTATATTTTTTTTTAAAAAATGAGATTTTCTCTCAAATTCGAAAATATCCTGAAATCCCGAAATTACCCTTCCCATCTGCCTTCCAAATTGTGAGTTTTTCTCGCACCCGTACTCCCCCCTCCACTCCGGCTAGGAGGCTGCTCCTTCCGCCGCGCCGCCTCCGCCGCGCCGTCGCCGTCTCCGGCTCCGGCCTTGGACATCTCTTTGCCACCGCTGCCTGCGCCGCGGCGCCGCCACCACCGAAGGCGACCTATTCGCCTTCATGACTATGGTGACTCCTCCCACTGTCGAGGTACGTAGGCACTCACGCGTCGTCCACTCCGTCCCGTCCTCGCTGCTTCCCCACCCCGCCTTCTCCGCGGCCGTACTCCTCCGTTGCCTCCCGACCGGCGAGCCACCGATCGGAGTGGCGCTCCCCGTCTTGGTCTCTAGGGTTTATCGGATCTGACCCCTCCTCCCGTTGCCCTCCTCGCTCACAGCATGAGGACGAGGAGATGCTCGTGCCCGCCCAGGAGGTGGCCGCCGCCGACACCGAGACAGCGCAGCCCATGGAAGGTACTGTACGCTCTTATCTCATTTTGCTGCTTTGCTTCAGTTCGATTTGTAGCTCCGTTTGGCAATGTGCACATTAGGAGGTTGGTTCTGTGTGCTGGCATTATCCTGATTCTCCATACGGACGTGGTTCATGGCTATTGGCAGTGGTGGCACAGACTGAGGTGGTAAGCACGGCGGAGAGCCAGCCTGTGGAAGATCCGCAGACATCGCGGTTCACATGGACAATTGAGGACTTCACCAGGTTCAATGGGAAGAAGCACTATTCAGAGGTTTTTGTCGTTGGCGGATTCAAATGGTGAGCTCCTGTTCCCATCCATTGTCATGCTTGCAGAAACCATGAAAGTTTTTTTTCCTACCCCCTGTTCTTTAGAGTACCCATAACGTCCGTTGACCTTCACGCAGGCGTGTGCTGATTTTCCCCAAGGGGAACAATGTGGACCACTTATCAATGTACTTGGATGTTGCTGACGCAGCCAACCTCCCGTATGGTTGGAGCCGCTATGCTCAGTTTAGTCTTGCTATTGTAAACCAGATCCAGCCGAAGTATACAATACGCAAAGGTGTAGTCTCGCTTTATGCTGTGTTATCCACATCTCCGTGCCATATATGTGCACTTGAATGTTGAGGGAAGAATGTTAAACTAGAAAACATTACATGCCAAAGCAGCACATAAACATGGGAGTTGAAGTGTTTGAACACACCACTATTCTCATCCAAAACATTTTTATGACTTTGTCTGGAAAAGTTAATGATTTTAAAGATTTTCTTACATCTGGCGGGAACTAATTAATCTTATATGTATAATGTTTTTGCTGCCATTTTAACTTTTATGATCTCATGTTGGATGGACAGTGTAGACAGTCTTGTTGATAACTTACCATGGTTGCATCCTTGACCCATAGCCAAGTATTAGGTCTCTGAATTTGAAATAAACCTTTGTTCCTTAAATCTGCAATGAAGCCCCAATTAGGTCCCAGATTTGCAACTTGCATTATCTATACAACTTTATAATTTATAACTAGGTAACTAGACTAGAGTAAAATTGTTAGTTTCCAGGTCTTTTTTTTTTCAGAACACACTTGTGTATCTTTGTATTAAAGAGAGTGGTTAGCTTCTAGTTTGCACCATTGTTGTGAACATCCACCAACTTTAGTCGGTGAAATAGTTAGACTGTCACCATGTAGGTGATATTAGTGGGCACAGTTTGCACCATTGCTGTGAACATCCACCAACTTTAGTCGGTGAAATAGTTAGACTATCAGCATGTAGGTGATATTAGTGGGCATTAAGTGACTAATCAATGGAAAATCCTATTATCAATGTTTTCTTGGCTAATCATTACAGTATATATTAATATATTATATAATGTAGAATAAACTCCAAATCCTATTTATGACAAATTATGTAAGAAGGGATATTTTTCATAACCCTAACAAACAAGTTCCTGTAGGCACTAGCTGGGTGGCAGACCAACACCTGTCACCAAATTTTTTATTAGATTGGTGTAGGTGGTTAGAAAGGATGGTTTCCATATAACATGCTGTCGCATGATTGGTGATGGATTGATTTTTTCTGTTCTATCTATATCTATATTTACTTGAATATTGTTGCTATGAACTTTTGCTCCATTTCCAAGATTGCAAATGTAGCACAATGGAATTTTTAAGTTTTGCTGGTGATTTATAGGATGCATAGTGTTCTTGATCTAATGATGCTGATAAGGCCCGCGTTATGACCTTTGTTTGCCAATGGTTCTTGCTATGGATGTATCTAGCACCAACCTGTTGTTTCTTCCCTGTCTGCAGATACCCAACATCAATTTAATGCTCGTGAGAGTGATTGGGGTTTCACATCTTTTATGCCTTTGAGTGAGCTCTATGATGCAAGTAGAGGTTACCTCATGAATGATACTGTTGTTGTGGAGGCCGAAGTTGCTGTCCGCAGAATGGTTGACTATTGGACATATGACTCAAAAAAGGAAACTGGTTATGTGGGTCTGAAAAACCAAGGAGCTACCTGTTATATGAACTCCCTTCTACAAACACTATACCATATACCGTACTTCAGGAAGGTGTGGTACCATGCATTCTTACATTATAGGCATTATTCCTTCTGCACTTCACTGATTTATTTATTCTCTTTAAGGCCGTGTATCATATGCCAACCACTGAAAATGACATGCCATCAGGAAGTATTCCCTTGGCACTGCAGAGCCTTTTCTACAAGCTCCAGCACAGTGACAGTAGTGTAGCTACAAAAGAGCTGACCAAATCTTTTGGATGGGACACATATGATTCTTTCATGCAGCATGATGTACAAGAGCTCAACAGAGTTCTCTCTGAGAAACTTGAGGACAAAATGAAGGTAACATATATATTGGAACTCTGATGTATAGTGCATTTTTATCTTTTATTAACCTCACATCTTCTTAGGGAACTGTCGTAGAAGGAACGATTGAGCAATTATTTGAAGGTCACCACATCAATTACATTGAGTGTATCAATGTTGAGTATAAATCTAACCGCAAGGAGTCCTTTTATGGTATGGGCTGTATTTTACGTTGTTTGCTGACTAAACAATGCTTTCGTAGCTCAAGTAGTAGCAACCTTGGTTGGTGCACTAAGTAATGCTATATGGCCTTGCAGATCTTCAACTTGACGTCAAAGGTTGTCGTGACATTTACTCGTCGTTTGATAAATATGTTGAAGTTGAACGCCTGGAGGGTGATAACAAGTATCACGCAGAGAATCATGGTCTACAGGTAACCAAATATCTTGCTATTCATTAAGATGAAAACCAGCTAGAGTTGGTCTATTCATTAAGGTATTTATGTGACTTTTGAGCTTCAATGTATTCATTTACTGAGATAGGAAATAACCAAATTATAACACAATATAGCCATAGTGAACGCGCATACTGCACGTAATATTCCTTATACTCCCTGTTCCTTTTTCTGTTTGAAGAAGGAAGTTTGTAAGTTGTATGATAACCTTTTTTTTTCTCCAGTTCATTTTTGAATATATCTTGGATTCAATCTTGATATCGCAGGATGCGAAGAAGGGTGTTCTTTTCCTTGATTTTCCCCCTGTTTTGCAACTCCAGCTGAAGCGCTTTGAGTATGATTATATGAGAGATACCATGGTTAAGGTTTGTTCTGGATAATTTGCACTTTGTTCAATTAGATATATTGTTCATGTACTTGTAAGATCTGCTACACCAAATGAGCCATCTCATTTAGGGTACACATGATGTGTGCAGCAATTACAATCAATCTAAATCAATTTTTTTTAAGACATATTCTTTGTTGAGATTGTCATATTTATTAATACCTTGCCTAGATTAATGATCGCTACGAGTTCCCTCTGCAACTTGATCTGGATAGAGATGGTGGCAAATACCTTGCTCCAGATGCAGATCGAAGTACAAGAAACCTTTACACTCTTCACAGGCAATGGCTTTTACCACTTACTGTACATCTTTGTATGGCTTTAAAATGAATTAATTTATTTACCGTCTGTGCCATGTCCTTTTTTTTTTCTCGAACACGTGTGACATGCCCCTTTTTGTTATGGTCTTTGAGAGTTCTGAGGCACCAGAGAATTTTTCTAGTTATTTGTTCCATCTAAAAACAATTGCTGTTTGTTTTATGAACATGCTATGTGGGGCATAAGTTGCTATGTTTAAGGAAATTGGGTGATCATGTGCAAAATGCAGCCACATGAACATGCAGATTTGCAGACACTGCCACAACTATTTTTGATAACCGTTGCACACCATTCATACTTTTCTTATTTATTGTGTAGAGGACCAGTGGCAGTTTGTTAGGAAAGTATTTTCAGTGCAATTGTGTATTGTGGTAGTGTAATTTGCAAGGGTACTTGTGTAGTACCTAGGGTATTTAGGTATCTCACTCTGTTCTGGGGTTGTTGTGGGGATTCATCTCATGTACTGTACACTATATCTAAAGTTCAGTTCTTTTTTCTTCTCGACCACCTAAGCGAACACTTGCTTCTTGCATTTTTTTGTGTACTAATACTGTTACTATTCATCTTCTTTTATTCAGTGTTCTTGTTCATAGTGGTGGGGTACATGGTGGTCACTACTATGCATTCATACGGCCAACTCTCTCTGAGCAATGGTAGGCATTTGTATTGGTTTATTGTCATGGTACACTTGCTTAACTAGTTGCTAGATAATTCCATTGTTTTTTCCTTGCACTTAGAGATTTAATGGTTGATTAGAACTATACCGACTTCCATTCTTAAGTTGGAGAACTAAATTAGCCGACTAAAATCCGTGTTTCTGACCTGCCTGTGATTACCAGTGAATGGTAGCAGTCATGTTTATAACTGTACAATTGTGGTACTGTACAGTGTAGCATAAGCCTTTGCAGACCAATTTGAAGTTTCAGATTTTGTTTTCCCCTAACCAGTTGGCTATGGGAATGCACCCATTTAATTGGTTCTGATTTTTGAGGACTGTTGTCAACTACAACTAGTTGTTTATCAGAGGGGTTAGTTACATTTGTGTTCAGAATACACATTTGTCACTGCTCCAACACAAATTTGCACCCTCTGCTGCTTATAGTCCACATTCATCAACAGCTGAACAGCATCAATCATCTTGAAAAATCATGCTAGAAATAATAATACGCTCAATTAGTCCTTGATACAAGTTCAAGGAATAATCACACTACATTAATGACCACATGCATATGAACCACTTGAACTGTTGAACACTGTACATACAAGTCAACAACAAACCTTTTGTCCAAGCAGTTTGGGATATGCATATGCTAGAAACCAAATAAGGAGCCATGAACACAGATGATAGGAGTAGTATTAGTAATACGTACAATAATAGAAGAGATTGGTATCCGAGGTCATGGTTCATGCACTTGGATTGCTATTCTCCATGTGCTCCTACCGGATAAAACATGTTCAATAGCTTGTTTGGGTCCACACTGTAAAATTGGGGTTGAGTGATTCATTGGGGAGGAGTAAAATTTTAGTTGCATTTCCCATGGGTCACCTTGCAAAATTTGGGTTAGGGTTTGATAAAAAGATTGGGCTATTGGCCTTGGTGAGCAAATGGCCCAAAGTACTCTGAACTGCCCCAAAGCCACCTTTCTCATGAAGAAATTGAATGCCAATCTCAATATGCTTTGTGCGACGATAATATTCCTTCTGAGGTCGAGGTCGTAGAGGCGGGCGAGCCCAACAATCGTTGGCACAGGGAGCAGGCATGTGAGGCCGTGACCCGTGAGCAGCAGCGCCGCTGTGCTGCCAGCGGCGTTGCAGGCCATGCCCATCCTGTTGCAGCACACTGTGGAGGGGAAGGAGAGTGGCCGGGCCTTGCAGCAGCCCCTTGGCGGCGGCTCTGCGGTGTGCTGCAGCCTGCAGGCCTGATTGCAGCGGCTTGATTGGCTGACGGCAGAGGACATTGAATTAAAAATGGGACAAAAGGAGGAGAAAGGATGGCTGTCATTTAAACCGTTGGTTCTCTCATTCTCATGGATGGATCAGATGCTTCAACTGCTTAAGTTCCAGTAGCAGTTACTACTGCACCTGATCTGTGTCCGGTGCCCTGGGCTACCATTCTTCTGTGACACCCCAGCTAACTCTTACTTCCTGAGGCTCTGATCTACCTATTTCCCTCCGAATCCAATCCCAATCCTGCCAAATCATTCCACTGATTGTTGATGTATGCAATACTAGGGTTTCATGCGACGAAATGGGGGGCCAAAGTTTAGTCTTCGTTCAGTGTTTTTGTTGCTACTGCAATGCTTGTATTTTTTATGTGAAAGCCATCTATACTGCATGATCTGCATATCCTTGTTAACTGTCTCCAATTTTCACCTCATGTTGTGCTCAGGTATAAATTTGATGATGAGCGTGTAACAAAAGAAGATGCTAAGAAGGCTCTTGAAGAGCAATATGGGGGTGAGGAAGAGGTAAGTTCTATTTGATTTTTTATTCGAGGATAAATGTCTGAAGTCTATATCTCATCTACTTATCACTATCGTTTGTTTCTCTTTTGGATTAAACAGTTGCCCCAAATTAACCCTGGTTTCAACAATGCTCCATTTAAATTCACGAAGTATTCAAACGCATATATGCTTGTTTATATTCGTGAAAGTGACAAGGAGAAAATTATGTGTACTGTTGATGAAAAAGACATTGCTGAGCATTTAAGGGTATGCACAATCTGTAGCATTATCCCTCTTTTTTTTACTGTGGATTCCATTTTTGGTACAGTTTGGTTGAGAATTGTGGGTTTGTGTAGGTAAGGTTGAAAAAAGAACAAGAAGAGAAAGAACACAAAAAGAAAGAAAAAGCTGAAGCGCATCTTTATACCATAATTAAGGTCTGGATCTATGTTTCTTTCCTATTGATCTCATAATCTGAAATCGAGTTTATCTTTTAGTATTAAATTCTGGCAATAAATCTAGGTAGCTCGAAATGAGGATTTGAAGGAACAAATTGGAAAGGATTTATATTTTGATTTGGTGGACCATGAAAAAGTCCGTAATTTCCGTATACAGAAACAAATGCCTTTTAGTTCTTTCAAGGTAACATGCTTCCAGAACCAAACTCTACACAAGTCATTTTCATGGATGCAAATCTTTCTTATTATAGCTTATAATACAAATTTCATTCTTGTTATTGATATGTGGAACTGGATTTGACTCTTTTTTTGGTTTATTTAACTTCTATTGAATAACTATTTAATAGGAGGAAGTTGCCAAGGAATATGGCATCCCTGTGCAGTTTCAGCGCTTCTGGTTGTGGGCCAAGAGGCAAAACCATACATACCGCCCTAATCGTCCATTGACCCTTCACGAGGAAACACAATCTGTAAGTTATTTGTTCATTTGTTGCTTCAAAGTGCTGGAGCTTAGGGCGTCCTCAACAACGTTGTTAAATCGCTAGCATACGTGGAGTCTAAAAATAATTGAAAAAAAAGAAAAGGCAGATAGCAAGAACCATGTCAGTGACTTAAATTTTTTTGGGAGATGTGCGAGCTGAGCGCTTGCCTCAGGCTAGATAAGTTTTGTGGTTCTCTCTCTTTGTGATTGGACAGGTGCTGCTCCTAGCTAGCCAAGTCGGCAGCTGTTGGGGACGCCCTTATAGTTTATTCTGCAGATACTTTGGGAACTGGCGCGTAACTTTTATTTGTTTCATTTTCATGCCAACATTAGCAATTAAAGAAATCAGGAACAGAATGAACTGTATAAGTTGGAAATACTTATTATAAAAGAACAGAACCAATGCTTGGATAAGGTTTAATAGTTACTGGCTAGGGATCTGGTCATGAACTAATATTCAGATTTCGCTTGTGCAATTCTCAAAAGCTATCTTTATATGATCTCTTTTATATCTATACCTGATTGACACTACTATGATAAAGTACTAGGATTCATCTCAGGCACTCTTATCAATTTTCTATATTGTTATATGATGTAGTATAATATGTAAGACGAACGTCATAAAAGACAAAATCTTTCATCATTCTGAAGGATTGTTCCCGCTTTCAAATACTAAGGGTTGGGATAACTTTAGGAATTGGTTGAGTTGATATATATACTTAAGAAAAGAAACCTTTCAGGAATTGGTTTAGCTGATATGGAATACTTTGCTTCCATAAAAACTAGTAGCCCAATATGTTGTGTGTAGTTGTCAAGATGCTATAGTAAAATTGGTAAAAACTTTGTGGAGCCTTGCACTTATTATGTGGAACCTTTGCAGTGTTATTTTTAGTTTTTGGTCTTCCTTTATTTTTTACATTTCAATTTTATGTGAACATATCTCACTCTTTTCTTTCCCTGCTTAGGTGGGGCAACTGAGGGAGGTATCAAATAAGGCGCACAATGCTGAGTTGAAGCTGTTCTTGGAAGTAGAACTTGGGCTGGTAATTACGTTCTTGATTTGTGCTGCTTTCCAGTTCTGCATGTTACTTGTAGTGTCTTCTGTGGCACTCAGCTGTGGATTCCTTACCTATCTTTGTTTACCCATTTAGGATTTGCGGCCTCTCCCTCCTCCTGAGAAGGGCAAGGAAGATATTCTTCTTTTCTTCAAACTCTACAATCCAGAAAAGGAAGAACTTTGGTACATCTTCTGTTTTAAGTGATAACATTGTCATCTTGTCCTAAGTAGTGAGTGTATCATCATGTGACTCATGGGGTTGTTTCATCAATGTAGTTTTATGGGGAGGCTCTTCGTGAAGTCCTTGGGCAAACCTTCAGAAATCCTGGCAAAACTAAACGAAATGGCCGGGTTTTCCCCTGATCAAGAAATTGAGCTTTATGAGGCAAGATTGAATTTTTGTTTTGATATATTTATTGTCCTGGTGATTTGTCCACTAGTGCATTGTTGTCCAGATGTATTAATTCTGTCCATGATGAACTTATGATGGGTACTGTGCTTAAATGGTTCCATTGGTACATATATACAGGAGATTAAGTTTGAGCCAAACGTGATGTGTGAGATTATCAACAAGAAACTCACTTTTCGTTCTAATCAGGTTTGTCAATACACTTATATTCAAAGGGGGACACAGCTCAAATTAAAGGGTTATTTATTGAATTATTTCCAAAATTTCTCAATATTTTAGCTTGAAGATGGGGACATTGTCTGTTTCCAAAAATCACCAGGAGCAGAATATGATGCACAAGTGCGATATCCAGATGTTCCTTCATTTTTGGAGTATGTCCATAATAGGCAGGTGCGGTATCCATATGTCCAACTTGATTACGATTTTGTACTGTAGGTATAAGACTAATATTTGTTCTTCCAATTTTCATATGATTTTACTTCCATTTGTAAGCTATTATTGCACATTGTCAGTTTGCCACATCTATTTATGGTCATGTTCCAGTTCCACATCATTCCTGGTATGTTTTAGGTCACTAGAAAATATACAGTGAGAATTCTTATTTGTAGTTTTCCCCCTCTTCTAATGGAACTGATCTATCTAGTGTACCATGTTTACTTTTTAATATGTGTATCCACCTTACTAATAGCCACAACCAAGTCTCTGCTGCATCTCATGCAGCAGCTTGATGTTGCTTTTTCATTTTATTGCTACAAATTATATGCTGCAGAAGAGACATCTGTTCATAATGTCCATGCATTCCTTTTACTCTTCTTCGCATCAGTATTTATTGGTGGCATAGTTTTCTACAGTTCATTTGTCAGCAATATAGTTTATTCTTGAGAACATTACGGCTCCTTTTACCTTTAGAGCTTTTGCCGGCAGTTAAAACCTGCTTTCTCGTCATGTTCCTGAAGTAACTGTTGTGGTTGTTGCAGGTTGTGCATTTCCGGTCTTTGGAGAAACCAAAGGATGATGATTTTTCTTTGGAATTGTGAGAGTTTTCTTATTGTGCATCATTGTTTGGTGAAATTATTTAATTGAATATATATCTCACCCAATATGATTTTTTTTATTTTCCATGCCTCAAGGTCAAAGCTTCATACCTATGATGATGTTGTTGAGAGAGTTGCTCGCCATCTTGAATTGGACGATCCGGCGAAAATTCGGCTTACATCCCACAATTGCTACTCTCAGCAACCAAAACCACAACCTGTCAAATATAGAGGAGTGGAGCATCTGTTGGACATGCTCATCCATTACAATCAGGTTAACCTGTTTCGTTGCTTTGGTCAATATGAGCATGGTTTCTTGTAACAAAATGTGTTGGACTTCCTACTAAAGCACTATATCTGGTACAGACATCTGATATCTTGTATTATGAAGTCTTGGATATACCACTGCCAGAATTGCAGTTCCTAAAAACCCTGAAAGTCGCATTTCACCATCCTACAAAGGACGAGGTTTGGTTTGCTACCAGGCACATATGGTCTGTCTAAAGTATTGTGTGTATATCTTCATATGATATCCTTTCTCCAGGTTGTTATTCATAGCATCAGGCTTCCAAAAAATAGCACCATTGCTGATGTAATAAATGACTTGAAAACTAAGGCAAGCAATATATTCCCCTCAATCTATTTGTAATTGTAGTTTTGTTCTTGGAGTTACACTTCAGCTGAACTAAGCCGACACTATTGTGTTGACCCTGAATATATCCATATACACTTGTCACTTCTATTAGTTTTTTCCCTTGATGTTTGAGACCTATGTGCACTAGATCATGTTTTGGGAGTGTGCCCCGACGGCCATATACCCAAGTGATTTCCTTGCTACCTAACACTTGTTAGGCCCCTCAGTCAAGCATTGTTGCCAATAAATAAATAGTCTCTTTTTATTGAATGTAGCAAACACTAAAGTAGGTAGGTGGGGCATTACAGATGTAGGCTTGTCTCTTCAAAGTCCTATACAACAATAAAGAGAAAGGAACATTTTGTAGCTCTTAAGAATTAAGACAGGAAAAAAAAAGTAGCAGCAGATGGAGTGCCTACCCTTGTCTGGTAATCTGGTTAAAGGGTCTGCTCATACTTGTATTATCACTTATAGTTTGCTATCAAACTGTACTAAAGCGTCCAACAAAGACTTGAATTTTAGTAGTGGAAATTTGTCCCACAAATAGTTGATTTAGAGCCACTAGGAGTATCATTTGCCCTTGTGAGCCACCTGCACCCATTAAATTTGGCGCCTAATTCCTTCATTACCTGCCTTGGTCAAGCAATATAAGGCCATTAAATCCTGGGGCTGCTGGAGACGTCACAGCCAATCCAATCTTTTCACCATGAAACACATAGATATATTGGAGGGGATCTACACCGTTTCTCCATGATAATAACCTGTCTGGTTTGCTAAAAATCATGTATTTGTGGGATGGATGGAGTCAAAACTTATTGTTTGGTGTGAATGTGGGTGTTGTTTGGGTGCTAAATCCTTCTCTTTTCTTAATAAATAAGAATTATATGCAGCTCTCCTGTGTGTTTGAGTGAAAAAGTAAAAGCAACTGTGAAGTGGCTTGTTAGGTTTCTCTTTCTGGTTTGGTTCATTAAGCTTTTAATTGTACTAATAATCAACAGGTTGAACTGTCCAGTCCTAATGCTGAACTACGCGTGCTTGAAGTCTTTTACCACAAGATCTATAAGGTACTTTGGGCATTGATATAATACATCATGAGCATTACAAAATATACCTTCTTATGTTTTACTTTTCGGAGAACAAAGATTTTGTAACTAGCGTAATGAATTCTTCTATATAAAAACTATCATTCTTTTACTGTATTCATTATGGCTACTTGCTAATTCAAGTTTTTTTCATAGATCTTTCCACTACAAGAGAAGATAGAGAATATAAACGATCAATATTGGACACTACGTGCCGAGGAGGTGTGTAATAATTTTGTCCACTGTACTCGGTGGCTGTAGTTCCAATATGAAAAGTTCTAAGTAACCTCATAAGTGCGTCTATCAATTGGTGTAGATTCCAGAAGAGGAGAAAAATATAGGTCCAAATGGTCGGCTAATTCATGTTTATCACTTCACGAAAGATATTAATCAGACTCAGGTAGTGCTTAGTAAGTTGTATTTGAAGATAGCTGTTCAATATTTTTTATGTCAAGAATTGACATTGTTTTGACCTACAGCAAGTTCAGAACTTTGGAGACCCTTTCTTTCTGCTCATTCATGAAGGTGAGACTTTAGCAGAAGTCAAGAAGCGCATACAGAGTAAACTGCAAGTCTCTGCGGATGAATTTTCCAAGGTGATCCATCTATTGAAGTTTCTTTTAATGCATAGAGTGACAACATATTAGTATTCATAAATAGTACTCCCTCCGTCCCAAATTATAAGACTTTCCAAGAATCTTGGAGTCAAAGCATCTCAAGTTTGACCAATAATTATAGAGAAAACTATCAAGATTTATGATATGAAATAGACATACTATAAAAATATAATTGATAACGAATCTAACGATACTTAATTGACATTATAAATGTTATTATATTGTCATATAAATTTGGTCAAACTTGAGATAGTTTGACTCTCGAAGATTCTTGGGATGTCTTGTAATTTGGAACGGAGGGAGTACCACTATTTCTGATGTGGTTCTTCTGTAATGGCAGAATTCAGATGCCATACTTTATTACTATCAAAATTTATCAATCATCTCAAAAATTTGCAGTCACTTGTCAGGAAAAAGTCCCGTCCATCACAAGTGAATTCGATGCACATATTTTATGTCTTATAGAAGGGTTTGCTAATTATTTTGCGAGTTGTGATAGATAAGTAATATAACAAAGTGATATTCAGTAACATATCTTGATTTTTGTCACTTCCCGGTCTTTTGGATTATTTCTATTCCTTTTTCTTGTCATTGTCTTTCATTTTCATTTATCTTGAGTTGCATTGCATATTATGCAGCTACAGAACTGATATACCTGTTAATATTCATGTGAGCAGTGGAAATTTGCATTTATATCGATGAATCGGCCAGACTACCTCCAGGATTCAGATGTTATATCTACTCGCTTTCAGGTAAATTGTTTGATGTTGCCTACACTCTTGTCTAGCTGTTTCCATGCACTTGTCCTGTTTGCTGACCTTTGTCATCTGATCACTACAGAGGAGAGAGGTCTATGGAGCTTGGGAGCAATATCTTGGGATGGAGCACACTGATACTGCACCAAAAAGGGCTTATACAGTGAATCAGGTATGCTACTTTTTTTTGAAACAATGCTGTCAAATTTTCTATTGTCGATTTTGTGCACCGTATTAGTGTCATCATAGCTTAGGCAAACATGCAATGCTTTATGATCTCAATAGCTGCATCTCTATGAGATCTGCTGTAATCATCACTATTTTCAGTGAATGGGTTCACAGATCTTTGAGTCTGCATGATAATGTAGGGAATTCACTATTAATCTGTTTTATTTGAATCTATGTTTGACTCTGTTTCCTAGAATGGTTTTATAATTGGAGACCACCACCCAAGAAAGACATTTTATTTTTCTTCAGATATTTGCCGAGAATATGTTTTGAGCTCTGGCATGCACGGTTACATGTCCATTGAATTTTGTATGCACTTCACTGTACCATTCATATCATGTTTTGTATTCAGGTTCTGTTATGTAATCCTAACTTTCTTCCGGTGATTTCAACTACTACCTGCAGAACCGCCACTCATACGAGAAGCCGGTCAAAATTTACAATTGAAATTTCTAACTGGTCTGGCCTCATGGTTTAGTAGTCCATATCAAGGGAGCAGCCAAAAAAAGGGAGGATAAGGAATTTATACTGTCAGGGGGAAACCTCATAGTTGTTAACCATTGGGTCCCACAGCAATGATTTTTTCTTTCAAGATTTTCCTTGTTTGCCCTCGGGTGATGGTGCGAGGGCATTGATGTCCGTTTCGGTTGGGTACAAGGCTGCTCCAAGGGAAGATAATGCTTCATTCTTAGAGCAAAGTTGGGTACATAAGATAAGATTTTGGTAGGAGGCGTGTATACAGGCAGGCGGTATAGTTGTGACTCTCTCTCGGCTTGACCCCGCATATCTTGTCTTGTAATATTGTTAATGTAGTGACAGTGGTTGACTGTAAATTGGCTCGAATTTCCAGCTTCCATCTCATGACTGAAAAAGTAGAGTAATTTTGGGTTGGGGCCTTTCAGAAACATGCAATATTTGACATCTTGTTGCAAGAAACTACAACTTGCTTCGATCATCACTAAAGCAAGAAAAAAAAAGCTGTAGTTTTTATTTTTGTTTATTTTTGCGACGCGATCGTGATGTGTCAAAATAGTTGTATGCTTCTTAAATGCGTCCAATAGTTGTAATTTCCTGCTGCTTTAGTCAACACAATAGTGGTAGGTTTTTTGAAATCATGAAAAACTTCCTTAGAAATTTATAATGCTCCGGAGGCCAGAACTCGTTGCTAGTATCGGTTTTGTTTGGAAATAATCATCTTTTGATGGTCTTAGGAGAGTTCGTTACGGTGGCCGATTGGTTAGGTGCATGCAGAGGCAGTTTATTTGGGGACGGCGGTAGCCGGATCGGAGAGAGAGAGAGAGAGAGAGAGAGAGAGAGAGAGAGAACACGGGTCACAGCGAACGCACGTCCTCACCACAACCCATTTGACAACATCGTGATGCCCGACTTTCTCCAGGCCAGCCAGTTTCAATCTATATAAATTAGTAGTAAAACAATGCTTTTTTTTCTTTCACAACGTTATATAAATTAATAGAAGTCGATTTAATACTAGTCGAGCAGATGCATGCATGCATGCAACTCACTCTGCAGTTGCAGTTGTAATTGCAATCAGCACACAGTGACTTACAGTGGAGGATACACATTGGAGACCTTGCAAAGTAAATTGCGCAAGTAACTTTGACTGCCTAGATACTAGGTGCGAACAAAATAACAGCTTACTTTATAATTGCCACCACCTAGTAAATTGCGTAAGGTTGATTACTGTCTAATATAACAGTATAGCTTAAAGTACACTAGGGGGGGTTTAACTAGGGCGCCGCTAAATTATGTTGTATTGAATATTTTCTCTATCTTAATATAAACACATGTAAACTTTTTGTGTGACCAAGAAAAAATCCTTTTTTGAGAATTACACAGTACAACGCAGACACTCACAACACCACTCAAGGAATACATGTCCATTGAAAATATTTTAATTAATTTCAGATATTTGGTGAGACCAATTTTCAAACTGTGGTATGCACGGTTACATGTCCTTTGAATTTTTATGTACTTCACTGTAGTATTCATATCCTGTTTTGTATTCAGGTTCTGTCATGTAATCCTAACTTTCTTCCGGTGATTTCAACTTTCTGGAGAACCGTCACTCATACATGAAGCTTGTCAAAATTTCCAGTTAAAGTTTCTAACCGATCTGGCCTCATCATGGTGAAGGCCTCCATCATGAGAGGATCGGCAAAAAAAAAAAAGGGAGGATAAGGAATTTATACTGTCAGGAAAACCATATGTTCTACCACTACAGACCGAAAACAAAGAAACCTAACTAAATCGAAGTATCATGCATTTTTCGGTTTGGCTTCGGTTTTTTTGCTTGGTGATGATCCGTTTATGCCAAACCGAATTAGCGAAAAACCGTTCCAACCTAACTTCCAAAGATCTACCGATCTCTCCCGACTCCTGAGTCCTGAGTGGCAGACTCCAACAGGCCATCCGATCCAAGAGTCCCACCAGGCCACCATGCCACCTTGGGCCTTGGCCCAGTCCCCACGCGCCGCTCCTTCCTAGTCTCCACTCATTCTCTATCATCTCAAAGCCCTAACCCTGGTGGCCGGCGGAGTAGAGGAGTGAGGGCCTAAGGGTGCACTGACGCTATGCGAGGCTATAGCTAGCTGTAGGCAACGAGGAGGAGAAGGGTGCTGGCATGCCATGAGGCATTCCTAGGCCTCAGTCCTCATGCCGCGGAGAAGTAGCGGTGGCAGGAGCGCAGTGCGGGTGGTGGCGGCGCAGCCCATGTAGGGTCACCGAGGCCCAAGGCCGAGCAAATTGCATGTGCTCTCGTGGAGCATATATATATATATATAATATATATATATATATATATATTATTCTGGTTTTTTTAGTTAAAATAAAAAAACCAAACTATAAAATAAAAAAAATCTATCATCTTTCGATTATGAAATACTCTCTCTGTCCCTGAAAGAATAGATTTCTGGTTTGTCCTAAGTCAAACTTTTTTAACTTTGACCAAATTTCTAGAATAAAATATTAAAAAAATATGATTTCAAACTAGTATCATTAGATTTATCTAAGAACATATTTTTACATGGTGCTCATTTTAAGTCATAATTTTTCAAGAACTAAAAACCCCCCGAACTATCGGTTAAAATTGAATGCCCATTCCCACCTACCGCTGAGCTCCTTTTGGTGGAAGGATGTCCTAAGGCTCAACACAATTTTCAGAGGGGTGACTAGATGCACAATTGGCAGTGGTCGGTGACTTGTTTCTGGGAAGACCTTTGGTTAGAGTAAGTTTTAGCCCATAAGTACCCAAGATTGGCATCATTTGCTATATCAGACAACATTTCAGTTCTAGAAGCTATGGAAGTTGAGGAGCTGGATACACTCTTCTTCTTGCCTTTGTCTGCCCAAGCGTTAGACGAGCTAGAGTTACTTCAGAACCAACTACATGAGATATATTATGACCAAGACAAAGATGATAAATGGAAGCCTATCTGGGGTGACATATATACGTCCATGCAGTTTTATAAGCACGTTTTCAAGGGGCTGGAGGCTCATCTAAGGATAATATGGAAGTCTAGATGCACCCCCAGAATCAAGTTCTTTGCCTGGTTAATGGTTGTTGACAAGCTTAATACCAAAACAATGCTTCATAGAAGAAACCAAAATATGGAGGGTGGGTTAAATTGCATCATGTGCAACGTTGGAGTCCCTGAAACAATTGATCATCTATTTTTTGGCTGTCCCTTTGCCCGTGCTTGCTGGCAGAAGATTGGTATATCTTGGGACTCATCAATTGACATCAAGGACAAGAATCATCGAGGGACAAATCACGCATACCCTTCCTTGCTTGATTGAGACAAGTTTGATTGTGGCATGGGAGCTGTGGAAGCTTCAAAATGATAAGGTTTTCAATAGACGAGACCCAACACTAGCAACCTGGTTCTGTATGTTTAAAAGTCAATGTTTACTTCTTTCAGTTAGATTTAAAGATGACTTGCGGTCATCCTTTTGCTTTTGGTTAGATGCTTTTAGATAATTTCTTTCACTGTAAGTACCCCTTTACTCTCCTTTTTATATAAAATTCGTGGTGCACTGTGGGGATCTCCCCCACAGTTTTTCGTGTAAAAAAAAACATCCTACATTCAAGAGTTTAGTGAGTATATATTGGTTTTAGAGTTGAGAGTGAGCAAACATTCAGATTTCAGTGCCTATACAATCAGACATTTAGTCAATCGAAATCTATAATACATTGAGGCAATCACAGAATACATTGAGGCAATCACAAAATACATATATATATATACATGCAGATTTAGATTCATCCATTCAAACATGAGCATTCACTTTTTCCATTCAGTCATTCCATGCACTAATGCACTGTTCAGATTAAGTCGTTCAGATTTAGAGCACCGTGTTGCACACCCTCGTCGGGGTCGGTCTCAATGGCGAGCATCGACGGGCCCATCGTCCGGCCAGGTTGGAGTTCCTGACATCCTGAGTTTGCCGCCCTCACCGGGGTCATAGTCTCGGCGGTGAGCATGGGAGTTGCCATAAATCAGATTACAGGGTCAAGGGGTGATGCAACGGCACACGGCAGTGGGCATTTGGCTAACAGCAGGGGCAGGGCTCAACCAATCCGTCTCCACCACCATCTCCTCTGATGTCCAGATCTGATCCCAAATTTTCTCTGGTTTTGCAGGTGTGGTAATCGCACATGATGTTACAGGGGAATTAGAGATATAATTGAATACGAGTCGTGATGGAATTAGAGATATTGAATACGACTCGTATTGTAATTTCCCATGACATCACGACTTGGGCTCAACCAATCTGCTTAGTATCATGGGTATGTTTGGTGAGTATCACTCTGTATTGTAACCTTCTACTGTTGCTTTTTTTCCTTTTTAATATATTTTCAGTAGGAGCCCCTGGCTCCTCCTGTTCTTTCAATAAAACATCCTAGATGGAAAGAAATTGAGAAAATCTCCTATGTTTTATAATTCAATAATTTTTGCATCACCTAAAATCTACTTATATCTAGACTGATGGTTCCTGAATTGCTATATTTCTATGTGATTATTATTAGTGCTTTGACATAGAGCTATCTTAATTTTCTTTTAACTTGTGCACAGAAAGGCATATCTTCTAGAATTTTCTGCTTTGATATAGAGGTACAATCTAATTGAATGACACCTCTATTAATAAATAAAGTTTAATGTCTAGCAAGATCAGCCAATCCCGTTTACCAGTACATACACTTGCCAGCATTTTCACATCGGATCTTACAGACCTGTATGTAGTTTAAGCTAGCTTCTAGATAGTGCATTAATCTATGAGAGAGTACATGAAACTAACACAGTATCTGTTTTCTAGATTAACAATCCCAGTCTTGAGTATTTGGAAGGTTTGTTAGAAACAATTTATTTCTTATATTTTTGGCATGGATTGTACATTGGAACATTTACCTTTTTTCCTTTGCATCCAAGATACTAAGCAGATCATAAAGGTGCAGGGTCACGTGTAATTCTACCATAATACTACAGTGAGGTTAATTTGTATGATAAACATTATAGACAGACAGTTCATTAGTCATGTTTTTTTTATCTAGGATGATATCGTGGTCCAGACTCAAATGCTTACTAAACTTCTATATCTCTTTCTATATATTTTCTGAATTACAATCAATTAAGTTAGAATCATCTAAAAAGACTACCAACAGAGCAGGCATGCAACTACGGCAAGGTGGACTCATTGAATTTTTTTTAGATTTTTTACCTTAATAACTTTGATAGCAGTGGTTGTTGGAATGGTTCTCTCTCCCTTTTAATATCCCCTTTCAGATACTGTGCGGGTTCCTAAGAATTCAGTTCACCATTTCACTGTCCTAAAAAAGACGATCCAATTCCCTGTCCTGGAAATAGTTAGCTCTCCCTATTTCATAAGGTACTTATAAACTTAAAGCATTTCCCTGATGTGGGCTTACTATTTAGCAAATTTTATACATCCCCGCCCGATGGGAAGAAAATTGATTAAATATCCAATTTATTTTGATTCAATAATTTGTCCTCTCCCACATTATCTCTCTTTAGTGTTCATTAATCGCTACTATTTTGTACAGTTGTGGCAATGGTTCGGTACGTCACCTAATCCATAATTTTTTCCTTCTCCCATAATTTTTTTGTACACGATTTCTTATTAAATTCCTTCTCCTTGCGATTACTGTGAATCTTATTTATGTTTTTCAAACTTGTGCAGACAAAGCTAAATGTTCTGAAATTCGTAATGTGGTTCTGTGCAAGCTACGTGGTGTCTAAAGAACAGATCTGATAAGGTAATGGTGTCCCTTCTTCATGTACATACGATTTGTTTGTCTCTATTTTGGCATTATTTAATTTGGACCATCATTAATATATATACTTGCGGACTGATCTCTAGTTTAATGACAAGCCAGTCCAAAGCACAGCTATTTTGGCATTATCTAATTTAGCTTGGCTTTTTTTCTTTGGTTTGTGTTATGCTAGACAAAGTGTATGAATGAAATTTCAGTTCTAGAAGAGCTGCCCAGAACATGTATTGGCTCAGTGGCAACATTTGTTTTTATTTTATCCATTCAATGCCAAATAATTGTTTGTATTAAATTCCAAGTTGCATAGGGTTACTTTTGGAGTTCGTAACTGAACATGTGTCACTGTAAATCCAACCTGGATTCACAATCTTGTGTTATACTCTAATTTATGTTAACAGAGAATGGATGAAAACCATTAGCCCTATTTTAATGTAGACATCAGCCAAAAATTCAATGCTTGAATTTTCCCTCAACGTAGTACTCTAGAAAATCACCAACTTCGGTTTCAGTCCTGTATAATTAGTTTGTTCATGTATGCGCGATATTTGCAGTAACATATATGCAAGGGAAGTCACTTCTTCCCTGCTCCTGCTCGGTCATATGATGTGCACTCATGAGACGAATGGTTTGGCAGGTCACTTATCTCGATTCCATAATTTTGCCATCTCCCGTAATCTTTTTTTTTTGTCTATAGATGATTTGGTCTACTGTAATCATTTTTGTTTCTGCAGATGGTTTGTTATTAAGTTGTTGATTTTACCTTGATTATTTTAAGCTTCGGTTACTTTTCTAACTTGTGCTGATAAAGGCAAATCTTATAATCTTTTGTACTAATCCCATTCAGTTTAGCTCTGGTGGCGACCATACACTTTTCCTGGTCCTGGTCTCATCCTCTCCATCATGGCGAACTGCGGTGGTTCATGTAGTCGGGCACGAGGACATCTGTTCGCTAGAGACCATTGGCGGTGGTGTTTGTGTGGCAATGGAGGTAACAATTGCCAGAGCAGGATGCTCTACTGGTAGTGCTTTCAAACCATAACAATTCATCTCCTTATTTTAGATCAGGTTAGAATTTGCACAAGTCACACCTGTGAAGTTCTTGATCAGTAATATTTTAGTTTTTTTATGTCTCAGGTGGATCAATAAACTGGACTTAAACTGGGCACAACATGATTTTACATCTCTTCAGTTTCGTATTAAAGTAATCCAACTTTTATTTGTAGGGCAGGAAGATAAATGGACCATCACCCCAATGGAATGCTAGACAGAATTGAAGGAAGGAGAAAGGAGGGTTGCAGCCATTCAAATAGGGATTCCTTTAAGTTTTATATTTTCCTTGAATCAGAACTTGTACTCTGAATAAAAAATGTGTCATCAATTATGTGGATGATACTCAGTATAATGCAGCAAATTCTTTATACTATATGGATGAGTGTGCTATTTTTTTTGTGTCAGATGGTCTTTTACTTCTCATTAAATTTGTACTTGCATTATCTCTATATTTATCTCACAAAATAAATAATATGATATTAACGGCTGAATGCATGGTTGCAATACATACAAGTGTTGCAACAAACTAAATCCATATGTTGCAACAATCTGTAAAAGTTGTCTGTTCATGGTTTATACAAACACATATAAGCGTTGCCACAACTCATAATTATGTGTTGCAACTTTGCAACGGTTATTGGAATGTCTTACCAACACATAAATAAGTGTTGCAATAGATCATTGCAACGCCACTTTAGGCAACACATAAATATGCGATGGTATAGACCATGCCAATGCATATATGGACTTTTAGCAACGCATATTTGTGTTGCAAAAGGGGGTGTCATATTGTAGTTATCTAGTTAGCCATAAGTGAGAATAACTCAATCAAAAGGAGTTCATCTCAGTCAATTATCACTCATAATCACAATGACTACAACTTCACCTTGTCTTCTCAAGTAACACTATATGCAATTATTAATGGTAGAAGTCATATTCTCATGATAATTGACAAAAATCACCATACATAAGAGTGATCATAAATAGGTAGATAGATAGACGGACAATAGATATACAGAAAGATATATAAAACAAACATAAAGATAGGTAGATATAGATAGAGCTAGATGGATAGATGAGTAGACAGATAGACAAAGAGAGGGATAAATAGTCATACATAGATAGATAGATAGATAGATAGATAGATAGATAGATACAACCCATATATATACGGGTAGGAAGATAGACAAATAGAGAGATATAAACATAGATATGGATATAGATATATATATAGATATAGATATAGATACATGTGTTCCACGGTGAGCCTAAGTATCCCTCATGAATTGTAAATTCGACTCTAAACTAGCCGCATAATTGCTTTAGGAATGACTCTAAACCGAGAATCCATTCACTTGCTACTTTCTTGTTTCCTCACTTTCTCTCTTGAAGAATCTTTCATCAATTTCTCTCTTGATTTGGTTGCATTGCTTGCCCTGATGCCCCCTTTGCATGCATAGCATAGTCACATGTGGAAGCTGAAGGTGGCGGAGGGCGGCAACCCCTTGCTGCGGTCGACAAACTGCTTCGTCGGGCGGACCGTCTGGGAATTCGACCCTGATGACTTTGGCACGCCGGAGCAGCGTGCAGAGGTGGAAAGGGCGCGCCGGGAGTTCTCCGACCACCGCTTCCAGCGCAAGCATTCCGCCGATGTCCTCATGCGCATGCAGGTCTGTGTATGCGTCGTCTATACCGTACCATTAGTATTGTTGTTGGAAGAACACTGACTCAACGTGTTAGTATTATATAATCATATGTAAAATAAAATATATGATGAATACAAAAAAAAAGATGATACAAAAAAAAGAACTAAAATGGTCAAAAAGTGATACAACTTAAATTAAGGTTTCAATTATATATTGAATACCTATATATGAAGGTGGAATACAAAGGATGGTGAATGTATATCATAGTATTACAAAAAGGATTAATAGGTACAAATGGCAAGAGAGAGACACAGAGAGAGAGAGATTGTAGCCAACAAATAAATTAATTAGTCCATCCTTTCTAAATTATAAATCATTCGACATTTCAGACGTCTCAAGTCTTAAGAAAATTATTAAGATTTATGACATCAAAGTATATACTATAAAAATATAACTAATTAAGAATCTAATGATATTTATTTGATATCATAAATGTGATATATTATTTTATATTAAAAAATATTATAATACATAGTGGATACCAGTCTGGCACACCATGAAGCAGTGCCTCTTAGGTCCAAGTCCACTAGATCCCACAACATATACCAAGGTATTGGGTCTAATTCAACCTAAAAGCTATCTTAATAGCTAAGGGCTGCCTTGTTCACCCCAACATTATTAATGTGAGAGTAAACCAAACAATTTTTCTCATCATACATTGAGCCCAACTTCTCACATTATCACACAATCCACGCGAGCTCTAAAATATGTTCTTCAGGCCTCTAGTCTAACGCTCCATGTGACACACAACCTACCTCGAGACATTAATGAGCTCCCTGTCACCATGTGACCCCTAAATTTGTTTTAGATTTTTTTGAGTGCATAACAGATCTACTCCAGCTTTGCTATATCCATGAGTCAGCGTCCTTCGTGTCCAGGTTTACCGGAGCACACAACATACAAATATCTTGGGCCTACTCAACCCAAAATACTAGCCTAATAGTAAGGGTTGTCCCGCCTTGTATGTTATGCTCCGCTAACATTAATTACTGATGTGGAATTAAACCTAACATAAATTTGGTCAAACATGAGATGTTTTGACTCCCAAAACAAAGTGGAAATGACTTTAATTTGGAATGTATGTAGTATTTATTACTACTCTCACTCTCAGAATTGCTTTTGCATGTATATCAGTATATACTTAGACTGACATATATTGCTCATCACATCTGTTCCCTTGTTCAGTATGCAAAAGACAAGCCTCTTCATCTGGACCTTCCTGCTGTCAAGCTGGGGGGTAATCAAGACATTACGGAGGAAGCTGTGTTGACCTCATTGAAACGGGCTATCAATCGCCTCTCTACTCTCCAGGCAAATGATGGACACTGGCCTGGCGATTGTAGTGGTCCTCTGTTCCTTTTGCCAGGCTTGGTACTTGCTCCCCTACAACTTCATCATTGTAAATTTTTGTGATTAGTGCAAATGAAGAGTGTCAGACACACACGCACACCTAGCAGTTTTGGTGACTAACACCACTAGAACATATGTGACCTGACATCTGGCTATCGATCATCATTCTTTTTATTTACAAATATTTGTGCAATATGTTTTGCATTCGTTCTTTGGTTACAAGAAAGTTAATTACTGACTACATTATATTGTAACAGATTATAATGTTGTATGTCACTGGAGCGTTGAATGTTGTTTTATCTTCGGAACATCAGAGGGAGATGCGCCGGTATCTCTATAATCATCAGGCAAGCTATCTTACTTTACTAATTAGCAAGGGAAATATTAAATCATGTTATGGCCAAAAGAAGTTTCACTAATTTTGTTTCATTTGCAAGTGCAATTGTAGAATGAAGACGGAGGGTGGGGGTTGCACATTGAGGGTCCCAGCACAATGTTTGGCACAACCTTGAACTATGTTACTCTGAGATTGATCGGCGAGGGCCCAAACAGTGGGGATGGAGCGATGGAGAAAGGACGAAATTGGATCTTGGAGCGCGGAGGAGCAACATATACAACATCATGGGGCAAGTTTTGGCTAACGGTATGATTATGAGATTTTTTTTTGAACAAGATTATGAGATTTCTGTGTTCACAGTGGCAGTAGTCTTGTTTTTATTCTTGTCTCTCACAGCCTAATTGATGGTTGTATTTCCCTTAATGAAACTTTTAAGGTACTTGGAGTATACGATTGGTCTGGTAACAACCCGCTGCCACCAGAAATGTGGCTGTTGCCATATAACCTGCCTTTTCACCCAGGTGTGTCAACTTCTGCCTTTTCACTGAAACAACTAATATTGAAATTATAATCTCCACAGTTGTTGTTTGCAATTATTTAAGATATTAATCTTGAACTATTGTCTGGGTCAATAAGCCATCATGGCCCTATGGTTTCTATTTGGAAAAGACTTTGTAATAAACAAACAAAACGAGAAAAAACATAACAAAATCATAGTTTGTCTTAATGTGCTTACATTTAATCATAGTGTAACTTTTATAAATAATGGTCCAACTGCCAATGATATTATATCTTTGTGTTTTGTTTAGTGTATGGTTCTGACATTAGAAGTAGCTAAAAAAACCCAATTTTATTTATTTGTGTGCACAACATATTTACCTAGTACAATACTTTGGATTAGTAGTATCTTATTTTAGGCCATTCCTTATTGGCATGCTATTACTCATTCACACAATATTGTAGGTCGAATGTGGTGTCATTGCAGAGCGGTTTATTTGCCTATGTCTTACATCTATGGAAAGAGGTTTGTTGGTCGTATCACACCACTTGTCTTGGAACTGAGAAATGAACTCTATGAAAACCCGTACAATCTGATTGATTGGAACAAGGCTCGAAACCAGTGCGCAAAGGTATGTTGGAAAAACTACCTGTGTAGCATTAAAAATGTTAATCGAATTCACACATCTATTTTAGACAGCTGGATCACAAGAAATATTTATTTTCAATAATTGGTCATAATCTATTTGTTGATTTACCATAATGAAATTTGAGATTTAGCTAGTACAACTCCATCAAGTGATTTACTATGACATTATGGTAGATACCATCATGAGTTATAGTAACACATGTATCATAAATATGTATTCATAATATCGTAAATTAGTACAGTCATTATTATAAATCTATATGGCCATAGAATACATACACGATATATCCAAACCTTTGAATATGAGGTCTTGAACAAGAAAATATCATGATTCTTTCTAAATAGACAGTAAGTGATATATACGTAATTACTTCTCCTGATATTATATAGCTCATTGATGGCCAAATTTGTATTTGGCAGAAGTTCATTATATATATGTGTCTAGATAGGGCCAGTATCTCTGATTAGTCCGAACTGAATCTTATTGAACCGGTGTGGTCCTAATTCCTTGTTGATTGAGAACATTCAAGAACTGACTGAACACTTTTATGAGGCTAATTAATTTCAATCTATGCAATGGTTGGGATACATCTCGCAAATGCATGCTGAAGTATTTTTATACCACTCACAAAGTTACTACAAGAAAGAGAAATGATTTGAGAAGTTATTCTAGTAAAACTAAAAACAAATATTACCTTTTCTACTTTTTTGCATCATTTATGTGCTAAATTTTAGGATACAATATTTTCTGAAAATTTAAGTGATGTTTGTATATGCTTTGTACTGTAGGAAGATTTGTACTATCCGCATGCATTTCTTCAGGATGTCTTATGGGCAACTCTGCACAAGTTTGTTGAACCAGTTATGATGCACTGGCCTAGGATCAAATTTAGGGAGATTGCCTTGCGCAATGCCATGCGCCACATTCACTACGAAGATGAAAACACTCAATATATTGACCTTGGTCCTGTAAACAAGGTACACTATGGACTATGACTATGTGTTGATTCTTTACAGAAAAAGTATACATGGTTTTGTTTTTACAGTTCTTTCCACAACAAGTCAAGGACATTATTACATTATATTACAAACAAATTAAATCTGTTTTCATATCCAAAGGTTGTACTCTAGCACTGTAATACCCATCTGAAAGGATCTAGATGGCTAGAAGGAGGTGAATATCCTATAAAAAAACTTCTACAAAAACACAAGACTAGAGAAAAGTTGATTAGTACAACAATCAACCCTAAAAACCACTACTTGCTCTAACACTACTTCACCCAAGCAAGGCCATACAAAACCCTAATAGCAAATGATTTCTAATCTAAATCACTACACCACACAAACTTACTAGCTACACTAAGCTATGGCTAGAAAAAATAGTGAGCAAATAAGAACTACAAACTCTACTAATGCTACAACTAACTAGAGGGCTACTCTATCAAGCAACTACTACACAAGCAATGGATATGAACGTAAATGTAAGTGAGAGTAGTGGCAAACCACCGAGGACAAAAGATCAACCCAGTGATTTATCTTCGTGGTTCAGTTGCTTACAAACAATGTACATCCATGTTATCGCAAGTCCCCAAGTGATGGCTCATATGTGCTACATGACAAACTAGACCTATGACTTTGGTAGTGCAGCAAGAATTAATCACAAGGTGCACTCCAACTAGCCACGGGCATTCCACTAGAGTATCCATTTGCATCTCTATGACATGGGATAAAAAATATCTCAGGAAACACCAATTGGGACGGCAAACAATCACCAACACTCCCCTCAACAAACCGTAGTTGCTCCAAACCATCTAGGTGATGGTAACCACTAAGAGTAACAAAGACAAGTGCAGCCCAAATGAAGAACTAGTGCCAAAAGATTTAAATCAACAAAGCAAATGCACTAGACTCTCCCAATCTCACTTTGGATCAAGCACAAGTCAAGAGATGAGTTCGACATTTTTTGGTGGCTCACAAGTATATTAGAATGCTTACAATACCAAGAGAACCAATTTGGTGTTCGCCAACGAGCTAGGTTCCAATAAGGGGTTTTAAGGCGCAATCAGATTGGTCCCAGTGCTTCAGAATAAACTAATTCGATAAGTGCTTTGAAAATGCCCCTCTAGAATAGTGCTAATGGATGGTCTGGTGCTAAAAGTGAGCTGACCATCGGACTAATTCGATGGTTAACCCTTTGCAGGGCATCATCTCCAGCTTGTTTCCATCCTTTTGTATCATCAAGTCCCTTTTCACCTACCTTAATTCATTTGGAGCTTCCCAAAACATTTTCTTTGTAATCTAAATCACTCATTTCTAGAATTTTTCCGTCATATTCTGGAACTTGTTCCCATTTGTTCCAAAATACGTTGAGAAATTTTCTCTAAAGTTTAGAGCTTTAAGAATATTTTTTGCGCTTAAATAACTATTTTGGACTTTTATGAAAATATTTTATTTTGGCCTGCCAGTTCAACCATGTCTAGCGTTTTGAGCCTTCGTTCACCCATGTTATATTTGCTGAGTACGACATATGCTCACTCTTGCTATTCCCCCACACCCCGAGTCTCTAGAGTAAATGTTAGAAGATCGATGAAATCATGGAGGAGCTCACTCTTGTCAATGTTATTTATCTTAGTCATGGATGTATTGGGTTTCATGATTAATAAGGCAGAGGAGGAGGCTTTGTTACAACCGCTAGCTAGAAGGGCATTGCAACACCAGATTTCAATTTATGCAAATGATGTAGTAATCTTCCTAAGGCCTTCTTCAGAGGACATTGACATTATACTGGACATTTTACTCTTGTTCGGTATGGCTAGTGGGTTAAAAACCAATGTGGAGAAGAGTAGAGTGATGCCCATACAGTGTCAAGAGGAAGACAGACTTTTTTTGCAAGCTCACCTTCCCTGTCAGTTGCTTGACTTCCCTAGTATCTAGGAGTGCCTTTATCTCTCAAAAAACTAACTAGGGCCCAAATCCAACTAATAATAGACAAAGTAGCTGACCAACTACCTGGATGGAAGGCTGATTTGCTTACAAGGGCAGGAAGGAAAGTGCTGGTCCAATTTGTGCTCACATCCATGCTGATCTATCTTTCTATGGCCATGGATCTCACACCTTGCGCCATCAGGGCCATTGGTAAGATCAGAAGGAGGATTCCTCTGGAAAGCCAGAAGAGATGTGAAAGGTGGACATATATTGTTTGGTGGCTTGGCCCAGGGTTACTCGACCAATAGAGTTCTGGGGGGGGGGGGGGGGCTTGGTATATCACAATTGCAGCAATTGGGATGGGCCCTCAGAATGAGATGGCTCTGGTTACAAAAAAGTGAGCCAGAGAAGTCGTGGGCTTTTTTCCCATCCAGGTGCATCACTCAATAAAAGCTTTTTTTCTTGGCTGGCACAATCTCTGAAGTCGGCAATGGAAAGAACACCTTCTTTTGGACTGACAGATGGCTGCAGGGACAGAGTCTTGATAAGCTTGCGCCACATCTCTTTGGTTCAATATCCAGTCAAGCGAAGAAAAGAACAATTTATGAGGCACTAACTGACAGGATCGGAGATGGGTGGCTGACATTAGGGGAGCTCATACTGTGGCTCTTTTAACCGAATACCTCAATTTGTGGCAGCTTTTGGCTAAGGTGGTGTTGCAGCCTGATATTGATGACTCAAACACCTAGAAATTCACAGCTTCCGGAAAATATTCAGCTATGTCAGCATATGAGGCAATGTTTATTGGTGCCAACCAATTCAATCCTTGGGAGATAATTTGGAAAAGTTGGACTCCTAGTAAATGTAAATTTTTCATGTGGCTGGTTGCACACAATAAATGTTGGACGGCCGATAGGCTTGCAAAGAGGGGTCTGCCACATCCCGAGCACTGTCTTCTATGCGACCAAGAGGATGAGATGGTTAACCGCTTGCTGTTAACCTGTGACTTCTCACGTCAAATTTGGTTCAGTGTCCTACAACCACTCGGTTTGCAAGACTTAGCCCCACAGTCGAATGAGGATTCCTTTGATGACCGGTGGGATCAGGTGGCCACAAGAGTGGCTAATCATGCAAAGCAGGGCCTGAATTCTATTATAATCCTGGTGGCTTGGTCTCTTTGGAATCACAGGAATCGCTGTGTTTTTATGGTTGACAACCCGATATAAATGGGCTTCTCTCCTCCATTAGGGGTGAAATGTTTTTGTGGAAGGATGCTGAGGCTCGAGGAATTTCTCATCTTCTCGGCCTGCAGCCCTCCAGTTAGTTTGTTGGGTCTGATTTGGGGTTTTTGTATTTTTTGGTCTCGGGCGATCTAGCTTGTGCGTTTCTGTGAGCGGTGGGGAGTTTTACCCTCCCCATTTGTCTTGTTTATGCCGGGGTGTTTTCACCTTTTTTTCTTCTTAATGTATTGATACGCAGTTCGAGAAAAAAAGTGCTTGGCATACGGAGTCCCTAATCAGCCGTCCCTATGAAGAATGGAGGCTAAACAATAGTTATCGTTCTGGGATACTCTGATGTAAATATTAGTATATAGCTGTATATACGTTATTGAATAAGAATGACTCTTATATTCTCCATTCTTGTTGCTGTATGTGTTGTCTATACTTCCTAGGCACACATATGGTGAGTGGTTAGTTTTCTTTGGAAAACTGAGCGCTACATATTGCAGTAGTGAAGTTGGCCTATGTGGCTGATGTGTGGTTGTAGTTGGTGGATTTAGTACAATCTTGGAAATTTAGGAGGGTGAAGGTCACCTTATAATCCTTGTCATCCCATACGTAGCGCCTCAAGGTTAACCATTTTACATGAAGCGAGGATGAAAGTGTAAGCAAAGTGCTATGCGTATGCGGGCCATACAAAGATTTGTGACACGGGGTGTTACATGCATTGAAATTCAACAAAATGAATAATGAAAACTCTAAAATCTTAGAAGATGCCATAACATTGCCATATATCAATGTAGGATGTCATAGATTTGGAAGTGTTGATGTAAACTAGAGAACTAGGACAACATAATGCCTAGTAACATATTATAAAACCCTTGTCATAGTTCTTTGCTTTCTGAATCGGTCAAAAAGGGCAAACAAATTGCCCGCATATGGCCTAACAATATATATATAAAACCCTTGCCATAGTTCTTTACTTACCAAATGGGCCAAGAGGTACAAAGCAATTGCTCGTTGATGATATGGCATATGTTTAAGGTCAATTCAATTATTCTTCCAACGACATTGTCTCTCTTTTCAAGAGAGAATAAAGCGGTACACGAGCAGATTATCTGACAAACCCCTTGACCTTTTATTTCTTGTATTTTTATTTTTAATAAAGAGAGAAACGAACATTCTCAATTGCATGTTGGCACCCCACTCTTACTCTCTATGCCATACGAATAAATCCTTCCAAAGCATTTTGAAAAAAGGTTATGATGAAAAATGCTCTTGTGTGGCTTCAAGTAAATGACATTAGCGACAGGTCTAAAATGAGAGAAAACAAACTGAAAAATTTAGGACAGTGAAATAAGGACCTTTTGCTTAACTCTAACAGAAAAATGTTTTGTTTGCCGTGGTCAGTTAAGTTAATATTTTATTAGCGTTTGCCAATTTTTGAACTTGAGACCTGTGACCATGATTTCATATTGAGTTGCATACTATAACTAGTTCAACACAAAAGTTTAAACACTAGTATTTATACGTTGTACCGGCCTATTACCACATTTAGTTTTTCACCATTGTATTGTCATGACAACTCCTACTCGCACCATCTTCTCCTACTTTGTGCAACATTATCTGCTCTGTCAGAAACTCGGAACTACGTATACAAATGCTTCTACTACACATGGAGCCAGCTTTCTGATACTAAATGTTACCATCTCAGCTAATAATTCAGTAGTTTTTTACTCCTGCAACCATTACAAGCTCTATCACAAAATAACTCTGTAGGAAAGTGTCATTTCTTTATGTGGCTGGTTGCCCATAACAAATGTTGGACAACTGATAGGCTGGCAAGGAAGGGTCTGCCTCATCCTGAGCATTTTCTATTATGTGATCAAGAGGAGGAGACGATAAATCACTTGCTTGTTTCCTGTGTATTCTCGCGCCAGGTTTGGTTTGCTGTCTTCCAGCGGTTTGAACTGCAAAGTCTTGCCCCACAAACTGGTCATCTGCTATTTGATGAGTGGTGGGAACATGTGAACTCTATGGTGGCTGATCATGCGAAGCAGAGCCTAAACTCCTTGGGTATCTTGGTGGCTTGGGCTATCTGGAACCACAGGAACCGATGTGTGTTTGATGGGTGGCAACCTGAGCTGAATGGGTTACTCCTTTCTATCGGGCATGATCTGTTTTCGTGGGATTTGGCTGGGGCTCGAGGCTTTTCTCATCTCCTTGCCCTGCAGCCTCCTGGTCATGGGTAGTTCCTGGATGTAATAGGTAATCTGACATGTTTGTTTATGTAGGAGTGGTTTTTCCCTCCTATAAAAAAACCAGTGTACTGGGTGCTTTACCGTTGTTTTTTCTTCTTAATATATAGATACGCATCTCTCCTGCGTGTTCGAGAAAAAAAAAACTCTGTAGTCATAACATTTTACTGGTAAAATAGGTATATGTCTGTGGCTGAGGAAATTTTGAATATTTTGCTTTATTTGCAAACTATTGTCCTCAGTAACAGTGTATACATATAATATTATGCCAAACTACAAAAATTAATAAAAAAACTGTGGAATTATTTTCTATTTTTTTTCTCTTTAACAGTTAACATGTAAGACAAATGACAACGTGAGCTCATAATGGCCACCTTAAAATTACTAAATCAAATTACCCTACAACTCTAGTTTCCTTACCATTTCTCTGCTCTGCCACTTTAGCGGGGCGATTACTTCTTCTGCTTGGAATTCTAATCCTATTATGCTAGGAAATTTTGTTACAAGTGTGCCCTAGTGACTAGATTAGTATAATATTTCTCAATTGTTTCCTATAAGCTTGTTCCATGAATCACTCCCAGATATCAAATAACTTTATACACAGGTAATGAATATGCTTGCTTGTTGGATTGAAGATCCAAAGTCAGAGGCATTCAAACTCCATGTTCCCCGAATTTATGATTATTTATGGCTTGCTGAAGATGGTATGAAAATGAAGGTAACCATTGCTGAATCTTTTCTCATGAAACAATCTGAGTTTTTAGTTACATCAAAGTCTTATTATGATGGCCAATGGTGCAATAATTATCAAGGCACATTCAAGTATCCATGCATGCATCATGCACTCCTCATTTGTCCATGTGTGATTATAAACATTATATGTTGACCGCAAAAAACAATCACCAACTGCAGCACTAACATGCTTGATTTAACTCTAATTTTTTATGGCTTGACTGTTAACTCAACCAATGACTAACATGGAAAATGACAAGGTTACTCCTATTGTCAGTTTTGATGATTTTTATTTAGCAAACTAAAAGGGATTCATCTTCTCTGTTCTATTAATGTAGGGTTATAATGGCAGCCAGCTGTGGGATGCAGGTTTCACAGTTCAGGCAATTGTGAGGACCAACCTCATTGAAGAGTTTGGTCCAACTCTTAAACTAGCGCATGCCTTTATTAAGAATTCACAGGTACATACATACTAGTAGCATGGAGACCTAGACTTTTGTCTGTGAAAGGTAGATTTCACTTGTTGGCATACTTATTTACTTCCTATTCTTTAGATCCTTGATAATTGCCATGGAGATTTGAACCAGTGGTATCGGCACATGTCAAAAGGTGGATGGTCATTTTCTACAGCTGATCATGGTTGGTGTGTATCAGATTGCACTGCATCGGGACTAGAGGTGAATATAGCTCATTAGTATATGACAAATAAGATTTTTCACTCTTATTTATTTCCTTCACCATCTTGATCAAAAACTTTCAGTGCACATTTATAATAAATACACAGTATATATCTTTAATTTGCATATTATTGGGTGCTTGCCATTGGAATTTCTATGATTTTATTCTGGAATCACATCAAGCTCATTGCCATATATATACTCTGATTTACTTTTTCTGTTGTAATTTTCTATTACCTACAGGCAGCTCTGTTGTTATCAATAATTTCTCCTCAGATAGTTGGTGAGCCGATGGAAGTTGACAGAGTTTATGATGGTGTAAATTGTCTCATTTCTCTTATGGTAAGCATCTTTAAAGTTTCTGCCTTTAATTCTGCATAAGTTGCAAGTTGTAGGGTCAGATTTTCCCCACATGTTTATAGTTGTAAAAGTAGGGTCCATTGTTCAGATTATCTTTACTCAGTCCTTCGGGTTGTTGCATTAATGCAATATTAAAATTTTTCAAATTTTCCTTTTAGTCAGATTATAATTTTCTATTTTTTAAAACAAAAGGAAGCTCTATTAATCTCAAACAGTTTCATCAAGGTGGCACAATCGATCTAGACCACTCAAGGTTTTTGCTTAGCTATTATATAGACAACCTATGATTATTGAAGTATATATAACAACAACTATGCCAAAACAACAAAAAGGAGACACCTCAATTAGTGACTTAAAATTGAAACACGTCACTAATAACACATTAGTGACGCGGGTTCACGACATGCGTCACTGCTTAGTTGTTGCCATGCCCTAGAAAATAAGACGTGTCACTAATGACAAGGTATCAGTGACTCGTCCCAAAAACACGCGTCACTGATAATAACAGTGACTCGTTTCCTCCAGACACGTAACTGATAGGTGTACATATCAGTGTCTCTTCATAACAACAAAGCATGCCACTGTTGCTATATGATCCAACCACAATTGGTTCTCACCAAAAAAGATCAATTCATCGAACTCTAGATGCCATGAAGGAAGCAAAAACAATGCCGCCGTTGCTAGGTACAACCAACTAAGGCCACACGTAGAGATTATATTTCTCCCTAGAGTTGAGGAACCGGCACCTAAAATCCTAAACTGACACCACCAAATCGAAGTTACCCAATACCACCTCTCAAAAATTGTTTCTGTCATTCCTGCCATGACTTCCAGTCTTGGCTAACTACAATCGGACACCAACCCCGTGAACCACATGTCCAAAATACATAGCATCATCCATCTAGATAGACAGAACGAGACATCCTAGTAAAGAGATTCCACGAGTCGATGCCAAGTGACTCCAGACTCTAGGTTGGTACGGAAGTCTATGACTATAGATGAGGATGTCATTGCGAGGACTGGCTACATAAATAGTCAATCAAGATCAAACCATTGAAGATGAGCAGTACGACAACTGACTGCATCTTGAACACAGACGCAGGTGATTTCCCGTTTGGAGTATATTAAATGCCTCCACATCAGCTCCCTAGAGGATGGGATCATGCTAACCTTTTTGTACAGTTGAAAGAACTTGACGTTTAGTTACAGTAGAACTAGACACACAACTAGCTTGAAGGGGAAGCAAAAACCCAACTTAAAATTATTGATGAAGATTTGATTTTTTTTGTGATGTTTCTTAATTATCTATCATTTCTCTTTGATCGATGTTATCTTTCAAATATTTCTAGGTGACGAGCTGTTCGTCTTATATGTCTGTCTGAATTTACCTTGCAGAATGATAATGGTGGATTTGCAACATTTGAACTCACAAGGTCATATGCATGGTTGGAGGTTAGTTAATCAATTTCTTTCTAGATCATCCTTAACTTGCTTGTTTTATCAAGTGCCAACACTCTATTTGCCTAGCGGCATTCACCCTAGCTAGTTGAGCGGGACGACACTAGCCAAAGGATATTTAAATTTGTAGTGGCAAGGGATAATTGTAGTGACCATAGCCGAGGAGGATAGGAGGTCATGGTGTCGGCTCTAGGAGTCTAGGGGTCCCTAGGATGATGCTGGGTTTATCATAGGTCAACTTTTTCTGCGCTTTCTTAGGTGTTCAAGATTGAAAGAGAGAGGTGCATGATACATCACAGCCATCTATGTGCGTAGATAGAGAATAGCACGTGAAATATAGAGATATTAATGTAGAAACACATTTTGACCTATCTTAATGTAGAATCACAGGAGGCCGGCTAATCAATGAATCAAGCAGAGTTAGTTACGATCATTTCCAAAATTTATTGGATTCTCGCCACGGACTCATCCATAATCCGAACAGGACAAAAGTCCAGTCAAACTTATCTGTCTCAACAAAACACTATGCACCCATCATCTTTTTCGTGTGGTGGCCTCTATTTAATTAAGATGATGAAGGATGTGTTACACAGGGATGTTAAGCATGACACAAACCATATATAGACACCGATTGGTGATCCACACCCGTCATGCCAACGTCCAGCTAGTTCCATAAAACTATGATACGGCAAACAAATTTGCGACTAAAATTAAGCACTCCTACAGACATGCATCCATCATTTCTGATGACTGATATGCATGGAAGATATTATTCCAATAGTGAATTTTCTTCCATTCTTTAGTATGCTAATAGGATGATACATTATTTTTTTAATAAATATTCAGGGCATTACAATAGCTATATGTTAAAATTGTGAGTATCTCCAAGAGTTTGCTATATTATTTGACTTGGCAAATCTCGTGTTTTGTCAACTTCCAAAACAATATGTCAAATAAAAAACAGTCTCTCTCCAATAGTTTGTTATTTTGGACTTGACAAAATGAAAAAAAAGTCACACACAACTTTTTTTTCGCGAGAGAAGAGGTGGCAGCGGTAGAAGAGGAGATGCCAAACTGCCTCCGGTTAACATATTTGACAAGTGAGGAGGGGAAATATGCCAAGTTGCTATTGATGCATGTTATTTTGCCAAACTGTTGGAGGCTAATTTTTTCTGGTTTTACCACTAATAGATGGATGTCAAGTTGAGATAGCAAACTCTTAGAGATGCTCACTAGCAGATATCTGCTCCAAACATTGATTATTTGCATTATGTAATATATAGCAGCAACATTTATCCATATGTGGATTGTTGATCGAGTTCTATATGTACTGACATGTTTTATCTCAAATTCAGCATATTAATCCTTCTGAGACCTTCGGGGGCATAATGATTGATTACGCGTAAGCTGCAATAACCCCATGCATGGTTTTCTTATACTGCTTTAATAGAAAGAAGAAAACAAAAACACAAACAAAATGCACAACTGAATTGGCAGGTATGTAGAATGCACATCATCATCAATTCAAGCTCTAGCTTTATTCAAGAAACTCTACCCAGAGCACCGCAGGAAAGAGGTGGACAACTGTATCAGCAAGGGTGCAGATTTCATTGAGAGCAAACAAAGAAACGATGGTTCATGGTCAGCAGCATTTAATTTAATTGGGAGCTAGATTACTCCACTTCCGCAGCATATATACTTGCTTACCAATATGTATGTATTTCCATCAGGTACGGCTGTTGGGGCGTCTGTTTCACCTACGCCACATGGCTTGCAGTGTTTGGATTAGTTTGTGCTGGTCGGACGTTCAAGAACAGTTCTGCAATAAAAAAGGCATGTGAGTTTCTATTATCAAAAGAGCTTCCTTCTGGTGGCTGGGGAGAGAGCTATTTGTCATGTCAGGACAAGGTAACTTGGTAACTTGGGTTCAATCGACCTGGTTGTTCATTTTAAATAACTCGATTTCTCACTAGCAGTACTGATGCTGCCTGATATACATGTGAGTCTGTTATTTGCTACAATACACTTATCACTTTGCAACTTTCCTCATTAATTATCAAATGTTCCAGTCTAGTTTGTATGTTTAAAGGGTCATAGCAGTACTGAACTCAAGACTACTATTTGAGAGTGCAGCAGCCTTACAACTGCTATATGTACCCTGGGACCTTCTGACATGGATTGGAACAGGTTTACACAAATCTTGAAGGCATGCGACCACATGCAGTGAACACTGGTTGGGCCATGCTAGCCCTAATTCGTGCAGAACAGGTCTAGTTTTTCGTCTTATAAAACGTGTCTCATGGGTTCCATTATATGCATGGATACAATGTGCACATTTGTAAAGGATAAACTTTGTCTCATTGTTACAGGCAGAAAGAGATCCAGCACCACTGCATCGGGCAGCTAAGGTTTTAATCAACATGCAGTTAGAGGACGGAGAATTTCCACAGCAAGTAATAATACTCCTAACTGATCCAAGAGAAATAAAACATTCATTTGTACTTTCTTCCATCTCACACATTCTTGGTTTAAAACCTTGTCTTAAAAGGCTAAAGGAAAAAATAGTTTTCTTTCTGCCCGTTTGACTATATATGATCATTAATTAGACTGAACAGTAATATCAAAGCTTCAGCAATAAGAGGTAGAACAACACATTTGCTCTATATAGGTAGAACAACACATTTCCTCAATAAACTCCTTATTGTTTTTTTTGTATCTTCCAAATACTGGACTCAGATTGAAGGCATCTCTTATTTCATGAGTTTAGCCAATCTTTTAGAAATGGTTTGGAAATCACATATATGAATCGAACAACTAGAATAAATCACTACTAAAATCTCAAAGTTCTCGTAGTGAAGTACAATTCTCCTAGTATTTTGGTATTCAAAATTACTACAAACTTTTCTTACTAAATGTCTCCATATAGTAACAATTCTCATGTGTCATGACTAGTGGCAGTGTTTTACTACTAATTAAAAATACTAGAAAAATTTCACCATTCTAGTAGTGAATATATATTTGGTGCAAACTACAACGTCGAGTCTCATTTATCGATCTCTGTAGGGTTTAGTCTCTTTTCTTCCCCTTCAATTCCAGAGCAACATTACTAAAATGACCATTTTTTTTAGATGTTAATAAATTTGAATTATGTACAACAGGAGATCATGGGAGTCTTCAACCAAAATTGCATGATCGGTTACTCGCAGTACAGGAACATCTTCCCTATATGGGCTCTAGGAGAGTATCGTACCAGCGTCCATGTTGCAGGGAAGAAGAAATAGCCGGTATAATTATCAGATGTCTCTCAAGAGACGATAGATATGCTTATGATTCAACATATGGTGGCAAAGGCGTCGTTTACTACAAAGAGCTTCTACACTCTCGTTATCTAGTATCTTGATTTTCTATAACCGTTGATCCATCGTTTTATATGTTTCTACAATATAAACTCAATGGTTACATGAGAATAGTAGTGTCATGTACCGTTGATCCAGCATACTTGTAGTTCCTTTTTCTCTGCAAAAATATACACAAAAACTAGTACCATGCACCTGCTGTTAACATACTCAACAGAGCCCGCGAAAGGCAGAAGTGTTTCCCCAGGGCCGAGTGCTCTCGGAGGGCTCGCTTCGCGCGGCTCCCATGGCGGGCGAGCCTAGATCTGCCGCCACCGTCAGAGCCCCCCGTTTGCCACCTGCTGCAGCTGTTTCCCAGCCCTGCGGCCACCTTCGTCACCCAACTCTCACAGCCAACGGTGGTCCACAGCTTCAGATCGAGTCCACCCGGCGTGTGCAAGCGGCCAGCCACTCCCCACTGCCGGCGTCCACCACCGGCCAACAGCCCATCCCTTGTGTTGGCTTCAGATCCGGTGGCCCCCTCGGCGGCTGTATCTCCTGCTGCGACGTCGACATGCGGGCGCCTACCACCAGCAGCACAGGCCTTGTGCACCCGTCAGGGGCCATCCCAGCGCCGGCACCCACCACCTGTTGGAACCGACGGTGGCCGTCGAGTTCCTGCTGCTGCTGGAACGCCGGTGAACGCCGGAGTGCGATCACTCAGCACACAAGGCGAAACTGGAAATACGGAGAGTTTGGCACTGCGCAACCACACAACTTTTCTTGGTTTTCTTTATTGCTCTTAAACGATGCAAACGAGTGGCCTGAGGGGGTGGCGGTGACCACGCACCCGAACTACGCGGCCACACCCCGGACTGGGCATACCTCGGTCCAGACGTGCAGTTCTACGCGTCTAAGTACAAAACATGATGCTACACTTATCAGGATTACAAGATATGTAAATGCACTAATGTAAATATGCTAACACCACCTCCAGCACATGCATATCCGGTGGCCCCCTTGGAGGTTGCCTTCCATGCTGCTGTGAGCGCGGAGATCGAAGACGTTGAGGAGGAATAGCTGCTTGACTAGGGCCAATTCAAGTGGCGGAGCTCATGGTCGATTTTCACGACTAGGGCCACTGTGAAAGTGTATATGTCACTCGCACCGGATCAAAATACTAATCATTGATATTAATTCTGAATTTCACAATGGAGTCCATAGATAACAAAAATAGCTTGTAAGCACACAAGTTTATATGATATCTAAATTTCGTACTTAAATACACACAAAAATATTTGATGGAAAACATAAAGTTTGAGAAAATAATGAAGGTAACTTTTTCATTCCCAGTTATTTGAAATAATATAAAATATCTTCATCTTTTCTATAGTACCTCCATCTCTTTCCACAAAAATTGGCATAATCTCAATTAATAATTCAAATGCCTACATGACAAGAAACAAAGATAGACCTGGTACCAAGAATTTGAGATTTGAGAATTGGAATGGGGATTACTAATCATGGGAGCCGTCCATGCAATAATCAGTTGGCAGCCTGCCTGCGGTGTGCCTGTGGCTTGCAGGGCGCAGCTTGCTGACTGCGCCTACGCGGCCACCAGGCTACACTAAGTACGAGACGCTGGCCTCTTTCCAGCTGCCGCTGTCAGCACCGCTGCACCGAGTCATCATGCCCTGGCCAGTGCATCTACGGGGACTAAGGTCTGCGCTCACGGCCAGGCCGAATTGGGACGTGGATCCGTGGAGGATGAAGAATCATGACCCTATTGGTTTCGATGATTAACGAAAATTATAGATTATTATGACTAATGTGTGTTTTGCAGAAGCTATGAGTAGCTTAGTCATAGTGATCAACATGAATGAGCTTCAATGGTTATCACTTAGCCCCCAAGATGGATATCGTTTTGGATTTAAAGAGACATGATGAAGACCCTAGAGTGATAGGATAAGTGTCATAAAGTAATGAAGAACACTTAGAATAGATAGGGCTTCTTTTTTATCTTTGGCCGTACTATAAAGAGGGGTTGAGACTAGTAGCTTAACTTAGGAAAGCTTCATGACTTAGGTGTGGTGCACACTTGACTTCCTTAGCTCTAAGCAAGCCTATGATGACCGTAAGATAGCCTAGAACAGCTTCCGTTTTCATCGCGCCGAAAACTGGAGTTAAGAGAGAAGTTGACTGGGCGTCGGACGTTGACTCCGAAGGCGCCGGACGCTGTCCATCGCGACGGACGTTGGCGTCGGACGCTGACGCCAGCATGACGTCGCGTCCGTCGGCTGCCTAGTGCGAGCCCCTGAGTTTCAGAGGGCGACGGACACAGCGTTAGCGTCCGTCGGCCTTCCAGTGGGCATGTTTTCAGCCAGACTCGGCCAGGGGCGTCGGACGCTGGAGCCTCAGCATCCGTCGGGATGCGCTGGAGCGTCCATCGCCCAAGCCGAGGTTCAGAACTAACCGTTGGGGTATGCGACGGACTGTCCGTCGCCTAGGCGTCGGAGCGTCCGTCGCCAACTTAAAAGTTGTGTCTTTTTCATCCCGAGGCAGTTTTGTGAGAGGGATATTTATAGCCCATCCCTTGCCTTCCCTCCTTGCCTTTGCTCATTTCATTTGTTAGTTGCTTTGAGAAGGTATGGAAGAGAGCAAGAGCCCTAGAGTGAGAGAGTGATTCGCCAATCCATCCATCCTCTCCTCCAAGAGTTCAAGTGTGCATCCTCTAGCTGTGAAGCTTGAGTAAGTCAAGTGAAGATCAAGGCTTGTTACTCTTGGTGATCGACATCACCTAGATGGTACGGTGGTGCTTCGGAGGAAGGTGATCGTCGGAAGATTGTCGGCGGCCCTTCTCCATCGATTTGTGATCCGTTGTGGGGGTTCACCGAGCTGGAGTGGCGAAGAACCAGCCCGTAGAGAGCACTCATCGCTTGCGCGGGATTGAGGGGTAGCAATATCTTGCGAGGTGCTCCAACGAGGACTAGGGGGGAGTGTCGACTCCTCGATACCTCGGCAAAACATCGCTGTGTCAAGCATCTCTATCCCTAGCTCTTTCATACCGCATTACATTCCGTACTTGTTCTAAATTCATACTAGAATTGTGTAGGGTGTTCCTTCTTTCATTGAATTTCTACCGCTTTCTAGTTAGGACACACTACCGGTAGGCACTAGGGGGTAATTGGCATTGCTAGGATTTCATATTGCATTAGAAATTTGAAATAAGCCCAATTCACCACCCTCTTGGGCATCTTGATTCTTTCAATTGATATCAGAGCAAGGTTTGCTCTAAATTAGGCTTTACCGCCTAGAGCAAGATGTCCCATGGGGATGGACCACCACCCATGTTTGATGGGGATGATTTTCCTTATTGGAAAGTGCGGATGGAGGCCTACCTCGAGGCCGTGGATATTGGTGTGCACAAAGCCGCCACCATAGGTGGCACCGTGTTCGCCGAGGATCCCTTCTTTGAGAAGAACAATGCCAAGGCAAAGAACATTCTTTTCCGTGGCATTGGCAAGAATGTGTTCAACCGTGTGCGGAATTGCAAAACCGCATACGACATTTGTACAAACATTTGTGCGCTACACGAAGGGACCAAGTGTGAGCGTGAGTAACGCTTTGGTCATGGCTAAGTTGAACTCCTTTGCTATGCTTACTAATGAGATGTATTCACGTCTTAATATTCTTGTAGAGGAGTTGAATGGACTTGGGCTCAACCAAATGGCGCTGGCCGATGTGGTGCGCAAGATACTTTGTGTCTTGCCAATTGAAAAGTATAGCCACATCGTCACGGTTCTTCACCAAGGGGATCTCTCCACCGCTACACCAACACAAGTATTGGGCAAGATAAATGCTCATGAGATGTACATGAAGATTGGCGATGGTGGCTCTTCATCCTCCTCCAAGAAGAAAGAAAAAGAGAAGGAGGAGAAGAAGGACTTGGCTCTCAAGCCATCCTCTTCAGAGAAGTGCAAGATGCAACTTGTGTATGAGAGCGCAAGTGACGAAGAGGATGATGACAACATCGCCCTCATGGTGAAGAAGACAACAAAGATGTTGAAGAGGCTAAACAAGAATGGAGTCAAGTTTGACTCAAAGAAGAAGAAATTCTTTACAAGCTCCTCAAGGCAACCTCTCTCCAAGATGGATTGCTACAATTGTGGCAAGCTTGGACACTTGGCTCATACTTGCCCCGAAGAGAAGAAAGACAAGTACAAGAATAAGAAATTCAACAACAAGTTCAAGTAAAACAAGGGCAACAAAGATGAGTCAAGCGATGAGGAGAAGAAGGATGACAAGCCATTCAAGAAGAAGAAGAACTTCAACTTCCACAAGAAAAAGAAGAATGGCAAGACCTACATTGTTGGTGATTGGTGATGAAAGTGAAGATGAGAAGGTGGCTGCCTTGGTAATTGGATCTTCTACTCCACCGCCACCTCCGCCATCATCTTCGAGCTCATCCTCTACACACCTATGCCTTATGGCTAAAGGTGATAAGAAGGTACAGAAGGTAGAAGATGATGATGAGGCTAGCTCTAGTGATGATAGTGATGATGAGTTTGAGGCACCTTCCTATGATGAGCTAATTGAAATTTGCAACAAATACACCAAGCTCATTAGGAAGTATAAAACTAAAAGTGAATCACTAGAGAAAGCAAATGGAAACTTGCATGCAAAACTTGATGACTTGTCTAGTGCTAATGATGATTTGAATCTTGAGAATAAATCTCTCACATCTAGCACTATGGAGCTCAAAGCCTCACTCAATCAAGCTAATGAGAAACATGATAAGCTTGAGAGGTCAACACAAGAGCTCCATACAAGGTATAACTTGCTAAAAGATGACTCCAACCAAGTTAGAAGTGAACATGGCACTCTTGTGGTAGCTAATGAATTGCTTACAAATGATCTTGATACACATGTTGCTATTAACCCGGTTGTTAAGTGTCATATAGCTACTTCTTGTGAGGACTTGCTTGATGAAGTTGCTAGTGAGCAAAATGCTAAGTGCAAGGGAAATAAGGTAGTTGAGTCCGACAAGTATGAAGACTATGTGAAGATGAGGCAAGAGAACTCAAAACTCAAGGAAGAGCTAATCAACCTCAAGGCCAACAAGCCCTTCACTATCAAATCGGCCAAGCAAGATGACAAGGATGCAATCACCTTGATCAACTCCCTCAAAGAAGAAAATGCAAAGCTCAAGGTTGATAACATCAAGCTTGCAAGTGGAATGGAGAAGTTCACCAAGGGCCACAACCTCCAAAGTGAGCTCTTGATGAACACTATCATGAAGACTGACAAGACCGGTATTGGGTTCAAGGAGAACCATCTCATGAAGGCCAAGGTCAAGATAGAAGCAAAGAACTACTACAAGAAGAAGGCCATGAGCAACAACTATGACAAGCCCAATCCCAAGCCCAAGAAGTGCTTTGGATGTGGTCAAGTTGGTCACTTTGAATTCCAATGCAAGACTCCACCTCCCAAGACCTTGCCCAAGCAAACAAGGCGTTTTGCTCATGATGCACACTTCATCATCAACAAGGACTCCAAGGGTAGACCCCTCATTGTGTTTCTCGATCCTAAGATAAAGAACAAGCCCAACGTGCTATGGGTTGCTAAAGAGTTGGTGGATAAGGCTATGGGACCTCGCCAAGTGTGGGTTCCGAAACAACAAGCTTAACTTCAAGTTGCTTGTGTGTAGGTGAACTACAAGACCGGTGGAAGTCATTGGGTGATTGATAGTGGTTGCACTCAACATATGACCGGTGACTCCCGGATGTTCACCTCACTTTATAAGGATTGCTCAAATCAAGACAAGATAACATTTGGGGATAATTCAAAGGGCAAAGTTCAAGGACTTGGCAAAGTGGCTATCTCAAATGATCAATCAATATCAAATGTCTTACTAGTGCAATCATTGAGCTTCAACTTGCTTTCGGTTGGTCAACTTTGTGATCTCGGGTTCCAATGTCTCTTCACTCCAAATGAGGTAGTTGTGACCAAGATTGAAGATTCATCATTGATATTCAAAGGGTTTCGGCACAACAATCTCTATCTAGTGGACTTCACCTCAAATGAAGCTAGTTTTCAAACATGTCTATTCTCCAAGAGTTATTTGGGTTGGCTATGGCATAGAAGATTAGCACATGTGGGAATGTCAACTTTGAAGAAACTTGTCAACAAGGAGATGGTTAGAGGTGTGAAGGATGTGGTGTTTGAGAAGGACAAATTATGTAGTGCATGTCAAGCCGACAAGCAAGTGGCCAACACCCATCCCACCAAAGCTTTCATGTCAACCTCAAGAGTCCTAGAGCTACTCCACATGGATTTATTTGGACCTACCACCTATGCTAGCCTTGGAGGCAATCTCTTTTGGTTAGTGGTGGTTGATGATTTCTCTAGGTACACTTGGGTGTTCTTTCTTCAAGACAAGGGAGAGACTCAATCAATATTCAATAAGTTTGCAACTAGAGCCCAAAATGAGTTTGATGTGAAGATCAAGAAGATAAGAAGTGACAATGGCACCGAGTTTGTGAACACCAAGATTGAAGATTATTGTGATGAAGTTTGGATCAAGCATGAGGTGTCTGCCACATATACCCACAACAAAATGGTGTAGTAGAGAGGAAGAACCGGACACTTATCACTCTTGCAAGATCAATGCTTGATGAATACAACACCCCCGAGAAGTTTTGGGCCGAAACAATCAACACCGCATGCTATGCGGCTAACCGACTCTTTGTCCAAAGGCTTCTCAAGAAGACCCCCTATGAGCTTGTGAATGGGAAGAAACCGTATATATTCTTCTTCCGAGTGTTTGGATGCAAAGTGTACATCTACAAGAAGCGTCAACACTTGGGCAAGTTCCAAAGGCGATATGACATTGGTTTCTTACTTGGCTATTCTCTTAAATCCAAGGCATATCGAGTATTTAACAAAGCCTCCGGCCTAGTTCAAGAAACATATGACTTGGAGTTTGATTAAACTAATGGCTCTCAAGAAGAGCATGAGAATCTTGAAGATGTAGGTGATGAACCCTGCGATTCTCCCACTTAATATCGGCATCGACAACATATACTTAACCATGTCATCTTTGCATATGACGGTGCATTCGGCCGATAGCAAATAATGTCTCAACTTAGTACAAGAGAAGTACAAACAAAGACATAATTTTTCGACGGCCGAATACCTAGTTTCAGCATCCACCAATCTTCTACTCAAATAGTAAATCACACGTTCCTTTCCCTCAAATTCTTGGATTAAGGCTGATCCGATAACACTGTCATCGACAGACAAATATAATCTGAAAGGTTTCCCGTGTTGAGGTGGAACCAAGACTAGAGGATTCACCAAATATTTCTTAATCTCTTCCAAAGCTAGTTGCTGTTCTTTTTTCCATACAAATTCCTGACCGGCCTTCAACTTCAACAGCGGACTAAAAGACTTAATCTTTCCAGACAGATTAGATATAAATCTTCTAATAAAATTAATCTTACCGATCAAGGATTGCAACTCAGTCTTATTTGTGGGAGCAACTACCTTGTTAATTGCATCAATAGATTTTCTGCCGATCTCGATGCCTCTCTGATGCACCATAAAACCCAGAAACTGGCCTGCCAACACACCAAATGCACACTTGTTAGGATTCATCTTCAACCCATGTTCCCTTGTGCATTCCAGGATTTTTCGCAAATCGGCAAGATGCTTCTCAAAATCTCCGGATTTAACTACCACATCATCAATATAGATTTCGACTATCGTGCCGATGTACTTATGAAAGATAAAATTCATTTCTCTCTGATAAGTAGCACCGGCGTTCTTCAAGCCAAAAGTCATCACGACCCACTCAAACAAACCAACATGACCTGGACATCTGAAAGCAGTCTTGTTTATGTCTTCCTCAGCCATGAATATTTGATTATATCCAGCATTACCATCCATGAAACTAATGATTTGATGTCCGACAGCGGCATCAACCAACAGATCGGCAACGGGCTTCGGGTAACCATCCATCGGCGTAGCTTTGTTGAGATTCCTGAAATTAATACAAACACAGAGTTTTCCATTTTTCTTATACACAGGAACTACATTAGAAATCCATTCGGCATACCGACATTGCCGAATAAATCCAGCCTCAATTAATTTTGTAATTTCAGCTTTAATATCAGGTAATACCATAGGATTGCATCGGCGCGCAGATTGCCGATGTGGTTAGAAACCAGACTTAATAGGCAACCGATGTTCGACTATTGATCGGTCTAAACCAGGCATCTCTGTATAATCCCAAGCAAAACAATCTTTATATTCCTTTAATAAATCGGTCAACTATTGTTTACATTGGGAATCTAACTTAGTACTAATAAAGGTTGGCCTGGGCCTACTGCCATCGCCGATATCTATCTCTAGTAAATCATTGGCGGATATGAACCCCTGTCCCAGTTTTCCGTCATCGGCGAATCGAGACTGCTTGGATCGGTGTAATGCGGTAATCGGCAACTTTGAGGAACTCCGTGTCCCAGGCTTCACCTGATATGCACTTGGTATGCTCATAAGTCTCCGATTCTGCCGATGCAACTTGTTGACACCGTTTTTCAGCACGTGTCGAATGAGCTAAGGTCTGACTGGTCAGCGGCCGTTTTCCATCGGCATCAGGAGATCGTGAGCCAGTATTACCGATGGGAATATGCTACGGAAAGACTAAGTGTGTTGCCGATGAGGAGACATTGCCGATTGCCGATGAGGAGACATTGCCGATTGCCGATGAGGAGCTATTGCTGATTGCCGATGATGGGATGTTGCCGATTGCCGATCGGGAAGTATTGCCGATGCCGATGGACATGACTTAGCACTTGGTGTCAGCAGAAGACTACGGGTGGCCAAAGAAGGAAGCTGCGGATTGAAGGGATCTACCAATGGAAAGTTTTCATCGAGGGAGAAATATAAGGAAACTGGTGATATTATGCTAGTATTATTATAATAGTTTGAGTCCGACTCTTGCATGAGTTGTTTGTTTTCCTTTAAAATAGGTGTGTTTGTTTAGGAAAATAATGTTATTGTTTTAGATCTGACTCCTGCGCGAGTCGGTTTCCTTAAAGTTAGGAGTTTGTTTTAGGAAGGGTACGAGTCGTGCCTCTGTACAACTCTCCATGCGGGAGTATAAATATGTGCCCAAGGGCTGTGTGTGACAATCAATCCAATATCAAACAAACCAATTTTACTCTTATTCTACTTTTATTGCAATCTACTTTTACTGCATTAGTTGTAGTTTATCAACGAGTTCTTCAAGCTTCGACGGGCTGCATCAAACTGATCTCCGTCAAATCCTTGCAAGTTCTGCGTGGGAGTACCTCTGAGCTTTGGTATCCGGGCGCATCGCTGTTGCCTCGTTCAGCTCTGCTCTAGTTATCCTGATCAAGCCTCAATCCCAGCATCCAGGCGCATCGCCGTTGTCTGGACTGAATCTTGTTCTAGTTATCGTCCTTGTCGATTAACTGGTCAAATCGACTGGCACGCCTCTGGATACCGAGCTTTGGGTAATAACCCGAGGTGTTCGTAGATCCTGATGCTTTTTGTGTCAACACCTCTTTTGGCACGCTCGGTGGGACACGATTATACAAATTTTTACATCTATCATGGTTAATCCAAGGAGTGTCATTGAAGTCTCCACAGCAGATCTGACGGATCATCAAAAGCAGGCTATGGAGCAGGCAATGGAGGAGTACAAGCGGTTGTATCTCAAATCCTTCAGCCTGAACAGAATCGGTGAAGCAGTCCGGAAGCAAGATCCGCCGTCGCTACGACAGGTCATTTTCAACGTCGATCCTGGTAAAATACAAGAGATGGTTAATTCTGCATTTGATAATGTGTTAATTAGCCAATCCAATGCGCTGTCCGATACTGTATACAATGCTGTTAAGCAAATCTGCAAGGGAGGACAGGCACCATATTATGTTGGTCCAGAGTATTATCAACTCGGATCGGCATCTGTTGCGATTCCATCGGCGGCTCCGAGGGTGTCCGCACCAATTATGAGCCGATCTGTCGATGAGATCGCGCCACCAAGATTGAACCCAGCAAGTGTTACTCAGGTAAATACAAATCTGGTGGCCTCAACAATGTCTGGACCCATGATCCAGAGTCAGCCAACTTCTGCCAACTGGTGGGGATACGGTATGTCTCCAAGTCCATCTGCTGGTTCCAGATTGGTCCAAGACAACCATGCAAGGTGGAGGATTCCCATGGCATCAGCAACACCTGTACAGCCGATGGTTCCAGTGATGCATTATGCTACATCTTCCCCAACGGTGCAGTTGCCAGCAGGGAATCTTCAAATGGCAATACCCAGGATGCCTTATGCCCAACCATCGGCAAATCAGTTGCCAATACAACAAGGCCCAGCCGCTGCAAATCAAACTACGGCGGCAATGACTCTTCGAACTGGGACACCTGCTAACCAAGGTAGCTATGCTGTTAATCATCCGACGCTACAAGAACGACAGGCGTCAGCTAGCCATCAGCCATCGCCAAATTCTTGGCCGATGCAACAAGGTATGCCAATTGTCAATCAACCTGTATCGGAAATGACTGCTCAAGTTGTTGTACCCACGAGTCAAGGCGATCATCCAAGGGTACAGGAACGACGGGCGTCTGCTAGCTATCAACCGTTGGCAAATTTGTGGCCGATGCAACAAAGCATGTCGAGTGTCAATCAGCCTGCATCGGCAACGGTTGTTCAAGCTGTGGTACCCGCAAGTCAAGGCTATCATCAAGTGCCGATGATGTCTAATGCAGGTTGGATCGGCCAATTACCGATTCAGCAGCAAGTTGTGCAACCTGGGCACCAAGTGACAGGAGCTCCACAGTATCAACCGGCGAGTCTTCAGAATGAAATATCGGTACAACAGCTGATAAGTACTACACCACAATACTCGCAAGTAAAAGTGTAAATGAGACATCGGTACAACAACCGATGAATGTAGTGAACATAATGCCACAACACAAGCCAGTGAGTGTGCAAAATTTCCCATCGGCAACGCAACCGATGCATAGTGTTCTAATAACTGGTGTGGTGCACGCACCAATCATTTCAAGTACTTTGACGTCAGGACCTGAAGAAGTACATCAACCTACTCAACCAGTGAACGTTCAGAGTTGCTCATCGGTCAATCAGCCGATGCATAATATTCAACAGATTGGTGCTATTGATGGGTCGATTGCTCTGGTCTGTTTAATACAAAGATGTGAAGAAGTGCATCTATCTGCTCGACCAGTTGACGAATCTGTGCATCGGCAAGATCCAGACACAAAGGTGCTTTCGACCGAGAAAGTGGAAGCTTTAGATTTGGGCGAAGAGACGAGTATCAGCGTTCCTGAATTGGAGAAGTTTACCTTTGACATCACAGAGGTCGATCAGGATGTTAAATCATTCGAGCCCAGGAAGACTCGGAGCGCAACGGTGCTCTTCGTTGGACAAGATTCTGAGTCCGATGAGGGGGGTGAACATCGGCACGGTTGAATGGGTGGAAGATAATGAGCCGATACCTTGTCTGCTTGGCCAGAAGAAGATTGGGAAGTTCACTTTCGATGTTACTAAGGCCGATGGGATATTTGACTTATTGCTTCAGGAAGGGCGGGTTAAGCTAGCCCCTAATCAGGTAATTCCATCGGCCGAAGAGCTCAAGAAGACCAGGTACTGCAAGTGGCACAATGGAACTTCTCACAGTACCAATGACTGCAAAGTGTTCAGGCAACAGTTGTAGTCAGAAATTGACTCTGGACGAATCAAATTTGAAAATTCTAAAGTCCAGAAGCCGATGGAAATTGATCAGTGCCCATTTCCAAATAATATGGTGGAAACCAGTGGGAAGACTAAGGTGCTGACATCGGATGCTGCCAGAAAAAGTGCATCGGTAGATCCTGATCATCAAGTGGCTAAACGTGATGTAGAAAAGCTTGCCGATGACAGGAAAGATAAGAGAATTGCCGACGAAGGTAGCGGTACCAATAGGGCTCCTGGCGTTGTAATCACTCACAAACAGCCAAGGAAAGAGTATCGGCAATCGCAAAAGGAGCGACATCGGCAGGAAGAGAAGGAACAGGAATGGCTTTGGCAGAAGGACCACTGGAGGTGTCCCTTCTTTGTTCACTATTGGGAAGAAGGCATTAAGCTACCTACTGCCGATAATTGTCCTGAATGCAACGGGTACTACAATGCCGATCGGTTAGGTAAGAAACCTTGTTTTGATGATCGAGCATTCAGGTATGCCAAGCCGCTCAGAGAGAAGAAATCGGCGCACAACCGACTGGGGGGCAAGCTCACTGCACGTCATAGGCTTGGCAGGCGGGTTGATCAAGAGGAGAGTGAGGAGATAACCATGGCAAGAGTGTCTGATGAGGAAGTACTCTCCAGAGATTCAAACATCGGAAGAAGTGCCGATGTGAGTAATGAGAGGCAGCATCAGCCTGTCTGGAAAACCAAACTCCCTCAGTGGTGCCCTAAGGGTCTGACAAAGACTCAAAAGAGAAGGATTCAGCGCGAACGCCGAAATAACTTATATGACGGTGAAATTCCTTCAAGGGAAAAGCAATGGAGGCCAAAGCGCAGAGATGGGGATCCATCGGCAGATGTCAATATGTTACCGATGGTATAACCGGAGTCGATCTTTGACGTTTTGGCTTGGGAGCAACATTCAGCAAACTCTGGCGGTTCCAATTATTACACTTGGGGGGACCGGCTGGTCGAATAAACAGTTTGTGTATTAAAAATAGCACTGCCGGTGAATTTGTTAGTTGCCAGAGGAAAATAATTGTAAGGATGATTCTGCCATGCTTGCTGCGATAATTAAGTATGTGGTGCAAGCATTTTAGGGGAAGTTGCTCCTTGTACTTTCTTTGGTGGGTTTATGTGCAAAGAAATCGGCATTCTCTTAATTTTGTTCCGATGGAAGTATGAAACCTCGTTGCCGATTATTGCTACCTCGACAAACAATCGGGCTGAATACCAGGTTCTGCTTAATCAGAGAAGACGTCAGCCGATTCGATGAGTCATAGTGTCAGTAGTGATTGCCGACAGCTAGGTGAAAACATTTGCCGATGGTACTCTGGTATGGAAGTTGATTTTACCGATTGGGACTAAGTTCTAAGCTTGGAAAATGATTTCTTAATTGGAGAGGTCCTTATCGGACAAAACAGTCTGCTTCCGGTAATCCTTATATTCTAGAAACTCTCGAAGGAGTTGCATTTTCTAGGGCAATCAACGGTAAATACTTGAAGAGGTATTACCCTAGTATATGGGTAGACGCATAGTGCTCAGTTGAATGCCGACGAAAGAAAAATTACATAAGCATCGGTAAAAATATACTGGCATTATATTACAAGAGTCAAAATCAAGTATCAGAGTTACATTTGCCGATACAACAAATGAATTACAACAAGGAGTGGATGGCTAATATCGCACGCAGGCGAATTTGTTCTATCTCATCCATCTCCTTGGCATCGGCGTCGGTGGAGCCCTCGACTGGCTTGATCTTCTTCTTTAGCAGAATGGCTTGTTGGGCATTCTGATCTCTTTCTTGCCGTAGAACCCTGATGGTATTGGACAGTCGGGCTTTCTGCTGGTTGGCTGCGTTCAAAGCCTCATCAACCCTTTGCAACTCAGCCAACAACTCCTCCTTCTTCGCCGATAGCTGAATGATTTCTTGATCAAGGTTGGAGCTGGAGACTTCTCCCTGGCCGATGCTCTTGTGCTTTTCATCGGCAATGTTTTTGAACTTGAGCTTCTCTTCCTCGGTTTGAGATTGGGCAGCCCTATCGGCAATACGACGGGAGAGCCTCTGGTATTGGATTTGCTTGCTGTCAAGGAAGGTGGCCTGGAAGAGAGTTTCCTCCATATCGGCAGGAAGGTGGCCTTGGATATCTTTGAAAGCTATCCTTGCTACGGTTGAGTCTTGGATGAGCTGAGACGTGTCTTGTAGCAGCAAGGAGAGCAATGCTTCAAGCTTGGTCTTGATCTCTGCCGATAGAGCTGGGACAGAGCTTTCTTCCTCCTCATCGTCATCGGGGATGTCGATTGCGAAAGAGAACAGACTGTCTGCTCGAACGGGGCCTTGGTGTTCATCTTCATCCTAGGGGTTGAGGTCGAAGGAGAAGAGGCTGTCTGGAGAGTCTTGGGCCTGGAAACAGAGGAGTTAAAATATGCCTATCATAAGATTATACTATGAACTTTTAGGTAACTGACTTACCATTTTGAAGCGAATCTCTTGCCTGGGACTTGGCATGATGGATGGTCCGACCTCATCCTGGAAATCGGCAGCAGTTGCCGATGACTGAGCCTCTACTGAAGCAGTTGGCGCCGTTGGTGCTGGTGGCGTTGATCCCGACGTAGCAGCTGGCTCCCTTGGTGGCGACATCGTTATTTCATCGGGGATCTCATCTAATGAAGGCACCATTGCCGATGTCGTCTCCGCTGCTGTAGCAAGTGGAGTCGTCCCCTGGTTAAGATTTTCATTTGGCATAGGCGCTGGTGCCGATACCAATGTCGTTGGTGGTGACGCCATGCTTTCATCAGGGATTTCGGCTGGTGCCGATGCCGATGCCGCCTCCACCACTGCAGCGGGTGGAGTTGTCTCTTGATCAGGGATGTCGTCCAGTGGATGACTAGGAGTTGGAGTCGGTGACGGTTCTGCTAATGGCGCATCGGTAGTCGTTGGAGCAGTTGGAGCTGATGGCGAAGATGGGCTAGCCAGCCTCAAGTGCCTTTTCTTCCTTGGCGCGGCAGCGGGGGATCCAGCCCGTTTCGACGAAGACTGGGGGGCATCGGTAGCAGAACTTGAGGGTGTTTGTCTACTGGAAGTAGCTGCCGATGACCTCATGGCCTGGAAATGTTTAGTGCAAGTTATACAAAGTAAATATTGCCGATAAAATAGTATGTAATCGGTATGGGTGAAGATGAGTTTACTGCAAAAACCCGCGTCAGGGCAGCAGCAGCGGCCGATGTAGCCTTGGTTTTTGTAGGTGTCGGTGTAGGTACCTGCTGAGGAGTGAAGGCAGCTAGCGTGGGGGCCTTATTGCCGATGAGCGAGACGGGGGTCATTATCCGGAGTTTAAAAGGTTTGCCGCTCCTGCTCATCGGGGGAATTGGATCGTCAGCCTGTTAAGTATAAAAGGGGTCAGATGCCAACGATAAAAGTAAAGTAATAAGGAATACATCGGAATAAAAACTTACCGCATCATCGGGAATAACGTGGTTGACGTCGATTATGTTCCGATAATAGTGTGATGACTTGGCAAACAATTGACACCTCCATTCTTGCCACCAAGACTTGTACTCATTTGTGAAGAAGGAAGTTGGTGACCAGGAAGACAGATCGAGGTCTGACACATCGGCATTGGGAGGAAGGTTGACAACCTTGTTCCAGTCTAGAGCACTGGAGAATGTCTGCCTAGGCTTCACCACTTTGGAGTAGCAGAGCTTAATCGGCAGTTGGCCAAACGCCAGTTGCCTTGCCGCTACCGATGGGTAGTAGAACTCAAACTATGGAGGGGCATTTTTCCCGGATCCGAAGATGTTCACTAGAATAGCTCGGGGAGTGATGCTGGCCTTCATGATAACTTGGTTCTCAGGCACATTCCCATCGGTGAGGTTGAATAGTAGTGGGAATCGGTTGTCTTCGTCGACATATGGCCACCAGAGCCGTTCTATAGCAGGAATTCCATTGTAAAACTTCTGAAAAAACATGCCGAATTGCTCTGCATCGGCATCGGTCCCTGGCAGCACTATAATGGCCTCTCCGAAGTTGAGTGGAGGGCGAGTTGCCGATTCATCGTCCCTATACTGGTGATCTTCCGATATGTGCCTCGGGAATTGCTGGGCAAACAGGTCAAACTGCAGAACCTTTTGCATGTGTGCGTTTAGCCACATGTTGATAAACCACCAGGGACCCCCAAGATTGCCGATGGGTTCACCTAGCAGTAACTTCTGGGATAGTTGATGTAGAAGGCGGTATACCGATCCAAGAAGATATCTGCCTAGGGGAAGTCTTGTCCCATCGGCAAGTAGCTCAGCTGCTGGAAGGTGCATAATGGTCGGTCCAACTGCCTTGCCGCAGAAGATGAACTTTTCTAGCCACATATTAAGGAAGGTGGCATGCTCTCTCTAGTTGACCGATCCCGTCTTATGGTATTCATGGATGTAGCCTGTCCAGCCACCGATGTTCTGAGTGTTCACTTTGTGCTCGGCTTTCCTGTTGAACAGGGTGAAGGTATCGGCAGAAGAGATGTCTAAGCCGGTCAACATGTGGACATCGGCAAGAGTGGGGGTGGCTGGTCCGTGTTGGAAAAGGAAAGCATTCATAGTGTCCGACCAGAAATAGGAGGCAGCCATTAACATGTTCTCGTTCTTCTCCATATCGGCAATGGAGAGCCTAATGCACTGGTCCAAGTTGCGCTCTTGCCAGTAGACTTGCTGTGTTCTAGCAACCCTAAGGTACCAGTTCTTCCACCCTTTGGTGGGCTTGGGCCATGACCGGAAGGCGTCTTTCCATAACCCTAGACCAAAACATTCGGATCTGAAGGGTATGCGGTTGGTTTCCGTGTTGATTATGAAACTGGGATCAGGATTGCCCATGGGGCCTAAGCAGCTGAAGTTGGACTGAGCAAGGGGGATCACTACTTTGTTGTACAGTTCCTAGGGTTCGAAAAGAGAAGAAGAAATCAATGGAGAAAAAGGAAAGTTCTGGATTCGGGCGAAAAAGAATTAGCAGGAGGTCGGATGAGAAGGAAAGAAGACTTTACCTTGGGGATGTCGACTTGGATCGCCATTGGAGCTGAAGGGGTGTTTACGGTTCGTCCTTGGATTGCGGGAAGAACTGTTGCTTGAGCTCGTGTTCTTCAGAGGCGCTGCCGGAGGTTGAAGACGAAGGCAGGGAGTGTGAAAGTGAAAATGGACTTGGGGTAAAAGACAGATTGGATCCCGGTAACTTTTATAAGCTTACTCAGGGTATTTTGGGGTTTCGGTTCACACTGTGCAGGAATGTGAAGAGGCCCGCGGTAGATACACGAGGTGATCGAGGGAATTTGCAACTGTTTGTGCTACAATCGAGGGATTTTATTATTAAATTGCGTTTCCGCGCGCGGGGATCGAGGGAACTGTGCATTTATCTCGAAGGTAACGGCTACAGCAACGGTTACAGTAGAGAGAATTTCGGCACGTAATATTGTACACTCCGAAACTGGGGGGCATGTGTTGACACCGTTTTTTAGCACGTGTCGAATGAGCTAAGGTCTGACTGGTCAGTGGCCGTTTTCCATCGGCATCGGGAGATCGTGAGCCAGTATTGCCGATGGGAATATGCTGCGGAAAGACTAAGTGTGTTGCCGATGAGGAGACATTGCCGATTGCCGATGAGGAGCTATTGCTGATTGCCGATGAGGGGATGTTGCCGATTGCCGATCGGGAAGTATTGCCGATGCCGATGGGCATGACTTAGCACTTGGTGTCAGCAGAAGACTACAGGTGGCCAAAGAAGGAAGCTGCGGATTGAAGGGATCTACCAATGGAAAGTTTTCATCGAGGGAGAAATATAAGGAAACTGGTGATATTATGCCAATATTATTATAATAGTTTGAGTCCGACTCTTGCATGAGTTGTTTGTTTTCCTTTAAAATAGGTGTGTTTGTTTAGGAAAATAATGTTATTGTTTTAGATCCGACTCCTGCGCGAGTCGGTTTCCTTAAAGTTAGGAGTTTGTTTTAGGAAGGGTATGAGTCGTGCCTCTATACAACTCTCCATGCGGGAGTATAAATATGTGCCCAAGGGCTGTGTGACAATCAATCCAATATCAAACAAACCAATTTTACTCTTATTCTACTTTTATTGCAATCTACTTTTACTGCATTAGTTGTAGTTTATCAACGAGTTCTTCAAGCTTCGACGGGCTGCATCAAATTGATCTCCGTCAAATCCTTGCAAGTTCCGCGTGGGAGTACCTCTGAGCTTTGGCATCCGGGCACATCGCTGTTGCCTCGTTCAGCTCTGCTCTAGTTATCCTGATCAAGCCTCAATCCCAGCATCCGGGCGCATCGCCGTTGTCTGGACTGAATCTTGTTCTAGTTATCATCCTTGTCAATTAACTGGTCAAATCGACTGGCATGCCTCTGGATACCGAGCTTTGGGTAATAACCCGAGGTGTTCGTAGATCCTGACGCTTTTTGTGTCAACACAACTGTTGATGGGGTTTCACTCTGGACGACTTCAATTTTGTCTCCAACCCATTGCACAAAGGCTTTGATGCATTGTGGAAGGGATACAACAATTTACATGGATCCAGTCCCTCCCCAAGAGCAGGTTGTAAGTACCTTTGCCACTAACTACAAAAAACGTTGTCGGCAAAGTTTTGCTGCCGATGGTCAATTCAACACATACAACTTCTATAACTGGTGACACATTGCCTTCAAAATCTTTCAGCTTCATGTCTGTCTTCACCATATCTTGGTCACCTTTCCCAAGCTTCTTGAAGATGACGTATGGCATTATATTGACTGACGCCCCTCCATCCACCAGCATCTTTGTCATAGGCTGCCCATCTACTTTGCCTTTGACAAACAGAGCCCTTAGGTGTTGCCTTGCATCATCGGCAGGTTTCTCAAAGATGGCTGCCATTGGATCTAACTCCAACTGTGCCATCTCAGCAGCTTCATCAGAATCAACAGGTGCCATGAACTCCATCTGCAATACAACGACCATGTTGATATCTGCCGATGGATCTCTCTCCTTGCGCTTTGGCCTCCATTCCCTAACTGGGGAGTTCTCTCGTGCAGAATTTTCACCGTGATATAGATCGTTCCGGCGTTCGCGCTGCATCCTTCTTTTCTGACTCTTTGTCAGACCCTTGGGGCACCATTGAGGAAGCTTAGTCTTCCAAACAGGTTGGTGTTGTTTCTCACTGCTTGTATCGGCACCACGCCTTATGTTTGGATCTCTAGAGAATATCTCCTCATCGGGTACTCTTGCATTGGCCATTTCCTCGAGCTCCTCCTGACTAACGCGCCTGCCAAGTCTATCGTGTGCGCTGAGTTTGCCCCCCAGCCGATCATGTGCCGATTTCTTCTCTTTGATCGGCGTGCGATAGCTTGATGCCCGATCATCAAAACAGGGTTTCTTTTCTGACCGATTGGCAGGATAGTATCCATTGCATTCAGGGCAATTATTAGCAGTAGGTAATTTAATACCTTCTTCCCAGCAATGAACGAAGAAGGGACACCTCCAATGGTCTTTATGCCGAAGCCACTCTTGACGCCTCTGTTCCTCCTGGTGCCGATATCGTTCTTCCTGCGATTGCCGATAATCTTGTCTTGGCCGCCTATGCGTGATTATAACACCAGGAGCCCTCTTGGCATTACTGCTTTCATCGGCAACTCTCTTTCCCTTTCTGTTATCGGCAAACTTATTTATATCACGCTCAGCTACCTGATGGTCTGGATCCACCGATGCATTCTTCCTGGCAGCTTCCGATGTTAACACTTTAGTTTTTTCAGTAGTTTCCACCATGTTATTTGGAAACGGATGCTGGTCAATCTTCATCGGCTTCTGGGCTCTAGTATCCCCAAACGTGATTCACCCAGATTCAATTTCTGATTGCAATTGCTTCCTAAAGACTTTGCAATCATTGGTGCTGTGTGAAGTTGCATTGTGCCACTTGCAATACCTGATCCTTCTGAGCTCTTCGGCCGATGGAATCACCTGGTTAGGCGCCAGCTTGATCCGCCCTTCTTGAAGCAATAGATCAAACATCCTATCAGCCTTGGTAATGTCAAATGTGAACCTCTCAGCTTCCTTCTAGCCAAACGGACAAGATACCGACTTCTTGTCCTTAACCCATTCAGCAGCGCCAATGCTTAGTTCTTCATCTGACTCAAAATCCTCTTCTTTCCCAATGAAGGCAACCTTCTTGTTCCAAGTTTTCCTGGGCTCAAAAGTTTTGACATCTTGATCGGCGATCCTCTGCACCAGGTGACTTACGCTTTCAAATTCTTGAGACGCATACTTATCTTTGATATGCGGCAGTAGTCCCTGGAAAGCTAAATCTGCCAGCTGTCGATCATCAAGTATTAGGCTGTAGCACTTGTTCTTTATGTCTCGCAGCCTCTGAACAAAGCTTTCCACCGTTTCATCATTACGCTGCCTCAGCTTGACTAAATCGGTAAGCTTCTTCTCATGCACGCCAGCGAAGAAGTATTTATGAAACTTCCTCTCCAGATCGGCCCATGTGATTATAGAGTTCGGAGGCAGTGAAATGAACCACGTGAATGCTGATCCAGACAATGATGTTGAGAACAATCTCACCCTTAGCTCTTCTCTGTTGGCCGCTTTTCCACACTGGATAATGAAGCGGTTAATGTGCTCCATCGTCGACGTGTCATCTTGGCTAGAGAACTTGGTAAAATACGTCACCTTGTATCGATTTGGAAGAGGGATTAAATCGTATCCCGGAGGGTATGGCGTCCGATAGGAGTATGTGTTAACCTTGGGTTTAATGCCGGCTTGTACTCCTCCATAGCCCGCTCCATAGCCTGTTTTTGATCATCTTTCAGATCAGCCTCGGAGACTTCGATGACGTTCCTTGGATTGACATCGGTATGATCACCCATAGCAGATGTGTAATTGGTCCCACCGGGTGTGCCAAAAGAGGTGTTGACACAAAAAGCGTCAGGATCTGCGAACACCTCGGGCTTATACCCGAATTCGATATCCAAAGGTGAGCCAGTCGATTTGACCAGTTAATCAACAAGGACAATAACTAGAACAAGATCTGAACGAGACAACGACGATGCGCCTGGATGTCAAGGCTCAAACCTGATCAAGATAACTAGAGTAGAGCTGAACGAGACGACAACAATGCGCCCGGACGTCAAGGCTCAGATTGCTCAAACACGGAACTTGCAAGGGTTGACGGAGGTCGATGAGATGTAGCCTGTCTAAACTTGAAGAACTCGTGGGTAAACTAGATCTAATGCGGTAAAGGTAAATTACTAGTAAAGTAGAATAAAAAGTAATTGATTTGTTTGATATGCTTGGATATATTTTCTTACGACCCCTAGGTACATATTTATACTCCAGCAATAGGAGTTGTAGACAGACACGACTCGTACCTTTCCTAAACAAAACAAACTCCTATTTTAAAGGAAATAACTGACTCACGCAGGAGTCGGAATAAAACTCCTATAACAATACTGGTATAAGATCACCAGTTTCCTTATATCTTCTACCCGATGAAACTTTCCATCGACATATCCTTCCGATCCGCAACTTCCTTTTAGCGCCATCGGCAACTGTATGCCCACGTTATCCACGTCATCCTTCATCGGCAACATCCGATAACACCTTCCATCGGCAGCCTTTAATGTCATCGACAACTTTCTGCTGACGTCAGCTATTCCGCTTCTATCGGCAGCTTTCTATTCCAATCGGCAATCGCTCTTCGGCAACATCTTCTTGCCTCCATCGGTAACATTCATCGGCACCATCCCCTTGCCTTTATCAATAGTATTTTCCTGCCTCCATCGGCAATAAATCCCTGTCTTCATCAGCAACAAGCTTTGGCCCTCTGTTGACACCGTTTTTAGCACGTGTCAGATGAACTAAGGTTTGACTGGTCAGCGGCCGTTCTCCATCGGCATCGGGAAATCGTGAGCCAGTATTGCCGATGAGAATATGCTGCGGAAAGACTAAGTGTATTGCCGATGAGGAGACATTGCCGATTGCCGATAAGGGGGTATTGCCGATTACCGATGAGAGTGGTTGCCGATTGCTGATGGGGATTGATTGGTAAAGACAGTTACCAGTACAAGTGGCCGATCGGGAAATATTGCCGATGCTGATAGGCGTGGAATGCCGATGAGTACAGGGTGACTTAGCGTGTGATGACAGCGGAAGACTGGTGGCCAAAGAAGGAAGCTGTGGATTGAAGGGATCTGCCGATGGAGAGTTTCCATCGAAGAGAGGCATAAGGAAACTGGTGATTTTGTACCAGTATTATTATAGTAGTTTGAGTCCGACTCTTGCATGGGTCATTTATTTTCCTTAAAAGTAGGTGTGTTTGTTTAGGAAAATAATATTATTGTTTTAGATCCGACTCCTGCGCGAGTCAGTTTCCTTAAAGTTAAGAGTTTGTGTTAGGAAGGGTACGAATCGCGTCTTTGTACAACTCTCCGTGCAGGAGTATAAATATGTGTCGGAAGGCTACGAAAAAACAATCAATCAAATATCAAACAAACCAATTTTACTCTTATTCTACTTTTTACCGCAATTTAACCTTTACTGCATTAGCTGTAGTTTATCAACGAGTTCTTCAAGCTTCGACGGGCTGCATCAGCTTGATCTCCGTCAAATCCTTGCAAGTTCCGCGTGGGAGTACCTCTGAGGTTTGGCATCCGGGCGCATCGCTGTTGCCTCGTTCAGCTTTGCTCTAGTTATCATGATCAAGCCTCAATCCCAGCATCCGGGCGCATCGCCGTTGTCTGGATTGGATCTTGTTCTAGTTATCATCCTTGTCGATTAACTGGTCAAATCGACTGGCACACCTCCGGATACCGAGTTTTGGGTAATAGCCCGAGGTGTTCGCAGATCCTGACGCTTTTTGTGTCAACACCTCTTTTGGCACACCCGGTGGGACACGATTATACAAATCTACACATCTATCATGGGTGATCACGCCGACGTTAACCAGAGGAACGTCGTTGAAGTCTTTGAGGCCGATCTGAAAGATGATCAGAAGCAGGCCATGGAGCGGGCTATGGAGGAATACAGGCAGTTATATCTCAAATCCTTCAGCCTCAGCAGGAGCGGCGAAGCAATCCAGAAGCAAGATTCGCCGTTGCCACGGCAGGTCACGTACGATGCCAATCCTGGTAAGCTACAAGAGATGGTTAATGCTGCTGTAAGTCAAGCATTAATTAGCCACTCCAACGAGCTGTCCAATACTGTCTACAATGCTGTTACGCAATCATTCAAAGAAGGATGTGCACCGCAATATGTTGGTCCAGTATACCATCAACCTGGATCGGCATCTATAAGCCCATCGGCAGTCCCAATGGCGTCTTCACTCCTGTGGAACCGTCTGCCGATGCGGCTACATCGCCAAGACCGAACCCTGGCAACGTCACCAAGCTCACCACAGATCTAGCGGCGTCGGCAATTTTAGGACCTGCTATCCAAAGTCAGCCAGCCCCTGCTAACTGGTGGGGATATGGTATGCCTCTGAATCTGTATGCTGGCTCTAATCTGGTATAGGGAAACAACTCAGATTGGAAGGGCTCTATGACATCGGCAACCCAATCACAGCCGGTGGCCCCTATGATGCATTACTCTATGCCCTCTCCAACTGTGCAATTGCCATTAGAAGATCTTCAAGTAATTCCCAAGATACCTCTGATGCCACCATCGGCAAGCTCTGTGCCGATGCAGCACATGATAGCAACCGGTAGTCAACCTCCGGTGGCAAATCCTCAAGCTAGAGTGCTAGTTCCCCAAGGTAATCTGGTGATTGATTGCTCCAGGATCCAAGAACCACACGCTCCAGTCAGCTATCAGCCATCGGCAACTCACATGCCGATGATCTATAATCCTGGGTGGGTCAACCAGCCGCCAGCTCAACAGCCTGGCGTATCAATGTATCATTATGGGGGCCCAACGCATACTCAGAGCGGACCATCGGCACAACAACCGATGAATACAATGAATCAACCTAATCTGCCAAGTGTGTAGAACTATTCATCGGTACATCAACCGATGCATAGTGCTCAGATGACTGGTGCTGCGCCCGCAACTACTCCGCATCATCTTCAAGAGGCGCATCAGCCGGCTCCACCAGTCAATAACCAGCCAATGAGTCGGCAAGAGCAGGATGCATATTGGGTCGGTAAGATTGCCGAAGTTATGAAAGAACAGTTCGGCATCAAACCCAAGGTCAATACATACTCTTATCGGACTCCGTATCCTCCTGCATATGATTTGATTCCTCTCCCAAATCAGTACAAGGTGCCTGATTTTACCAAATTCTCCGGCCAAGACGACACGTCAACGATGGAGCACATCAACCGCTTCATTATCCAGTGCGGGGAAGCTGCCAGCAGGGAGGAGTTAAGGGTGAGATTGTTCTCTTCGTCATTGTCTGGATCGACATTCACATGGTTCATATCATTGCCTCCGAACTCTGTAATCACATGGGCCGATCTAGAAAGACAATTTCATAAATACTTTTTCGCTGGCATACATGAGAAAAAGCTTACTGATTTGGTCAAGATGAGGCAACTCAATGATGAATCGGTAGAAAGCTTCGTTCAAAGGCTACGGGACGTGAAGAACAAGTGCTATAGTCTGGTGCTTGATGATCGGCAACTGGCAGACTTGGCCTTCCAGGGATTACTGCCACACATCAAGGACAAGTATGCGTCCCAAGAGTTTGAGAGCCTAAGTCATCTGGTGCAAAGGATTGCCGATCAAGACATCAAAGCCTTTGAACCCAGGAAGACTTGGAATAAAAAGGTGACCTTCATCGGGAAAGAAGAAGACTCCGGGTCAGATGAAGAGCTAAGCGTCGATGCGGCCGAATGGGTGAAGGATAAGAAGCCTGTGTCTTGTCCGTTCGGCCAAAAAGAAACCGAAAGGTTCACCTTCGAATCACCAAAGCCGATAGGATGTTTGATTTATTGCTGCAAGAAGGGCGAATCAAGTTGGTGCCCAACCAAGTAATTCCATTGGCCGAAGAGCTTAGGAAGATTAGGTACTACAAGTGGCATAATGCAACCTCACACAGTACCAATGACTGCAAAGTATTCAGGCAGCAGTTGCAGTCAGAGATTGAATCTGGGCGTATTAAGTTTGAAAGTTCCAAAGTCCAGAAACCGATGAAGATAGATCAGCACCCATTCCCAAACAATATGGTGGAAATCAGTGAGAAAACTAGAGTGTTGACATCGGAAGCTGCCAGGAAGAACTCATCGGTAGACCCTGACCACCAAGTACCTGAGCGCAATGCAAGAAGGTTTGTCGATGACAGAAAGGGTAAGAGGGTTGCCGATGAAAGTAGCAATGCCAACAGGGCCCCTGGGGTTGTAATCACACACAAGCAGCCAAGGCGAGATCATCGGCAGTCACGTGAAGAGCAATATCGGCAAGAAGAAGAGGAGCATCGGGAATGACTTCGGCATAAAGACCACTGGAAGTGCCCCTTCTTTGTTCACTGCTGGGAAGAAGGCATCAAGCTGCCCACTACCGATAATTGTCCATAGTGCAGTGGATATTACACTGCCGATCGGTCAGGTAAGAGACCTTGCTTTGATGATCAGGCACCCAGGTACGCCAAGCCACTCAGAGAGAACAGATCGGTACATGACCGACTAGGGGCAAACTCAGTGCCCATGACAGGCTTGGAAAATGTGTTGATCAATGGGAGCTGGAGGAGATGGCCAATGCAAGGGTACCTGACGAAGAGATATTCTCCAGAGATCCTAACATCGGAAGAAGCACCGATGCAAGCGGCGGGAAGCAGCGCCAGCTTGTCTGGAAAACAAAGCTTCCTCAGTGGTGCCCTAAGGGTCTGACCAAGACTCAGAAAAGGAGGATTCAGCGCCAGCGCCGTGATGACCTGTATGACAATGAGGAACCCTCAAGGGAAAGGCAGTGGAGGCCAAAGCGCAAGGACAGGGATCCATCGGCAGATGTTAATATGGTCGTCATGTTGCTGATGGAGTTCATGGCACCTATCAGCGATGATGAGGAGCCTGCCAAAATGGCACAATTAGTGCTGGATCCGATGACGGCTGTCTTCGAAAAGCCTGCCGATGATGAGAGGCAGCACCTAAGAGCTCTGTTCGTTAAGGGCAAAGTGGACGGACGGCCGATGACGAAGATGCTGGTAGATGGCGGCGCGTCGATCAATATAATGCCATATGTCATGTTCAGAAAGCTTGGGAAGGGCGACCAAGACTTAGTCAAGACCGACATGAAGCTCAAGGATTTTGAAGGCAACGTGTCGACAACTATGGGAGCCGTATGTGTTGACTTAACCATCGGCAGTAAAACTTTGCCGACAACATTCTTTGTAATCAGTGGCAAAGGCACCTATAACTTGCTCCTCGGGAGAGATTGGATCCATGCCAATTGTTGTATTCCTTCTACTATGCATCAGAGCTTGGTACAATGGATCGGAGACAAGATTGAAGTCGTCCGCAGTGAAGCCCCATCTACTGTTGCATCGGCAGAATCGGAAACTTATGAACAGACCAGGTGCATATCTGGCGAAGCCTGGGATAAAGAATTCCTCAAAGTTGCCGATTACCGCATCAAACCGATCCAAGCAGTCGGTCTTGAAGAAGAGTTTTAATGGATCGATTCGCCGACGACGGAAAATTAGGGCAGGGCTTCACGTCCGCCGATGAGTTACTTGAGATCGACATCAGCGATGGTAGTAAACCTAGGCCTACTTTTATTAGTGCTAAGTTAGATTCCCAATGTAAACAGTAGTTGACTAATTTATTGAAGGAGAATAAAGATTGTTTTGCTTGGGATTATACAGAGATGCCTGGTTTAGACCGATCGATAGTTGAACATCGGTTACCCATCAAGGCTGGTTTCCAACCACATCGGCAACCTACGCGCCGATGCAATCCTACTATTCTGCCCGATATCAAAGCTGAGATTACTAAGTTAATCGAAGCTGGATTCATTCAGCAATGCCGATATGCCGACTGGGTTTATAATGTGGTTCCCGTGTATAAAAAGAAGGGAAAACTTCGTGTTTGTATTGATTTCAGGAACCTCAACAAGGCTACGCCGATGGATGGCTATCCGATGCCCGTTGCCGATCTGCTGATAGATGCTGCTGCTGGACATCAAATTATTAGCTTCATGGATGGTAATGCTGGGTATAATCAAATATTCATGGCTGAAGAAGACATATCCAAGACTGCTTTCCGATGTCCAGGTCACGTTGGCTTATTTGAGTGGGTTGTCATGACTTTTGGCTTGAAAAATGCTGGTGCTACTTATCAAAGGGCAATGAATTTCATCTTTCATAAGTACATCGGCACGATAGTTGAAATCTACATTGATGACGTGGTGGTTAAGTCTGGAGATTTCGGGAAGCATCTTGCTGATTTGCGGAAAATATTGGAGTGCACGAGGGAGCATGGGTTAAAGATGAACCCTAACAAGTGTGCGTTCGGCGTATCGGCAGGACAGTTTCTGGGTTTCATGGTGCATCAGAGAGGCATTGAGATCGGCAAAAAGTCTATTGATGCAATTAACAAGGTGATCGCTCCTACGAACAAGACTGAGCTGCAATCTTTGATCGGCAAGATTAATTTCATCAGAAGGTTTATATCTAATTTATCTGGTAAAATTAAGTCCTTTAGCCCATTGTTAAAGTTGAAAGCCGATCAAGAGTTTGCATGGAATGAAGAACAACAGTCAGCCTTGGAAGAGATCAAGCAATATTTGGTGAACCCTCCAGTCTTAGTTCCACCTCAGCACGGGAAACCTTTCAGATTGTATTTGTCTGCCGATGACAGTGTTATCGAATCGGCTTTAATTCAAGAATTTGAGGGAAAAGAACGTGTCATATATTATCTGAGTAGAAGGTTGGTGGATGCTGAAACCAGGTATTCGGCCATAGAGAGATTATGCTTGTGTTTATATTTCTTTTGCATTAAGGTAAGACATTATTTATTGACGGCTGAATGCACTGTTATCTGCAAAGATGATGTGGTTAAGTATATGCTGTCAATGCCAATATTGAGTGGACGAATCGGTAAGTGGATTCTGGCACTTTTAGAGTTTGACCTAAGATATGAATCAGCTAAGGCTGTTAAGGGTCAGGTAATGGCCGATTTTGTTACTCAGCATTGTAATATGGTGAGCTCTGTTGAGATTGCTCCTTGGACTTTATTCTTTGATGGGTCTACGTGCAAGGATGGAGCAGGTATCGGTATTCTCTTGATTTCACCCCGAGGATGGAAGTATGAAATCTCGTTGCCGATTGTTGCTACTTCAACAAACAATCAGGCTGAGTTCCAAGCTTTACTTAAGGGGTTAGAATTACTCAGGGAAGTGCGTGCCGATGCTGTTGAAATCTTCGGTGATTCCATGTTGGTGATTAACAAGTTGATCGGGACATATGAATGCCGAAGTGAAGTTTTGATTGCATCCCATGAACGGTGTTTGCAATTGTTAAAAGAATTCAAAGAGTATCGCCTTGAGCACATTCCTAGGTTGCATGATGAAGAGGCCAATCGGTTGGCACAGAGTGCTTCAGGGTATCAGCCGATTCAAGAAGTCACAACATCGGTAACAGTTGCCGATGACTGGAAAAAGGAGATTGCCGATTACTTAAGGAACCCATCTAAGAAAGCTGAGAGGCGTCTAAGGTTCCAAGCTACTAAGTATTTACTCCTCGACGATGAATTGTACTATCGGACGATTGATGGAGTTTTGCTTAGATGCCTTGGCAAAGAGGAATCAAAAGAGTTGATGGGTGAAATCCATGAAGGTGTGTGGAGCACATCAATCGGCATTCAAAATGAAGTGGATGATTAGGCGGAATGGATATTATTGGCCAACAATCCTTGAAGATTGCTTCAATTATTTCAAAGGGTGCCGGGACTGTCAGAAATTTGGTAATGTACAGAGGGCACCTGCATCAGCAATGAATCCTATAATCAAGCCTTGGCCGTTCAGAGGATGGGCTATTGATCTCATCGGCCAAATTTATCCGCCATCGAGTAAGGGGCATAAGTTTATACTTGTTGCTACCGATTACTTCACTAAATGAGTTGAAGCAATCCCTTTGAAGAAGGTGACATCGGCAAACATGGTGGATTTTGTTAAAGAACACATTGTTTACCGATTCGGTATTTCTCAAACTATTACTACCGATCAAGGGACCATGTTTACATCGGGAGAGTTTGATGAGTTTGCTGCTAGTATGAGGTTCAAGGTGTTAAACTCTTCGCCTTACTATGCTCAAGCTAATGGTCAGGCTGAAGCAACTAATAAAGGAGTTATTAAGCTTATAAAGCGCAAGATTGAAGAAAACCCTAGAAGGTGGCACGTGGTGTTAAACGAAGCCTTATGGTCATATCTGATGGCTTGTCATGGTGCAACCAAAGTCTCGCCGTATCAGTTGGTCTATGGACACGATGCTGTCCTGCCTTGGGAAATTAAAGCTGGTTCTAGGCGATTATCTTTTCAAGATCAGTTGATGACCGATGATTATACTACTCTAATGAAAGATGAGTTAGAGGATTTAGCGGGTCATCGGTTGAGGGCATTGATTAGCATTGAGGAGAATAAGAAGAGGGTTGCCAGATGGTATGACAAGAAAGTGAAGGTAAAAGAATTTGCCGATGGTGATTTGGTTTGGAAGTTGATTTTACCGATTGGGACTAAGAGTTCTAAATTTGGAAAGTGGTCTCCTAATTGGGAAGGTCCTTATCGGGTAAAACAGTCTGCTCCTGGCAATGCTTACATTTTGGAAACTCTCGAAGGAGTTGCGTTCTCTAGAGCGATCAATGGCAAATACTTAAAGAGGTATTACCCTAGCATATGGGTGGATGCATAGTGCTTAGTTGAATGCTGATGAAAGAAAAATTGTATAAGCATCGGTAAAAGCGTATACACATTATATTACAGAAGCCAAAATCGAGTATCAGAGTTACATTTGCCGATACAACAAATGAATTACAACAAGGAGTGGATGGCTGATATCGCACGCAGGCGAATTTGTTCTATCTCGTCCATCTCCTTGGCATCGGCGTCGGCAGAGCCCTCGACTGGCTTGATCTTCTTCTTCCGCATAATAGCTTGTCGGGCATTCTGGTCCCTTTCTTGCCGCAGAACCCTGATGGTGTCAGACAGTCGGGCTTTCTGCTGATTGGCTGCTGTTAAAGCCTCCTCGACCTTTTGTAACTCAGCCAGTAGCTCCTCCTTCTTTGCCGATAGCTGAGTGATTTCTTGATCAAGGTTGGTGCTGGAGACTTCTGCTTGGCCGATGCCCTTGTGCTTTTCATCGGCAATACTTTTGAACTTAAGCTTCTCTTCCTCGGTCTTGGATTGGGCAACCCTATCGGCAATGCGACGAGAAAGCCTCTGGTACTGGATTTGTTTGCTGTCAAGGAAGGTTGCTTGGAAAAGAATTTCTTCCATATCGGCAGGGAGGTGGCCTTGGACATCCTTAAAAGTAATCCTTGCTGCGGATGAATCTTGAATGAGCTGGGATGTGTCTTGTAGCAGCAAGGAGAGCAATGCTTCAAGCTTGGTCTTGACCTCTGCCGATAGAGCTGGGACAGAGCTTTCTTCCTCCTCATCGTCATCGGGGATGTCAACTGCGAAGGAAAACAGGCTATCCACTCGAACGGGGCCTTGGTGTTCATCTTCATCCTGGGGGTTGAGACCAAAGGAGAAGAGACTGTCTGGGGAGTCTTGGGCCTGAAAGCAGGAAGGTTAAAATATGCCGATCGAAAGATTGTACTATGAATTTTTAAGTAATTGACTTACCGTCTTGAAGCGGATCTCCTGCCTAGGACTTGGCATACTGGATGGTTCAGCCTCATCTTGGACATCGGCAGCAGTTGCCGATGACTGAGCCTTTGCCGAGGAAGCAGTCGACACCGTTGGTACTGGTGGTGTTGTCGCTGGCGCCGCTTCCGATGTGCTGGCTGGTTCTTGTGGCGGTGATACCGCTCTCTCATCAGGAACTTCGGCTGACGGTGCCGATGTTGCCTCCGCTGCTACGGCGGGTGGAGTCGTCTCCTCATCAGGAACTTCGGCTGGTGGTGCCGATGGCGATGCCGCCTCCGCTGTTGCGGCGGGTAGGGTGGTCTCCTGATTGGGGATGTCGTCCATCGGGTGATCAGAGATAGGAGCCGACGGAGTTCCTGCCGATGACCGCGCGGTAGTTGGTGGTGCAACTTGAGCCAGTGGCGGAGGGGAAGCCAGCCTCAGGCGCCTTTTCTTCTTTGGCGCAACAGCAGGGGATCCGGCCCGTTTTGATGAAGACTGGGGGGCATCGGCAGCCGAACTTGGAGGTGCTTGTCTGCTGGAAGCAGCTGCCGATGACCACATTGCCTGAGAATATAAAGCAAGTTATGCAAAATAAAATGTTGCTGATAAAACAGTATGTAATCGGTACGGGTAAGGATGAGTTTACTACATGAACCCGCGTCAAGGCAACAGTAGCGGCCGATGTAGCCTTGGCTTTTGCAGGTGTCGGTGTAGGTACCTGTTGAGGAGTGAAGGCAGCTAGCGTAGGGGCTTTGTTGTCGATGAGTGATATGGGGCCCATTATCCGAAGGTTGAAGGGCCTGCCACTGTTGCTCATCGTAGGGATCGGATTATCGGTCTGTCAAGCGCAAAAAAGGTTAAGTACCGATGATGGAAGCAAAGTAATAAGAAACGCATCGGGATGAAGACTTACTGCATCGTCAGGGATGATGTGATCGGCGTCAATCATGTGCCGATAATAGTGCGATGACTTGGCAAACAGCTGACACCTCCATTCTTGCCACCAAGACTTGTACTCATTTGTGATGGAGGTTGGTGACCAGGAGGACAGGTCAATGCCTGATATATCGGCATCGGGAGGAAGATTGACGACCTTGTTCCAGTCTAGAGCACTGGAAATTGTCTGCCTGGGCATCACTACTTTGGAGTAGCAGAGTTTAATCGGCAGTTGGCCAAATGCCAGTTGTCTCGCCGCTGCCGATGGGTAGTAGAACTCGTAAGATGGAGGGGCATTCTTCCCAGATCTGAAGACGTTCACTGGAATAGCTCGGGGAGTGATGCTGGCCTTCATGATTACTTGGTTCTCGGGCACGTTCCCATCGGTAAGGTTGAATAGCAGCGGGAACTGATTGTTTTCGTCGACATATAGCCACCAGAGCCGTTCCGTGGAGGAAAGTCCATTATAAAACTTCTAAAAAAATGCGCCGAACTGCTCTATATCGGCATCGGTCCCTGGCAACACTATAATAGCCTCTCCGAAATTGAGTGGAGGGCGAGTTGTCGATTCATCATCCTTGTACTGGTAATGTTCTGATATGTCCCTCGGGAATTGTTGAGCAAGCAGGTCGAAATGAAGGGCCTTGTGCATGTGTGCGTTCAGCCACATGTTGACAAACCACCAGGGGCCCCCAAGATTGCCGATGGGTTCTCCTAGCAGTAGCTTCTGGGATACTTGATGTAACAGGCGGTATACCGATCTGAGAAGGTACCTGCCTAAGGGAAGCCTGGTTCCGTCGGCATGTAGCTCAACTGCTGGGAGGTGCATGATGGTCGGTCCAACTGCTCTGCCGCAGAAGATAATCTTCTCCAGCCACATGTTCAGAAACGTGGCGTGCTCCCGTTGGTTTACCGATCCGGTCTTCTGGTACTCATGGATGTAACCTGTCCAGCCGCCGATATTCCGGGTGTTCACCTTGTGCTCAGCTTTTTTGTTTAACAGGGTGAAAGTATCGGCAGAGGAAACATCTAAGCCGGTCAACATGTGGACATCGGCAAGGGTTGGGGTGGTTGGTCCGTGTCGGAAAAGGAAGGCATTCATGGTGTCCGACTAGAAATAGGAGGCAGCCATCAGCATGTTCTCATTCTTCTCCATATCGGCAATGGAGAGCCTGATGCACTGGTCCAAGTTGCGCTCTTGCCAGTAAACTTGCTGTGCCCTAGCTACTCTGAGGTACCAGTTCTTCCACCCCTTGGTAGGCTTGGGCCATGACCGAAAGGCGTCCTTCCACAATCCTAGGCCGAAACATTCAAATCTAAAGGGTACCCGATTGGTTTCTGCATTGATTATGAAGGTGGGATCCGGATTGCCCATGGGGCCTAGGCAGCTGAAGTTGGACTCAGCAAGCGGGATGACTACCTTGTTGTACAGTTCCTAGGGTTCGAAGAAGAGAAAGGGAAGAATCAGAAAAGGAACAGGAATGATTCTAGATTCGTGCGGAAAAGAACCAAAAGGAGGTTGGATTAGGAAGAGAGTAGGTCTTACCTAGGGGATGTCGACTTGGATCGCCATTGGAGCAGAAGGAGTGCTTGCGGTTCGTCCTTGGATTGCGGAAAGGAACTGTTGCTCGAGCTCGTGTTCTTCGAAGGCGCCGGAGGTAGAAGACGAAGGCGGGGTGTGAAAGTGAAAATGAACTCGGGGTAAAAGGTAGTGTGAATCCCGGTAACTTTTATAAGCTTACTCAGGGGCATTTTGGGGTTTCGGTCCACACTGTGCAGGAATGTGGAGAGGTCCACAGTAGATACGCGCGGTGATCGAAGTGATCTGCAATTGTTTGTGCTACAATCGAGGGATTTTATTATTAAATAGCGGTTCCGCACGCGGGGATCGAGGAGTGCATTTATCTCGAAGGTAACGACTACAACAACGGCTACAGTGGAGAGAATTTCGGCACGTAAAGTATTATACGCTCCGAAACTGGGGGCATGTGTTGACACCATTTTTAGCACGTGTCAGATGAACTAAGGTTTGACTGGTCAGCGGCCGTTCTCCATCGGCATCGGGAAATCGTGAGCCAGTATTGCCGATGAGAATATGCTGTGGAAAGACTAAGTGTATTGCCGATGAGGAGACATTGCCGATTGCCGATAAGGGGGTATTGCCGATTCTAGTGCTATGGAGGAGCTATCCCAAAGAAATCATCGCTCAATTTGGTGAGAATTAAAGGAAAACAAGGATTTGGGGGAAAGGGTGAAGAACGAAGAACACCGCAAAGAAATCGCCTGATCTACGCACTCGTGAGGTTTGAGGGGAATTCCTTCGGTGCAAAGATGCTCCTCACGAACACGAACAACTTAGTTCAAACAGATTTGCAAGAGCTAATCCCTACAAAGAGAAATCATCTCGGGAAAAGAGGGAGCAAAAGAAAAATGCGAAGAACACAAGCAAAACGGGGAGACGATCACCAAAGCGAAGCCACCATGGCACGACCTCCGATTCCTCGCAACAATCACAACATCTTACACCGGTGACTCGGTGGATCCCAAGCAAGAAGAAGCTATGGATGGGAAAACCTACGAATAGGTGGGAGAAAGAGTAATGCAAGAGATGAGGATGAGGATACCCCTTCATCCTCTATTTAACGGGGCTTTGGCTATTTTCCAAAGACCCCCCTAGATACATGAGTGAACTACCTAGCCTAAGCATTGCAGTCCATGCTCCGGAAAATATCTTCCTCGATTTGAATAGACGGCCCTGCTTCCTGCCGGGAGTTGTTGTCGCCTCGACGCAACCTCCAAGATTCCGCCACGTGACATCCCCGCTTCCTCGGAAGCTCCGCCTGGGTTTTGAGGCCCAAACCCGCGAAACCCACCACCGGTAGCTTTGGGCTCAACTACCGAACCCCGAGTTTTGCGGCCCAAACTCGAAAACCGACGTGGATGGTTTTGAGGCCCAAACCACAAAACCACTCAACGCGAGCCACCTTGTCTTCGCCTGGTCAGACTCCGAGTCCCTTGAGCCTCCGCTCGACTCGTGCGTCCACCGTCTTGACTCGGTCGACTCGGTCTACCTCCATGTCTTCTCGCACTCGCCGGTGCCAAGTACTAGCCACCACAGCTAGTCCGCCTGCGCATATGGTCCCTCAGTCCGAGCCCCGCTTCCGCCCTTCACCGCTCTCAGTCCATCGGCACGGCAAGCCTCTACTCGAACTTCTCCACGCCATTGACCACTGTCACTAGGCATAGCACCTGCACACCACAAGCCGATAGACAAGCACATGTTTCTGCTTTCGCAGAGGTTAGGTTAAGCCACTCAAACTGAAACACTCACGTGTTGGTCAATCACTCATCATCAAAACTGAACATACATGGGTACTTATCCACCATGTGTTCGCAATCTCCCCCTTGATGAGTGCATTGTCAACACACGTGCATTTCATATTTGAGCCACAAGGTAAAGCTCTACAAATGACCAAAAAGCTACCAAAGCCAAAACAGGGTCACTTGAGAGAAGCAAACACGATACCGATTAAAAGAGAGGCAAAAAAATGATACCAATTAAAAGCATCCTTCAAAACACCTCATGACAAAGCCACTTACTGATGCCAAACAAAAGCATATGGGCAACGGCTCAACACAACCAAGCGAAACAAAGCTATCCCTCAAGAAGAGGCAGAAACGGGCTAAACACCGCTAGCAAGTCCAAGATACCAATCACAAACTCTCAAAGCTCAGAAAACCAATTTGAACACTAGGGGAGCTCAAAAGATAACAATTGAAACCACTTATGTCCCCTAATGCTCAAGAAGGAATCGAAACCTATCGAAGTCAAAAAAACAAGCTAGATCCTCCAGAAGAGGCAAAGGCTCAACACATCTAGCAAAAGCTCCCCCTGGGAACTAGCATTCTCAAGATACTAAGAGGGGGTGAAAAGAGCCAAGTCAAAAAGATACCAAGCTCAAAAAAAAACATTTGCTCCCCCTTGGAAGTAGATGGCTGAAAATGGAATGAAATGCACATCTCTCCCCCTTGTTGACACATGTAGCTCATCAAATATCAACAACTCAAGATCCGGCTACAAATGCCATGAAGTGCAAAATGAGTGCAAAAGCTTCATACTTAGAGCTAAGAAAATGAATAGATTCTCTAAGTGATGTGATCCTGTGATAATAGGAAAAGCTCTATGTGCCCAACAAAGACTCAAGTTGAGCTTAAGATCACTTTAGAAGCTATTTTAGAGAGCATTACATGTGTGAGCAGAGAAAGGGTATCACCTCCTAGAGATAGCTAGACATGGCAAACAAGATAGGATCTATCTCAAAGCAATGTCATGTATAGAAAGTAAAACTATCCCTTAGCAAAGTTCATACAACAAGCCAATGCCCCAATTAAAAGAATTTTCCAAATTTTAGAGTTATGCAGCCAAAATTTAGTTTTAGGCACATTTAAGTTATATGCGAGTGGTTGTAAGCAAAGTGATGCCACTGCTTATCAACCGGGCGAAGTCAAAGGACTTGACCCACCGGTTTTGGTCATACATGACACCGCTCAAGTATCGACCCATATGGGAAGCAGTCTCGAACACACGGTGAAGTGCTCACAATGTAGACCCAACTCGATCTTTCCAATTCACAAAACGGAGAGCAATTTCAGTTTAGATATTAAACATGGTGCTCAAAGGTAGTGAATGAAACAATGAAGAGCCATAGTTACAAGCATATACAAGGAAGCCAAGAAGGATATTCAAAAGCCTACACATGCTAGTGCCATTTCAGAGGTGACATGGGGAATTTAAATTCAGTTTTAAAGCTTTTCTAACTTAGATCTATTGCATATCATATAGATCAAAAAGAGTCTAAGTTAGGCAACACCATAGACACATAAAGCACCTCAAACAGAGCATAGATTCATTATATTGGCTATAAGGATGAAGCTTAAAATGAACTATGTCACAAACGCAAATGAGATGCACAATGCAATGACACCAACTAACACTAACAAGACAACAATTTAGAAGAACGACAATGAAAAGACAAGAAGAACCAAAAAGAACTATGATACAAAAAACTTTCCTCCTCTAAAAAGGAAAGGAAACACCCAACTCGCCCCGAAGGTATGTGTTTTCTTCCTCGGTTTGCATCTTGTCATGTCTTCGCGAGGTGATCTCAAGCTCCAAAGCCTCAAAGCGATCCGACTCTCTAGTGCTATCTGTGCTGACCTTCTCTAACACAGCGATCTTAGCATCCTTCTGTGCAAGCTCAGAATGCAAGCCTAAGCAAGACTTGCACGCACCAAGTAAGCTAGGCCTAGCCTTCAGCTTACTGACCTCCTCAAGTAGAGTGCCATACATGTCCTGGAGAGTGACAAGATCAGACATGTGAATGGCGCAAGCATCACACTCTACCTCCTCGGTAACCACCACTGACGCCATAGAAAAATCTAGATCATGAAGGGCGCTAAGGTACTTTTCCTTAAAGTCGTTCCTCTCGCACGTGGCACGCTTGAGCAACGCATCTTGACTCATCAAGGTGTCGTTCAGAGACTCAATCTCGAAAGAGAGGGACTCGACGGTGGGTGATACCTCGGGTGTGTCGGAGTCATAGTCGTAGTCGGGGCCATCCTTGCGCTTGTCGACCTTGCCTTCGTCAATCGCCATGGTGCAAAAGCCACCGTGCTTGGCATCGGCGTAGAAGCATAGGCCGTTGAGCTTGTCCTCAACCTTTCCCTTGGACTCATCATCGCTCGAAGAAGCACCTCCATCGGAGGAGGCATCAATGTCACTGAGGGAGGCGAGGAAGGCTCTGTGCTTGGCCTTCACCTTGTCGATCACTTTCTTGGAGGACCTTCTATGGTAGCCACTCTTGGGCTTGTGCTTGTCCTCGAAGTGGTGCTCGCGCTTGTCCTTGCGCTTCTTGAAGTCACCCGCAACTTTCTTGGGGCAGTTTGCGATGAAGTGATCCTCATCACCGCAACGGTAGCACCCCTTGGCTGAGCCACCACGCCAACGGTTCAAACGGTTGTTGTGAAACCGTGAGAACTTGGTGATGACCAAAGCCAGCTCATCATCTCCAAGAGCCTCCACTTGCTCCTCTGTCACAGAAATCAAAGACAAAGCGAACAAAGAGTGTGAAGGGTCAGAGGAGGAAGAAGACATACCGCCGGGGCCAGAAACCAATGCCATAGATGGTTTCGACGGGTTTTCAAGCTTGGCCCGGGCCTGGTAGTCAATCTCCGAGGACTTGATCTTGCTGGACAGCTCATCGACGGTCAGGGCATCATAGCCCGGTGACTCCTGAATGGCAGCCACCTTCATCTCCCACACCTTCCAATCAAGAGCATGCAAAAGCTTGATAGTCATCTCATGATCATCATAAGGCAAGTTGGCTCGATTAGCATGCATCTTGTTGACGATAGATTGGAAGCGAGTGAACATCCCGTCAACAGATTCTCAGGTCAACTAAGCAAAGTTCTCGTACTCTCTACGATACATGTCAAAGAGTCTGGACTTGATCTGAGGGTTGCCCTCATGATATCTCAAGAGTGTTTGCCAGATATCCCGTGCCGTAGTGAGACTCAAAACCCGCTCAAACTCCGGAAGAGACAGACAAGAGAAGAGAATGCTACGGGCTCTTCATTAGATGCATGCTGCGTAACTTGGGCATTGGTAATCCGAGCCTCAAGAACCACGTAGTTCTCATTCTCACAAATCTCCCAAAACTTTGTGTCAAGCCCTTGGAGGTAAGCGTACATGCGCACCTTCCAATAGGAAAAGTTGGTTCCATCAAAGTAAGGAGGTTTACCAGCACCTCGCTCCATGTCGCCTTCGCGGATGAAGAACCATGTAAGGTGGATTGATCCTTAACCGGCTTTGATACCAATTGAAGGACCGAGAACGGCGACCAGAGGGGGGGGGGTGAATGGGAGCCTCAAATTTGTCTTGAAATATTCGGGCCACTCTTCCCAAAAACACAAACCCAGTTGCTGGGTGCTCAACCTCCCCCTCATGTTGCTTGAGGGATGGAGACGAAAAACGAACAAGTGAAAGCTCACCGGCAGTGGAGAAAAACTCACCGGAAACCCCCAAGAATGAGTTCTCAACCCGTATGAGAAAGAGGCAAGAACCCCAAGCAAACCAGCCCAAAAGACAAGAGTCGGACGCTAGAAAATAGCGCGACGGACGCTCCAGGGCAGGGCGTCGGACGCTGGCGGCGGACACTTAGGTGAGCGTCAGTCGGCCTTCCAGAGAGCCTAACAAAAGCTGAAGAACTGCCGAGGCGACGGACGGTCGACGACGGACGCTGTGAAGATCGTCCGTCGGCCTACCTGAGAGCAAAACAAAACTGGACAGCGCACAAGACGCGATGGACGCTGGGTGACGGACTCTGGAGATCGTCCGACGCCAAAATCGAAGGACGCCAATAAACGAGGCAAAGGACGCTGACGTCAGCACATACCAGCGTCCGACGCGAAACCCTCGGAGCGTCCGACGCCTCCGACAAACGCGCAGTAACCGCGAAAATCGTTTTTCTCTCCACCAAATCTTCCCAAATCTTGACCAAATGTTCTCCACTAGCAACCCAACTTGGTAGGCATGATTCTAGTGCTATGGAGGAGCTATCCCGAAGAAATCATCATTCAATTTGGTGAGAATTAAAGGAAAACGAGGATTTGGGGGAAAGGGGGAAGAACGAAGAACACCACAAAGAAATCGCCCGATCTACGCACTCATGTGGTTTGAGGGGAATTCCTTCGGTGCAAAAATGCTCCTCACGAACACGAACAACTTGGTTCAAACGGTTTTGCAAGAGCTACTCCCTACAAAGAGAAATCATCTGGGAAAAAGAGGGACAAAAACGCGAAGAACACAAGCACAACGGGGGACACGATCACAAAAGCGAAGCCACCATGTCTTACGGAGGTTACGGCCTCCGATTCCTCACAACAATCACAAGTTCTTACACCAGTGACTCGGTGGATCTCAAGCAAGAAGAAGCTAGGGAAGGGAAAACCTAGGAATAGGTGGGAGAAAGAGTAATGCAAGAGATGAGGATGAGGATATCCTTTCATCCTCTATTTTACGGGGCTTTGGCTATTTCCCAAAGACCCCCCTAGATACATGAGTGAACTACCTAGCCTAAGCATTGCAGTCCAAGCTATGGAAAATATCTTCCTCGATTTGAATGGACGGCCCCGCTTCCTGCCGGGAGTTGTCGTTGCCTCAACGCAACCTCTAGGATTCCACCACGTGCCATCCCCGCTTCCTCGGAAGCTCCGCCTAGGTTTTCAGGCCCAAACCCAGGAAACCCGCCGCCGGTAGCTTTGGGCTCAACTACCGAACCCCGAGTTTTGCGGCCCACACTCGGAAACCGACGCGGATGGTTTTGAGGCCCAAACCACCAAACCACTCGACGCGAGCCACCTTGTCTTTGCCCGGTCGGACTCCGAGTCCCCTGAGCCTCCACTCAACTCGCATGTCCACCGTCTTGACTCGGCCGACTCGGTCTACCTCCATGTCTTCTCGCACTCGCCGATGCCAAGTACTAGCCCCCACAGCTAGTCCGCCGGCGCCCATGGTCCCTCAGTCCGAGCCCCGCTTCCTCCCTTCACCGCTCTCAGTCCATCGGCACGCCAAGCCTCTACTCGACCTTCTCCACGCCATTGACCACTGTCACTAGGCATAGCACCTGCACACCACAAGCCGATAGACAAGCACATGTTTCTGCTTTCGCAGAGGTTAGGTTAAGCCACTCAAACTGAAACACTCATGTGTTGGTCAATCACTCATCATCAAAACTGAACATACATGGGTACTTATCCACCATGTGTTAGCAGATGAGTCCCTAATGGACCCAAGTTAATACATGGGTCATGGGCCCAAAATTGGGTGACGCAGCACCAGAACAGATTCTAGATGTTGATTTGTTTCGACGTTTCCCGATGACTCAGAAGGCATTTCGACCTCAAACTAAGGCCATTAGTTTCCTTATGAAATTATCTTTCCATCCGTGGGTGAATCATCAAAAACGGAGTCCGGATACGTCATGGGCGTCCGTTTTACTCCTTGCTGGTCCTAGACTCCGAAACAAACTCGAAGTCGACGTGGCAGCTGAGTTGGAGATGATTTGCAACTTGGGAAAGGCGATGTCGTAGGCGTGTCCAGCGTAGCGATGTCTTCATCACTTAGGATGAGTCCAACTGGTGCATTTGTACTCCACTTCTGCTTGTTGATCAGGATAGCGGTCTTGCAACACTTGCATGAGACGGAGGTGGAAGAAAGATTCACTGTTGTAGAGTGTACTAACATGCTCCTTGTGCCAGCAGGTTTGTTGAATTGGTGGCTCTGTCGATGCATGACTTCCTCCATGGATACATGGCTTCCCATAGTTGATGCGAACGACCTTCTCGTTGCGAACCATCTATTTAGATAGAGAGAGAAGAATTAAAATTGAGACTACATGTTTATAATAGAATAAGGATAGAAGTGAGCATAACTTTAAACAAATATCAAGGTTATAGAGAAAGCAAGAATTAGACAAGAATAAGAGCTTGCTAAAAACGACCAGTTCTACCTAGGCTTGCGTCCTACAATCAGTATTGCTTTGATACCAATCTGTAACACCCGGTTTTAAGAACAAAACCAGATATACACTATATGTGAGCCGAGGAAGTCTAATCTCACGTATAGCCACAGAACAAGGTAATATCAAAATACAATACCTAAAATATATAACATATAAGGTCATAAAGGATAACCTTAAAGCAGCAAACAATGGAATGATCACTCGAATCTTCGGGTGAAGACTCTAACTCCACAGGTACCGACTGATTGGTTGACCACAAGCCTATCGTCCAACTCTTGCAATTTGGTACCCATCCAGGATTTTTAAAGGTGATGACAACAAGCGTCAGCTCACCATGCTCAACAAATATAACATGGGGTTTATGTGGCTCAAAAGGATAGACATGGGTTTAACTGCGACAACTTTTAGTAAGTCATAATTTTAGAAATTGAGTAGCATCAAGTTTCAGCATAAGCCCAAATAACCACATGATCAAGTGAACAAGATATAATGCTTATATGAACAAATAACAATAACTTATGATTAATAACAACTGATGAGCTATGACATAAGAACATCACATTGTAAGGAGCCCAAGCCGCTCATAACCGTGAGCACGGCTATCATGACAGTTTTACACTATGTAGAGGTTGTACATCTTTACCCACAAGTCGTGAATTGCCCTTTTGTCCGAGGTGATCAGCCTCTTAACCCACTACCAAGGTAGGTCGGCAGGGTTCACTACGAGTCATTTCATAGATTTCCACTAATAAGTAGCAACCCGCTACAAGTTTCCTCATTGTGATACAACAACTGTGCACCTCCGCGGCAGAGCAAGTCCCATACCCCGGAGCTCCTCCTGCGCCCTTTCGGTAAGCTGCCACAGACTAGTAGAAGCCTAATACTGAGTCAAGCCAGAGCCCATTGGCTTATGGTAGCACTGTTTTCCCAGGTTATCGGATTATAGAGATATCCCTATGAGTGAGAACACAGGTGTGAGTTCCTGATGTTCCACCTATAGTCCACGTTGCTAAAAAATCATATTTTATCATCATTGCATATATCATTAATCAAGTTTCACGATCATGGTTATTCTTTATGAGCACTAGCACAAGCTACCCATATGCAACCGAAAAGGTGACAAGGTACATGGTATCAAATATCTAGGGAATCCTTAGAATAACAAGGTAGACACATGCATATGTATTAAGTATTTAAGGTGAATAGGACAACAAGGAAGATCCCATGCTATACTTGCCTTTAACTTAGATCCTTCTTCAACTGATTCTCAAAGATTTACTTCTTCTTGATAACCAACGTAACACTCATCGATTGGACAACATTACAACACACCACTCAAACACCTGGTCAAAGATGCATAGCATACATACATATATATTTAGAACAATACTCCAATCAATGAAAAGAATTTAAAAGGAAACGACGCATTGCTACGATCACAAAGTCGTGAGGAACACGCTAAACAGAACTACGGTGACCAATATAGACTAACGGTGGTTTAGCTTTGAAAAAGAGAACTCCGAGCTTCATTAGTTTTAACTATGAAAAAGGATGAATAAGGTATTTCAGAGAAATACCTAAGTTGGATTAAGTCAAACTTATATTTGGATTTGGAAACTAAAGTAAAAGCTTATTCATATTTTATTCATAAAGCAATTTGTATAGTCTTTAATCAAGTTAAGGATTAACCATGAAATTACAAAGATATTAGCATGTTATAAAAGGACACTGATGCGTAGATCATGTTATTACAAAACCAACGCAACTTGAACGAGTCGATTTGGATCTAAAACGGAGAAGATATGATTAAAACAAGTTTTAGGAATTAAAACACATATTTAAAACCATTAAACAATTAAGTATTTTTCAAAGTTGTAAAACAGAACTGATTATGGTTTTTAACATGTAGATTAAAACGGTACGAATCGAACGCAATTTGTTTGGATGAAAACCGAGTTAAAACTCATATTTTATAAACATTTGAAAACTGATGGCATTTCTGTAATTAATTCAAAGTATTTTTGAATTAAAACTGGATTTAAACGAGCTCTGTACGGCAGGTTCTATTTTGCAAAAGCTCGGGGTTCAAAATAGAAGAAAACAGGACTGAGTTTAATTTACTTTGAATAGCGATGAACTGCGGGTTGAGTTTCAGAGAGCTGAGGGGCTTAAGGCTTAAGCACAAAAGGTCTTGGTCTCGTCGGCGCTGACCGAGTCGATGCTGACTCGGCTGCCATGTGGCAGCGTGTGACAGGTGCAATGCACCGCGCGCCGCGTGGGCGAGTGGCCCGCAGTCCACAGGTCCACGGTGGACCGACCACTTAACCCCGAAGGGGTATCTAATCCTAACCGCACAGATTGATCGGACGGCTCTGAGGAAAGGGGAAAAAATCCCCTCGCAGCGGCACCGAGAGGGCACGGCGGCTCCATTAACGCCGCTGGCTGGAACTCGCCGGAGTACGCCGATACGGCGTTTCCGACCGCCTAGGCTTCAACCAAGCACACGGGGAGGACCGGCATGACCGTGCGAGTGTGAAGGTGGGCTCGGTTGAGGCGGCGGCTTTCCGGTGCGGGACGGCCATGGTGGCGCCATGGCCGCCGGGCTCGGCGTGCTATGGTACCTAATTAGACAGAGCGAGGGTTCGGGGAGGTAGATGGAATCACCGCGGGTTTGATGGAGATGCTTGCGTGGTCCAGAGAGGGTCCACAGAGTCCGTCGTCGTTGGCGGTGATCTGCGACAGAGAGAGAATGCCGGTGAGCATTACTGCTGGGCAAACCACAGTGAAGAAGGGAGGAAAGTGTAGCCACGGTTTCGGGGTGAAAAGCAGAGCTCCGAGAGCGCTCGGCGTCGCACGAACGAGCTCCGATGGCGAGGACCCATGCGGCAAAGGTGTGCAGGAGCAGAGAGCAAAATAGGGGAGGGGGAGGTGCTATGTGGTGGCCTTTATAGGGCAGTGAACGCGGGGCGTGGGCGACCGGTCCGTCAAGATGTCTTTGATGGCGCTCCTTGAAGGCTCGGCTTCAAGAGCATTCAACAGGAGTGAAGAGGGAGCGGCCATGAATGTCGTCGCCATCCATGACGCGACGAGGAAGAAGAGGGAGAGAGGATGACGGGCGGGCCCTGCTGGCCAGAGAGAGAGAGACGAGCGCGGGGGCCTTCTGGTAGCGCCTACAGCCTGGTCCCACCGAGCAGCGAGAGAGAGGGAGAGCTGCGGGGAGGGGTGTGTTCCTGCGTGGGCCGAGCAGGCTGGGCTGGCTGGATGGGCCGAGGGGGGAGGTGAGGGTGCGGGAGTCAAGATGTCCACGGGGCCCCATTCCCCGATTCCCAACGGGGAATTCCCCTATTAAGGGACGGGGATGGGACAGAACTAATCCCCATGGGGATTGATATGGTTGAAAACGTATCCCCGTAGGGGATCACGGGGACGGGGATGGTTGTCTGGTGCCCATCCTCGTTCCCCGCTACCCCGTCCGCTACACATGCAAACAGACTCATTCGAGCCACTAAACAAGAAAAAGGCCTATCTAAAGGCCCAGTAACTGGTCAAGAGTATATAACGTGTTATGTCTTCTGTGTAACCCTAACTCTATCGTTCCTCGCTTCTTCTCCGTAGCCTCAACCTGCTTTCTCCACCGGCCGGCTCCTGCACAAGCACAACCAGACTAGCCACCGGCGAACTCCACCAGGCTTGCTCCCTGTCGGGACATGCAGCGCCGCCGTAGGTACACGTGAGCTCCTAGGCTCGGCAGTCTGCCTGCAGTCCCGCAATCCAACTCGCATCCTACATCTCGGTCATGGACCCGATCCAAATCCACAACGAGTAGACGCAAGAGACATGGTCATTGGTCAAGATGGAGTGGATGGATAGAATCGTAGTATACTTAAGTAGTATACTTTATTTATTTACATGTATTTTATTTGGATTCAAGAGAAGATAACTAGTCTTCCTCTTCCACATGTATTTTCTTTGGATTTTGAAGAAGAGAACTGGCATACGTATCTTGTTTCTGTGAGATTAGGAACTTGTTTTCCTTTGCCATTTCTGCTCTGACTCTAACTAAGTCTATTTGTTACGGGGATGGGATCCCCGCGGGGATTAAATCCCCGCGCGGGGACGAGGATAGGAGGAAAGTTTCCCCCGCGACTGTTGACGGGGACGGGGGAAGTTTATCCCGACGGGGACGAGGATGGGGCTCTAACCTCCGACGGGGAATTCCCTGTTGACATCTTGATGCGGGAGAGAGAGAGAGAGGGGATTGAGTTGGGCCAGAAGCAAGAGAGAGGGAGGGAGATAAAAGAAGCATTTTTCTTTTATTTTTCTTTTGAAAAACAACTCAATTCAAATTCAGATTGAATTTGAATTCAGCCAACCTATTCCTATACTCAACCAAAAGCCACAGAGTTCAGCATGAATGCAACAACCATGTTACTAAGCTCTATATGAATTAGTTTTATTCCAAAAAGTTTTAATTTCTCCTATATTTCATGAGTATAAATTGAATAAAAGCTCAATTTATTACTATTTTTCAGAAGGCAAAATTTAGGGTGTTACAGCGAGTTGACTTTCTTTCTCGGGTTGCAAATCAAGCAAACCCGGGAAGGGACGTTTGTGCATCAAAGCATGTACACGAAAGACATTCTGAAGAAGTTTGAGATGGGTAAGGCAAAGCCTCTTTCGACGCCCATGTCGACTACGACTGCCTTGGATGCGGACGAGGAAGGAGAGGCGGTGGACCAGACGGAGTACTGAAGCATGATCGGGTCGCTCTTGTACCTGGCGGCGACCCGGCCGGACATTCAGTTCGTCGTCTACTTGTGTGCTTGCATTCAGGCGTAACCACATACATTGCACAAGCAGGCGGTGAAACGCATCATGAGGTACTTACGCTTCACTCCCGAATTCGGTCTTTGGTTTTCCACCTCTTCCTCTCTTGTGCTTTGCGGTTATTCTGATGCCGACTTTGTCGGTTGACGCCTTGATCAGAAGTCCACTTCTAGGACTTGCCAGTTTCTCGGGTCTTCTCTTGTGTCTTGGTCTTCTCGCAAACAGTCTAGCGTGGCTCAGTCAACGTGCGAAGCTGAGTACATTGCCGCGGCTAGCTATTGCTCGCAGCTGATTTGGATGATTGCCACTTTGAAGGATTTTGGTCCTGTGCTTACTAAGGTGCCTCTGCTTTGCGATAGCACGAGTGCAATTATTGTGGCCAAAAATCCCGTGCTTCACTCTAAGACCAAACACATTGATGTTCGGTTTCACTTCTTGCAAGATCACTACGAGAAGGGCGACATTGATCTCCAGCATGTCAAGACCCACAACCAGATTACGGATATTCTCACAAAACCCTTGGATCAAGCTACGTTTTCTCGCCTTCGGGGCGAGTTGGGTGTGTGTTTCCCCTTTTAGTTGAGGGAAAGCATTTGTGTATCATAGTTCTTTTTGGTTCTTATTTGTCTTTTCTTTCTTTTCTTTGGTGTCTTCTTAGTGTTAATTGGTGTCAATGCATTGTGCATCTCATTTGTATTTGTGACATAGTTCATTTTAAGCTTCATACCTATAGCCGATATAATGAATCTATGCTCTGTTTGAGGTGCTTTATGTGTCCATGGTGTTGCCTAACTTAGACTCTCTTTGATCTCTAGATATGCAATAGAGCTAAGTTAGAAAAGCTTTAAAACTGAATTTAATTCCCCATGTCACCTCTAAAATGACACTATCATGTGTAGGCTTTTGAAGATCCTTCTTGACTGTTTGGTATATAGCTTGTAACTATGGCTCTTCATTGCTTCATTCACTACCTTTGTGCACCATGATGAAAATTGATCTAAAATGAAATTGCTCTCTGTATTGTGAATTGGAAAGATCAAGTTGGGTCTGCATTGTGAGCACTTCACCGTGTGTTCGAGACTGCTTCCCATATGGGTTGAACTTGAGCGGTGTTGTGTATGACTGAAACTGGTGTGTCAACTACTTTGACTTCGCCTGGTTGGTAAGTGGCATCACCTTGCTTACAACCACTCGCATACAACTTGAAATGTGCCTAAAACTGAAATTTGGCTGCAAGACTCTGAAACTTGATAAATTCTTTCAGTTGGGTCATTGACTTGTTGTATGCACTTTGCTAGGGATAGTTTTACTTGCTATACATGAGATTGCTTTGAGATAGATCCTATCTTGTTTTCCATGTCTAGTTGTCTCTAGGAGGTGTGAAGGACCGGAAACGGCGACCAGAGGGGGGGGGTGAATGGGAGCCTCAAATTTCTCTCGAAATATTCGGGCCACTCTTCCCAAAAAACAACCCAACTAGCAAGCTTACTCCACCAGCAAGATCACGACCCTAGAGAGGGTGGATACCTATGGTGATGACCAAGAGGTACAACGGATCTTCCGGAAACCAAAAACTCAAACCGAGACACCGATAGTGTGGCTCTCAAACCCTAGAGAGAAGAGAAGAGAGCTCAACCAAAAATACTTATGAGAACTGGTCTCACAAGTGCTTCATCAAGTTCCCTGCGTGATTACGAAACCAACGCAACAAATGGAACTCAATTCGGAGTCCGAACGAGGGAGAAACGACCAAACCAGCGACGAAGAAAATCCTGAAAACCTTGCTGGAGGGGCAACGGACGCTGGCGACGGACGCTGACAGAGGGCGACGGACTGAGTCCGATGGGCGACGGACGCTGGTCCGACAGGAGCGTTTGACGCTCAAAAAACAGCCCGAAATAGCCCTAGCGATGGACGATCGCAACGGACGCTGCCGTCAGCACTATGTAGCGTCTGACGCCTCCGACGGACCATTCAACGCCAAACTCTGGAGCGTCCTACGCCTCCGAAATCTGCACAATGAACCCGAAAATCGTTTTCTTTCCTCCAAATCTTTCCAAAACTCAATCAAATGAACTCCAACTGCAACCAAATTTTGTAGGCATGATCCTTGTGCAGTTGGGGAGCTATCCCGAAGAAATAATCACTCAATTTGGAGAGGATAAATGGGAACACTCAGATTTGGGGAGAAAAGGCAAAACGAAGGACGCCGCAAAGAAATCACCCGATCTGTATGATCGTGAGGTTTTAGGAAAATTTCTTTAGTGCAAAGTTGCTCCTCACGAGTACCAAGAACTTGGTTCAAACGGATTTGCAAGAGCTACTCCCTACAAAGAGATTTCATCTCAGGAAAAAGAGAGAGCAAAAGGAAAAACGAAGAACACAAGCAAAAACGCGAGACACGATCAAGTAAACAACGCTGCCATGGCTTACGGAGGTTACGGCATCTGATTCCTCACAACAAACTCAAGTTCTTACAGAGGTTGGTGAAATCATCCTAGGGATCTCATGAACTAGAGAGAGGGTAGAGAGAGAGAGTTGGGGCAAATGATTAGGGTTCAAGAGATGGGATGAGGGATACCCCTTCACCCCCTACTTATCAGGCTTTGGCTATTTCCCAAAGACCGCCTTAGATACATTGAGTGAACTACCTAGCCTAAGCATTGCAGTCCAAGCTCCGGAAAATATCTCCCGCATTTTGAATGGACGACCCCGCTTCCTGCCGGGAGTTGTCGTCGCCTTGACGCAACCTCCAGGATTCCGTCACGTGCAAACCCCGCTTCCTCGGAAGCTCTGCCTAGGTTTTGCGGCCCAAACCCAGGAAACCCGCCACCGGTAGCTTTGGGATCAACTACCGAACCCTGAGTTTTGCGGCCCAAACTCGGAAACTAACGCGGATGGTTTTGAGGCACAAACCACCAAACCACTCGACGCGAGCCACCTTGTCTTCGCCCGGTCGGACTCCGACTCCCCTAAGCCTCCGCTCGACTCGCGCGTCCACCGTCTTGACTCGGCCGACTCGGTCTACCTCCATGTCTTCTCGCACTCGCCGGTGCCAAGTACTAGCCACCATAGCTAGTCCGCTGGCGCCCATGGTCCCTTAGTCCGAGCCCCACTTCCACCCTTCACCACTCTCAGTCCATCGGCACGGCAAGCCTCTACTCGACCTTCTCCACGCCATTGACCACTGTCACTAGGCATAGCACCTGCGCACCACAAGTCGATAGATAGGCACAAATTTGCTTTCGCAAAGGGTTAGAATCAAGCCACTCAAAATGAACCGCTCAAGTGTTGGGCAATCACTCATCACAAAACTGAACTACATGGGTACTTACCCACCATGTGTTCGCAATCTCACCCTTGATGAGTGCATTGTCAACACAAGTGCATTTCAGATTTGAGCCACAAGGTAAAGCTCTCCAAATTACCAAAAAGCTGAGAAAGCCAAAACGGGGTCACTTGAGAGAACCAAAGCGAATCCAAAACTTGGTTCCTAAAGACATGGGCAACGACTCGACGCAACCAAGCAAAACAAAACTAGCCCTCAAGAAGAGGCAGAAAACGGGCTCAACACCGCTAGCAAAACAAGATACCAATTGAAGCCTTCCAAAGCTCAAGAAACCAATTGAAAACACCAAGGGAACTCCAAAGATACCAATTAAAATAGTTAACGTCCAAGAAGCACTCGAAACCTGTCAAAGCCAACAAAGCAAGGTAGACCCTCCAGAAGAGGCAAAGGCTCAACACATCTAGCAAAAGCTCCCCCTGGGCAAAAGCACACTCAAGATACCAAAATGAGCTCCTTAGGGCAAAAGAAGCACACAAACTCCCCATTGACCAAAGAAGCTCTAAACCAATGAAACCAATGAGATGCACTCTTTCTCCCCCTTGGAAGTCGATGGCTGAAAATGGAATGAAATGCACATCTCTCCCCCTTGTTGACACATGTAGCTCATCAAACATCAACAAACTCAAGATCCGGCTACAAATGCCATGAAATGCAAAATGAGTGTAAAAGCTTCATACTTAGAGCTAAGACAATGAATAGATGCTCTAAGTGATGTGATCCTGTGAGAATAGGAAAAGCTCTACGTGCCCAACAAAGACTCAAGTTGAGCTTAAGATCAATTTAGAAGCTATTTTAGAGAGCATATCATGTGAGAGCAAAGAAAGGGTATCACCTCCTAGAGATAACTAAACATGGCAAACAAGATAGGATCTATCTCAAATCAATCTCATGTATAACAAGTAGAACTATCCCTAGCAAAGTTCATACCACAAGCCAATGACCCAACTGAATGAATTTTCCAAATTTCAGAGTTTTGCAGCCAATTTCAGTTTTAGGCACATTACAAGTTGTATGCGAGTGGTTGTAAGCAAGGTGATGCCACTGCTTACCAACCAGGCAAAGTCAAAGGACTTGACACACCAGTTTTGGTCATACACGACACCGCTCAAGTATCAACCCATATGGGAATCAGTCTCGAACACATAGTGAAGTGCTCACAATGCAGACCCAACTCGATCTTTCTAATTCACAAAACAGAGAGCAATTTTATTTTAGATATTAATCATGGTGCTGAAAGGTAGTGAATGAAACAATGAAGAGCCATAGTTACAAGCTATATACAAGGCAGCCAAGAAGGATCTTCAAAAGCCTACACATGCTAGTGCCATTTCAAAGGTGACATGGGGAATTAAATTCAGTTTTAAAGCTTTTCTAACTTAGCACTATTTCATATCATATAGATCAAAAAGAGTCTAAGTTAGGCAACACCATAGACACATAAAGCACCTCAAACAGAGCATAGATTCATTATATTGGCTATAAGTATGAAGCTTAAAAAGAACTATGTCACAAAGGCAAATGAGATGCACAATGCATTGACACCAACTAACACTAACAAGACACCAATTTAGAAAAAGGACAAAGAAAAGACAAAAAGAACCAAAAAGAACTATGAAACACAAAACTTTCCTCCTCTAAAAAGGAAAGCAAACACCCAACTCGCCCCGAAGGCGAGAAAACGCAGCTTGATCCAACGACTTTTTAAGAATATCCGCAAGCTGGTTGTGGGTCTCGACATTCTGGAGGTCAATGTCTCCCTTCTCGTGATGATCTCGCAAGAAATGAAAGCGGACCTCAATGTGCTTGGTCTTTGAATGAAGCACGGGATTTTTGGCAACACTAATTGCACTCGTGCTATCACACTGCAGAGGCACCTCAGTAAGGTCAAGACCGAAATCTCTCAAAGTGGCAATCATCCAAATCAACTGCGAGCAAGAACTAGCCATGACAACGTACTCAGCTTCACATGTCGACTATGCCACGCTAGACTGTTTGCGAGAAGACCAAGAAACCAAAGAAGACCCGAGAAACTGGCAAGTCCCAGAAGTGGACTTCCGATCAAGACGACATCCGGCAAAGTCAGCATCAGAATAACCACAAAGCTCAAGGGAAGAAGAGGTGGAAAACCAAAGTCCAAATTCGGGAGCGAAGCGCAAGTACCTCCTGATGCGTTTCACCGATTGCTTGTGTGAAGTCCGTGGGGACGCCTGAAAGCGTGCACACAAGCAGACGGCGAACTGAATGTCCGGCCGAGTCGTTGTCAAGTACAGAAGCGACCCGATCATGCTTCGGTACTCCGTCTGATCCACCGCCTCTCCTTCCTCATCCACATCCAAGGCAGTCGTAGTCGACATGGGCATCGAGAGGGGCTTTGCCTCACCCATGTCAAACTTCTTCAAGATATCATTCGTGTACTTGTCTTGGTGCACAAACGTCCCTTCCCGGGTTTGCTTGATTTGCAACCCAAGAAAGAAAGTCAACTCTCCCATCATGCTCATCTCAAATTCCCTGCTCATAAGATCTGCAAACTTGGAAACAAGAGCATGAGAAGAACCACCGAAGATATCATCCACGTATATTTGGACAAGGAGAGTGTCTTTGCCTTGCTTGAGGAGAACAATGTCTTATCTATTGATCCCATTTTAAAGCCCTTAGCAAGCAAAAAGGTTTTTAGCCTATCATACCATGCTCTAGGAGCTTGTTTCAAACCATACAAAGCTTTGTGAAGTTTAAAAACATGGTTTGGAAACTTGGGATTTTCGAAACCGGGAGGTTGTTTAACATAAACTTCCTCCTCTATGTAGCCGTTTAAGAAAGCACTTTTAACGTCCATTTGAAAAAGTTTAAAACCCTTAGAAGCCGCGAAAGCTAAAAGGATTCTAATGAATTCTAAATGAGCTATGGGAGCAAAGGTTTCCTCATAGTCTATTCCCTCCTTTTGACAAAAGCCTTGAGCTACCAACCTAGCCTTGTTGCGCACTACCACCCCATCTTCACTTTGTTTATTTTTGAAAACCCATTTGGTACCTATGGGGTGGCAACTAGGTGGTGGAGGAATTAATACCCAAACACGGTTTCGCTCAAAGTTTCTAACTCCTCATGCATGGCATTAACCCCATCCAGATCCATCAAAGCGTGTCCAACATCTTGGGGCTCAAAAGAAGCGACAAAAGCCGAATGAGCAAAGTGAGAGATATAAGACCTGGACTGCGTGACTCGACGGTCAATGTCGCCGTTGATGTTCTCCGGCGGGTGCTGTCGTTGAATGTGGCGGGGAGCCTGCCTGGACGAAGTGGCCTCCCCCTCGACAGCAGCTGGAGCTCCCTCAGGTGCAACGGGTACCGGCTGAGGAAGCTGCTCAAACGGCCCCCATGTAGAGGAAGTAGTCTGATCGGGACCGTGAGCCAAAGTGGACATTGCAGGGTCGACGGAGGAAGCCAGTGGAGTTGGCTCGGGATCACCCCAATCGGCATCATCCTGCTCCTCCTCCACAAAGATGCTAGTGTTCACCTCATCATCACCTGGAAGCTCATAAGCAGTGGAAACACAGGGCATAATCTCATCGAAGGTAATCTCACAAGTCTCCATTACTCAGTTAGTCTCAAGGTTAAGTGCACGATAAGCACGAGAGTCAGTAGAATAACCAAGAAAGATACCGTCAGAAGACCGTGATTCAAATTTATCCAACTTACCGCCCTTTTTGAGGATGAAGCACCTGCACCCAAACACACGTAGGTGACTTACCTTGGGTGGTCTCCCAAATCGCAACTCATAAGAAGTCTTCTTCTTGAAAGCTCAGAGGAAAATGCGATTGGAAACATAGCAAGAAGAACTGAGTGCTTCGGCCCAATACCGCCTAGGAGTCCTATGCTCATCGAGCATCGTCCTGGCCATCTCAACAAGGGTCCGATTCTTGCGCTCAACAACACCGTTCTGCTGGGGAGTGTGAGGTGAGGAAAACTGGTGATCGAGACTCAAAGAACAACAAAGAGTTGAAAATTGAGCATTCTTGAATTATGTGCCATTGTCACTGCAGATAGCTCTCATGGCATTCTTAGGTATCTCATTTTGCAATCTCAAAATCAGATCTCAAAAAAGTGGAAAAGCCTCATCCTTACTCTACAAAAAGAACACCCAAGAGTACCTCGAGTAGTCATCAACGACTACAACATCATACAACTTCCCTCTCTCCGACCTAACCCGAGCTGGACCAACTGTGTCCATGTGTAAGAGCTCGCCGGGTCGAGTGGTCATGATCTCAGTCACAGGAGCATGGGAAGCAACAACCATCTTGCCATGCCTGCAAGGATGGCAAACCAAATCCTTCTCGAACTTCAGCTTTGGCAATCCTTGGATAAGGACCATTGAGCTAAGCCTTGCAAGAAAGTCAAACTCAAGTGTCCCAATCTCCTATGCCACTTCCAAAGCTCGGAAGAAGAACCGGCAAGAAGACAATGAGAAGGTCAGGAAGAGATAGAAAAATCCGCACGAAAAACCTTCCCGAAAGGTAAAATCGGGCAAACAAGCTCACCACGAGAGTCCAAAATCCGAGAGAGATTAGGCTTGGAACTCACTTCAAAAACCATCATCAAGGAGTTGCGAAACCAAAAGAAGGTTAAAATGCAAATTCGCAACCAACGCAACATCCTTGAGGACAAAAGAAGAGTTCACTCGGATCGACCCTCGGGAGACAACCTTACCTTTACTCTTGTCCCCGAATGTGATATACTCGTTGTTGTGCACGGGGTCGAGGCTGGAGAACCACTTGGCACTTCCGGTCATATGGCGTGAGCATCCGGAATCCACAAGCCAAGTCTCCTCCAGTCCTCCTTCCTACATCAATAAAAAGACATAGGGTGAGCAAATGGACCAACACTGGGGTTAGTAAACTGTGAAGGATACCAGTGTTGTCCCACTTGCCCAAAGAATGAGTTAGGAGAAAAACCAAACATCTCCTGCCCCACGGAGGGATAGCGATCACCACGATAGGGAAAACGTGGTCCGCTAAAGAAGGGTGGAGTAAAGCCACCGCCACGAGGCTCGTAGTCGTATGGGTCACGACCGGTACCCTGTCGGGCACAACCACCACGTGGTCTCGCCTCTTGAGGCCTAGCACCTTGAGGCATTGTACCTCTAGGACTAGAAGTACGCGTCTGAACTTCCGGTTCACATACTCCAACTCATGGGTGGTACATGTCTCGGTTGTTCAACTCAACCTGCCTCCGATCATCTCTCTTCCTCCTATAGCAAAACTCAGCCAAGTGCCAATCCCTCTCACAATACTCACAATGGTACCTCACCACACTCTTGGTAGGCACTCTCTTGTTGGGTTGGGTGGCTCTAGCTTTCTTAGGAAGGGGATCACTAGAGATGTCTGGTAGAGTGTCAAGTGGGTTGCGAAGATGGTTCGATTTTGCAATCCACACTTGCTTCTGTGGAGTGGTTTTGGGTGGCTCTTCAAACACACCATCTCTCACAGGAAACTCAGAGGGGTTGGTAGGCTTAGGTGGAGTGATCTTGGTAAGCTTGGGAGTTGTGGTGGGTTTCTCATTCTCGCTCAAACCACTGCACTCACCGATCTTACCGAACATGCTATCGTCCTTCCCACCTATAGCAAAGCCTCCTCCCGTGCTGCCAACCCTTTTGCATTGGCTAAGCATCATCCCCAACTGTGGCTCTCGACAAGGCACCCAGCTCAAGATGGACCGAAGGTATGTGTTTTCCTCCTTAGTATGCATCTTGTCATGTCTGCATGACGCGATCTCAAGCTCCAAATCCTCAAAGCGACCCGACTCTCTAGGCCTAGCTTACTTCTCTAGCACAACATTCCTAGCATCTCTCTGTGCCAGCTTAGAACGCAAGCCTAAGCAAAACTTGCACGCACCAAGTAAGCTAGGCCTAGCCTTCAGCTCACTGACCTCCTCAAGTAGAGTGCCATACTTGTCTTGGAGAGTGACAAGATCAGACATGTGAATGGCGCAAGCATCACACTCTACCTCCTCGGTAACCACCACTGACGCCTTAGGAAAATCTAGATCATGAAGGGCGCTAAGGTACTTTGCCTTAAAGACATTCCTCTCGCACGCGGCACGCTTGAGCAACGCATCTTGACTCATCAAGGTGTCGTTCAGAGACTCAATCTCGAAAGAGAGGGACTCGACGGTGGGTGATACCTCGGGTGTGTTGGAGTCGTAGTCGTAGTCGGGGCCATCCTTGCGCTTGCCGACCTTGCCTTCTTCAATCACCATGGTGCAAAAGCCACCGTGCTTGGCGTCGGCGTAGAAGCATAGGCCGTTGAGCATGTACTCAACCTTCCCCAACGACTCATCATCGCTTGAGGAAGCACCTCCGTCGGAGGAGGCATCGATGTCGCTGAGGGAGGCGAGGAAGGCTCGGTGCTTGGCCTTCACCTTGTCGATCACCTTCTTGGAGGACCTTTGGTGGTAGCCGCCCTTGGGCTTCTGCTTGTCCTCGAAGTGGTGCTCGCGCTTGTCCTTGCGCTTAGTGAAGTCGCCCGCAGCTTTCTTGGGGCAGTTTGCGATGAAGTGATCCTCATCACCGCAACGGTAGCACCCCTTGGCCGAGCAACCACGTCATCGGTTCAAACGGTTGTTGTGACACCGTGAGAACCTAGTGATGACTAGGGCCAGCTCATCATCTCCAAGAGCCTCCACTTGCTCCTCTGTTATAGAAAGCAAAGACAAATGGAACAAAGAGTGTGAAGGGTCAGAGGAGGAAGAATACGTACCGCCCGGGCCAGAAACCAATACCATACATGGTTTCGACGGATTCTCAAGCTTGGTCCGGGTCTGGTAGTCAATCTGCGAGGACTTGAGCTTGCTGAACAGCTCATCCACGGTCAGGGCATCATAGCCCGGTGACTCCTGAATGGTAGCCACCTTCATCTCCCATACCTTCCTATCAAGAGCATGCAAAAGCTTGGTAGTCATCTCATGATCATTATAAGGCAAGTTGGCTCGATTAGCACGCATCTTGTTGACGATGGATTGGAAGTGAGTGAACATCCCGTCAATAGATTCGCCGGCCAACTGAGCAAAGTTCTCGTACTCTCTATGGTACGTGTCGAAGAGTCTGAACTTAATCTGAGGGTTGCCCTCGTGATATCTCAAGAGTGTTTGCCAGATCTCCCGTGCCGTAGTGAGACTCAAAACCCACTCAAACGCCGGAAGAGACAGACAAGAGAAGAGAATGCTACGGGCTCTTGTGTTTGACGCATGCTCCGAGACTTGGAGATCGGTGATCCGAGCCTCAAGAACCACGTAGTTCTCATTCTCACAAATCTCCCAAAACTTTGTATCAAGCCCTTGGAGGTAAGCAAACATGCGCACCTTCCAATAGGCAAAGTTGGTTCCATCGAAGTAAGGAGGTTTACCAGCACCTCGATCCATGTCGCCTTCGCGGATCAAGAACCGTGTAAGGTAGATTCATCCTTAACCTGGCTCTGATACCAATTGAAGGACCGCGAACGGTGACCAGAGGGGGGGGGGTGAATGGGAGCCTCAATTTTATCTTGAAATATTCGGGCCACTCTTCCCAAAAGCCAAACCCAGTTGATGGGTGCTCACCGGCAGTGGAGAGAAAACCACTGGAAACCCCAAAACACAGGTTCTCAACCCTAGGGAAAAGAGGCAAGAACCTAGGCAAAACAGGCGAGAACAGCAACCGTCGAACCACTCTATCAGGACCTCCGGACCATAGAACAAGGTCCAGGGCCTTGGTACGACGCTTCTTTAGGTGACCGTCGGACTGGTCCGATGCCCACTTTGGAAAGTCCGACGCTCACACAGAAACCACGCAGGGAGTGCCGAAGCTCCGGACCACTGGTCCGATGCTCATCGTCGGACTATGGGAAGTAGTCCGGTGCTCACTCCAGCCTCTGCGCAAAACAACACAAGCTCCCTAGCTCCAGAATTTGGTCCGACGCTCACCGTCGGACTAACGCACCTGGCCCGACGCCCTTCGCTGCCTGACACGTTAGCTGGTCAAGACCACCGGACCACTTGCAATGGTCCGAAGCTGGGGGAAAGTTGTCCGGAGGGTGGTCCGACGCTCTCGAGCAGAAACTCTGAAACCCGCGAAAACAGTTTCCACTCCGCCAAATCTTCCCAAAACCCAACCAAATGATCACCAACTGCAACCAAACATTGTAGGAATGATCCTAGTGCAGTTGGGGAGCTATCCCGAAGAAATCATCGCTCAATTTGGCTTAGGGCAAAGGGAGGGGAAGAGATTTGGGGAAAAGCTCAAGAACGAAGAACTCCGCAAAGAAAATGCCCGATCTACGCACTCATGAGGTTTGAGGAGAATTCCTTCAGTGCAAAGATGCTCCTCACGAATACGAACAACTTGGTTCAAACGGATTTGCAAGAGCTACTCCCTACAAGGAGAAATCATCTCGGGAAAAAGAGGGAGCAAAAGCAAAACGCAAAGAAGACAAGCAAAACGGGGACACGATCACGAAAGCGAAGCCACCATGGGTTACGGATGTTACGGCCTCCGATTCCTCGCAGCATAACCATGTTCTTAAAAAGGTTGGTGGAAACAACCTAGGGATCTCATGAACTAGAGAGAGAGGGCAAGTTGAAAGACCTTGTTTGGTTTTGAGTAATTGATGAAACCTATGGACTAACCCTTGAACTAAGTGTATGATCAAGATAGGGTGGTTCACCGTGAGACATGAATCTAGATGAAAGATCATGATGGATCAAGTGCTCCATGACTAAGGAAAAGAAGAAAGAGAAAAACAAAAATGGGCTCAAGGCAAAGGTATATCCATAGGGTCATTTTTGGTTTAGTGATCAAGACACTATAGAGAGTGTGATCACCTTTAGGATAGATAGCCGTACTATCAAGAAGGGAAAACTCATGTCGATTACGGTTATCATGTGCCACTAGGTCATTTGCATTGCATATCTAAAATGAACATAAGTGACACGAACAAAACTAAATCCATGAAGATATGTTGTAAAAGGCTAACACAGGGCAACAATGTTTGGAAGACATGGTGTTAGCATATGAAAACTTGGAGAAGAAGAAGAAATTCTTTTGGACAAGGCAAAGGGATCCAGACGTAGGGTCCAGACGCAGGGCAAAGGCCGACCGAACAAATGGACATGCGTCCGGTGCCATACCCTAGCTCTCAGCGCTTTTGGACAGGAGGTCCGGATGCAGATCATCGTCCGGACACTGACTCCGGTCGTGAGTCCGGAGTCCTGCACTCACTGGACTTCTCAGAGCAGAGGGTCCGGACGCAAAGCATGGTCCGGACCAAGGACACCGGACGCATGTCCGGGCAGTTGCGCTCTCTAGACTCTCTCTGGGTGAGGATCCGGACACAGAAAAAGTGGGTCCGGACGCCACTGTTGCATGCGTCCGGATGCCGCACGTCAGCAGCAGGAAGGGTGCCAACGGCCGAATTCAAATGGAGGAGGGTCCGGACACAGACGCGATGGTCCGGACCGCCCTATGAAACAACGTCCGGAGCTACACAGGAAAGCAAGGATGAAGGGGAAAACGGCTAGTCTTTTGTGGAAGGCTATAAATATGTTTTGGCCAGCTCAAGGAGCACCCTCTTGCACCTCCCATTCATTTGACATACTTGTGCTTGTTTGAGATAGCCCCCAACTTACTCTCTTCAAGTGCATATTTGTGAGAGTTTGAGTGATCCAAGTGCATTGATCATTGCATTGCATCTTAGTGGCACTTGGTCATCGTTGTCGCCGCGTGGTTTCTTGTTATTCTTGGCGTTGGCCAACACCTAGATTGCTTGGCGATTGTGGAGAAGCTTCGGCGCAATTGGTGATTGTTTGTGGCCGGCTTTTGTGATTGTGAGAGGGCTTGTACCCACCTCAACGGAGCGCCAAATGGTAACTCTAGTGGATTGCTTGTGTCATTGAGTTACTCTCATTTGGGTGGATTCTTGTGGCGCCCGAGTTAGTGGGCTAGGTTTGTGAAACACCTATTAGCCACCGAATCACCACTTTAATAGTTGTTCTTGCTAGCTTGTGCTAAGTGCTTTAGGTTCTTGCTATTGTTTGATAAGCACTTAGCTAACTAGATTTGCTTTGGATAGGTGGCTTTGCACCCCAAGTAGAGCTAGAGCAAAAAGCTTCGCTTAAGTGTTATCTAACCTTTTGCTCTAGTGATTTGTAGAATTTTATTAGGCTATTCACCCCCCTCTAGCCATCTAGGACCTTTCAAGTGGTATTGGAGCCATGGTCACCATATTATCAAGGCTTAACAACCTTTGGTGTTAAGATATGGCTCAAATATCATTCAACCATGTGGGAAGCAAACCACCAATGTTTGATGGCACTTCCTTTGATTATTGGAAGAGAAAGATGAAGATGCATCTAGGCTCAATACATGAGAAGGTCTGGAGTGTGACTGAACATGAATTTATCATTCTTGATGAAGCCGCTCCCACACCAAAAGAGCAAGAGAACCGACAATGCAACACAATGGCTCTCAATGTGATCTACAATGGCATTGACTCAAAAGTGTTTGAGCAAATCAAAGATCTTGAGAAGACAAGTGAAGTGTGAAAGAGACTAGAAGATACTTATGAAGGCACTTCAATGGTAAAGAATGTCAAGTTGTACATGCTCAAGGACAAGCTATCTCACTTCAAGATGAAGGATGATGAGTCCATCTCGGAGATGTTCCATAGGCTCCAAGTGATCATCAATGATCTCAAGATCTTGGGTGAGAAGCTCAAGGATGAAGACTTCTCAAACCGGTTTCTTGGTTGTTTGCCCAAGAAATACAAAACCTTGAGGCAAATAATTAGGAGAGATGGTTTGGACAAGATCACTCCAAATGAGGTACTTGGTGAGATCATGACCGAAGAGCAATACAATGAGGAAAGTGAAGAAGAAGAGGCCAAGGAAGAAAAGAAAGAAAAGAAGAGCTTAGCATTCAAGGCTTCTTCATCCAAGAGCAAGGGCAAAGCAAAGAAGCAAGAATCAAGTGATGATGAAGAAGCTAGTGATGATGATGATGATGATGATGATGATGAGATGATGGCCCTCTTCGTGCGCAAGTTTGGCAAGTTCATGAAGAAGAAGGGCTATGGTGCTAGGAAGAGAAGGGACAACTTCAAGGGCAAAGAATATGAGAAGAGATGCTACAAGTGCAAGAGCACCGTTCACATGATTGCGGATTGTCCCGATCATAGTGATGATGAGAAGAAGAAGAGCAAGCATGACAAGAAGGATAAAAAGCTATCCTTCACCAAGAAGAAGGGTGAATCCTATGTGGTGACTTGGGATGATAGTGACTCTTCCGATGATGACTCTGGTGATGATGAGAGGAAGAAGTCCAAGAAGAAAGTTATGGCAAGCATTGCTATCAACAACAAGCCATCCATCTTTGACCCTCCATCATGCTTCATGGCTAAGCCAACTAAGGTACAATCTCATAATGATAGTGTTAGTGATGATGATAGTAGTGATGATGAGGAGGAGTACTCCAAGGAGGAACTAGTTGAAATGATGAAGCAAACTTATGAGTGCTTTGAGAAGAAGAGAAAGGAGTACAAAGAATTGAACAAGAAGCTTAATGCTCTTGAACAATCGTTTGATGAGCTCAATGGCTCTCATGAGAGGCTAATGGAAGCCCATGAGAAGGTTGAGAGGACCCACTATAAGCTTGAAAAGGCTCACTCCTCTCACCTTGATCAAAGCAAGGATAAGGTTGTTGCATCATGCAATGTTGGAGTAACTTGTGATATTTTAGATGAATCATTTCTCACTCCTATCATTGTTGCCCCAACCGAAACAAAATGCAGCACCTCCACTTGCACATCTACTAGTGATAGCTCAAAGGATGATGCTACGCTAGTGATTGAAAATGAAAAATTGAAAAATGATGTTAATGAACTCACTCATGCTTTGGGTAAGGCATATGGTGGAGATGCCCGCTTGCTAAAGTGCTTGGGTAGCCAAAGATTCTCTCATTACAAAGAGGGTTTGGGCTATACCCCCAAAGAAGGACAAGTCGGCCTTTGTAACTCCTAAGCCTAGATTTGTGCTGAGCAATGGTCGGTTTTGCACAAAATGCAAACAAGTGGGGCATGTAGACCAATATTGCAAACTTAACATGAGCCAAACCAAGTTTGCTAAAGCTACCTCTATGCACTTTGATTCATGTTATATGCCGACCAAAAGTGCTAAAGGTATCATGGCTAAGTACGTTGGCACATCCATAGTTGTCCCAAAGAAGAAGGCTATTTGGGTACCAAAATCCTTGGTCACTAACTTTGAAGGACCCAAACAAGTATGGGTACCTAAAAGAAACTAATTTGTTTTGTAGGTCAATTACAAAGCCGGAGGAAGGCATTGGGTGCTTGATAGTGGGTGCACTCAACACATGACCGGGGATCCTAGAATGTTCAAATCAATCAACTCCAACACCAATGATGACATTGATAGTATTACATTTGGTGATAATGGCAAAGGCAAGGTCAAGGGTCTTGGTAAGATTGCAATATCCAATGACTTGAGCATATCCAATGTTTTGCTAGTTGAGAGCTTGAACTTCAATTTGCTATCGGTAGCTCAATTGTGTGATCTTGGATTCAAATGCATATTTGGAATAGATGATGTAGAGATCATTAGTGTAGATGGTTCAAACTTGATCTTCAAAGGTTTTAGATATGAGAACCTCTACCTAGTTGATTTCAATGCTAGTGAAGCTCAATTGTCAACTTGCTTGCTCACTAAATCAAGTATGGGTTGGTTATGGCATAGAAGGCTTGCTCATGTTGGGATGAAGCAATTGAATAGATTAATCAAACATGACTTAGTAAGAGGCTTGAAGGATGTTGTGTTTGAGAAGGACAAACTTTGTAGCTCTTGTCAAGCCGGCAAACAAGTTGGTAACACCCATCCTAAGAAGGGCATGATGAGCACTAGTAGAGCATTTGAGTTGTTGCATATGGATCTCTTTGGACCAACAACCTACACTAGTATTGGAGGCAACAAGTATGGTTTTGTCATAGTGGATGATCTTACAAGATACACTTGGGTATTCTTTCTCAATGACAAGAGTGATACATTTGCAACCTTCAAATCTTTTGTCAAGAGATGTCACAATGAGTTTGAAACAACCATCAAGAAAGTGAGAAGTGACAATGGAAGTGAATTCAAGATTACAAGGGTTGAAGAGCTATGTGATGAGCTTGGGGTCAAGCATCAATTTTCGGCCAAGTATACTCAATCAAATGGCCTTGTTGAGAGGAAGAATAGAACATTGATTGATATGGCAAGATCCATGCTTAGTGAGTACAATGTGAGTCACTCCTTTTGGGCCGAAGCTATCAACACCGCTTGCTACTCTAGCAACCGGTTGTATTGTCACCCATTGATGGAGAAGACACCATATGAGCTATTGAATGGAAGAAAACCCAACATTGCATACTTTAGAGTCTTTGGTGCAAATGCTACATATTGAAGAAAGGCACAAGACTTGGGAAGTTTGACAAGAAGTGTGATGAAGGGTTCTTACTTGGTTACTCAACCACAAGAAAAGCCTATAGAGTGTGGAATTAGGCTAGTGGTATACTTGATGAGGTCCATGATGTTGATTTTGATGAAACCAATGGCTCCCAAGTTGAGAATGAAAATCTAGAAGATGTGAGTGGATCTCAATTGGCAAATGCTATGAAGAGCATGGACATTGGTGATATTCGGCCGAGGAAAGTGATTGATATTGAAGATGATAAAGATCAAGTGCTCAACTCACCTCAAATGCAAGCTAGTAGCTCTCAAGTGCAAAATCAACAAGTTGCTAGTTCATCTCAACCAAGCTCAAGCAATCAAGTCCCTATCCTCCAACCAACTAACATTGCAAGAGATCATCCCATTGATCAAATAGTTGGTGACATTACAAGTGGTGTTCAAACAAGATCAAGATTGGCATCTTTTTGTGAGCACTACTCCTTTGTATCATCCATAGAGCCAACAAAGATTGATGAAGCCTTACAAGATGTTGATTGGGTCAATGCTATGCATGAAGAGCTCAACAATTTCACTAGGAACCAAGTTTGGGAACTAGTTGAAAGACCCAATAACTATAATGTGATTGGCACAAGATGGGTATTTAGAAACAAGCAAGACCAAGATGGTATAGTTGTGAGGAACAAAGCAAGATTGGTAGCTCAAGGATACACTCAAGTTGAGGGTCTTGACTTTGGAGAAACTTATGCACTGGTTGCAAGATTAGAAGCAATTAGAATTCTATTGGCCTATGCATGTGCACACAACATCAAGCTACACCAAATGGATGTGAAGAGTGCTTTCTTGAATGGATACATAAATGAGCTAGTATATGTTGAGCAACCTCCCGGTTTTGAATATGACAAGAAGCCCAACCATGTGTACAAGTTGAGGAAAGCTTTATATGGCTTGAAGCAAGCACCTAGAGCATGGTATGAAGGATTGAGGGATTTCCTTCTATCTAAAGGGTTCATTATGGGGAAGGTTGATACTACTCTCTTCACCAAGAAGCTTGGCAAGGATCTATTTGTGCTCCAAATATATGTGGATGACATCATATTCGGTTCAACCAATCAAGATTTTTGTGAAGAATTTGGCAAGATGATGGCAAATGAGTTTGAAATGTCAATGATTGGTGAACTTAGCTACTTCCTTGGTCTTCAAATCAAGCAATTGAAGAAAGGCACCTTTTTGAGTCAAGGCAAGTACATCAAGGATATGATGAAGAAGTTTGGCTTAGAAGATTCAAAATGCATTAGCACTCCTATGGGCACTAATGGACACTTGGATAGTGATGCTAGTGGCAATATGGTGGATCAAAAGTTGTATCGGTCTATGATTGGAAGCCTACTCTATGTGACCGCTTCAAGGCCGGATGTGATGTTTTGTGTGTGCATGTGTGCAAGATTCCAAGCCTATCCAAGAGAAAGTCACTTGAAGGCTACAAAGAGAATATTGAGGTACTTAAAAACACAAGATGTTGGATTGTGGTATCCCAAGGGGTCAAACTTTGAGTTACATGGATATTCGGACTCCGACTATGCGGGATGCAAGATTGATAGAAAGAGCACATCGGGCGCATGTCAATTGCTAGGCATGTCACTTGTATCATGGTCATCAAAGAAGCAAAATAGTGTTGCACTCTCTACCGTCGAAGCCGAATACATAAGTGCGGGTAGTTGTTGTGCTCAATTGCTTTGGATGAAAGCAACTTTGAATGACTATGGAATCAACTTCAAGCAAGTGTCATTGCTATGTGACAATGAAAGTGCGGTGAAGCTCACCAACAATCCGGTTCAACATTCAAGAACCAAGCACATTGATGTGAGGCACCACTTCATAAGAGACCATTAACTCAAGGGTGATATCAAAATCACAAGTGTTGGCACCGATGATCAACTTGCCGACATATTCACGAAGCCATTAGATGAGAAGAGGTTTTGCAAGCTAAGGAATGAGTTGAACATTCTTGACTTCTCAAATATGTGTTGATGCACCTGTAGGGTTATGAGGTTGCTACGCTAGCCGGAAAACAAAATTTTTCTACCCCATAAACCAGGAACTAGTGCTAGTTATAGATCACGGGGTTACCACTAGACGCGTAGGTGCAGCGGAAGCGACTTGGTGTAGTCGTGTGCGTCGCAGCACTGTCGTGCAGTTGCAAGGTTGTCCGTCTCAACGTGTCCTACTTGTGGTTCGTCCTTGTGCTCCAGATGCAGCACCTCCGAGGAATCCCACACGTGCAGGGAAGAAACGTCACGCCTCCGGACTGCTAGGTCCGCGAGGAGTACTAGGCGCGAGCGTGGGGAGGGCGACAGCGGCTGCCAAAAGGACGTAAGTCTAACTCGCCCCACGCCTCCCCTTGCTTATTTAGGCGTCCTAATGAGCTCCCACGTTGGAGGCCCATTAGTAACCCTAAACCTAGTCTAATTCAGGTCCAACCCGAATTAGGCTTCAAGCCCCTTAAGTGTGTGACCCTATGGGCTCACGCACACATAGACATGACCCAAGTACTCTTACTTGACCAATAGTAGATAGCGGCCTCTAGCAAGGCGTGTCAACTCCTATGCATACGCTATGATCATATCAGACGAACCACCACAATACAATATACATGTTATTCCTTTGCCTCATGATATTTGGTTCAACTCGTGGGTTAACACTTAACCTAAGCACGGCCATGCATTTCATGATCTAATCATTTGAGTGATCCAGTGATATCTCACTCATAAGGAGAGTGGCAAATTCCATCTTGATTGACTATGTCTCACAACATGTTTCCCGACAAACCCAAAAGCCACCTTTATAACTACCCAGTCACGGAGTAGCGTTTAGTAGTCCTAGGGTAGGTCGTTTCACATCTTGAGTACATAGGACAATCTCAGGTCTAAGGACATAACGTACATGATGTGTATAGAGACAATCTCATGTCGGGTCTGTCCAACACCATGTCCTACATGTGCCCACATTATTAGTTTGACATCTCATGTCCATGACTTGTGAAACATAGTCATCAACTAATAATGTGCTGATCTAATATTCATGTGCATTCTTGCACGAATTCCGATCAAGGACAACATTTATAATAACCATACAAGTAAAAGAGTTTCACAAGCAATTCAAATAATTGCTAATCGATACAAGTTGTCTTTTATGGATATTCATAACATGTCATGGATACAAGGAATACATCATCTCTATGATTACCTCTAGGGCATATTCCCAACAGCACCCCCATATATGACATGCCTCTCCTTCAAGCTTTGCAAGGTACAAGTTGATTGACATGTCATTCATCCTTATTAGGACTTGTTAGTGCATCTAGACATCAATTCATTATTATCATTCATGAAAATCAAAATGTTTTGATGCTTATATGGTACCACTATTGCTTCTATGCTTAACTTGATCTAGTGGTAGCATATGACATGTTTGTGGGCTTGCAATCCTAGTGTTTGATCTAGATCATGAACTTCAAATGTTTAGCTCAACATGGGCAAGATAACCATTCTAGGATGTGTGAACAAGCTTGTCCATGGTTTAAACCGAGTTAAATAGCTTGGGGCAAGTAATCTAGATTGAACCACAACTAATACTTCTCTCCAATAATCAAACCTTTGAGCACATCTTTTATGATAATAGATGACAAAGGGGGAGAAGTAAGTAGTACAAACAAAAAAATATTTTTGAACTTTTTAAAAATGAAAGCACACAAGTAGGGGGAGCAAGCCTATGATTAAAGTTGTTTCATATCTTTGTGCATTCATAAGTGCTTGCTTGCATATGTTTTTACATTCATGATATGCTTGTGTGGTGAATGCTAGAACCTAAATTGATATGATGTTTGAGGAACTAGCATGCTTAGATTGTTACATCTTTAAGTGGTATTTAGTTCTCTCAAAGTGTTTCCAAGTTATTTGTCAAGTGGTTTCTAGGCATTCATGGTGCTAAGGATGGTTTATATTGCACCCCGATTGGTATCACCCTTCAAAGGTCCATCCTACACACCTTAGCATCATTTGGTAGCATTCACTCTCCCACAATTCCTATTCATGCATATGTGGTCAAAATGAACCAAACTCCTATATCACATATGTAGGGGGAGCTAATACTACCAAAGTGAAAATTTTCATTATATATATTCTTTTGTGAAAGGTTATCATCAATTACCAAAAAGGGGGAGATTGAAAGACCTTGTTTGGTTTTTAGTAATTGATGAAACCAATGGACTAACCCTTGAACAAAGTGTATGATCAAGATAGGGTGGTTCACCGTGAGACATGAAGCTAGATGAAAGATCATGATGGATCAAGTGCTCCATGACTAAGGAAAAGAAGAAAGAGAAAAACAAAAATGGGCTCAAGGCAAAGGTATATCCATAGGGTCATTTTTGGTTTAGTGATCAAGACACTATAGAGAGTGTGATCACCTTTAGGATAGATAGCCGTACTATCAAGAAGGGAAAACTCATGTCGATTACGGTTATCATGTCCACTAGGTCATTTGCATTGCATATCTAAAATGAACCTAAGTGACACAAACAAAACTAAATCCAAGAAGATATGTTGCAAAAGGCTAACACAGGGCAACAATGTTTGGAACACATGGTGTTAGCACATGAAAACTTGGAGAAGAAGAAGCAATTCTTTTGGACAAGGCAAAGGGATCCGGAAGCAGGGTCCGGACGCAGGGAAAAGGCCGACCGGACAAATGGACATGCGTCCGGTGGCATACCCTAGCTCTCAGCGCTTCTGGACAGGAGGTCCGGACGCAGATCATCGTCCGGACGCTGACTCTAGTCGTGAGTCCGAAATCCTGCGCTCACTGGACTTCTCAGAGCAGAGGGTCCGGATGCAAAGCATGGTCCGGACCGAGGACACCGGACGCGTGTCCGGGAAGTTGCGCTCTCTGGACTCTCTCTGGGTGAGGATCCGGACGTAGAAAAAGCGGGTCCGGACGCCACTCTTGCACGCGTCCGGATGCCGCACGTCAGCAGCAGGAAGGGCGCCAACGGCCGAATTCAAATGGAGGAGGGTCCGGACGCAGACGCTATGGTCCGGACCCCCCTATGAAACAGCGTCCGGAGCTACGCAGGAAAGCAAGGATGAAGGGGAAAACGGCTAGTCTTTTGTGGAAGGCTATAAATATGTTTTGGCCGGTTCAAGGAGCACCCTCTTGCACCTCCCATTCATTTGACATACTTGTGCTTGTTTTAGATAGCCCCCAACTCACTCTCTTCACTCTTGTTGCATATTTGTGAGAGTTTGAGTGATCCAAGTGCATTGATCATTGCATTGCATCTTAGTGGCACTTGGTCATCGTCGTCGCCGCGTGGTTTCTTGTTATTCTTGGTGTTTGCCAACACCTAGACGGCTTGGCGATTGTGGAGAAGCTTCGGCGCAATTGGTGATTGTTTGTGGCCGGCTTTGGTGATTGTGAGAGGGCTTGTACCCACCTCGGCGGAGCGCCAAAGGGTAACTCTAGTGGATTGCTCGTGTCATTGAGTTACTCTCATTTGGGTGGATTCTTGTGGCGCCCGAGTTAGTGGGCTAGGTTTGTGAAACACCTATTAGCCACTGAATCACCACTTGAGTAGTCGACACAACGGGGACTAGCTTGGTGGCAACCAAGTGAACCTCGGGAGAAAAATCATTGTGTTCATATTGTCTCCCGGCTACTTATTGATATTCATTGTGATTGGTTCATCCTATTGACATCCATACATCACAAGGCATCGGTATAACAATCACCTCCTCTCTTGCATTTATATTCTTTTATATCTTGTCTAGTTGGCTTGCTAGTTAGCTTCTTTAGTAGTTGTTCTTGCTAGCTTGTGCTAAGTGCTTTAGGTTCTTGCTATTGTTTGATAAGCACTTAGCTAACTAGATTTGCTTTGGATAGGTGGCTTTGCACCCCAAGTAGAGCTAGAGCAAAAAGCTTTGCTTAAGTGTTGTCTAACCTTTTGCTCTAGTGATTTATAGAATTTTATTAGGCTATTCACCCCCCTCCCTCTAGCCATCTAGGACCTTTCACAAGTGATTAGGGTTCAAGAGATGGGATGAGGGATACCCCTTCACCCCCCTACTTAACGGGCTTTGGCTATTTCCTAAAGACCCCCCTAGATACATTGATTGAACTACCTAGCCTAAGCATTGCAGTCCAAGCTCTGGAAAATATCTCCCGCATTTTGAATGGACGGCCTCGCTTCCTGCCGGGAGTTGCCGTCGCCCCGATAGACAAGCACACATTTGCTTTCGCAAAGGGTTAGGGTAAGCCACTCAAACTGAACCGCTCAAGTGTTGGGCAATCACTCATCACAAAACTGAACTACATGGGTACTTATCCACCATGTGTTCGCAGACAGTGATGTGATGAGCTCATCACTGTCCATTTGGTTGTGCCGGTTCAAAATCCACATATGAAGGGGGGTTTTGAACCGGCAGTAATAGGCTGGTCTGGAGTAGTGTTTGGATCACTAGCACTATAAAATCTAGTTTTGATAGCTGACATTACTATTGGCTCATCGGATCCACATCAGATAGGTTGATTTTGTTCGATGCCCGAGTTTGTTATTATGTCTGATGTTCCTCACTTCTACTGGACTTGGCTCCAAAGGCTAATTTCTTTGGAGGCAGTATTTACACCCAATCAAGTCATCCAAAAGAAGCTCTCTTGCTCATTTGTTCAGCTGAGGCAACCTTTTGATGTCAATGGAGAGCAAGTTCCTAGTTTGTTGATTGAGATTTGATAATCCAGGATTAAGGACATCATTAGTAGCCAGTGTGCATACACCTTTCTCATTAGGCTTCTCATGGTCAAGTGAGAGTTTGTTCCTCTGTTATTCTTGGTTATCGACGTCACCTAAACGGCTTGATGCTGAGTGGGAGTTTGGTGATCATACGACAGAGCTTGTGGATGACCCAACTCATCTTGTGAGAGGTTGGTGGTGATGTACCACATCGTAGTGCCAAAGAATCAGTCCGTACAGAGCACTCGTTCCTTGCACAGATTGAGGGGATTGATACCCTTGTGCGGGTGCTCCAATGAGAACTAGTGGGGAGTACAGAATGTTCGATACCTTAGAAAAAAACATCGTCATGTTCCTTTCCCTCTTTACTTAGAGCTTTCATATTTGGGCTCTTACAGTCTTATATTTACTTTACTAGAATTTCCATGCTTGGGTAGGATGAAGAACTTAGCTTCTAAACATTTTGTGTGGTAGAATGATAGAATTCACTTTTAGGCCACTAGTACAAAAACGGCTTTTGTTGGTGCCCCAAAAAATAGCACATGCAGTTTCAGTTATCATGCGTTAGTCGAAACAAAACAGTTACGAACCGCCACTGAAAATCGGTAAAAATGGGTCATTTCTACATTCGGTTGTCTTAAGGAACCGCTTGCATAAATCAATTTTTACAGGCGGTTCCTTAATAAATCCGCCACTAGAAATACCTCGACACTGATTTTTTTGATTTTTATAAACGACCTCGGATGGAAAAACTTCCTAAATAAAAGTTGTAGATCTCGAAAAGTTATGAAACTTTTTAGATTACAACCTTTTCATTTGAAATCATCTTGTCATCGAAAATGTGGTTCGAATTTGTAAAATTTGAAATTCATTTTTTTGTAAATGACCTCGGATGGAAAAACTTGCTAAATAAAAGTTGTAGATCTCAAAAAGTTATGAAACTTTGTAGTTTACAACCTTTTCATTTGAATTGGTTTAGTGGCTCAAACATTCAATTTACACTCGGTTTAGTATAGAATGAGGTGAACTAAAACCGAATTTACACACAAGTGACTTATGGGTAGAGTGGTAGAGGAGAGATCGCGCGAGGGTGAGGTCTCTGGTTCGAATCACTGCTGGAGCACAGTTCGCGATTTTACACGAAAATATGTGCGACTAGTGGGCTCTCTCCATAATTTAAATCTTTTTTTTCTATTTTAAAAACACGATTTCTGGACAGCCATTTTTACAGGAGGTTCTGTTTGTAACAAACCACCAGTAGAAATGGCTCATTTTACTGCCCTTTCAGACAGACGGTTCAGAAAAACACGTGTAAAAATGCGTTCCGAACCACCTGTATAGTATTGTTTTGTATTAGTGGACACAAGAGGGGTGAAATGGGCTAAGGGCTAGGACTTAGATGTTACAAGGAATTTTAGATTAGCCCAATTCGCCCCCCCCCCCCCCGTCTTAGGCATTCTCATGCTTTCAGTATCCCTTATCTAAAAAATCATTACTATGAATGGCAATATTTGGAAACAAGGAAATGATATCATATTAATTTATTGTGACAATCAGCAGCCAGATCTCCAAAATTTCTACTCAGTGTAAGTGTTCGGTGAAATCTTTCATGTGACATAAAAAAGTGTACACTGTCGTATGTTGTCATTTTCATTTGTATATTTTTATGAGATTTTGGCGATCCCTTCCTCAGTGTACAACAAGTGCAGCCATACAAACATGTTTATTACACAACAAGTGCATATAAAAACATTTCATACAAAAGTAATCATCAGTTTCCCATCTTGCTCCTAGGTAGCATCCGTCTTTTGTAAGTCACCTGCACTTTTCCTTTAGGTTCTGGGGAAAGCTTTAGCCAATTGGTCTCAGGGAATGATGACACCAGCTTGAGCTCAAAGTTCCTTAGCAAATGGCTCCATATCACCTTCACTTGCATATAGGCAAAAGCTTCTCCAGGGCAAGCATGTCTTCCACCACTGAACGCATTGTAAGTGAACTTTCCACCGACTCTGTCTTCCTCCCTTCCATGACCAAAGCGGAGCGGGTCATACACATCAGGGTCCTTGTAAATATAAGGAATGTTGTGGTTTATCACCAGAGGGCTTGCTATGGTATGCCCACTCAGAATCTCATACTTGTAGCCTTCTCTAGTCTGCACGGTGAAGTTCTTGCGCGCCTTGCGAAGGAACATTGGTGCTGTAGGGTGCATCCGTAGTGCCTCCTTGATGCAGCAGTGTAGGAAGCTCATCTCTAGAAGGGTATCGTAGTCTATGTTGTCCCCATGTTTCTTGACGATTTGCAGCTGCTCCTCAAAGGCAGCCTCCAAGCACTCTGTGTGGCTTAGAAGGCGAGCTCCAGTCCACGTGCTGCTGTTCGTGCTTGTGTGCTTCCCAGCAAATAGGATGGCAATTATGAGCCCGGTAACCTCAGCTTCAGTCGTGGGGCGGCCATCCTTGTATTTGGAGTCTATCAGGTTCTGCAAAACATCCTCTTCGACCCGGTTGGAGCTCTTACGGGATCGAACGATCTCTGCAAAAATGCTTGAGAGGGTAGCAGATGCCCTGTCGCGCCGTCTAGTCGACGGCGTTGGGGCGTATGGAAACAGCAAGCTCATCAGCTGCAAGCTGTTTTCCGTGAGTTCACGGAATGCAGAGAAAACCTCATCGAACATCTTCTCTCGAACCTCTTTCCCGAGTAGGCAACGTGCTGAGATTATCGTTAGTAACTGCTCCAGTTCTTGCTTTAGATCAACGGTACCATGCTGTCCCCATTTCGCAAAGTATTTCTGTGTACAAAAAGGCATGACCATTTATAAACATATATGTACTTCCTCACAAGAAAAACTTTATCTCTTAGATACTCATAATAATGATGTAGTCGTCTTCAATATTTAGCTATGCCCACTCTGAATGTCACACTTGTAGCCTTTTCTTTTTTAATGAGCTCCTATATTCTACCATTAAAGGCATATGTATCTTATCAAATAAATTATACCATTTTTAGATATTGTATATATTACATTATAACTATATCTTGTTAACTGTATTAATTTTCTCACATGTGTGTGTGAGAAAGAGAGAGAGAGGGGAGGGGGGGGGGGGAGATAGCAGAAGAAATAAAAGTAGGCATGCATGCATGTTATGTTACTTACTTCCACTTCCTGAAGCATGGGAACAACATGGCACCTCAACTTAGCAGGTTTTAGTGCATCAAGATAGAAGCGTTGCTGCTCATTTCGGGTGGCGATATCCACACCAAAGGCGACATCTTTGCCAAACATGGGGACAGTGAAGTCAAGGATATTACCATGACTGATCTCAGACTCGAGTCCCTGGTAAAAATGACCTGAGACCTCCGGCCCAGCCAGGAATGTTGTTTTCATCCATAAGAAACTTATTGTGAACACACTTCCTAACTTTGTTTATTGCTCTTGAAGCATGACTGTGAAACCCTTGGTGAGAACTGTGTGTAGAAGTCCAACGGCTGAGGTGATGCCAGTAATAACCTCCGGGGGGTGAGGCAGGCTATTATTGCATAATGATGCTGGATCAGCTGTTATTTTTGCCCAGGCAACCTTAGTGATTACTGCAGCGATGAAAACAAGTGCAATGGAGAATGGCACGGTACTACTGTTTACCATGTCCATGCTGCAGTAACTTATATTGATTGAAAACCTGTAGAACCAAGCGGCCTGGTAATAAAAGAACACTGCGCTGCAAGACTATTCAAGAGCCAGAGGAAACAAAAAATAAGCAAGTGACGACGGGGAACAGGGATGGATCACTACGACGTGTTGTCCAGTGACGACGGGGATCTCCGGGCTGACCTACCGATGCTATGCTATAGGCGTTCCTTTATATAGGACACTGCAGAATAGGTATATCTATCTCTCTATGTCTATCTCTCTCTCTCATATATATATATATATATATATATATATATATATCCATCTATCTCTATCTATATCTCTATCTCTCTCTCCATATATCTCTATTTGTATCTATCTCTATCTATCTATAATATATATATATATATATTAATTGAGAGATAGATAGAGATAGAGATAGATAGATAAAAAGATATATATATATATATATATATATATATTATAGATAGATAGAGATAGATACAAATAGAGATAGATGGATATATATATATATATATATATTTCTGTAGAATAGAACACAGTAGAATAGGTACACTACTAGGGATCTGATCATCCGTGACGTACTTGATTCGTCACTGAAGATGCTCAAATTATTACCGAAAATGGGTTCGTCGTTGAGGTCGCGTCACTTAGACCTATGGTGACGAAATGGTTTATTGCGTCACAAATGTGTCTATAGTCTATGACGAAAACGTCATCGTCATAGATGTGATTTCTTTTCTGTGACCATTGGTTTTGGTCACGATCCAACGTCCGTTGTCGCGCCAAAACAGCGACGTTAACGTCGCTGTTAATGTGACGGTCCGGTTTGGTCACAGATTGACCTCTGGTTTCGTCGTAATGGCCCGTTTGGAAGCGGTCCGACGACGCTTGCCACGTAGGATACTGACATGGTTGATGACGTCATCGCTGACGTCGCGCATGATGTGGTTAATGACTTCATCGCTGACCCGGATGCTGCGTTGTCGCCACGTGGACCAATCAGATGCTGCCACGTGGCTTGTTCCGATTGGTTCTTATTTGGTCATAGATTGTTGTTTGTAATCGTCATTGAAGATGAAATATTTTGGTCACAGCTTGCGATGCGTTGCCGCCACGTGGACCAATCAAATTCTGTCACGTGTCTTGTTCTGATTGGTTCTTATTTGGTCACATATTACTGTTTGAAATCATCACTGAAGATAAAAGATTTTGGTCACAACTTTTGCTTTGAAGTCGTTACAAATTACGATTTGTAATCGTCACTGAAGACGCCTTCGTTTTCGTCAGAGAAATGCAGGTAGTAATTTAATTGCAATTTAGAAATTATACTAGAAAGACCACATAATTACATACCCAATTCAGTTCAAACATAGCATCACCAATTCACATAACACAAAAGCATACAATATAAAGTTGCCAACCACAAGCAAAGTTCCCAAAATCAACAGGTCAAACACAGCAGCACTGACCAGGAGCCCTCATGTCGACGAAGAAGCGTTACCATTGCCGGAGAAGAGCCTCTTAATGAGCGCATTGGTCTCCTCCATCGTCTTGTTGTTCTTCTCGGTCAGCGCCTTGTACTCCTCCACCTCTCTCTGTGTCCTCGCCAGGCTTTCCTTAGCTTCTGCACTTTTCTTCTTGAGCTCATCGAGTTCACCTTGAACAACAGCCTCTACTTCAGCCTTTGCTTCAGTTGCAAGTCATTCACGAAGCTCGCTTTCATTTGACGATTTTGACTTGTAGGATGTCGGTCTTTGGATGCCAGCACTCTTCAGGAAATGGTTTGAGTTTCTCTGGGAGAGCACTTTGGCCACAAGCTCCACACTTGATGGTGTCGTCCCACCTTCATCAACAGGTTGACCCCTCAAGTTTTCCATATCAACCTAAAATATCATGGACATAAAATAGTTACATGTTAATGGTTGACAAAGAACAAGATGAAAAATGGTACTTATTGCAATAATTTGAGGAAGACATGTGACACAAGATAAATATAGCAAACAAATTAACTTACGATTGTGTCCATTGTTTGAAAACTAAGGCCATGTTTCTTGCTGTAATGGCAAGTCTGGAAGGCCTCCACCGCATCTAGTTCTTCACTCGGATCTAAGCTAGGTTCTTCTCGTATTCTCTTCCTCTTCTGTTTCGTGGATAAACAATGACAACAAAATTTGTCTCGGATTTTATGCAAGGGAATTTGCTGAGTGCAAATGTGTATGGAGGCTAGTTCAATGTACTTTGAACTTACATATTCATGCAAGTGTGCCATGTAGGAGCGAGAACTCATAGCCTGTTGAAATTTGACTTTACTATGGTTCTTCTTGTTCTTTTCACACGTTTCCTACAAGAGAATTAACATGTTAGATGGGATTATAGGTTCAAAACAAAGAGATCTTTGGAAACTGATTCTGAAACAAGCATATATGGCAAGATACACATACCATGTTCTTTGGATCAGATCACTTTGTAGTTAGTGCCCTCCACTCTTCATCAGTCATGTAGGCACCAGGAGAAGTTGTCCTAATCTCATTTGCAGGTACACCATTGAAGTATTTCTTCTTCAGCTGATAACGATTTTGTTTTATCGCAGAGCGCATCATATCAGTGCAAGCTTGAGTTGTTGAATCATTGTTAGGAATGACCAAGCGTCCCTAGGTAAATGACAATTCCATAGTTAGTTAGTCAATTGGGGTTAAGCATGTATACAAGTTAAGCATAAAAATAGTAATGCACTTACATTTAGCTGCGTTACAAAAGTCTTGGTAGGACATGCATGTTTTCCCTAACAATGATGTCAGCCTCTGATGCAAACTTGGCAGCTTGAACAGGATCATGAGGCCTTTTATTGCCTTCATCAATAGCTATGGGCAATCTCCTTCTCATAGCTTTAGTCATCTTGTCCAGTTGTTTTCCCTTAGTTGCTGCAGTAGTAGCTACAAAATAGAAGCCGCATTTGATGAAATGTTTTAGTTTCATGTAAATGAGCAAAAGAGATGTCATAGTTCACTGAAAAAAAACTATAACTGGCCTTCAGTTCCTTCACCTCCATCTACATTGTTGTCGGATACCTAAGAATAGGGTACCCTAACACCGCACTTCGCAAAAACAAAATCATCCCCGAGGGCTCCTCCGCCTCGCCTGAGCCAGGGTGACGTCATTACCCTCGGGGGCTCTCTGCCCCAAACGGCCAAGGCATCAACGCTCCCTCGAGGGCTTCTCCGCCTCGTCCGAGCTAGCGTGACGACATCCGTGATGCATCTACCCTTGGGGGCCCCTCTGCCTCGTCCGAGATAGAGTGACGTCATCCGTGATGCATCTACCCTCGGGGGCTCCTCCGCCTCGTCCGAGCTAGAGTGACGTCATCTGTGATGCATCTACCCTCGGGGGCTCCTCCCGCTCGTCTGAGCTAGAATGACGCCACCCGACGACGTCATCCTCTCCCAAGGACATTATCACCACAGCCGACCCGGGCACTTTAGCCTATACTCCAAAGGTCCACAATATCGTTTGTCCTTAGGGATGGGGGTTCAAGGCGTGGATCGCCACGCCTACCTTTGTCAACTCCCTACGGTACAATTTCATGTGCTACCTAACCACCGATATGCTTGACACTCGCCATGCCTCCGACGGACACCTAAACAGGGATTAGGGCATCCTCGGCCTTGTACGACAGAATGCGGGGGTGCTTGGCCCTGTGCTGCCAACCTTCGCCCATGCCCAAATAAGGCAATAGGGACGTCGCCGATTACAAGGCGCACAGCTACAACTCCGGCAAGGACGAACATGACCCTGGCGGCATGTCTACAGGCGCAGTCTTCCCCGGGAAGGAAGGCGCTAGTGCCAAAAGTACTCCCAAGTTAGTAGCCCATACCGGGCCCACTATCTCTCTCTCTACTGTATTCCTCCATCTCTCCCTACATATAAAGGGGGAGAATGGACCCCCAATCCCGGGCTCTCGACACTCTGATTCACACACGCTCACTCGCATTCACGAGAACACACACCAGAACCACGAACACATACGCATCAGACCTGGGAACCAGCTTCCCTCTCTCTCCATTGCTTGTAGCTCCCCTCTACGGATGCCCCCCATGCTTGGTAACATGACCCCGCAGTAAACTGGACGTAGGGAGTTCATGCCCGAACCAGTATACATCTTGTGTCCTCCGAGCGCAACCATTCGATCTCCGACATGCTTAGAAATTCACTCATTTGCTATCTAGACCCCGCCAGGTAGGGGAACTTTGCGTGTCACCCGTATTTTCGAGTTTCGGATGGCATCTCGCCACATCGATTTCGCTCCAGGCTCCATTGTTCATTTTGGTAGCCTGGACTTCTAGTGCCACGGGCAGGGTGCCAACCTGGTTCTCCGTCGCCCCACGACATCCTCCGAGGTAGCCGTGGACACAATCTCGGTGTCCATGGCCCACCTTGGCCTGCCTCCCTCCGGGGGGGCAGATTGCTCAGGGGACAGCCGCCCCACGAGATGACTATCCCGAGTTCGAGCGGCAGCTCGACGCCCTGATGGGCCCCCCAGCCGACTCAGGGGTCTCTCCACAACCTCTACTTCGCATTCACCAACATAACGACGCAGCCTGCGGGAGGGCAGCCGCTCTCTTCCGAGCTCATCTCGGCGCCCGTCAAGAGGGCGTGCGAACACATGGTGGATAAGTACCCATGAATGTTCAGCTTTGATTATGAGTGATTGACCAACACCTGAGTGTTTTAGTTTGAGCGGTTTGTTCTAACCCTTTGCAAAATCAAATGTGTGCCTGTCTATCGGCTTGTGGTGTGGAGGTTGTATGCCTAGTGACAGTGGTCAATGGCATGGAGAAGGTCAAGTAGAGGCTTGCCGTGCCGATGGACTGAGAGAGGTGGAGGACGGAAGCGGGGCTCGGACTGAGGGACCATGGGCGCCGGACGACTAGCTGTGGTGGCTAGTACTTGGCACGGCGGAGTGCGAGAAGACATGGAGGTAGACCGAGTCGACCGAGTCAAGACGGTGAACGCGTGAGTCGAGCGGAGGCTCAGGGGACTCGGAGTCCGACCGGGCGAAGACAAGGTGGCTTGCGTCCAGCGGTTTGGTGGTTTGGGCTCAAAACCATCCGAGGACGGTTTCCGAGTTTGGGCCTCAAAACTCGGGGTTTGATAGTTGAGACCAAAGCTACCGATGGCGGGTTTCCTGGGTTTGGGCCTCAAAACCTAGGAGGAGCTTCCGAGGAAGCGGGGATGGCATGTGGCAGAATCCTGGAGGTTGCGTCGAGGCGACGGCAACTCCCGCAAGGAAGCGGGGCCGTCCATTCAAAATGCGGGAGATATTTTCCAGAGCTTGGACTGCAATGCTTAGGCTAGGTAGTTCACTCAATGTATCTAGGGGGGTTTTTGGGAAATAGCCAAATCCCGTTAAGTAGGGGATGAAGGGGTATCCCTCATCCCATCTCTTGAACCCTAATCACTTGCCCCCTCTGTCTCTCTCTAGTTCATGAGATCCCTAGATTGTTTCCACCAACCTTTGTAAGAACTTGGTTTTGCTGCGAGGAATCGGAGGCCGTAACCTCCATAAGCCATGGTAGTTTCGTTTTGTTGATCGTGTCCCCATTTTGCTTGTGTTCATCGCGTTTTGCTTTTGCTCCCTTTTTTCCCGAGATGATTTCTCTTTGTAGGGAGTAGCTCTTGCAAATCCATTTGAACCAAGTTGTGCGTAATCGTGAGGAGCTTCTTTGCACTGAAGTAATTCTCCTCAAACCTCACGAGTGCGTAGATCGGGCATTTTCTTTGCGGAATTCTTCGTTCTTGAGCTTTTTCCAAAATCTCTAAGCTAAGTTGAGCGATGATTTCTTCGGGATAGCTCCCCACCTGCACTAGGATCATGCCTACAAAGTTTGGTTGCAGTTGGTGATCATTTGATTGAGTTTTGGGAAGATTTGGCAGAGTGGATTCGGTTTTCGCAGGGTGCAGAGTTCCTGCGTGGGAGCGTCGGACCACCCTCTGGATGACTTTTCCCTAAGCTCCGGACCATAGCATGTGGTCCGGTGGTCTTTAATTTTCGAGCTCAAGCAATAAGGGGCGTCGGACTACCCTCTAGACCACCTAGCTTGTGAGCACCGAACCATAGGCGAGTAGTCTGGCGGCTCTGCTGGGGGTGTCACTCACGCGTCGGACTAGGCTCATTAGTCCGACGGTGAGCGTCGGACCAGGTGTCCAGAGCAGGGGAGCTTACTGTATTGTTTGGATCAGTGGCTGGAGTGAGCACCGGACAACTCTCCATAGTCCGATGGTGAGCGTCGGACCAGAGTCCGGAGCTTGGGCACTCCCTGCATATATTCTGTGTGGGCGTCGGACTTCCAAAAGTGACCGCTGGACTAGTCCGGAGGTGCCTTGGTAAGCACCGGACCAAAGGCTCCGGACCACTTCCATTGGTCCGGAGGTCTTGTCTGAACTGGTCCGGAGCTCCCTGTTGGCTGCTGTTTTCGTGTGTTTTGCTTAAGTTCTTGCCTCTTTTCTATAGAGGTTGAGAACTTGGTTTTTGGGGTTTTCGGTGAGTTTTCCTCCACTGCCGGTGAGCTCGCATTTCTCCGTTTTCGTTTGAATCTCCGCTCGCGTTGCTCGGGGGAGGTTAAGCACCTAGCAACAGGGTTTGGTTTTTGGGAAGAGTGGCCCGAACATTTCGAGAGAAATTTTGAGGCTCCCATTCACACCCCTCTGGTCGCTGTTCTCGGTCCTTTAGGGCGCTACCATACTCGGAGGCGGTGGCCGTGGGTTTCCGTGCTGACCCCGCGGAGGGGACATGCATCGGGCTCGCGTCCCACCACCTTCGATCCATCTCCAACCTCCTGACGAATTCGGAGGCCACCTCGTATGCTGACTCCAGCTACGGGAGTGTAGATCCCTGGGAGCCCCTGGACTTCGAAGGTTTGGGGGACAAGGAGGCCTTTTAAGGTTTCTTGCATGCCAGTGATTACCTACTCGGGTCCAGATCGAGTGATCGCAGCGTCGGCCGCGGCCGCGAGTGCTTCATGTGCAACACACCACCACCCAAAGCGACTGTCAACGCCATTGAGGATGGGGACGAAGACAGCGTCCACACACCCATGCGCGAGATGGGTGCTCCGGCACCCGTGCCATGGGATGATCCGCAACCTTTAGATCCCCGGCAGCGGCAGCTGCACGACCTCCGTGACATGGAGCAACAACTCGCGGAGCGCCAGCAAAGGTTAACCTTCAAGCGCGAAAAGCTCGAGCGCGAAGCCGCTAGGGCCCCCGAAGAGCCCCGAGCTCGAAGGGAAGCCCAAGCGGTACACCAACGCATCATCAACGACGAGCACGACCCACCGCAGTTCGCACGGGAAAGTCAGAACATCGCGGCAGTGGCGATGCTGCTCCGCAACCTCTGGGTCCCTGACAACCCGAAAGGGAAGCTCGCTCATGACGAGCTCAAATCCCTTCTGGGCAGCAACGCGGCTCAACAGGCCGAAAGCTCCGCGTCGCGGAGGCGTGGGCTGAGCACCTGCCATCCGGCCGATACGACGCCCAACGACCACGAGGGCTCGGTTCATCAGGTTCCCACGCCGAGCGAATGCCGACGCCCAATGGTTCACACTCGCGTGGGCGACAAGCGCGACGTGCGCAAGCACGCCAAGCAGGACGGCGTAAGTAGGAGTTTCCACGTCCGCGAAGGGATGGGCCCTGCGCTTCTACCCCCTAAGAGTGATGCGTGCAGGGGGTGGTGACAACCTCTCGCCCTACCAGTGGCTAGAATAAGAGGAGGGCCTGCGCATGTCGCAGAAATTCCCCTGAACACTGCCACTGGGCGAGACGAGACACGTACACCCCTAACGCAGAACTTTCCCTGAGCTCGGTTTTGCTCTCAAAAAGCCGCTCGCCAGGGCGGCTTAAGGGTATCTCCGATGAGGCCTCGGAGGAAGAATATGGGGAAAGTCATGTTGTGAGACAGTGTGTCTTCTCGCAGGCGGCTACCCCTATTTATAGCCCGCCAGGGCACTAACACGGCATCCAACCAGTGAAGCTACAACACTTGCCTCCCCCAATTAAACCGCACTGCGCGCCAGTGCCTACTTCTAAGAGGGTTCGACAGGACTATAAATGGCCAAGCAGACGACAGGATCAGGACGCGTTATTCGAAAGTTTGACCACACGAGGGTGGTATGTTTGCAATGCCCCTCAAATGGGAAAACATGGCACGCCCACTCTTGTCCACGAGCGGCGCAGTCAGACCGGGATGATGACAACGCGACATCGACCGGTCAGGCAGGCGCTCTGACCTAAAGACAACACTACGCAATACCGATTTGTCACATCAGAACATGCCAGCCCAAGTACAATAGCGCACCCGTGGCAGGGTAGGCGTGCAAGTGAAGTCCTGACTCCGTGTGTACGGAGCAGTCCTCTTCTGAGGAGGGCGAAGGGCCAGACACTGTAGGCTCGACCGAATAAAATCCCTTAGGAGGAAAAATCATCCCCCTAAGGCCTCGGGGGCTACACCCGGCGGGTGCGCTCGCGCGCACCCACAGGAATGAAAAACTTAGCAAACCACCATAAACGCTCTCAGAAGCCTCGGATACCTAAGAATAGGGTACCCTGACACCGCACTTCGCAAAAACAAAATCATCCCCGAGGTCTCCTCTGCCTCGCCCGAGCCAGGGTGACGTCATTACCCTCGGGGGCTCTCTGCCCCAAACGGCCAAGGCAACAACGCTCCCTCGAGGGCTCCTTCGCCTCGCCCGAGCTAGAGTGACGACATTCGTGATGCATCTACCCTCTCGAGCCCCTCCGCCTCGTCCAAGCTAGAGTGACATCATTCATGACACATCTACCCTCGGGGGGTCCTCCCCCTCGTCCGGGCTAGAATGACATCGCCCGACGATGTCATCCTCTCCCGAGGACATTATCACCATAGCCGACCCGGGCACTTTAGCCTATAGTCAAAAGGTCCACAGTATTGTTTGTCCTAAGGGATGGGGGTTCAAGGCGTGGATCGCCATGCCTACCCCTGTCGACTCCCTATGGTACAATTTCCTGTGCTGCCTAACCACCAATATGATTGGCACTCGCCATGCCTCCGACGGACACCTGAACAGGGATTAGGGCATCCTCGGCCCTATACGACGGAATGTGGGGGTGCCTGGCCCTGTGCTGCCAACCTTCGCCCATGCCCAAATAAGGCAACAGGGATGTCGCCGATTACAAGGCGCATGGCTACAGCTACGGCAAGGACGAACAGGACCCTGGCGGCATGTCTACAGGCGCAGTCTTCATCAGGAAGGAAGGCGAATAGGAGCCAAAAGTACTCCCAAGTCAGCAGCCCATATCGGGCCCACTATCTCTCTCTCTACTGTACTCCTCCATCTCTCCCTACGTATAATGGGGGAGAATGGACCCCCAATCCCGGGCTCTCGACACGCTGATTCACACACGCTTACTCGCATTCACGTGAAAACACACTAGAACCACGAACACATACGCACGAGACCTGGGAACCAGCTTCCCTCTCTCGTCATTGCTTGTAGCTCCCCTTTACGGGTACCCCTGCGCTTGGTAACATGACCCCGCAGCAAACTGGACGTAGGGCGTTCGTGCCCGAACCAGTATACATCTTTTGTCCTCCGAGCGCAACCATCCGATCTCCGACACGCTTAGAAATTCACTCGTTGGCTGTCTAGACCCCGCTAGTTTAGACACCAACAATTGCCTTCATCACCACCGGTACTGTCAAGACCAACAGCTCCACTGTCTTCCTCTGCATGTTGTCTCTCATGATCAGTAACTCCAGGTGTAGTACAACTGTTTGGTATGCCATCACCAGCATCTGTAGGAGCCTCTACACTCACCTTGTGATTCTGCAGATGCCCTCACCCTCTTGTTCCTACTTCCTGGAGGCATGTTAGGATTTCTCTTCTTTGAAGAGAGGGTTTTCCTTGTACCCCTAGTAGGATACTGTGCAAAAAACATCAACCTCATTTGCTACTCATCAGATTCAGTGTCATCATCATCACTATCTCCTTGATCATCATCGCCAAGGAGATACTCTGAAGACTCTGAATCTGAACTGTTGGTTTTCTTGTTTGCTGATTTTTCCCCTTGGTTGATGAAGGTTGTGGTACAGAATTATTAACCTCAGCAGCTAGATGGTGTGGTCCCATTGCTCACATTTTCTTTAAATTCTTCGCCACACATCTATCCTGCACCCTCTCATAATCGGTTATTGGAGATGGTATTACTTGCATGATAGCACAATGTGTCTATTAGTTCATAAAAAGGAGTTTAGTAAGAACTAGGAGGTCATACTAATTGGATAGATAAGAGGGAAGGAGTTTACTAAGGAAGAGAGGTGATAGGTTTTTTTAGAAAACGGACTATATTAATATCTCAGCTTCTGCATTGACTAATGCATATGTCTGTTTATTATTACAACAAATTAGAGCGAAGAAAGACTACAGGTGATATGTGAAGTAACATTACCTCATGAATTACTACTTTGAAGTGAGATTGGGGGGCATAGATATTACAAATCTGTATATAAATTATTAATTTGCATGGCCTATGCAAAGCTAAATGGGAGTAGAAATTGTACGAATGAGAGAAAACTGAATTTGTGAACAGTGGAGGTGTATTACCTTCTTCTTGTGCAGGTTGCTTTTTGCGTTTCCCCCTAGTTGCAACCATCGAGGTCCTCAAAGGGGAAGCGGAGCAGATCCAGTGCGAACTCCTCGACGATGACCCAAATCCTGCGATGGTTAGGGTTACGTTGTTGCGAGTGAAATGTGAATGGGGCCAGAATGTTCTTGGGACAACAAAGAGAGGGATGTAGCGACTGATGTAGTGGCGACGACGCAACTCGTCGCCGGCTGTGGTAGGCGATCAAGTAGTCTGCCGCTTTGGTGGGATGGAAAATAGGTGGAAAGGGGGAGGGGAACAACTCGTCGATGGCGGTTGTGTTTCGGCTGGGCGATGAGCGAGGTACCTGGGAACAGCTCGTCGACGGCGGTTGACTGCAGGTTGCAACTATGGCGGCTAGGGTATGACAAATGGGGGGAATGACAAGAATGAAACAAATTAAGGGGATAAATGGGTGATTAGTGGTGGGATAAAATTTCGTTACAACAAGCTGGGAACTAATTAGTGGCGAGATAAATTAAGGGGACTAATTTTTTTTGGCGCTCTTTTTTTTTGGCCACAAGCTGGGGTATGTCGTAGTTAACTAAAACCGCATCGAAAGAATCCTAAAATCGCTTCGATATCGCAGTGGTAAGGCATGTTGATTTTGGTGCCATGCTCCTGGGTTGGAACCTTTGGGAGGCTACTTTTTGTTTTTTCTAAAAATTTGTGATCTTCACTATTTTTGTTTTTCTTATGTCTTTTTTTTATCCATGTAGATTTTGGTTTAGCACTAACATGTTATGGTGTATGATCATCTCAAAAACGTTTCAAATGATTCGGAGAAAGTTGTAGTACACCTTTGTCGATGAGATATCCTATAGGGTACCCATGGACCGGCTTACCTGAGCTTTGGGCCTCCTTTTCTTGGCCCACGAAGGAAGACAGACAAGTGAAACCGAATTCTACTCGGTAAGGACGACAAGACCGAAGCGCAGCTTAGGACTCGAAGTTTGTAACCGAGTAGGATTAGAGCAGCCCTCGACCAGTTCCTCAACTATAAAGGGTTGGTGAGGGTATCACCCAGAAAACATCTGAACATACTACGTAACACCCCATACGTAGAGTGACACACAACACCTTGTATTACGAAATCAGAGCAATAACAAGGGACCCCAACTAGACGTAAGGTTATTACTCGACTATGTCGAGGGCTTGAACCAGTATAAATCATGTGTCCCTGTGTGTCCAACCACCAAGGTTTCACTATTCGCCGAGGCACGAACTACTATCTCGGGTAACCCCGTGGCAGGCTATCGGTGGTAAAACATCGACAGCTGGCGCGCTAGGTAGGAGCTTTCGGCGAATTTTGTCTCGAAAGCTTGGTGGACCAGGACCCCAAGACGATGGAATCTACAAGATCGACATTTTTCTTCGGAACATGGATCTGCGAGATCGACAACGACGGAAAGCTTTGAAGCCGACTCTGAGAAGAAGAAGGAATCAACAAAAAGATTGAGCAAGATCTTCAAGAACTGAATCAAAAGACCAAAAAACTCACGATTTCAAAACCGACCGGATTAGCAGAAGAAGATGGATACGAAACTGACTTAGAGAAGGAGACATCACCGTATGCCAACTCCGAGACTAACACGAAAAGACTAATCACAAATCAAGTCGGAACACGCAACCGAACCTCAGTCAAAAGCAGGAACAACTCGGAAGCAATCAAGTACTCGTATTTATATGGGCTACACAATTCAGCATCTACATATGGAAATTTTCTTCGGAGGAAGATGACAAGAAGCGTAACTTTGAAAGGCCCTCAAGAGGGAATGATTATGTCAACAACTCCAGAAGGAAGTATCGTGCACTGGCCAAACCAATCCCCAAGAACGCAAGGCCAGGATACAGAACTACCGTTCCAAGTAGGAAAAGAACTCGGACTCTACGAGGGATTATCATGCAAGACAAGAAAGAGAAACCAACAAACAAAAAGAACTCGGAGAGCACATACTATATACATGGCAGAGCGAGAACCTTATTTGGAGCCACCACAAATACCTGACTTGAAATCATCAGATGAATCAGAAGGAGATATCTCGGACGATGAGGAATGCAACGATAATGAAATCAACGATCACAAAGCTGCAAGGCTGAAAAAGAACAAGGCTAGATCAGGAAGAAGAAATCAAGCCACCCAGAGAAAACAAATCTGGAACAAATACAAAGCAGAATTGACAGAATATAACAAGAAGGCGGAAAGAGAATCCATGAAAAACACGAAGAGAGAAAGAATTGAAGAACTGACAAAAGAACTAAATATCCTTACTAAAGAGGAAAGAATCACAGATGAGATAATTAAAGAAGACAGAGACCCCAATAAACAACCCGACGAAAATATACCTCAAGAAGAACAAGGAGAAAAACAAGAGGAACAACCCGTCAAGAAGTCAATATTCCAATTAATGGGGAAAACTGAGGTACCACAACCTTCGGAAAGACAGGAACAACATTTTGGGCTGGTAAACCAAAACGACCCAGATTGGGTTAGCGCTATCCGGAAGACTACGGCGAATCTGAATACAGAGGGGACATGGATTATTACAAAAGAGACTGGTCACCGGACCTCAACAGAACAATGCACATGTCATTTGGAAAGTCACGGGAATTTGGGATTGGGAGACCAAGCGCCATACATACGCCGCTGTCGCTTGCCGCCTTTCTCGAGTCCACGTTCTTTTTCCCCCAATTAAGAAATCCCTAATCAGGTGTTGTTGGCCGCTGCCGGCTGCCGCCACCGACCAAGCGCAGAGCCTCCAGGGTCCAGGCTCCAACGACGCATCCGCGAGAAACAACGAAACATGCAAACTGTCCGCGACCGCGAGAAACAGCCAAACTGTAGGCGACAGCTGATCGGCCAATCAGTGAGAAATTGATCAAGGTAATTTAGCCATACCTTGTAAAATAATTACTTTTATTTCGTTGATGTTTATGAGTATTTTTATATTCTAATTTGGAGTATGGAACAATTATTTTTCTGATAATTATGGCACCCAAAAAGAGGACACTAGATTCATTTTTCAAGAATACTGATAATGCAACTTGTTCTGACGAGGAGACATTTCAATATGAAATTGCTAACTAGCTTGCTCTACAACAAGAAGATGATGAAAAAGATGAAGAGACACGAGAAGAGACTCCAAGGCAAACAACACCCAAAGTTCAGTGGCAAGCTCAACGTGCTCGTGAACAACGCCGGGCAGGTGTTCTTCAAGGCGGCGGCGGAGGACTACTCGCATGTCATGGCAACCAACCTCGAGTCGTGATTCCACCTCAGCCACCTCGCACACCCGCTCCTCCGGAAAACCACCCTCGCCGGCCAGTGGCAGATTCAGGATGTGACCAGGGGGGCTAATTAACAAAATCATGATCAACAGTGAAGTTTTTGGTGAATTTTATAGAGATTTAATGGAGAAATGAGTGATTTTATAGAGATTTAATGGATAAATGAGTGAATTTTGTAGAAATTTAATAGACAAATGAGTGAATTGTATATATACTTAATGGAGAAATGAGGCCATAGGGGGGCTGCGCCCCCCCCCCCCCTCAGCCCCCTGGACCCGCCACTTTCGTCATCGTGTCGTCAGCGTCATGCACATCTCCTCCATCACCGGCTTCGCCCCCCCCCCCCCCTCCCGCTCGCCGTCTACTCTATGACCAAGGGCACCATGAACCAGCTCACCCGGAGCCTCGCCGTCGAGTGGGCCGGAGACGAAATCCGCGTGAACTGCGTCGCGCCGGGCATCATCAGGACTGAGATCAGCACCGATGTATGTAAGCTCCATGTACTCCATATAGTTCGATCTGCTTCACCCACTAGTTAGTTAAGTTGAAAGCTACTAGAATTTCATAAATATAGTAGTAGTGGCGGTTATTAATTCAGTACTAATTAATGACTGATCGAGCAGATGACAGTAGACCCTGAGCTTGTGAAGAATGAACTGGCACACCATCCTATGGGGAGGATCGGCGAGCCGGAGGAGGTGGTGTCCATGGTGACCGGCCTTCCTCTGCATGCCAGCGGCGTCCTACATGACCGGCCAGGTCATCTGCGTTGATGGCGGACGCACCATATCTTAGCTGCCATCAGTGGGGAAGGCAGGAATAATTTTTAGATGTGACGAGTCTGCAATGTCAAATTAGTCAAACATAAATAAAATTACTATCAACTATGCAAAGACATATCATAACATTATCTATTTATCTATATATTTATATATATAGCCACTTTGACTTACGATAATCACTATACTCATTTATAAAATTATAGTAACTTCTTACTATATAGTTTATGATAACATTATGACAAATATTCACATGTGTTAATCGTAAATATATATTCATAAATTAGTATATAAAATTATCGTAAATGAAGGTGGCTACAGAATAACTTACACTATACCTAACTATACCTAGCTACTGAATATACTCTTCATATATATATATATATATATATATATATTATTCTACATGTTAATTTGCTCAAACAATTGGATTGGTTTTTTATTTTGACGAGAACAATTGGATTGGTTGAGCTGTTGCCTAACGAGGCTGGTGTGCACGGTTCGAATCCCCCTTGCTCACACATTTTTTTGCTTCGTGACTGGATTTTTGCTGTCATTAGCTCGCACTGACTCAGCGCGTGGCGATCTGGTGGGTTGATTAGCTAGTTGACTAGTCTACGGTGTAGAATACCCCCCGTTTCAAATTATAAGTCGCTTTAACTTTTTTAGTACATCAATTTTGTTATATACCTAGATATAATAATATGTCTAGATACATAACAATATGGATGAACCAAAAAAGTCAAAACGACTTATAATTTAGAACGAAGAGAGTATAATTCTAATATATACTATTTGGCAGCCTGATTGTTGAATTTTATTTAGCACCCGCCGTTGACAACGGTTCATAATTCTATTCCGGTGAGCCTAACAGTAATAAAAATAGCGATTTTTCTTAGTGTATCATGTATGAGTAAAGAAAAAACCACTACATTTATTACTGCTGGGCTTGTTAGAATAAAATACTGGACCGCTGTCAATAACGGGTGCTAAATAATATTCAACAATCAGACACCTAGTAGATGTATATATATATTAATAAGCAAATATAACGGAAATTCAAAGCATTGGTACTTAAAATACCTCACTAAATGAAGATTATTTGAAAAAAAAATACATACTCACAAATACATATGTACTACATATATTCGTTTTTTATATGATTTAGGTATGGCGGCTGCCAAACCAAACTAAATAGTTGGCTAGTTGGCTCCGTCACTGACTGTCATGCCACAAATAATCGTATATGTATATGTATATGTATATGTATGCCTAGCCACAAAACCAGCTGTTGAGGCACATATACGGAGAAGTTATACCGCTGCATCACGAGCGTTCGTAATTGCATCCATCAAATGCATCGTACCTTGTAGGCTGCATTGTCTGTCGTCCCTCGGTTGAGTGGTAGTTAGGACTCGCCGTCTAGAAAACACTTTTTAACCAAGATACCACCGGCATCATATCTTGCCAATTTTTCTAGCATATAGTGTTCGATCGGTAGTTGCAGTGTTTCGTTTGATGGTTTAACTCTCTCTTTTTGTTTCACGATTAACTTTAGCTCCACACTTCGGAAGACCTAACTAACCAGGGGGGCCAGTTTATTTTTCCTGACAGACGCCAGGCCCCGTAGGCTGCAGAAACGCATGTTTCGTAGCCTAGGTGGCCTCTCGCGGGCTAGGCTAGCACAAGCACCCGAAAGCCTGTAACGTAGGAAATGAAATTGGAGTTCATTTCTTTTGGGCCTGACCGGCTTCGATGCCCAAGCGATTGGTGTGGTCACCTCCCATATGTACTCTCACCCAACGCGCCTCGATTGTGCAGGAGCACGTTCATGTTCCTTCCTATGCTTCCGCTTGATAAGGCCTTGGTTGAAGCCCTCACCGCTGTAGTCAAACACCACCGGCACCTTCATTTTTTGTGGCTTGTTTTTTTTTCCGAATGAACTCTCTTTAGAAGCGCCGGCCTGGACGCGGCCTCGCCCTGGCCACGTCGCCCCCTTCGTTCCGGCCGTCCGATCCTGCCTCTAGACGGTCAGGATCGTGGCACAGGCCACAAACGGTTTTGCAAAAAGACCCTCCATTTCAATTCAAATCAACCTGCGGTATAGCTAGGGGCTTCGTGAACAGTAAATACGTTCTGTTTTTTCGTATAGGACCCTGTATTATGCAAATGATTCGGGCGAAAAAGAGAAAATTCAGATTTCGTGGATTTTTTGTGGTTAAACGCCCGCCTGCCGCTTTTACGTAAAACACCTCCGCCCTCTAGCGAGACCCAGACCACCGCCCCGCGTCCTCTCTCGATCCCAACCCCTCTTTCCCCTTCCTCCATCCCGGTTCGCCTGGCCCCGGCTGCTGCGCCGCTCCAGGCTCACCCGCTCGTCCCTTCCTCTCTCCATCTTCCTCTTCCTCTCCCTCCTGAAGTGGCGGCGCTGCGGCTGGCAGCGCGCTGCATGGCGTGAGGCGAGTGCCCTTTCCCGGCTCGGACCAGGACGCAAAGGACGGCGGCGGGCGGCAGGCGGCAGGGCGAGGCGAACCGGATCCGGCACCCCAAGTCGGACCGCGCAGCGCGCTGCACGGCGTGGGGCGAGGCGAGTGCCCTTTCCGGGATCGGACGAGGACGCAGAGGACGGCGGCGAGGGTCAGGGCGAGGCGACCCGGATCCGGCACCCCAAGTCGGACCGCGCAGCGCGCTGCACGTCCAAGTGCGTCAGCACCTGCGTCCTTGCCGGCTACGGCGCTCCAGGCGTCGGCGGGCCCTTCAACATCCGGAGGTACGCACGCCGCTGCTTGGTCAGTTCTTGTGGCTCCTCTCTTGCTTGCTTGTGCATTATTTGAATAATCTTTCCAGTTCCTATGAAACCTATGGTATTTGGTTGAGTATGATAGCGTATGTTTGTTAGCTAGGCTTAGGGTTTAAAAAATTATTGGTGCAATATAAAAATAATAAAATATTAGGTGTCAACGGTGCACGGCACTTTTATTTTTTTTATTTGTGGGGAAAAGCAAATTGGCTTCAAACTGAATTCATTAGCATTTTGTTGTTCCATCCTTAGTCTGACTAAAATTACCCACCTAAATTGTCACATATCCTTTTTTAATGACAGCATACAGCAACCACAGAGATGTGATGGAGATGGAAAGCCACTATGGCGAATCAAAATTGTGCTAGCGTCAGCTGCACATGAGCCTAAGAATTCAAAGGCAATGGCAACAATCTTGAGTATCTTGGTGCCACTGTGCCAGTAAAGACTACAGTGTTGACATGGTACCCAAGGTCTATTATCTGAGATATCTCTATTGCTAGCTAGATGTCCTACATAGTGTTTTAGTTTTGTGCATATCAAAATACGTGTGACTATATCGTTTCCCTGTGATATTTATTGTCTCATGTTTCTGAACTGAAACAAATCAGGAATCGATGTGTGTCCTACGACTTGCAAAAGGCTATTATGTGAAAATTATGTTGATAAGGTAAGCCTTTTCTTTAATTTTTTTGTCTCTATTAAGATTATCTCATTTGATTTACTGCACCGCTATTCACTACTTACACTCCATCACCTGTGTTCCTTTTCTTCATTGTATAGGTTGCTCCACCTGAAAAGAAACTCTCCCATGCAAGGTATGTTGTTGCGCAGCAAAGCGATTATCACTACTACATAAAGCGAAATCAGTGTCGGTTCAAAATCCCCTATCACTGTCGGATTTTGAACCGGCACCGAACTTTCGGCAGTGATGAGGGTGTACATCACTGCTGGTTTGTTACGAACCGGCAGTGATGGATGTCCAGTACAAAATCGTGTTTTTAAAATAAAAAAAAAGATTTAAATTCTAGGAGAGGCCACTGAGAACCCACCCGCCCGTCTCCGTCACACATACAAGTCGCGCGCTCCGGCCGGGATTCAAACCCGAGACCTCACCCTCGCGCGATACCTTTTGTACCACTCCACTCATGACTCACTTGTGTCTAGATTCGTTAGTCCTTCCTCGTATTCTATACTAAACCGAGTGTAAAATGATTGTTTGAGCCACTAAACGAATTCAAATGAAAAGGTTGTGAACTACAAAGTTTCATATCTTCTCGAGATCTACAACTTTCATGTAGCATGTTTATTCATCCGAGGTCGTTTACAAAAATTTGAATTTCAAATTTGACACATTCAGACGTATTTTTCGGCCACTAAACGATTTCAAATGAAAATGTTGTGAGCTACACAGTTTCATAACTTTTCGAGATCTACAACTTTCATGTACAAAGTTTTTCCATCGGAGGTAGTTTACAAAAATCAGAAAAATCAGTGGAGGTACATCAGTATCGGTTCCAGCCACGAACCAGCACTGAAGCTCATCATCATTGTCGGTTCGTGGCTAGAACCGACAGTGAAAGTGACTATAATATCACTGCCGGTTCCAGCCACGAACCGGCAGTGATGATGAGCTTCGGTGCCGGTTCGTGGCTCGAACCGGCACTAATATACGTGTAGAGTTAATTTTTTTTATTTTTGTAAACGACCTCGGATGGAAAAACTTTCTACAGGAAAGTTGTAGATCTCGAAACGTTATGAAACTTTGTAGTTCACAACTTTTTCATTTGAAACTGTTTAGTAGCCGACAAATACGTTCAAATGTGTCAAATTTGAAATTCAAATTTTTGTAAACGACCTCGGATGAAAAAACTTTGTACATGAAAGTTGTAGATCTCGAAAAGTTATGAAACTTTGTAGTTCACAACCTTTTCATTTTAATTCGTTTACTGGCTCAAACAATCAATTTACAAATCTGAATTTTCAAATTACGAACCGGCACTGATGAGGACCTTCACTGCCGTTTCGTGGCTGGAGCCGGCAGTGAAGATTCATCACTGCCGATTTTGCTAAACCCGACAGTGATAGGTCGGCAGTGATATGCAAATCTATAGTAGTGTAGCTAAGGTGCATCCTATTGCTAGGTTGACTGTACCATGGTTCTGATGTACCATGGTTGTGCATTTGTATGAACTAAGTGCTAGGTTATCCACATCAAATCAACAATATATGTGGCTGCCTCTCTACACTTTCTCCACACTTCACGAAAGTAAGGTTGTTTTCTATTTTTTCTTTATTATGGATTCTATGTATAGATAGTATATATGTGCAGGTGTCAGTGGTCCTGAAATTATCCCATGTTATGTGCAGGTGGTACTGCTTGCTACCGGTATTGACACTTATGAAATTACTCTGTCCTGCCTAGCTTCCAACATTATGAGGTAGTTAATATTTGTAATGTCTTCACTGCCACAATTGTTTTATTTATAAAATGTCGTCTTATTGTAGTAGTCAAAGTTATGATTCTAACTGCAATGCATTGTTTTAGGAACTTTCCTAAATGTAGATGCACAACAAAAAAAAAGTTATATATAACAGTTCGGTATACCAAAGAAGCATCATGGTCCCAGATTAAGAACCAATGTCTTATTGAACTTGATCGGTGAGCTCCTCCATCTCTATTTCTCTGATATTGATCTATCCCTTGTAGTGTTGTCAAGTGACAATTCATCGGGTTAAAGTGAAGATTGATGATTTTCAGCCAACCATGTCATTATGTAGTTAAGCCGTTAGGTAGCTGAATATATACATGTGTGTTGCATGATCGAACATGAAAGCAATATAGAAAGATATCTTCTAGATTTGCTCATGGAAAAATTAAAGTGAAGATTGATGATTTTCAGCCAACCATGTCTTTCTAGATATGTTTGTGACGATTCTTAGGACTGACCTAGGCACATGGTTTCATTATTTAATATCATGGCAACTATCTATGGACTGAACATTGCCAGTTTTTCCCCTTTCTAGCAGCTAGCAGCAGGGGTCCACAAGGATCAGCAACAGAGGTTGACATGGTGCGTATATTTTCTTTTGAACATTGGTCTGCCTTTTGCAGAATCTGAACAAGGAATATTTGAACATGTTCTGATAAAAACCACTTTATTATAGATCTTCTGTTGTCCAGCTAGCTTCATTGTCACTGTCACAAGTTTATCAGATGATCCATTTTTCATTTTGGCACGTCATCCCTGCATCTGTGTAGATGGAGTTGCTCCTGACAAACCTCTGTATTTTGCTGTCTTGACCAATTTGAAACGATTTTTTATGCAATCAATAAATTAAAGAAGATGGTCCTTAGGGTGGGTACTGGAATATGACATCTCTTGGTTTTATAGAGGGCATATTTATTGTGTTCAGTATCGATGTTCTTATCACTGTGGGCGTATGTAGGTCATTGCTGAAAATGTCCAAAGATCATGTTGGTGGAACTAAGAAGTGGTTTGAAGAGAGTTGGTGCTAACTTAAAGGACTCAGAAATTGCCACACTAATGGATGCAATTATTATTCTACCATTTTTTCGCCCTTCTGTTTTCAGGTTTCTATAAGAGTCCTATGCCCTTTGAGCTCAAGGAAACTTCTTCCTGAATGAGTTATTGAAATATTGAACTCATATGTATATCAGTATATGTGATAATTGGCCCTTCTATATGTTCTTCCAAAGGACTTTTTGCTAGGAGATTTAGGGGTGCACACATGTAATAGTTTTTGACCTTTGTTGAATGATAACAGTGGTTCCTAGCTGCTGCATCTTTGCATCTGAATAAAGCTGAGCGAGCAGATAGCCTCTTCTTAACATTCTCCTACGTCGATAAAGATGACAACAATTTCATTATAGTTATATATTGCATATCATACTGCTTTTTGCAATGATTGTCCTTCCTATATCGACTGTCTTAAGACTGTTATTATTATGTGTTGAATTTGTATTGCCCTTCTCTTTCAAATGTCATTATCTATAATCAATTATGCTTTCCTATAAAAAAATATCTACGGTGCCAACCCCGCGCGCAAGGGCGCGCGCTAAGCACTAGTTATATATACGGTGCCAACCCCGCGCGCAAGGGCGCGCGCTAAGCACTAGTTATATATACAGTACAACCAGGGACGAAGCCAGGAAGAAATTTAGGTCGGGCTGAACAAAAGTCTACGACGACTCCATTGTACCATAACTGATGAGTGAAAGGGTGTCCCGATCTTTCGATGGAGATAGATAACTACGATTTGACTGGAGAGACGTTCACGATCCGACTACAACCATCCAAGGACGTTGCGCCTTAGCGATCGATACACCAAATCCAGCGGTTGCTCACGATCTTGCGGATCACAACCAACCAAACCACTAGGGTTATTCCTGCAAGCAATCGAAGAACAAGCAAGAACAAGTAGAACAAGCACTCAATTGCAAATAAGAGATGAAGGATCAGATGTGATACACATGAAGGTGGGGTTCCGAATCAAGTAGAACGGATGGTCTAGTCGACACACGCGTCTACAAGGAAGTAGCAGCAGCTAAACTTTCATCTAAACAAAACCCAATCTGTTTGTGACGGCTCTAGGGGGATATAAGGAGGAGGGAGGACGACCACAAGGGTCCTAGTGTCGTCCTACAACCCTAGGATGAGTCCCTAATGGACTCAACTTGATACACGGGCCATCGGCCCAAAATAGGGTGACGCAGCACCGTTGGCAGAAAAGATCTCGGTATTAAATTGTCTACTGCGCACGCATCTGATAGGATATAGGTATGAGTCCGGACCCATTGGAAAGTAGACTTGATAAGCTTTCCAAAAAGTACTAGAACGTCCCAATCGGAGTCCGTATGAAGTCGTGGCAACCGTCGCAAGTTTGGACTCTTCTGCAATCCGAATTGAACTTTCCAAAACGTGTTGAACTTGGACTCTTTGTTTCCTTGGATCCAATATGACGTGGTGGCCTGGTGGAGAACGTTACGAACACTTGGATTTGGTCCCCAATCAACTTCATTGACCATCCATGCTTTCCATATGCAATCTAACCCTTCCTTGATCCATGTAAGCAATTCTGAAAATAAAAACATACACACTTCATAGTGCAGCACCCATTCATCAAATGTAACAATGATAAACCTCATATAGAATGGTTTCACCTTTGGTATAGAAGTGGTTGGCATGGTCATATATAAGCCGGTGATGTCCTCATCATTCTCCCTTTCTTGACAGCAAACCGTCCTCGGTTTGACCACTGTCGGAGGATGTGTTGTAGATACAAGCAAACCATACTCCCATTTTTGATAGTTATCCTGTTTCTTTAAAATAAAACTAGGGAAGCTTGACATGGCATGGTTATTGTTATTGCATACTTCTAATTGATTAGTTCTGTTCACTATAAAAAGAGTTTGTATATTTGAGCAAATGTAAATTCGGTTTACCATATACTCATCTTCATAATTATATTTGCCAATAGCATGAAAACTGATATTAGAAGAACATGGCAATTCAAATCTATCAGTCAGATTATTCTACAAATATTTAAGCTCGCAAAGATCATCGAATTCAATATATCCGATTGTATGTAAAGATGACAACAATTGAGCTTCTTCATTTTCATTTACAATATGAACAACATGCTTGAATTCAGCACTCATTAATACAGAATTTGTAGCTTTATTCACTAGTTGTGGTATGGATATAAGTGATGCACTATCACACAGCTCTTCTTTGTCACAAGTAAAATCAAGCATATCAAAGTGTGACAAAGGAAAATCAGCGACCAGTTCAACAATTGATTGATCTATAATATCATGATTAGTTGGCAAATTTAAGTCAACTAAAGTATTCTCACCTTGATTTAGTTTACAAGCATTTGACATACCTTGGATGCTCATCTCAATTGGTGTAGGTGTAGCCAGATTCACGCTCTCTTTAAATGTTTCACCTCCTATCTCAAATTGAGTGTTGTCGACATGTATATTATCATCTACTTCCTGCAAATTGTCAGTAATAGGAGAGACAAATGCTTCTATAGTATTTGTATGTTCCCTTTGTAGATTTACTTCAGCATCACAAGCAAGATCAAACAACTCATCAAAATTCTTATAATGTTTATCAACAAGTATATTCTGAATTTCTACATTAAGACCATGCAAAAATCTATGTTCCAGAAACTCATCGGTTCCTTCTAAGCCACAACGTAGCAAACCCAATTTTAGTTTCTCTAAATATTTTGCTACAGTTTTGTTTTCTTGTTTTATAGATTTCAAGTTTCCATTCAAAATTTCAGAATAATAGCTAGGAACAAAAACATCTCTAAAATGTCTTTTCATATCTTTCCATGATTGAGGAGCTTTATCAAATCTACAAAGGTGTTTCCACTCAGTTAAAGCATACTTAATAAGAACACTTGAAGCAACTTTAACCTTTTGTTTTTCAGATAGATCATACTTTTTAAATTCCTTGTCTACATGTAGCTCCCATTCAATATATGCATAAGGATCATAGTTTCCTTCAAAAGAAGGTAGTGCAGATTGTAGTTTATCTAGCAAAGCATCACATACCTCGTAAGTAGCAAGCTTATCACTTGTCATACCACTAGCAAAGTGATTTGAATATGCAACCTGATCATCTCCTAATTTCATGTAGTTTCCTGCCATGATTAGAAGAAAACAAGAAACCTACACAATAATATGTATGTCCCTATCAACTAGTAGGATGTGGTTGCTGTAATTCTCTCACTCTCAACTTGATCAAACAAATTCTTACAAGTTCTTACCAAGCAAAACAAGAGGTGGCAGTAACCAACAAGTCGGAAACCCTGGAAGTAGTGTATCGACACCGCAGCAACAACACCTGTCAAGCTGTATCCGGATATGTGGAGCTATAGGAGGGCTAAACAATAATGTGCAAGGAAGTACTAGCACCACATTAGTCACAAAAACAAGTTGAGAAATCGTTCAACGGAGGTACCGTGCTGGTCCTAGGCTAGACAGTGCTAGAGACGCGAGCCTAGACACAAACGAAGTCACGGTACAGCAAAAACAAGGCACAAGAATAGCAAGCAAAACACTCCCTTTCTTTTCCTCCTCTCTTCTTTTTTTTTCTTTTCTCTTCTTTTGTTTCTTTTCTCTTTCTCTTTGTTTTTCTTTTCTGTTATCCTCTTTTCTTTTCTTTTTCTTTCTGATTTTTTTTTCTTTTCTTTAACTCTCCTCAAAAACCTTTTCTTTAACTCTCCTCAACTAGAACAAATCTGAAACTTGACAAATCAGATTTCAACAAAAGCAATGGACAATGTGTTTCTCGAACAAGAGTAGAACTAGCAATCCTGATTTTTTTGTGTGCCTAAATCAGATCTTCTCGATGAGAAAAAATAGGGTGGATGAATATGGTGGAGCAAAGATATATATGGTAGCAATGATGGCAAAAGAAATATATATGATGTAGTGGAGATGTATATGGTGATGGTAAACACAGCGGATATAGTGACCAAAACGTGACAAGAACTCGAAACTCTAAAAGCCTAACCCTAAGACCAGCAACACGACTCAACCGATGTAAACCAAACTCAACAAGCCCGAACTAATCAATACTAGTAAAAGGCTCAAAAGGTCTATGGGATTATGGGAAACGAATCTACTATTTTTTTGTTGGCTTTTTCTGGACTTTAGGAAATTAAAAGCAAACTGAAATCTCTCACCGATGAAACCTTGCTCTGAATACCACTTGATGAGTGAAAGGGTGTCCCGATCTTTCGGTGGAGATAGATAACTACGATTTGACTGGAGAGACATTCACGATCCGACTACAACCATCCAAGGACGTTGCGCCTTAGCGATCGATACACCAAATCCAGCGGTTGCTCACGATCTTGCGGATCACAACCAACCAAACCACTAGGGTTATTCCTGCAAACAATCGAAGAACAAGCAAGAACAAGTAGAACAAGCACTCAATTGCAAATAAGAGATGAAGGATCAGATGTGATACACATGAAGGTGGGGTTCCGAATCAAGTAGAACGGATGGTCTAGTCGACACACGCGTCTACAAGGAAGTAGCAGCAGCTAAACTTTCATCTAAACAAAACCCAATCTGTTTGTGGCGGCTCTAGGGGGATATAAGGAGGAGGGAGGACGACCACAAGGGTCCTAGTGTCGTCCTACAACCCTAGGATGAGTCCCTAATGGACTCAACTTGATACACGGGCCATCGGCCCAAAATAGGATGACGCAGCACCGTTGGCAGAAAAGATCTCGGTATTAAATTGTCTACTGCGCACGCATCTGATAGGATATAGGTATGAGTCCGGACCCATTGGAAAGTAGACTTGATAAGCTTTCCAAAAAGTACTAGAACGTCCCAATCGGAGTCCGTATGAAGTCGTGGCAACCGTCGCAAGTTTGGACTCTTCTGCAATCCGAATTGAACTTTCCAAAACGTGTTCGACTTGGACTCTTTGTTTCCTTGGATCCAATATGACGTGGTGGCCTGGTGGAGAACGTTAGGAACACTTGGATTTGGTCCCCAATCAACTTCATTGACCATCCATGCTTTCCATATGCAATCTAACCCTTCCTTGATCCATGTAAGCAATTCTGAAAATGAAAACATACACACTTCATAGTGCAGCACCCATTCATCAAATGTAACAATGATAAACCTCATATAGAATGGTTTCACCTTTGGTATAGAAGTGGTTGGCATGGTCATATCTAAGCCGGTGATGTCCTCATCAATAACCCCTCACAATAGACAAATATATAATATCTTAAATCAATCTTATATTGAAAACGTCGACCGACGACGAAATTCACAAAATACAACATAAAAAAAGATACAGTTCATACCGAAAGGCCCAATTGTGAAACTAATAAATATCACATGACGTTGCCCCAACATTATTCTTCCGAAGTACACAAGTAGACATAGTTGATTAGTCAAACATATATGGATTTCTGGTGTGGTTGTGTGGCCACGGACGCCGGTATGTCTCAACTCCCATATGACTTTTCTGAGTTGGGCTGGTTCCTTGGGCCTTTGAAAATTGATAGTATAATGTTTTGGCCCAATAAGCAATATGTATTTTTTATTCCTAATTATCTGGCTTAGAGCCCTTTCTAATCTATTGTATATTTGTAGTTTAACTTGATAATTAAGGCAGGGCTTAGGGCGGGGGGATTTCACATGTACGAGAGGATTTGGCCGGGCTAGAGCCCAGCTTGCCCAGCCGATGGCTTCGTCGCTGAGTACAACGACGACGCTCAAAGCACACACGCACACTCACTCCTATGAACACACATAAGTTAATCCTACCCCTATGAGCACCTTCGAAGGACACATAAATTAACCCTACCCCTACGATCAGCTTTAGCCCCGGTGGAAATTGCGCGCGGGGCTAAAGGGGCCTTTAGCCCCGGTTGGTAACACCAACCGGGACTAAAAGTCCCCTCCCAATGGCTCATTGGTCAGACATTGTCAGGGGGGACTTTTAGTCCCGGTTGGTGTTACCAGCCGGGGCTAAAGTTCTACCTTTAGCCCCGGTTGGTGCCACAAACCGGGGCTTTAGCCCCGGTTTGTGGCACCAACCAGGGCTATTTCTAGGCCTTTAGTCTCGGCTGGTTCTATGGTCCGGGACTAAAGGTCCCCCCTATTTGAACTCTCCTTTCCTCCCCTGTCCGAGCCCGAGAGCTCATTTCTTCCTCTCTGTTCTTGCTTGTTCTTGGTGTGTTCTTAATCTCCTCTTCGGCCATTGCTTCATTTGATCACTTCTACGCCTCCATCGACTCGTTGAAAGGTTACTATCTTCAACCTCTCACTTCTACGCCTCCATAGAGCTGGTCTATATGTGATTTTTCTTTATGATTATTACTCTTTTTTGCCATTTTATGCTTCATTCACTTGCCATTTTTTGAATAGTTTGAACAAGGCAACTAAAACTAGTATTCTAAGTATACACCTTTCATTTCTAGGGTATTATATGTTCCATATTTCAAGATTAGTTTAGCTTAGTTTGAGAAATATAAATTCTTAGGATATTATTAAATGATGAATTTATGGTGGACTGTTCTTGATTTATATATATGCCACTTGGGCTCAAAATAATTATATATTTAGATGAATAAGGTAGCTACATAGAATACTTTAGCTGTATACATGGCACATTTGATGATTTTAGAGAAATGTAAATTTTAGTTGTTTTATTTTCTTTGTTTAGAATATAAAGAATTTATAATATCTAGTTTGAAAAATGAGTATATAGAGTAGATGACAACTGCTTCGGGACACTCGGCCTCTGATCGGATTCCAAAGCGACTAAGGCCAGACCTCCCTCTCATTACCTGTGCCAAGTGTATGCAAAAGAGTGTGAAAGAGTACCGAGTGGGGAAGCCGGGTCCCAACAATGGTCGGTTCTTCTATAAGTGTCCATATCGCAATGTGAGTTATATATTTTGTCACATTTGATGGTTATGGTTAATTTGTACCTATATTTCCTGATGATTTTGATTAAAGTGTTGATTTTTTATTTCTATTTTCAGTGGGATGGCATTGGATGTCGCGGCTGGTACTGGGATGAAGAGTATGTTACACACGTCGCTAAGGCTACGAAGGTTGATGAGGCAGTGAGCCAGCTCAAGAAGTCTGTCGATGCTGAGTAGACGAATGATGATTTGTCTGCTTTAGTTGGGATTGGTCGGGAGATCATTATGCTACTGAAGTGCATTTTAGGTTTTCTGTGTATAGTGCTAGTGGTCTTAGCATACGCTATGTCGAGGCTTTCATAGAGCATACATTAGTATTTGTATGACGCGGAAATGACACATGATGGTGTTCCATCTCGATCATGTTATTTTAATGCAGACGACCTTTCGTTCGGTATTTTATAATTTCATTTTTTGACCAAAATGAGAAATTTAATTATGTTTTGGGTAATATAATGCAGACGATGACACGCGAATTGATGTATAATGTAGATCGCCGCTCCAAAATGAGGAATATTCTAGCTCAAGGACTGTTCACTCACACTTGTTGAAGTCAGGTTTCATGTCAAACTATATTTGTTAGACCAAGCATGGAGAAACCAGAATTATGGTGGAAGAAGACGAAGGAGAGCAATTGGACCCTGATGACATTATTGCTCAATATGGTGACTTCAATGATACTGCAATGGCAGAAGAAGAAGACGCAGGGGCAGAGGACACACTCTCTGAAGACGATGGTCTTGGTGAAGTCATTCGTGATGCACAAAGAGATTGTGAAAGTGAAAAAGAGAAAGCTAAGTTTGACCGCATGCTAGAGGATCACAAGAAACTACTATACCCGAACGCCGAAGATTGGCAAAATAAATTGGGTACAACACTGGAGTTGCTACAATGGAAGACGAAAAAGGGCGTATCCGACAAGGCATTTAGGCAATTACTCAAGATCAATAAAAAGATGCTTCCGAAGCCTAACGAATTGCCTGCCACTACATACGAAGAAAAACAGGTCGTGTGCCCTCTGGGATTAGAAATCATGAAGATACATGCATGTCCTAATGACTGCATCCTGTACCATGGCAAGGACTACGATAATTTGGATGAATACCCCGTATGTAAAGCATCGCGGTATAAGATCAGGCGAGATGACCCTGGCGATGTTGAGGGCGAAGAGCGTCCTAGGAAGAAAATCCCTGCCAAAGTTATGTGGTATGCTCCTATAATACCACACCTGAAACGTCTGTTCAGAAACAAGGACCATACAAAGTTGTTGAGATGGCACAAAGAAGACCGTAAGACAGACAACATGTTGAGACACCCTGCTGATGAGTCCCAGTGGAAAGCAATTGAAAGAGAATTCCCGGAGTTTGCAGAAGACGCAAGAAACTTAAGGTTCGGTTTGAGCGCGGATGGTATGAATCCTTTTGGGGAGCAGAGCAATAGTCATAGCAGTTGGCCTGTTACTCTATATATCTACAACCTTCCACCATGGTTATGCGTGAAGTGGAAGTTCATTATGATGACGGTGCTGATCCAAGGCCCGAAGCAACCTGGCAATGACATCGATGTCTTCCTGAGGCCCTTAGTTGAGGAACTCCTTTTATGGAGCAAACCAGGTGTACATGTGTGGGATCAGTACAAACAGGAACACTTCGACCTGCGAGCATTGCTGTACGTAACAATCAATGATTGGCGTGCCCTATGTAATCTTTCAGGATAGACAAACAAGGGATATAATACATGCACACACTGTTTTGATGACCTTGACTGTGTATATCTGAAAAAATGTTGAAAGGTCGTGTACCTTGGTCATCGTTGTTTTCTTCCTAAGAATCACCAAGCTAGAAAAAAAGGAAAGCATTGTAAAGAAGAAGTGAAACGAATCAAGCCTGACAACCAAACTGGAGAGGTGGTACTTGATATTGACAAGGCTGTGCAAGTAGTCTTTGGAAAGGGAGAAGGGTTCGTACCAGTTCCAAAAGATGCTAATGGACGCACACCCATGTGGAAGAAGAAGTCCATATTTTGGGAGCTACCCTATTGGCATGTCCTAGAGGTCCGCCACGCGATCGACGTGATGCACATGACAAAGAATGTTTGTGTGAACCTGCTAGGATTCATGGGTGTGTATGGAAAAGTCAAAGAAACACTTGAAGCACGACAGGACTTACAAGACATGAAAGAACGAGACAACCTGCATCCATAGAATACGGAAGATGGACGTCATTGTTTAAAGCCTGCTAGCTACACTCTTAGCAAAGAAGAGAAGGAAAGCATGTTTGAATGTCTAAGCAGCATCAAGGTCCCATCTGGATTTTCCTCCAATATAAAGAATATAATAAATGTGTCAGAGAAGAAATTCCTAAACTTAAAGTCTCATGACTGCCACGTGCTTCTGACGCAATTGCTTCTGGTTGCGTTAAGTGGAATTCTACCTCCACATTTATGTCTAGCCACTGTGAAGCTATGTGCATTCCTCAATGCAATTTCTCAGAAGGCAATCGATCCAGTGGAACTAGTTGCTCTACAGAATGATGTGGTTCAGTGCCTTGTCAGCTTTAAGTTGGTTTTCCCTCCATTATTCTTTAATATCATGGAACACCTCCTAGTTCACCTAGTCCAGGAGATTAGTATTCTCGGTCTTGTGTTCCTACACAACATGTTCCTCTTTGAAAGGTTCATGGGAGTCCTGAAAAAATATGTTCACCAACGTTCTCGCCTAGAAGGAAGCATCGCCATGGGCTACGGGACAGAGGAGGTCATTGAGTTTTGTGTTGACTATATTCCCGACCTTTACCCGATTGGTGTTCCTGAATCAAGACACGATGGGAGACTTAGTGGGAAAGGAACACTAGGGAAGAAAACATATATCGGTACGGGGGATGATTATTTCAACAAAGCACACTACACAATTCTTCAAAACTCCTCCGTGGTGGAGCCGTATGTCGAGGTACACAAGAAGTTCCTACGATCCGAGTTTTCAGGGAAGAATGAAGCTTGGATTATGCGTGAACCCATGAAAACTTTCGGCGATTGGTTGCGAAAAAATTTCTTGGTGATGATAGTATTGATGAGAAACTGTATTTGTTGGCTAGACAACCATCATGGCACATCCTCACGTACAAAGCCTACGAGATAAATGGAAATATATTTTACAATGTAGACCAAGATAAAAGGAGCACCAACCAAAATAGTGGTGTCCGCGTAGATGTCATTGACCCAAATGGAAAAAGGCAAACATATTATGGTCGCATAGTTGAGATTTGGGAACTATACTATGCACCTAATTTTAAAGTACCTTTGTTTAAGTGCCAATGGGTGAAGATGACCGGAGCCGGGGTAACAATTGACAAGGATTATGGGATGACAACAGTGGACCTCGACACTATTGGGTACAAAGACGAACCATTCGTCCTTGCTGCTGATGTGAATCAGGTGTTCTATGTAAAAGACATGTCTACAAATCAATCATCAATGAGCCCAAGCGTCACATAGTTCTTTCAGGGAAAAGAAATATTTTGGGAATTGAGGACAACTCAGACATGTCAGAACTTTACGAAAGGGACGACCGAATTGCACCATTCAGTGTGACCACAGACCCAAGCATAATTCTAAATGCCGAGCACACTCCATGGTTACGACATGATCATGACCAAGGGACATATGTCAAGAAGAAGATCACTAATGTGCCCGCTTGATGTAGCTAGCTTAGCAGTGTGATGTCGATCAAGTGACATGTGTATTGGGTATTTTGGTCAAATAAATAAAGATCTACATTTGTATTTGGTCAAATTAATGTTTACTAATACTTCTTTTGTAAAAATAAAACTTATTTGTATTCAAAAGTTTTTCATATAGGGTCATTTAGTGTCTCATTAACAATTTTCTATTTAAGGGTAAACTTATTTGTCGCATAATTGGACAATGAATGATGAAACACAAAAAGATTAACGTTCAAATAATGCATAAACTAATTTCCTGTTGGTAACCAAGAATTTTATTTTTTTAATTCAACAATATGGCAGCGCGGCTTGGCGGGCAGAGGAGGCGGCGCGGCGTGGCTGTGCAGAGGAGGACGGCGGCGGCGTGGCTGTGGAGAGGAGGACAACGGCGGCGCGGCGTGCAGAGGATGAACGACTGTGGCGCGGCGGGCAGAGGAGGCGGCGCGATGATGGCGCGCGGCGGCGTTCTGTAAAGTACTCCGCGAGATCGAGATTGAAGACGACGGAGGAAGGAGAAATCGGCCGCGGCTTATATAGGGAGGCACCATTTAGCCCCGGTTGGTAATACCAACCGGGGCTAAAGGTAAAAGGCCTTTTATGCGCCAAACGAAATTTCAGTGGGCTCTTTAATATGTTTTTGTATTGTATATAGTTTTCATGTGTTTATAAATTATTCTAGTTCTTGTTAATTGCATAATAAATTAAATACATGGCACAAAATGTTTTAAAAATAACCATTGAATTTCATTTTGATTTATTATACAATAGAAAAATGTATAACATAAAATCTTTTACCTTTTATATAATATCAAATATAAATGTAACAAACCATCACTATTTCGTTAATGCAAAAGTATATTGTTGAATTAAAATAATAAAATGCTTGGTTACCAACTAGAAATTAGTTTATGCATTATTTTAACGTTAATCTTTTTGTGTTCCAACAATATACTAATCTCATGAACCTTTCAAAGAGGAACATGTTGTGTAGGAACACAAGACCGAGAATACTAATCTCCTGGACTAGGTGAACTAGGAGGTGTTCCATGATATTAAAGAATAATGGAGGGAAAACCAACTCAAAGCTGATAAGGCACTGAACCACATCATTCTGTAGAGCAGCTAGTTCCACTGGATCGATTGCCTTCTGAGAAATTGCATTGAGGAATGCACATAGCTTCACAGTGGCTAGACATAAATGTGGAGGTAGAATTCCACTTAACGCAACCAGAAGCAATTGCGTCAGAAGCACGTGGCAGTCATGAGACTTTAAGTTTAGGAATTTCTTCTCTGACACATTTATTATATTCTTTATATTGGAGGAAAATCCAGATGGGACCTTGATGCTGCTTAGACATTCAAACATGCTTTCCTTCTCTTCTTTGCCAAGAGTGTAGCTAGCAGGCTTTAAACAATGACGTCCATCTTCCGTATTCTATGAATGCAGGTTGTCTCGTTCTTTCATGTCTTGTAAGTCCTGTCGTGCTTCAAGTGTTTCTTTGACTTTTCCATACACACCCATGAATCCTAGCAGGTTCACACAAACATTCTTTGTCAAGTGCATCACGTCGATCGCGTGGCGGACCTCTAGGACATGCCAATAAGGTAGCTCCCAAAATATGGACTTCTTCTGCCACATGGGTGCGCGTCCATTAGCATCTTTTGGAACTGGTACGAACCCTTTTCCCTTTCCAAAGACTACTTGCACAGCCTTGACAATATCAAGTACCTCCTCTCTAGTTTGCTTGTAAGGTTTGGTTCGTTTCACTTCTTCTTTACAATGCTTTCCTTTTTTTCTAGCTTGGTGATTCTTAGGAAGAAAACAACAATGACCAAGGTACACGACCTTTCGACATTTTTTCAGATATACACAGTCAAGGTCATCAAAACAGTGTGTGCATGTATTATATCCCTTGTTTGTCTGTCCTAAAAGATTACATAGGGCAAGCCAATCATTGATTGTTATGTACAGCAATGCTCGCAGGTCGAAGTGTTCCTGTTTGTACTCATCCCACACATGTACACCTGGTTTGCTCCATAAAAGTAGGAGTTCCTCAACTAAGGGCCTCAGGAAGACATCAATGTCATTGCCAGGTTGCTTCGGGCCTTGGATCAGCACCGTCATCATAATGAACTTCCGCTTCACGCATAACCATGGTGGAAGGTTGTAGATATATAGAGTAACAGGCCAACTGCTATGACTATTGCTCTGCTCCCCAAAAGGATTCATACCATCCGCGCTCAAACCGAACCTTAAGTTTCTTGCGTCTTCTGCAAACTCCGGGAATTCTCTGTCAATTGCTTTCCACTGGGACTCATCAGTAGGGTGTCTCAACATGTTGTCTGTCTTACGGTCTTCTTTGTGCCATCTCAACAACTTTGCATGGTCCTTGTTTCTGAACAGACGTTTCAGGTGTGGTATTATAGGAGCATACCACATAACTTTGGCAGTGATTTTCTTCCTAGGACGCTCTTCGCCCTCAACATCGTCAGGGTCATCTCGCCTGATCTTATATCGCGATGCTTTACATACGGGGCATTCATCCAAATTCTCGTAGTCCTTGCCACGATACAGGTTGCAGTCATTAGGACATGCATGTATCTTCAGGATTTCTAATCCTAGAGGGCACACGACCTGTTTTGCTTCGTACGTAGTGGCAGGCAATTCGTTAGGCTTCAGAAGCATCTTTTTATTGATCTTGAGTAATTGCCCAAATGCCTTGTCGGATATGCCATTTTTTGCCTTCCATTGTATCAAATCCAGTGTTGTACCCAACTTATTTTTGCCAAGCTTCGTCGTTCGGGTATAGTAGTTTCTCGTGATCCTCTAGGATACGGTCAAACTTAGCTTTCTTTTTTTCACTTTCACAATCGCTTTGTGCATCACGAATGACTTCACCAAGACCATCATCTTCAGAGAGTGTGTCCTATGCCCCTGCGTCTTCTTCTTCTGCCATTGCAGTATCATTGAAGTCACCATATTGATCAATAATGTCATCAGGGTCCAATTGCTCTCCTTCGTCTTCTTCCATCATAATTCCGGTTTATCCATGCTTGGTCCAACAAATATAGTTTGACATGAAACCCGACTTCAACAAGTGTGAGTGAAGAGTCCTTGAGCTAGAATATTCCTTCAAATTCTTGCACAAGGTGCATGGACAACACATAAAATTAGCATCCTACTTGTTTGCCTCAGCCGCTCTTAAGAAATCATGCACGCCCTCAAAGAACTCTTTAGAGCAGCGATCTACATTGTACATCCAATCGCGTGTCATCGTCTGCATTATATGTCCCAAAACATAATTAAATTTCTCATTTTGGTCAAAAAATGAAATTATAAAATACCGAATGAAAGGTTGTCTGCATTAAAATAACATGATCGAGATGAAACACTATCATGTGTCATTTCCGCGTCATACAAATACTAATGTATGCTCTATGAAGGCCTCGACATAGCGTATGCTAAGACCACTAGAACGATACACAGAAAACCTAAAATGCACTTCAGTAGCATAATGATCTCCCGACCAATCCCAACTAAAGCAGACAAATCATCATTCGTCTGCTCAGCATCGACAGGCTTCTTGAGCTGGCTCACTGCCTCAACAGCCTTCGTAGTGTTCGTGACATGTGTAACGTACTCTTCCTCCCAGTACCAGCCGCGGCATCCAATGCCATCCCACTGAAAATAGAAATAAAAAATCAACACTTTAATCAAAATCATTAGGAAATATAGGTACAAATTAACCATAACCATCAAATGTGACAAAATATATAACTCACATTGCGATCTGGACACTTATAGAAGATCCGACCGTTGTTGGGACCCGGCTTCCCCACTCGGTACTCTTTCACACTCTTTTGCATACACTTGCCACAGGTAATGAGAGGGAGGTCTGGCCTTAGTCGCTTTGGAACCCGATCAGAGGCCGAGTGTCCCGAAGTAGTTGTCATCTACTCTCTATACTCATTTTTCAAACTAGATATTATAAATTCCTTATATTCTAAACAAAGAAAATAAAACAACTAAAATTTACATTTCTCTAAAATCATCAAATGTGCCATGTATACAACTAAAGTATTCTATCTAGCTACGTTACTCATTTTTCAAATTACATATTTTGAAGCAATGGCTGAAGAGGAGATGAAGAACACACCAAGAACAAGCAAGAACAAAGAGGAAGAAATGAGCTCTCGGGCTCGGACAGGAGAGGAAAGGAGGGTTCAAATAGAGGGGGACCTTTAGTCCCGGTCCATAGAACCAGCCGGGACTAAAGGCCTAGAAATAGCCCCGGTTGGTGCCACAAACCGGGGTTAGACATTTAGCCCTGGTTTGTAACACCAACCAGGACTAAAAGTCCCCCTGACAATGTCTGACCAACGAGCCGTTGGGAGGGGACTTTTAGTCCCAGTTGGTGTTACCAACCGGGGCTAGCCCCGGGCGCAATTTCCACCGGGCTAAAGCCGATTTTGGAAATCAGCCAAAGTGGGTTCTGTAGTAGTGATGAGTAGTCGCACCTCTGGTTAGTTAGGACATCCCAATCCAACTTGTCTCTGGCCAAGTGGCCATCCATACCATCCAGTATTGTGCACGGAAACACTAGTAGAAAATTGGTTTTTCCTGGCGCCCGAAAACAATAGCACATCGGTTTTAGTTGTCAACCGCCTGTACAGAAAAAACGGGTCCGAACGGTTCCGAACCGCCTGTAGAAATCGATGTGTACAGGTGGTTTACCTAAGAAATCCGCCTCTAGAAATGGGCAATTTTTACAGGCGGTTCATTAAGACAACCGCCTATAGAAATCGATTTCTACAGGCGGTTCGTTAAGACAACCGCCACTAGAAATCGAACTCGGATTTTTTCCACTAATTTTTTTATTTTTGTAAACGACCTCGGATCAAAAACCTTTCTACATGAAACTTGTAGACCTCGAAAAGTTATGAAACTTTGTAGTTCACAACTTTTTCATTTGAAATTATCTTGTCATCGAAAAATACGTTCGAATGTGTCAAATTTGAAATTCAAAATTTTGTAAACGACCTCGGATGGAAAAACTTGCTACATGAAAGTTGTAGATCTCGAAAAGTTATGAAACTTTGTCATTTGAATTCGTTTAGTCCCTTAACCGATGAATTTACACTCGGTTTAGTATAGAATGAGGTGAAGTAAAACGGAATCTAAACACAAGTGACGGATGGGTGGAGTAGTAGAGGAGGGATCGCACGAGGCCGAGGTCAAGTGTTCGAACCCCCTCCGAAGCGTGCTCATGATTTTACGTGAAAAATGCGCGACTTGCGACGGAGACGGGCAGGTCCTAGTGGCCTCTCCCTAGTATTTGAATCTTTTTTTCAATTTTTAAAACGCGATTTCGGACAGCCATTTCTACAGGCGGTTCGTTAAGACAACCGGTTGTAGAAATCAATTTCTACATGCGGTCCGGAAAAAACCGCCAGTTGAAATGAGGCTTCCAGCGCTGGCGGTTCGGAAAAACGCCCGTAGAAATGGCTTCCGAACCGCCTATACCCGCCTGTATAGGCGCTTTTTGTACTAGTGAAACAAACAGGCCATAATGTTTTGGACAGAAGAGAGTTTGTACAAGTCAAGTTTTTTCTGAGAAAATACTAATACATTGGATTATTTTGCGTGAAACCACAACCGACCTCAACTTGTGCACCACACTTATAGGTGTGAAAATAATACATATATTTTTCTACCGTATTCAAGACTAAATCCGTTTAGAGGGACTCAGATTAGTCTATGTCCGTGTTTGGATATTCTCTTTCGATACTATATCCATATCCGAATAATCAAATTGCATATTTATGATGTCAGATACCTAATCCTATCATATCTTGTATGGTTGACACTATTCGTGTTTGAATCCGAATATGCAAAGAAATATGAAAACAAATTACTACCAAAATGGTGGAGTTCTCCTAGCGTTTAGTAATAAAACACTACCACTAGTCATAGCACATGGAAATTTCACTAGGAGATAATTAGTAGGGAAAGTTTATACTAAATTTTAAGTAATAAAACACTTAGAGAACCCCACCTCACTAGAGAAATTTAATATTTTGATAATGAATATAATATCAGTGATGTTCAATTCGTCTATATCCTATAAGTTTTCAAATTCCATCCTTGTTACCGCAACTGCCAAGACATGTGGCGTGTGGTATAGAGTAACTTTCCATCATCCAATGGTTTTGCCCGGTACCATGCAGGTTCAGTATAGTCCTTCGTCTGTGCTGTTTTTTATATGTGCAGAGAGAAACAATTATAGCATAATCTAGAAAGTATATATTTCACCCCAAAGAGTATCATACTTTAGTTTTATCCACTGGAGAAGTCTTCGGAAAAGTCAGGTATAAACAATTATAGCATATTCATATTTCTCTTTTTAGTATGAACATAAATATAAATTTTATAATATTTTTGGAATCTACAGAGATACTCTTTTTCAATTTTCAATTGCTTTTGATAAGGATGCACAAATTTATTTAAACTACAGAAAAAAGAAAAATTGGTTCCACTAATTCAATCCAAACAAATGTTCTGATTTAGTAGATCAAGATTTCTAGAAAAAACTAGGAAAAATAAACACATCATTTGGAGTCAGCACGAGGGATAAAGATTTTTGTACTTACATTAAAAAGAGAAAAAGCTTTGGTTCACGAGCTCTTGAATAGAGTAGACACACAGCATTGCCGCCCACGCTCGACTCACGTTGTTCTTCGTGTGTATGGCGGTCGCGGCTCGCGGGAGGGAGCAGGGCGCCAGGCGTGGCTCCAGAGCTCGACCAGACCGACTTTTCTTCTATCCTCCCGGGGTCGGACTATGGCAAGGACAAGCAGCAGCAAAAGGACGGGCGCGAGTCCAGGGGCAGCAGCACGTCGGAGAGCATTAGCTCCCGCGCTTCGACGGTCGCCCTACCAAATCTCGTCATCGGCGGTTGACTTCTGCTTGAGTCGAAGCAAACTCCGTGAATGAACTCTTTCATGAGAAGGTTGCTACGGAAAAACTACACGAACGAAATATTCTAATAATCGGAGTCAACAAAAACCTATAGGTTAGAGTCGAACACCACTTGTCATTTGTTTTTTTTTACATTTGCACCTATTTTCTCTGATTGATGTCCTTGTTTTTATCCCAAATTGATTTTTTTTTCCAATTTGTAATTTATACCTATTTGCTCTCACTAATGACGTTGAGTCATGATTTGGATCCGTGCACACCAGCTCATAGGTGGATGATGCTGACGTGGATGCGCACATGCGACGTGCCAGCGATAAAAAATATATTGACGTTAAAAATGATATATTGACAATAAAAATTACACTTAGATGACACTTGATTCTACTCGGCAAGCACATATCTAAGAGTTTCTACACAACTTCCAAGATTGATCTTATAGGTGCTCAGGGCCTTGTGGGACATTGGCCCTAGTACCCCACAAGGAAGGAATAAGACTTTGACCGACTAGGATTGTGCATATCTAATCTTAATAGGACTACTACCTTGAAATTCTAATAGGACTCCTATATTATAACTGAATAGGAACCATAAGTCCTAGACTATATACAGGAGGGTAGGGTGGGGGTGCTATAGCTGCCGACCCGGTGGTCGCACGCACCCCGCCCACACCCTTTCCTGCCCTCAGAAAATTAATAATCTTCCTCAGTTCCTTCATTAAACTGGGTCTAATTCAGATGTCATATTAGTCCAAACAGTAAACAATAACAGTCATACACTAAAACCCAGAATTGCTCACATCAGTACCAATCTCATATTTTGTGAAGTAAAAAAATGTTATAACTCCTAAACTGCGTATCATAATTAAAATCTGATTGCATCATCGTTTTCCATGCAATAAACTCTTCAAAACTAGACCACACATGGATATATATCGATATAAAAATTAATGAACATTTATCTCACAATGAATCTGTATTTAAAGATAATCAGAGGAAGAACAAGCAGAGCCAGACCCTAGAACGAGTAGTCCAGATGATCAACCCAGTCAACACGGAGCACGATCACTTGCTAGCATCACCATACGTAGTCAAGAAGGGAGACCCAGAAGTACCAACCATTGAATGCAAAATCATAAAGACAGTCTTCCCTTCGACCTTCCGCGACACAGGATCAAGGGTCAACATAATGTCAAAGGTAACCTATGATCATTTATTTGAAGGTATACCTTTGTACCCAACCTACATACAGTTGTAGATGGCGGACTTGATGTACAGATTTCCCGAAGGCATAGCGAAGAACATATCGATACAAATTCAAGATTCACATATTCATGTAGACTTTGTAGTACTTGACATGCAGGATGAAGAAGATATGACTCTTATCCTGGGAGACCGTTCCTCAACACCGCTAGAGCCGTCATTATCATCGCATCTAGACAAATCCACTTCCACCTACCCATTGGAAAGGTATGTTGCAAATTCAATAGTTATGCTAATCATATGTAGCCCAAGAAGCGACACAATAAAAGGAGACGTCATACCCGTCGTCAAGCAAACCAACCATTGAAGGATGGATGGGCAGACTACCCTAGCGAAGTTTCAAGGTACGAAGACCGATTCTATGATGAAATTAAAGAAAAGGAACAACAAGAAGTGGAAGAACCTCGCTGGGATGAGTGGGGACAAGAAATTGAAAGAATGGAGCTACGCGCAAAAGAGGAAGTAGAAGAGACACGAGTACGAGCACAAGAATGGTGGGAGGAGAACAAGGATGCGCCACTACACAAAGAGGAGTCATCTGAGTCCACCTCAGATGATAAATCTGACAAGTAAGTACTTTCTCCTATCTAGTCTTCTCGGTAGAGTATAAATTACGTCCCTTTGCCACAAGGTAAAAATGGTGGTTACCTAATTAATTATCCTTAGTAATTTATCACCTTTATCTTTCTGCATTTTAAAGGAAAACAAAATAAATATTTATTTATCATTGCATCATAAAATATTAAGCCCCATGTGAGAGAACTTATGGTAATACCATAAGGCATAAAATTAATTTTTATTTCCCTCGCATTATAAAATAGAAAATTATAAAAAGATGAAGATATTCAATTCCTGTTAGAATCTATTAAAAGTTTAAATTAGCTCATGAGAATATTATTCAATTACTCTTTTGGCTGACTGCTAACCCCATTGTCATAATGGAGCCTCAATTTTTTGTTTGTTCTTGTTAGAATATAACCATGTAGGATTGAAAGCACCAAGAAGGAGTGAGCCAACTAGAGGCTACTTCCATAGATCATTCAACTCAACCATAGAAAAATTAAGGTTGGGGGAGGGCACCCCCAGTTATCAGGTAAGTATATTTATGCTATTTATATAGTCTATCTTATAGTCATAAAATATTAAAAATATGTGAGAACATGAAGGTTTACCATAGTATCATAAGAAAACTTAAAATTTCCAAAAATATATGGGCACATGAAGGTCCATGTTTGTCGAGTCTTAAGAGTCCTAAATAAATATATATAGTTAGGGTGTGTGTTTAATTTGTTAGAGTCCATAAAAGCTATGAACTTCAATTTTGTCTTGGAAATGATGAATAGTTGCTCTGCCGTAATCCCTCTTAAGTACCTAGTTTTCAACCTTGAATTCTCCTAAGTTTTGGTTAAAAATACTTTGATTTGACAATTTACTCTGAACCTGAAACTTGTGGAGGCATATACTTAAACTAAGTCTAGGTAGTTGGGAGATATGACATGAAAGTCTGATTTGCTATTTATCTTACTCCTAGCAATACTAAGTTCTGGTAATTTATCTTTTAAAAATTTAAAATCTTACATGATGAGCTCTTGTATGACATAGTTAAATTTCCTACCAAAGCCATATACATTTATATATTTCGATTAGGAAGACTCATTCATGCTACTTGTCTTTGTATTGAGTGTTGTCAACCTTTAGACCTTGTGAAGAGTCTTGTCATGCTTTTAATTCAAGATCACGTGCACACCACCCAAATATGCACTACTATACAAAGGAGTAGGCGCAACAACATGTCATTCATCCACTATAAAAAAGGTCTTACTCTTACACTGAGAGTAACCACCACCAAAAATATCCATTAATCCAATAAATGCTCCAAGTTCTTGTTATATTCTCTCAGCAGTTTTTCTTGGTAATATAGGTATGAGCTATGCAAAAGCTATTCGAAAAAAGAAGAAGAAAGAGAGGAATTAAAAATGGACAAGTGTCCGATGCACCTCTGAGGAAAATTAAATAAATAATAAGATAGCTCATAATCTCTAGCCATGTTATTCAAAAATATTTCAAATTCCAAAAGAGAGATTTATTCCAAGGAGCAAAGTAGAATTAGGTTTTCACCATCACCACCATATATCCACCATATCCATACACCTGCACATCTTGACTTGATTGTATGACTTGACTCTAGGGAGCCTTCCTGTGTTTACCCGTTAGTGAAGGGAAGAGTCTTCTCACGAAGATTCTTGAAAACACCCCCTACACTAACGTTTATGATGAAGCACCCAAAGAAGAAGAAAAACTACCCCCTAGAAAAGAAACCTCGATAGCCGAATCACCACCACTCTTATCCAAATATTCTGCCATCGATCCTAAACCACAAATACCACAAATCTTAAAGGAAGAAGAAATCCAACACCTAAACCATTCCTTCGAGTTCGAGGCCAACCTCCTATCTAATCTTGTTGGTTTTGGGAATGCCCAAAATTATCCTTTCCAAAAGAGACCTCACCTTTCTAGACCACTCATGAAGGATCTCTTCCAAAACCTCCCAAAGCAACATCATCTTGTGCCTCGACTTCGCACATGGCACATCAGGAAAAGTCTAGGATACCTCATAAAGAAATGTCGAGTGAACTTACAGAATGAGAACTAAAGTGTTTAGAAGCCAAATCTATCCTATCCTTCTCTATGCCCACATCTGACTTATCTAATCAACCCATTTTTAAACCCATCCTTGATCCTGATGATCTCCCATGTGTTCCTTCATTCAAGTCTTATGATGACCCACTTAATGACTTTGAGAATTCATTAGGACACCTGAGGCATGGAAGCTATGAGGGCCATAAATCTAATCAAGAGGAGCAAAGTCAACGGTTAGGGCATCTACCTACCGTTGTAAGTCAAGAATGGTTGGATGAGGCCAAATCTTCAAAAGAAGTTGTTAAAATGCCCACACATGTAAGGAGAATATCTTGTCGAGTGTTGGGCATTAATGACTAAATTTGCTATGATCCTAGCCTCAGGATCAACATCATTCCTCATTTCCATGTTCCAAAACATCATCAAAGGATCATCTATCCTAATCACAAAAGCACCTTATACTCCCCAATGGTCAAATCCTTGATTGTTTAGGAGTCCTCCATGATGTTCTTGGGTCATTGATGATCTCAAGATCTTCCTAGATTTCCATATCTTTGACCTCCCTAGACTTTCCTTTCATCTCACTTTTATCAGAAGGTCAATCATGAGAATCTTGGAGTTGGGAAATGAGAAGTTTGGTTATAGAATAGGTGAAGATTATCTACCCCTTTGGTCTTCCCAACCTCTCAACACAGGGATAGACTCCAAACCTATTCTTGATCCAAGGGGTGAGCTTATGTCCATCTCGCTAACAACCATGACCCATTCAAGCCTTGAAGATTACTTGAAATGTCATGAGAAAGAAAGTGCTCACCCACACCTTGAAAGGGAGAACGATATCAATGAGCATGGAAGTTATTCCCTGATTCTCCCATCAAATCCATGCTCAAATGAGAAATCTCCCAAATCAATCCTTCTCTCTACCATCACTACACACATGATATGCAACCCCTTCATGCTTGTTGTTTCAAAAATCTTTGAAAGGATGGTTGTAGATGTGTTTGTCTACCATAAATTTTGCAAATCTCGTAGTGGTTTTGGTCTTGAGGATAGGTCTGCAAATGTTGAAGTTGAATGGGAAACCGCTTCACCAACATGAGGTGCAACTTAAAGGTTTCCCAAAGACAAGCTTGTGTGTTTAAATTAAGCACTTTAGGGAGATAACCCGAGCCTTCTTATTAAAGTTTGCTTGTTAAAAAATTAAAAAAAATTGTTTCCAAAATTCTAAAATGAATAAAATAACTTTTTCAAATGAGATTAAGGGAATATTTGTGAAATTGTTCCTTCGGGTATTTTTGTCACTAACCATTTCAAGTTTGAACAAAAAGAATGAAGGACTGAAAACGGCGACCAGAGGGGGGTTTGAATGGGAGCCAAAAAAAATTCCTTTCGGAAGATCTTGACCCTTGTCCCAAGCACGACCCAAAGCAAAAGATAGGCTCACGACCCACAAGTGGGTGGATGTTCTAGAAGAAGTCCTAGGAACACAGCAGAGCTAGCCACGAACCCGGAGAAACACAGCAGGCACAGAGGCCGACAGATGCTGCAAAGCAGGGCGACGGACGCCGGAGCCGAGCGTCCGACGCAAGACCAGAGAGCAACCCGAGAGGTCAGTTAGACGACAGACGCGTCTGACTGACACTCGACGGACGCTTCAGAGCGTCTGACGCAAACGAACAGAGAGCGTGTCAACCACAAAAACCGACGGACGCTCCGGCGAGCAGGCGACGGACGATGGCGAGCGTCTGACGCGAATCACACAGAGAGCTTGCAAAACAGCAGAACCGATGGACGCTCTAGCGCGTGGTCGATGGACGCTGGCGAGTGTCCAGCGCCAACTTGACTCACGCAGACAGAGAGAGCGGCGGACGCTGACGTCAACACATCCTAGCGTCTGACGCCTTTTGACAGAGCGTCCGGTGCCCCCGAGCAGAGCGCAGTAAAAGCGAAACTCAGCTTTCTCTCCAATCATATCTCTTCCTCCTATAGCAAAACTCAGCCAAGTGTCCATCCCTCTCACAATACTCACAATGGTACCTCACCAGACTCTTGGTAGGCACTCTCTTGTTGGGTTGGGTGGCTCTAGCTTTCTTAGGAAGGGTATCACTAGAGATGTCTAGCAGTGTGTCAAGTGGGTTGCGAAGATGGTTCAGTTTAGCAATCCACACTTGCTTCTGTGTAGTGGTTTTGGGTGGCTCTTCAAACACACCATCTCTTATAGGAAACTTAGAGGGGTTGGTAGGCTTAGGTGGAGTGATCTTGGTAAGCTTGGGAGTTTTGGTGGGTTTCTCACTCTCGCTCAAACCACTACGCTCACCGATCTTACTGAACATGCTATCGTCCTTCCCACCTATAGCGAAGCCTACTCTCGTGCTGCCAGCCCTTTTGCATTGGCTAAGCATCATCCCCAACTACGGCTCTCTGCAAGACACCCAACTCAAGATGGACCGAAGGTATGTGTTTTCTTCCTCGGTACACATCTTGTCGTGTCTGCACAACGCGATCTCAAGCTCCAAATCCTCAAAGCAATCTGACTCTCTAGTGCTATCTGAGCTGACCGTTTCTAACACAGCGATCCTAGCATCTTTCTGTGCCAGCTCAGAACGCAAGCCTGAGCAAGACTTGCATGCACCAAGTAAGCTAGGCCTAGCCTTCAGTTCACTGATCTCCTCAAGTAGAGTGCCATACTTGTCCTAGAGAGTGACAAGATCAGACATGTGAATGGCACAAGCATCACACTCTACCTCCTCGGTAACCACCACTGACGCCTTAGCAAAATCTAGCTCATGAAGCGCGCTAAGGTATTTCGTCTTAAAGTCGTTCCTCTCACAAGCGGCACGCTTGAGCAATGCATCTTGACTCATCAAGGTGTTGTTCAGAGACTCAATCTCAAGAGAGAGGGACTCGATGGTGGGTGATACCTCGGGTGTGTTGGAGTCGTAGTCGTAGTCGGGGCCATCCTTGCGCTTACCGACCTTGCCTTCTTCAATCGCCATGGTGCAAAAGCCACCATGCTTGGCGTCGGCATAGAAGCATAGGCCGTTGAGCTTGTCCTGAACCTTTCCCTTGGACTCATCATCGCTCGAAGAAGAACCTCCTTCAGAGGAGGCATCGATTTCGCTGAGGGAGGCGAGGAAGGCTCGGTGCTTGGCCTTCACCTTGTCGATCACCTTCTTGGAGGACCTTCGGTGGTAGCCACCCTTGGGCTTGTGCTTGTCCTCGAAGTGATGCTCGTGCTTGTCCTTGCGCTTGGTGAAGTCACCCGTAGCTTTCTTGGGGCAGTTTGCGATGAATTGATTCTCATCACCACAACGGTAGCACCCCTTGGCTGAGCCACCACGCTGACGTTTCAAACGGTTGTTGTGAAACCGTGAGAACTTGGTGATGACCAAAGCCAGCTCATCATCTCCAAGAGCCTCCACTTGATCCTCTGTCACAGAAATCAAAGACAAAGTGAACAAAGAGTGTGAAGGGTCAGAGGAGGAAGAAGACGTACCGTCGGGGCCAGAAATCAACGCCATAGAGGGGTTCGACGGATTTTCAAGCTTGGCCCGGGTCAGGTAGTCAATCTCCGAGGACTTGAGCTTGCTGAACAGCTCATCCACGGTTAGGGCATCATAGCCCGGTGACTCCTGAATGACAGCCACCTTCATCTCCCACACCTTCCGATCAAGAGCATGCAAAAGCTTGATAGCCATCTCATGATCATCATAAGGCAAGTTGGCTCGATTAGCACGCATCTTGTTGATGCTAGATTGGAAGCGAGTGAACATCCCATCAACAGATTCACCGGCCAACTGAACAAAGTTCTCGTACTCTCTACGGTACGTGCCGAAGAGTCTGGACTTGATCTGAGGATTGCCCTCATGATATCTCAAGAGTGTTTGCCAGATCTCTCACGCCGTAGTGAGGTTCGAGACTCGCTCAAACTCAGGAAGTGACAAACTCGAGAAGAGGATACTCCGTGCTCGACTTTTTGCGTTGTGTTGAGAAGTTTGGAGTTGGTCAACACGAGCCGCAAGCACACGATAGCCCTCATTCTCACAAATCTCCCATATGTTCGAATCAACTCCTTGTAGATAGGCGGACATGCGCACCTTCCAGTAGGAGAAGTTCGTTCCATCGAAAAACGGAGATTTACCAACACCTCGCTCCAAGTCGCCCTCGCGGATCAAGAACCGTGTAAGGTGGATTGATCCTTAACCGGCTCTGATACCAATTGAAGGAACAGAAACGGCGACCAGAGGGGGGGTGAATGGGAGCCAAATAAAAATTCCTTTAGGAAGATCTTGACCCTTGTCCCAAGAACGACCCAAAGCAAAAGCTAGGCTCACGACCCACAAGTGGGTGATGTTCTAGAAGAAGTCCTAGGAACACAGCGGAGCTAGCCCGAACCCGAAGAAACAAACCGCAACGCAAACGGGAAAACACAACAGGCACAGAGGCCAACAGACGCTGCAAAGCACGGCGACGGACGCAGGAGCCGAGCGTCCGACGCAAGATCAGAGAGCAACCCGAGAGGTCAGTCAGGCGACGGACGCGTCTGACGGACACTCGACGGATGCTTCAGAGCGTCTGACGCAAACGAACAGAGAGCGTGTCAACCACAAAAACCGACGGACGCTCCGATGAGCAGGTGAGGGACGATGGCGAGCGTTCGACGCGAATCACACAGAGAGCATGCAAAACAGCAGAACCGATGGACGCTCTGGCGCGTGGTCGACGGACGCTGGCGAGCGTCCGGCGCCAACTTGACTCACACAGACAGAGAGATCGACAGACGCTGACGTCGGCACGTCCTAGCGTCCGACGCCTCTTGACAGAGCGTCCGGCGGCCCCGAGCAGAGCGCAGTAAAAGAGAAACTCAGCTTTCTCTCCACCAAATCTTCCCAAATCCTAACCAAATGATCTCCACTAGCAACCCAACTTGGTAGGCATGTTTCTAGTGCTATAGAGGAGCAATCCCGAAGAGATCATCGCTCAATTCGGTCGGGATTGAAGGGAAATAAAGATTTGGGGGAGGAAACAAGAAACAAAGAACACCGCAAAGAAATCACCCGATCTGTGAACTCAAGAGGTTTGAGGAAGAATCCTTCGGTGCAAAGATGCTCCTCTCGATTACGAGCAACTTGATTCAAACGGTTTTGCAAGAGCTACTCTCTAGCCACCATGGCTTACGGAGGGTAAGGCCTCCGATTCCACCAAAAGATCACAAGTTCTTACAAAGGTTGGTGAGATCAACTTAGGGACCTCTTGAACTAGAGAGAGGTTAGAGAGAGTAATTAGGGTTCAAGAGATGGGATGAGGGATACCCCTTCGCCCTATACTTATCGGGCTTTGGCTATTTCCCAAATACCCCCTAGATACATTGACTGAACTACCTAGCCTAAGCATTGCAGTCCAAGCTCCGGAAAATATCTCCCGCATTTTGAATGGACGGCCCCGCTTCCTGTCGGGAGTTGTCGTCGCCTCGACGCAACCTCCAGGATTCCACCACGTGCCATCCCCGCTTCCTCGGAAGCTCTGCCTAGGTTTTGAGGCCCAAACCCAGGAAACCCACCACCGGTAGCTTTGGGCTCAACTACCGAACCCCGAGTTTTCCGGCCCACACTAGGAAACCGACGTGGATGGTTTTGAGGCCCAAACCACCAAACCACTCGATGCGAGCCACCTTGTCTTTGCCCGGTTGGACTCCGAGTCCCCTGAGCCTCCGCTCAACTCGCGCGTCCACCGTCTTGACTCGGCCGACTCGGTCTACCTCCATGTCTTCTCGCACTCGCCGGTGCCATGTACTAGCCACCACAGCTAGTCCGCCGGCGCCCATGGTCCCTCAGTCCGAGCCCCGCTTCCGCCCTTCACCGCTCTCAGTCCATCGGCACGACAAGCCTCTACTCGACCTTCTCCACGCCATTGACCACTGTCACAAGGCATAGCACCTGCACACCACAAGCCGATAGACAGGCACATGTTTCTGCTTTCGCAGAGGTTAGGGTAAGCCACTCAAACTGAAACACTCATGTGTTGGACAATCACTCATCATCAAGGCTGAACATTCATGGGTACTTATCCACCATGTGTTCGCAATCTCCCCCTTGATGATTGCATTGTCAACACAAGTGCATTTCAGATTTGAGCCACAAGGTAAAGCTCTCCAAATGACCAAAAAGCTACAAAAGCCAAAATGGGGTCACTTGAGAGAAGAAAAATGATACCAATTGAAGCACCCTCAAACACCTTATGACAAAGCCACTTACAGATGCCAAAACAAAAGCACATGGGCAACGGCTCGACGCAACCAAGCAAAACAAAGCTAGCCCTCAAGAAGAGGTAGACAAACGGGCTCAACACCGCTAGCAATGCAAGATACCAATCACAGCTCTCAAAGCTCAGACTTCCAATTTAAACACTAGGGGAGCTCAAAAGAAACCAATTGAAACCACTTACGTCCCCTAATTCTCAAGAAAAACCTGTCGAACTCAACAAAGCAAGCTAGACCCTCCAGAAGAGGCAAAGGCTCAACACATCTAGCAAAACTCCCCCTGGGAACAAGTACACTTAAGATACCAAGAAGGGTGAAACAAGCCAAGCACGGAGATACCAATTTAAAAGGATACCAATTGGAAGACCAAAGCTCAAAAGGCCACACATTCCAAAAAACTCCCCCTTGACTAATGCAACTAATGCAAATATGAAAATGCACTATTTTCTCCCCCTTGATTGTATATGAATGAAATGCACACTTCTCCCCCTTGTTGACACATGTAGCTCATCAAACACTCAAAACTCAAAGATCCAGCTACAAATGCAATGAAATGCAAAATGAGTGCAAACAACTTCATACTTAGAGCTCAGACAATGAATAGATGCTCTAAGTGATGTGATCCTGTGAAGATAGGAAAAGCTCTACGTGCCCAACAAAGACTCAAGTTGAGCTCAAGATCACTCTAGAAGCTATTTTAGAGAGCAAGTCATGTGAGATCAAGGAATGAGTATCACCTCCTAGAGACAACTAGACATGGCAAACAAGATAGGATCTATCTCAAAGAAATCTCATGTATAGCAAGTAAAACTATCCCTAGCAAAGGTCATACAACAAGCAAATGACCCAACTGAATAAATTTCTCAAGTTTCAGAGTTTCGCAGCAAAATTTCAGTTTTAGGCACATTTAAGTTGTATGCGAGTGGTTGTAAGAAAAGTGATGCCACTACTTACCAACCGGGCGAAGTCAAAGGACTTAACACACCGGTTTTGATCATACACGACACCGCTCAAGTATCAACCCATATGGGAAGCAGTCTCGAACACACGATGAAGTGCTCACAATGCAGACCCAACTCGATCTTTCCAATTCAAAAAATAGAGAGCAATTCATTTTAGATATTAATCATGGTGCTCAAAGGTAGTGAATGAAGCAATGAAGAGCCATAGTTACAAGCTATATACAAGGCAGCCAAGAAGGATCTTCAAAAGCCTACAGATGCTAGTGCCATTTCAGAGGTGACATGGGGAATTAAATTCAGTTTTAAAGCTTTTCTAACTTAGCTCTATTGCATATAATAGAGATCAAAAAGAGTCTAAGTTAGGCAATACCATAGACACATAAAGCACCTCAAACAGAGCATAGATTCATTATATCGGCTATAGGTATGTGTTGACGGTGAAAATGTCATAATTTTCTATGCCCAAAATCACCGTCAACAGCCTCGTAATGATGGGACATAAGCATATCATGAGTATATTTTATCCAATAACTAGTTCCACATGTCCATGGAGTATTTCTTGCAGGACTATATGAAATGGAGAGAAATGAGCTAGTGGGACCCACATAGGGGGGTCGGCCGACCACCCTATGGGGCCCACCAGTCATCCCAAGCACCCACATGATAAGAGGGCCCACATGTCATAGAAGGAGGGTCACTAACCCCCTTGTGCAGGTCGGCCGACCTCACCATGGGGCCCACCAGCCTCCCACGCTGGCCATGATCCAGGAGAAGCACTCCCATGTGATCCTCCACTCTTGGATCAACTTGTGCTTTCTCCCAACGGCTAATATTCACTTCACATGGATCCATGGGCACACAAGAGTACAAACCGACGTCCAAAAGTGGTCCAGCCTGTGCACACCCACTCAAAGACATGTGGGACACCTTCTAGAAGGACAGGGGAGGTCCCACCACCCATAGGGGGGTCGGCCGACCCCCCTAAGGCATATGGGGCGTCCACCTTTTTTGCATGCCGCCATGCAAAGATGCACATGCTGAATGAAAAGAAGCACATGCTGAATTCTCTTGCACCCTTGATCTGAAGGCGATTAGGATCCAAGGGCTCTCATCATCCATCACGCGGATCGATGATGTGGCGGTGGAGTAGCCCCTACTCCACCTCTCCACTATAAATACCCCCTCACTCCCTCTCATTCAAGACACACCACAAGGAGGAGCTCTCCACTCTCTCTCAAGATGTAACACTTATAGTAGTGTTAGTGTTGTTAGGAGTTAGAGTGAGCCTCTGGTCCTTAGCTCTAGTCTTCCAGGAGGTCCGATATGCTTTTAGTATTCATTTCTCTGTTTGTAAGACTTGAGTTATTTTATATAGTTATCTTCTCTACTTTGCCTTAGTGCTTTACTTTATTGCAACATGACTAGTTATGTTGTATTGGTTGTTAGCATAGTCATAGTTGTTTGATAGTAAGATAATGGTAGTATACCTTTGCACTGGTTCACCGCCCTTAACCCGGTGCTCTAATCAATTTCACCGGATGTCGGGTCTGTCCATCACCATGTCCTACATGTGCCCACATTATTGGTTTGACATCTCCATGTCCATGACTTGTGAAACATACTCATCAACTAATAATGTGTTGATCTAATATTCATGTACATTCTAGCACGAACTTCGATCAGGGACAACTTTAGAAAAACCATACAAGAAAAGAGTTTCACAAACAATTCACATAATTGCTTATCGATACAAGTTGTCTTTAATGGATACTCATTGAACTCATAACATGTCATGGATACAAGGAAATACATTCATCTCTATGATTACCTCTAGGGCATACTCCCAACAGTAGGGTCCCTCCATTTCTTGAACGGGTCCTCTGCCACCATTTGAAGTTTCACTAGAGGTAACATATACACATGAGACTTTTCAGTAAAGTAGTAGTAGTAGTAGTAGTAGTAGTAGTAGTAGTAGTAGTAGTAGTAGTCTCAACCCCTAGAGAAAAGAGGCAAGAGCACACCCCAAAAGTACTTATGAGAACTGGTCTCAAAGGTACCTAATCATGTTCCTTACGTGAATACAAATCCAACGCAACAAACGGAATATGATTCGGAGTCCGGACGAGAGAGAAACGGCCAAAACAGCGATCAACAGTGACCACAGGACAAGTGGTCCGGAGGTACCACAGGACCAATGGAAGTTGTCCGGAGGTATGGTCCGGAGCTATAGTCCTTTCTGTAGTTTTTCGGCCACACCACCGGACAACTTGCAATGGTTCGGTGCTATGGTCCGGTGGGTGGTCCGGAGGGTAGTCCGACGCAGAAAAACAGCAAAACAGTGTGTACCCAAGCTCCGGACTAGTGGTCCGACGCTTACCTCAGGACCAATGGAAGATGTCCGGAGGTATGGTCCGGAGCTAGGTGGTTTGCTGCAGATTTTCGGCCACACCACCGGACAACTTTCAATGGTATGGAGAGTTGTCCGGTGCCTACGAACTGAGCGTAGAAAAACGCGAAAATCAATTTTACTCCGCCAAATCTTCCCAAAACTCAATCAAATGAACTCCAACTGCAACCAAACTTTGTAGGCATGATCCTTGTACAGTTAGGGAGCTATCCCGAATAAATCATCACTCAATTTGGAGAGGATAAACGGGAACACTCGGATTTGGGGGAGAAAAAGGAAAAACGAAGAACGCCGCAAAGAAATCGCCTACAAATACGCACTCGTGAGGTTTGAGGTGAATTCCTTTGGTGCAAAGATGCTCCTCACGAATACGAACAACTTGGTTCAAGGAGATTTGCAAGAGCTACCCCCTACAAAGAAAAGTCATCTCGGGAACAAAGAGGGAGCAAAAGCAAAACCGTGAAGAACACAAGCAAAATGGGGACACGATCAAGAAGACGAAGCCACCATGGCTTACGGAGGTTACGGCCTCCGATTCCTCGCAACAAACTCAAGTTCTTACAGAGGTTGGTGGAATCAACCTAGGGATCTCATGAACTAGAGAGAGGGTAGAGAGAGAGAGAGAGTTGGGGCAAATGATTAGGGTTCAAGAGATAGAATGAGGGATACCCCTTCACCCCCTACTTATCGGGCTTTGGCTATTTCCCAAAGACCCCCTAGATACATTGAGTGAACTACCTAGCCTAAGCATTGCAGTCCAAGATCCGAAAATATCTCCCGCATTTTGAATGGACAGCCCTGCTTCCTGCCAGGAGTTGTCGTCGCCTTGACGCAACCTCCAGGATTCCGCCACTTGCCATCCTCGCTTCCTCGGAAGCTCCGCCTAGGTTTTGAGGCCAAAACCCAGGAAACCCGTCACCGGTAGCTTTGGGCTCAACTACCGAACCCCGAGTTTTGCGGCCCAAACTCGGAAACCGACGCGGATGGTTTTGAGGCCCAAACCACCAAACCACTCGACGCGAGCCACCTTGTCTTCGCCCGGTCGGACTCCGAGTCCCTTTAGCCTCCGCTCGACTCACGCGTCCACCGTCTTGACTCGGCCGACTCAGTCTTCCACCATGTCTTCTCGCACTCGCCGGTGCCAAGTACTAGCCACCACAGCTAGTCCACCGGCGCCCATGGTCCCTCAGTCCGAGTCCCGCTTCCGCCCTTCACCGCTCTCATTCCATCGGCACGGCAAGCCTCTACTCGACCTTCTCCACGCCATTGACCACTCTCACTAAGCATAGCACCTGCACACCACAAGCCGATAGACAAGCACATGTTTTCTGCTTTCGCAGAGGTTAGGGTAAGCCACTCAAGACTGAAACACTCACGTGAGTACATGTATTAGTGGAAAACAAAAGGTTGGCTCAGATTCAACCCATTGTCATCACGTCTCTAATCTAAATTGGTTGCTTGTATGAGGTATACGAGCCATCCAAGTTTAGGATAGGGGTATTTGATCATCATAGCCACTGTCTTAGCATATAAGTGAAATTTCACATCATTGCATATGCCACTGCCTTAGTAGAAGTAGAAAAGTAAAATTTCACATCATTGCATATGCCACTGCCTCAGTAGAAGTAGAAAAGTAAAATTTCACATCATTGCATATGCTAGTGCCTGAGTAGAAGTTAAAAAGTACCACAGTAGTAGTAGTGCATCAAAAGAGACCAGTAGTAGAAGTAGTAGAGTAGTAGAAGTAGAAGTAGTAGTGCTAGAGTAGTAGAAGTAGTAGTACTAGTGTAGAGAAGTAGTAGAAGTAGTGCTCACAGGAATAACATCACAACAGATTTTCAAAACAGAGGATTTTCATAGGTAGTGGCATATATATGCTCAGTGCATATCAAAAGAGAGCATCACAGACAGCAATTCAAAAGAGACCACGGTAATAGAATCACAGGTAGTGGCATATATGCTCAGTGTATATCAAAAGAGAGCATAGAGCATCATAGGCAGCAATTCAAAAGAGACCATAGTAATAGCGTCACAGGCAGTGGCATATATGCTCAGTGTATATCAAAAGAGAGCATAGAGCATCATAGGCAGCAATTCAAAAGAATCCGTAGTAATAGCATTCAAAAGAGACCATAGTAATAGCACCGAGGGCACCGAGGGAGGGCAAGCACTGGCGAGACGAGCACCGAGGGCGAGCGGACCTCAGCGGGGAGCACCGAGGGCGAGCACCAGCGCCGGGACCTCAGCGGACCTTGGCGAGATGAGCACCGAGGCGGTGGTGGACCTCAGCGGACCGAGGGCGAGCACCAGAGGGCAAGTACCGAAGGCGGGGAGCACTGGATCCGAACACCGAGGGGGAGCACCAGAGGCGGGGAACACCGGAGGTGAGCACAGAGACGAGCACCGAGGGCGAGCACCGGAGGCAAGGAACACCGGAGGCGAACACCGTGCTGGTGGGTCCATCGGCGGCGGGGTGACGAGCACCGAGGCGGCATCAACGGATTTGGGCAGCCCTTCCGGGAGAGAACCCTAACCACAACGATGAAGAAGAACTCGTAGGGTCACTGGCCTATTTATAGAATCCATTAACCGCAGCGGGCGCCTTATAATGCCCGCTGCGATAAACCATTTACCGCAGTGGGTGGCTTATAATGCCCGCTGCGATAAACCATTTACCGCAGCGGGCGGCTTATAATGCCCGCTGCAATAACCCATTTGTTGACACCATATTTTGGCATGGCCAGATACGTGCTCATGGGCCTCCTAGCGGACCTTCGTATAGGACATTCAAATGGACCCAAAAGATCGACTAAGGGAAGATGGGATCAGGTAAAGATTTTTTGGCCAAACTGTAACAGAACGTGCGCAGCAAAATTTGGCACGGAGATGGATTGAAGCCCAAGTCATGTTTTTTTATTTATTTTTAGGACTTGTACGACGGCCAGTTAGGTTATATGCCATGTTCTAGAAATAGCAAGGCCTAGGGAATGTGAAGGACATCCAATCAATCAAATACCTTCGACGGACTGGGCTGCATCGACCGGATCGATCTCCTGTTTGCTTGTAAGTTTAGCCTCGGTTCATGTCTCGTTTGTACGACTGTATTGTGTAAGTCGTACAAGCTCGATCTGAGCTAGTTATCGGTTTGAATCTATGTGCATGGGGCTGTATTGCTTCAATCTCACATGACTCATGCCTTTGAGCTAGTTATCGGCTCTATTAGACTGGCAATCTAATAGATTCAATAAGTTATCGATATTGTCTATTATGCATTGTTTAATCTATTGCAACAATATCTTGCCCAATCTGAACTGATGGATTGGTTTGTGCTTTAATTCTATCTGGATCTATTACTTTCAGTACCTCCATTCTATATGGATCTAATCGACTAATCTGTTGGTCATGATTGTCACATGATGCGGGTTCGAGACATATGTTCGGTCATTAAATTGGTTTGAGAATAGCTAGATCTAGTTCAACATATACGATACGGCTGCATTTACCGGGCCCACTGATGTGTGTGTTGGGTTATATCTGTCTAGTCTTAGATCCATCCGGGGCTAGGCGTATGGATCTTGTTCAAGCTTCATGGATCCCATATCGGCTAACGTATCCAGTCTGGTTGTGCTTCGATCATACGATGCATGTGCTTTTATTACCTTGATTTGTTAGATCTATTAACCGTACCAGACGTGGCTTGGCTTGTTTACTTTTATGGCTCCATGGAAACACCCCAATGCTAGTAAATGAGTTAGGTTATCGGGTTAATTGTCATCATGGCTGCATGGAAACACACCTTTGTTGATGGTTAATCTTTATCTAGTATGTTTAGTAGATTTAATGGTTTGGGTCGATAAATGTCATGTCTATCGCATCCTTACTCTACTGGTGTAATATGATCGGCTAATTGTATACTTTATACATGATATTATGTGATAGTCGTTTATATCTGTTATCGTGCTTCATGTTGTTTGGAGTTGACTCTTTAGTCAATATCCTACACCCATCGGCAATGTGAGAGCCGCACATTTATGGAACTGTCTGGCAACAACAGGCAGGTTCCATAATTTGACATTTCATCTCCTTGTCAATGGCAGGTCAAATTGACTGACATGCCTGAGATCAATCCCCGAAGTGGCCTAAGCCGTTGTGGAGGTTAAAACGGAGCACTGTGCACTCTTTCGAACAATCGCCTCCATCCTTATATAGAGGATCAAGTGACACCTGCTTCATCTCTTTGAAATTTTCCAACCACTTTGGGGAACCATCCACAACGTCGTCCTCATCGATGTGCTTCACTAAATCATCAAAAAGTTGCACATCCTCGGGTTCCTACACGGCGGCCTCTTGGCCACCATAATCATCTTCCATCTTCTCGAGTAGATCCTCCACCGTGGTGTAATCACAAACATTATTGACGTTGTAGGCTGGCACTGTTGTGGCTGAACATGAGACGTCTGGCACACGTGGCTCTTGGTTCGCCGTCGTCGATGCCGAGCTCACTCCAGATGCACCACCACCACTCGGGTCTACACTTTCGCTATGAAGAGTCCAGACTGTGTAATTCTCTACGAAACCAAACCGAAACAAATGAGATTGCACCTTGCCATCATCGTTGAAGGCTGTCAGATTCTTGTAGTGAGAACACAAACACACGGCTGTCATCCGCTTCAATCTGTCACAGTGAGCTCTCGCAGCGGCAATAAACTTCCTCACTTCAATGAGATACGGCGCATCAAGTACTCTACTAATCTTGTACATCCATTCTGACCTATTCATATTGCCTGCAAACGGTACACATCAACAACAAAAGCTTTTAGACATATAATATTATGAATCTAGATAAAAAAGATACAAGCTTTCTCTTTCCTCCATTAATCTAGATCTAGACCTAGATCTATATCTAGAGATCTCAAAAACCAAGGAAAAGAGAGAGAAAAGAGCATGGGAACCCTTTAAAAGCTTTTAGGCATCTAATATTATGAATCTAGATTAAAAACACAAGCTTTCTCTCCTTCCTCCATGAAACTAGATCTAGATCTAGAGAGGTCAAAAAGCAAGGAAAAGAGACAAAAAAAGACCGTGGGAATCTTTTAAATACCTATTATGATGTCCTCCTCCAAATCACCGCTCAAAACCTCAATCTAATGGTTTGGTTAAAAATTCGGGCAAAGCCTCTCCGCCCATGAGTTTTGGAAGAGAGAAGCTGTGATGAAGAAGAAGGTCGAACTGTAGCTATTTATAAAAAACATAACCGTTGCGGACATTATAAAACGACTGATGCCGTTAATACCGATTAACTGCAGCGGTCGCCCTAATTTGACCGCTGCGGTAAATGTATTAACCCTGTTGGTCAACTTAAAGCGTCCGCTGCGGTTAATCGGTATTAACCACAGCGGTCTTTTTATGCCGACCGATGCGGTAAATTGTTAACTGCACTGGGCCCTTAGCCTGCCGGCCGCGCACGGCCGTGCTTCGACTAACCGTGGCGGCAGAAAGGGTGTCCGCCACGGAGGGCATTTAATCAATGCTGCACAAAATCATTTTTGATGTAGTGTTTCGGTCACTATCACTATAGCATATAGTTCTGAAAGCTGATGTTAGCATTATCTCATCTGATTCACATTAGACAAGTTGAATTTGTCTCATGCTCAGGTTTGTTGTGTCAGATGCTCCCGACTTCTACTGGATTTTTCTCCAACGGCTAGTTCCTATGGATAGGTTATTTACACCCAATCAACTCATCCAAAGAAGCTCTCTTGCTCATTTCACCCAGCTACAGCATCCACTAAACAGACCTAGACCGTTTCACCTACACTTCTAGCGATAAAGGGCAAGCTTTAGTTTATTTCTTAGGATAAGACAGGTCAGATAGCTCAGAGATTAGATTTAGATGATGACTTGACCTAGTTTGAGCTTGCTTAGAACACATCCGCGCATGACTCATCTGTTTCCGTCCCACCAACAACCACTACTACAGAATCGGCAATCATTACCGGCCCATCACTGCCGGTTGTATTTGGGCCGACAGTGATGCCTCTTCACTGCCGGTTGTGTCTCTGACAGACCCCCAATTATCGGGGGCTGGGGCAGAACCGGCAGTGAATCGCCTTATCACTGCCGGTTCGTGGCTTCAACCGGCAGTGATGTCTCTCTGCCGTATCACTGCCGGTTCAAGCCACGAACCGGCAGTGATAAGGTGATTCACTGCCGGTTCGTGGCTTGAACCGGCAGTGATACGGGTAGCTTTTTATTTAAGCAGGCACTGGCGCGCTCCGAAATGTTCAGACGTGCGCCAGTGCCCACTCAGCCGCCGCTCCACGCCCTCCACGCCGCCGCAGCACGCCGCCGCCGCTCCTCGCCCTCCACACCGCAGCACGCCGCCACCGCCGCGCCTCTTCCTCCACGCCGCCGCAGCACGCCGCCGCCACCGCCGCCGCGTGAAGGCCGCAGGAGGACGGCGCTCCACGCCACCGTCCTCGCCACGGTGAAGGCCGCAGGAGGACAGACCTTCCTCCATGGTACCATGGTGTTCGACGAAATGCCTATTTGAGATGTTATTTGATATGTTATATGAAATTTAATATGGATAATATATAGATTTGATAGATAGATAGGTAGAGATAGATAGGTAGAGAGGGATAGATAATCTTAGTATATGCTATTTGATATGTGATATGAAATTTAATATAGATATAGATAGATAGGTAGAGATAGATAGATAGATAGATAGAGAGGGATAGATAATCTTAGTATATGTTATTTGATATGTGATATAAAATTTAATAAAGATATAGACAGATAGGTAGAGATAGAGAGATAGATAGATAGATAGATAGATAGATGAAATATAATCTGAGTATATGTGATTTTATATATAGATGGTTGGACGTCGTAATCTCCCACCACCGGAGGAAATTGGTTGGAATGGTTATTGTACTTGGATGAGTTTCGATCTGGTATTCCCGGTAGCCCCACGGAATTTTCCAAACATAGTAAGTTAGTCAAAATATGTTTCATATGTACGACTAGATCATCCAAGTTATTAATTAACATGTCTTATATGTAATGTAGATGATTGATCCAGTTGTTTGGCTTAAATCAACACTCGCCTATTTTGAGGTTGACAATGTGGATGTTCAGATTAATCATGTAAACAATGGTCCAAAACTCCAATGTTGTATTTCATTTTCAATTGCCGTTAGAATGGGTCATGGTCGTGGTCGTGGTCGTGTTAGTGGTCGTGGCCGCGGTGGTGTTGGCGGGCGCAATGTGTTACAAATCTCAGAGGTGGGAATACAGACAAGCCAGCGGGGTGTTGCTATTAAGTATGTCGTCTATGCTTGTGCTGTCACGCTCTCAAGAAATGGGATCACACTTCCTACTCTGTCTTCAGTGATGATTGAAGCTATTAATCACAACATGTATCCTGATATTCGGGGTTTATGTGCACGAATGACTCAGAACTCGCCAAAGGTAAGTTTAAGACTCATAACTTATACCTAGATTTGTTGTTATATGTTGTCAATATTGCTCTCATAATTAACTGTATACTTATAGGTAGAGGAGTATGACATGACCTACGTAGAGTGTAGTTTTGAAGCCATTCTGAACCAAGTAATGGATGCATTGGGTTATGACTGGCAATATGCTGATGAAGAGCCAACACTAACTACTGCAGGCTTTCAAGCAAAGTTGGTTGCGACTAAGAAGGGAGACCCTCCAACTACTCGACCACCGTTAAACGTAGTTAGTACACCATGTGCTCGTAAGTGTGAAGCAACAGAGAGTGTACTATTTAATACGTTGTTATTCATCGATGAGATTATTGGTTACAACATAGGTGACTTACACTTCTCCAATTTGGTAGTACTAAGTCGTTGAACTATTGTAATGTACAATAAGTTTAAGACACATCTATGAATTTCTGTAATATAAATGTTGATGGTTTCTGTAATATAATGTTGATGGTTTCTGTAATATAATGTTGATGGTTTCTGTAATATAATATTGATGGTTTATGTAATAAATGTAAATTATAAAAATTAAATCACTGCCGGATCACTTAGAACCGGCAGTGATATCCTACATTCACTGTCGGTTGGTTAAAGGAACACGGCGACCCGTCTCTATCTAGATTCCGTTTTACTTCCTCATATTCTATACTAAACCGAGTGTAAATTGATTCTATACAAAGTTTCATAACTTTTTGAGATCTACAACTTTCATGTAGAAAGTTTTTTCATCCGAGGTCGTTTACAAAAATTTGAATTTCAAATTTGACACATTCTAACATATTTTTCGATGACAAGATGATTTCAAATGAAAAAGTTGCCAACTACAAAGTTTCATAACTTTTCGAGATCTACAACTTTCATGTAGAAAATGTTTCAATCCGAGGTCGTTTACACAAATCAAAAAAATCAGTGTTCCTGTATTTCTAGTGGCGGTTGTCTTAAGAAACCGCCTGTAGAAATCGATTTCTATAGGCGGTTGTCTTAAGGAACCGCCTGTAGAAATGGCTCATTTCTACCGGCGGATTTCTTAAGTAAACCGCCTATAGAAATCGATTTCTACAGGCGGTTCGGAATTGTTCGGACCTGTTTTTTCTATACAAGCGGCGTTTGAACTGAAACCGAATGTGCTGTGTTTTGGGGGCGCCAGTAAAGACGCTTTTTGTACTAGTGGTGGAAAAACAACTTCGATCTTCAAGTGAAGACACCAACTCCACAGGGACAACTGACTGGTTGATCTCCAAGTATAGAAAAGTAAAGCAAGCGTGAGCACAAATCGTACTCAGCAATATAACATAGGGTTCATGAGGCTCAAAAGGTATGACACTGGTTTAACTGCATAAGCTTTTATATTATCTCAATTTTAGCATAAGAATAGCATCAATATTATCCATAGCCCAATAACCATATGATCAAGTGAACAAGATATAATGTTTATATGAACAAGTAACAATAATCAATAACAAATAACAACTGATGAGCTGACATCACGCAGTAAGGAGCCCAAGCCGCTCGTAACCGTGAGCATGGCTATCATGAAAGTTTTTAACTCTGCAGAGGTCGTACATCTTTTCCCGCAAGTCGTGATCCCCATATGCCATCACCTCTACCAAGGGAGTGGGGAAGAGTACACTACGAGACCGTTCACAGGTTTCACTAATAGATAACAACCCGCTACAAGTTTCCTCAATGGTTAGTGTTATCCCTCTTACGAGGTTCACTAAGTTGAGCCCTTCTTGCGCCCTTTCGGGTAAGTTGTCATAAACAAGTAGAAGTCTAATACTGAGTCAAGATAGAGCATCCACTTACAGAAATATCCCAGAGTGAGAACACAAGTGTGAGTTCGTTCCTCATGTTCCACCTATAGTCCACGTTGCTAAAAAGTCATCTTTTATCGTTATTGCATATATCATTAGTCAAGTTACATAATTATAGTTATTCTTAAAGAGCGCTAGCTTGATCTAACCAATGCATAAATTCCCAGGGTGACAAGGTAACATGATGTCAAGTATCTAGGATAAACATCTATGGATATCAAGGTAGACACATGCATATGATTAAATTGATTTAGGTGAATATGACAACAAGAAAGATCTCATGCTCTACTTGCCTTTCACTTAGATTCTCTATTGACCTGTAACTCTTCTGTTGACTCACAACTCCAAAAGATAGCTTTTTGCGCACCACGTATATCTCACGGACTGGACATACCATAGAACACCATACAAGCATCCACACATTCATACACAATCAAACATGAACAATGATGAGAATAGTACACCCAGCAATGATAAAACAAATTAAAGGTTTATAAAAAGAACCTACGCATCACTATGATCACATCAACGCGAAAACACTCGAAACAGAGCTACAGTGTGAAAACTATTGGCTTTGTTTATTTTAACTATTATAAAATATAAATAAGGTACTTCAGTGAAATATCTTAATTAAGTTAAGTCTAACTAAACTTAGTTTAGAAAACAAGGTGAAACTAATTATATGAATGATCAAGGTATAAGGATCTGCATTATTTTTAATTAGAAAACCATTGCATATAGATTAATAGAGTTATCATTTTATTTGGAAGCACAAAACATATGTAAATAAAGTTACGATCACATAAATTATGTCATTACGATTCCAACACAACTTAAAACGGGTCAACACGGAGCTACGGATTTTGAAACATAGAAAAACATTAAGCCTTTATTATTTTATAAACAACTAAGAAATATTTATCAAATTTGTTTTAGTTCTGAATATGATATTTATGATGTTTAAGAAGAATATTTATAAGGTTGCATATAGATCTAACCATAGATGCATCAGGATGACTAACAGTTTATATGTGTATTTCTAGATTTGTTTTCATAAAAGAAAACGGCCAGAAAATACACCCATGACAAGCACGACCGGTGCTTCAACGCGGCAGTCTCTTGTGCCTGCGTGCAGGGGAGGGGGGGCGGGCATGGAGTTGCGCCGTCGTCTTGTCTCTGTGGGAGTTGGGCACGACGTCGTGGGAGCAGAGCCGGCACCAGTGTGGGAGGCGGTTGAGCGTCGTGTTGACGCTAGGCGTGCCCGGATTTGGATGGCGCCATGGAAACCGTCGGGCTTGACCTCATCGGAGTTCTCTGGAACGGCAATTACAGGATCGGATTGGCACAAGATATGCATCGGATAGCAGAGCATGTTCTGGCGAGCTCGTCTGAGGTGAATTTTACTGTAGAGGGTGAAAAGATACACGTGCGGCGAGGTTAGGCGGACCGGGCTCGACGGTGATCGAGCACGAACACATCACAGAGAGCAAGGTGGAGCGAAAGGCATGTTCCTGCAGCTTTCTCACGTCGTCTCGAACGTCGTAGCGGTTCTCTCGTAGGCGAGGACGCGATGGTTTCGGAGATCAGTGGCGGCGGTTACGGCGACGACGCGGGCTGGAGCACGGGGCGAGGACGGCGTGCTGCACGGGGCGGCGGCCAGAGCTCACCTGCGACATCGACAAGCCTTGACCAAGCCACCAGAGATGGTAAAGGAAGGGAAAAGAGGTCCGCCGGGTGCTCAGCGGCGTCGCGAAGCCCGGCGTAGCTCTTACCGAGGCAGTGTGCACTATTAGAGAACACGGCTTTAAAAGGAGATTTTTTTGCAATAATTGAGGAAATATTCGACGGCTCACGTGGACCGATCCGACGGCTATAAAGGCGGGAGAAAATAAGAGAAAATTCTAAAGAGGAAATGGGAGGAAATTCTGATGTGTATGACCAATGGGGCATATGCACCAAATTTCCTCCTATGTGCGTCAAATTTCTTCTCATTTCCTTCAAAACTCGGATAATTAGGACTCCAAATGAAGGAGTTGTAATTCCTTTTCTGTATTTGTTTTTTCTAATAAAGGATAATACGGTAATTTGATATTTGTGAAAATAATGATTGGACTAATAGGAGAAAATTTTGTACATTTGATTTTCTATAATTTCCCTCATTCACGTTACTTAGTTGGGCCATGACGTCGATCTAACATCGGTTGCAATACCTTTTTGCAACGACTGGCAACGAACGCAATTCGGTTGCAACATGTAGCTTTTGCAACCAAATTGGACTTATTGCAACGTTTTCTAGTCGTTGCGTAAGGATTAGAATTTAGTAGTGCCTAAAATACTCTTTACGAATATAATTAGAAAAGACTTAGAATATTGTGGAGGAAATAGGAGGAAATGAGAGGAAATTTCAAGCATAGTAAAAAGACTCTTAAAAGATATGTTAATTTGACTTTAGTCTCGGTATTTTTTATGATCAGGACTAAAGGTTCCTTTAGTCCCTACCAACCGAGACTAAAGAGTGTTGCCCAACGGCTAGTACAGCAGGCGTGCAGCAGCCTTTTGCAGGCAGGGACCTATTGCCAACCGGGACTAAAAAGAACCGGTGTTGGTGTATCAGCATGAGCTTGAGGAGATGCAGTTGAAGCTGATGGCTTATGTTTTGGTCGAGAAGCAGCACTCGAAGAGCCTTGGCGTTTTGACCCTTACACTTGGGGGATATCGGTAGGTTGGGCCATAGAGGTTTGCACACTTGGGATGGCTGCCGATGAACTTGTCTGCTGCAGAGGAGAATTTGGTGCAAAATGAGTAAAAATTGTCAATTAAACATATTATGATCGATATAAATAAATGAAGGCTTGTTACCGTGAAGGCTTGTGCCAAGGTGGCGGCGGTAGCGGCAACATCATCAGTTTGCAATGGTTTGGACCTGATGGTAACCTTAGGAACCGTCTTGTGATGCATGAGGGCAGACAATGAAGGGGCTTTGCTGCCGATTGTCGATGAGGGATTCATCGGTCGCAAGTTGAAATGTTTGCCGCTCTTGCTCTTCTTAGGAATCAAATCATTAACCTGTTGACAGAGGGTTAGTTACCGATATATTTGAAAAGTTAACGAAGTAGTATCGGAAATAAGCTTACCGCGTCGTCAGGTATGACATGATCAGTATCAATCAAGTGTTGAATAGTGTGTGATGATGGAGCAAATAGTTGGTCCTTCCACTCTTACCACCAGGACTTGTATGATTCAGTGATAAAGGATGTCGGTGCCCAAGAAGACAAGTTGATGTTAGTTACATCGACATGAGGAGAGAGAGTGACAATTTTGTTCCAATCCATAGCACTAGAGATGACCTCTCTTGGTTTAATCACATTGACATAGCTAAGTTTGATCGGCAATTGACCGAACGCTAGCTGTCTCGCTACCACCGATGGATAATAGAACTCGTATGATGGATGAGAGTTCTTCCCAGTCCCAACGACGTTCAATGGAATTGCCCTAGGAATGAGGGTAGCCTTTATGATTACTTCGTTTTGTGGTATATTCCCATCGGTAAGGTTGAAGGACAGTGGAAATTGGTTGTCTTCATCAACATAAGGCCACCAGACTCGTTCTGTAGCAGGGATTCCGCAGTAGAGCCTCTGAAATAACATGCCAAATTGATCAACGTTGGCATCGGTTCCTGGTAGCACTATCATGGCTTCCCCAAAATTGAGTGGGGAACGGGTTGCCGATTCATCATCATCAAAGACATAGTCTTTAGATATGTCTCTTGGGAACTGTTGGTTGAACAGATCAAATTGGAGACATTTGTGCATATGGGCGTTCAGCCACAGGTTGAGGAACCACCAAGGACCTCCGAGATTGCCGATGAGTTCACCTAGCAGCAATTTTTCCAATACTTGATGTAGGAGGCGATAAACTGAACCAAGGAGGTATCGGCCAAGGGGAAATCCTCCATCGGCCAGGAGCTCTGCTGCAGGAAGATACATGTTTGTGGGTCCGACTGTTGTGCCGCAGAAAACGAACTTCTCCAACCACATGTTAAGGAAGGTGGCATGCTCCCTTGGTCCTACCGATCCAATCTTCTGGTACTCTTGAATATATCCAGTCCAACCGCCGATGTTACGTGTGCTTACCCGATGCTCGGACTTCCTACGGAAGAGGGTAGCAGGATCGGCAGAAGAAACGTCGAGGCCGGTGAGCATATGTACATCGGCAAGTGTAGGGGTGGCTGGTCCATGTCTGAATAAAAAGGTGTTCATTGTATCGGATCAGAAATAAGAAGCCGCAATCATCATATTCTCATTCTTGGCCATATCAGTAATGGACAGTCTGATGCATTGGTCGATGTTGCGCTCTGACCAATAGAGTTGTTGTGATCTAGCTATCCTAAGATACCAATTCTTCCACCCCTTAGTGAGTTTGGGCCAGGAACGAAAAGTATCTGTCCATAACCCTAGATCAAAATGCTCAGATCTAAACGGGATGCGATTGGTTTCAGCGTTGATAAGATTGGTTGGATCGGTATTCCCCATTGGGCCTAAACAACAAAGATGTTCTTGATCGATAAAGGGGAGAGATGTGCATTTCATTCCATTTTCAGCCATCTACTTCCAAGGGGGAGCTAGAGTACATCTCTTTGTATTCATTGGTTAGAGCTTCTTTTGGTTTCTTGAGTGTGCTTTTCCCCAGGGGGATCTTTTGCTAGATGTGTTGAGCTTTTGCCTCTTCTGGAGGGTCTAGCTTTCTTTGTTGGCTCCGACAGGTTTCGATTGCTTCTTGAGCATTAGGGGTCGTAAGTAGTTTCATTTGGTATCTTTGGAGTTCCCTTGGTGTTCTCAATCGGTGTCTTGTTTTGCTAGCGGTGTTAAGCCCGTTTTCTGCCTCTTCTTGAGGGCTAGCTTTGTTTTGCTTGGTTGCGTCAAGCCGTTGCCCATGTTTTTGGGAACCAAGTTTTTGGACTCGTCTTTGCTTCTCTCAAGTGACCCCATTTTGTCTTTTGTAGCTTTTTGGTCATTTGGAGAGCTTTACCTTGTGGCTCAAATCTGAAATACACTTGTGTTTGACAATGCACTCATCAAGGGGGAGATTGCGAACACATGGTGGATAAGTACCCATGTTGTTCAGTTTTGTGATGAGTGATTTCCCAACACTTGAGCGTTTCAGTTTGAGTGGCTTACCCTAACCTCTGCGAAAGCAGAAACATGTGCTTGTCTATCGGCTTGTGGTGTGCAGGTGCTATGCCTAGTGACAGTGGTCAATGGTGTGGAGAAGGTCGAGTAGAGGCTTGCCGTGCTGATGGACTGAGAGCGGTGAAGGGCCGAAGCGAGGCTCGGACTAAGGGACCATGGGCGTTGGCGGACTAGCTGTGGTGGCTAGTACTTGGCATCGGCAAGTGCGAGAAGACATGGAGGTAGACCGAGTCGACCGAGTCATGACGGTGGACGCGCGAGTCGAGCGGAGGCTCAGGGGACTCGGAGTACGACCGGGCGAAGACAAGGTGGCTCGCGTCGAGTGGTTTGGTGGTTTGGGCCTCAAAACCATCCGCGTCGGTTTCCGAGTTTGGGCCGCAAAACTCGGGGTTCAGTAGTTGAGCCCAAAGCTACCGGTGGTGGGTTTCGCGGGTTTGGGCCTCAAAACCCGAGCGGAGCTTCCGAGGAAGCGGGGTGGCACGTGGCGGAATCCTGGAGGTTGCGTCAAGGAGACGGCAACTCCTAGCAGGAAGCGGGGCCGTCCATTCAAATCGAGGGAGATATTTACCAGAGCTTGGACTGCAATGCTTAGGCTAGATTGTTCACTCATTGTATCTAGGGGGGTCTTTGGGAAATAGCCAAAGCCCCTGATAAATAGAGGATGAAGGGGTATCCTCATCCTATCTCTTGAACCCTAATCACTTGCCCCCTCTCTCTCTAGTTCATGAGATCCCTAGGTTGATTCCAACAACCTTTGTAATAACTTGTTTTGCTACGAGGAATCGGAGGCCGTAACCTCCGTAAGCCATGGTGGCTTCGATTTCGTGATCGTGTCCCCGTTTTGCTTGTGTTCTTCGTGTTTTGCTTTTGCTTCCTCTTTTCCCCGAGATGATTTCTCTTTGTAGGGAGTAGCTCTTGCAAATCCGATTGAACCAAGTTCTTGGTACTCGTGAGGAGCATCTTTGCACCGAAGGAATTTCCCTAAAACCTCACGAGCACACAAATCGGGTGTTTTTTCTCTTGTGTTCTTCGTTTTGGGGTTTCTTCCCGAAATCCTTTTGTTCCCGTTTAAACAATCCAAATTGAGCGATGATTTATTCGTGATAGCTCCCCAACTGCACTAGGATCATGCCTACAAAATTTGGTTGCAGTTGGTGATCATTTGGTTTGGTTTCGGAAAGATTTGGCGAAGAAAATCGGGGTTTTTCGTGTTTACTGCGCTCTGTTCGGGGGCGTCGGACGCTCCGTTGAGAGGCGTCGGACGCTAGGTCGTGCTAATGTCAGCGTCCCTCGCTCACTCTCTTTGCGCAGTTCAAGTTTGCGTCGGACGCTCACCATCGTCCGTCGCCTGCCCGCCAGAGCGTCCGTCGGTTTTTGGTTTTGACAGGCTCTCTGTGTGTTGTGCGTCGGACGCTCCTCAGCGTCCGTCGGCGTTGCGCCAGACGCGTTTGTCGGTTTTTCGGCCATGCAAGCTCTCTGTGTGTTTTGCGTCAGAAGCTCGCCATCGTCCGTTGAGGTTCCACCAGACGCGTCCGTCGCCAGGAGGACCTCTCGAGTTCGGCTCTGCATAAGCGTCAGACGCTCGCCCAGCGTCCGTCGCTTCTATTGCACTGCGTCGGAGCGTCTGTCGCCAGTGTCTTTAGCGTCCGTCGGCTGTTTTTTCTAGGTGATTTGCTTTGGGTTCTTGCCTCTTTCCCGTAGGTGTTGAGAACTCATTCTTGGGGTTTCCGGTGAGTTTTCCTCCACCGTCGGTGAGCTCTCAATTCTTCGTTTTCGTCTGAATCCCCAGCAACTGGGTTTGGTTTTTGGGAAGAGTGGCTCGAATATTTCGAGAGAAATTTGAGGCTCCCATTCACCCCCCCCCCCTGGTCCCCGTTCTCGGTCGTTCATCCTTTTTGACTGAGCAGGAATATGGAGGAATATCGTGTTGATTTGCGCGGTGATCGAGGAATTGTAACTGTTGGTGCTACAGTTGCGGGAGTTGTTGGTAATTTACAGTAACGGCGCGCGGTAATCAAAATGGCAGTAGTATTTTGGAGGGAAAGATTACAATAGAGCAAATTTCGGTGCATAAGATATTTTATACTCCGAAATTGGGGGGCATGTGTTGACACCGTTTTTTTTACGTGTCAATATAAACCGGATACACTGATCAGTAGAAGGGTAGTTACACCGATCGGTAGAAAGATGGTTATTTTTCCTTATCGGCATCAGAATCCCACTAATCGGATTGCCAATGGAGACAGGAGATTGAAGAAACGAAAGAAGGTATTGGCTGATCAGAAGGGTGTTGTCGATGGAAACAGGAGAACATTGCCGATCGGGGATATTACCAATGGATACAGGTTGATGTGGTTGACGTCAGCAGGAAGTTGCCAATGGCAATAGAAGGAGATTGCAGATTGAAAGAGTCTGCCAATGGAAAGTTTCATCATAAGGAAAATAGATAAGGAAACTAGCGATTTTATGCTAGTATTATTGTTTTAGTTTGAGTCCGACTCTTGCATTAGTCGTTTTATTTGCTTAAAAATAGGAGTTTTGTTTAGGTATGAGTCGTGTCCATGTATAACTCCTTTTACCGGAGTATAAATATGTACCCAGGGTCGGTGTAAATACAATAAAAAAATCAAATACAAATCTATCACTTTTTATCTACTTTTCCAGCATTTACTTTTATCGCATTAGTTCTAGTTTATTAACGAGTTCTTACGATCTCGATGGGCAGCATCTACAAGACCTCTGTCTACTTCGCGAGTTCCACGTTTTGATAAAGTTGAGCTTTGACGTCTGGGCGTATCGCTGTCGTCTCGTTTAATCTTGTTCCAGTTATCGTCCTTGTCGATTAACTGGTCAAATCGACTGGCACACCTTTGGAAATCGAGTTCGGGTATAAGCTCGAGGTGTTCGCAGATCCGACGCTTTTTGTGTCAACAGCTGCACTAAATGATATTGCAATGGGGGAAGTTAAAGAAGAGTAAGAGGGAGAAGATGTGCCTGTTGATGATCTTGGTCAGGCCATTCGTGATGCTCAGAGAGAATGCGAAAGTAAAAAGGAGAAGATCAAGTTCGATCGCATGCTAGAGGATTATAAGAAATTATTGTACCCGACTGTCATATAGGAGCAAAACAAGTTGGGTACCATACTGGAATTGTTGCAATGGAAGGCAAATAATGGTATATCTGACAAGGGATTTGGATAGTTATTGACTATTCAGAAAAAGATACTTCCAAAGGGAAACGAATTGCCAACAACTACGTATGAAGCAAAACAGGTCGTCTGTCCTCTAGGATTAGAAATCCAGAAGATACATGCATGTCCCAGTGACAGTATCCTCTACCGCGTGGAGGGCTATGAGGATTTGGATGAATGTCCGATATTCCACGCATCGTGGTACAAGATCAGACGAGATGACCCTAGTGATGTTGATGGCGAACGTCCGAGGAAGAGAATACCTACCAAGGTTATATGGTATGCTCCAATAATACCACGCCTGAAGCGTCTCTTTAGAAATAAAGAGCATGCCAAGTTGTTGCGATGGCACAGTGAAGACCGTAAGGTAGACAATATTTTGAGACACCCTGCCTATGGGTCCCAATGACGAACAATCAATAGAGAATTCTCAGAGTTTGCGGAGGACGCAAGAAACTTAAGGTTCACTTTAAGTACAGATGGCATGAACCTTTTTGGGGAGCAGAGCAGTAGTCATAGCAGATGGCCCGTTACTCTATGTATCTACAATCTTCCTCCATGGTTGTGCATGAAGCGGAAGTTCATAATGATGCCAGTGCTCATCCAAGGACCCAAGCAGCCTGACAACAACATCGATGTGTACCTAAGGCCCTTAGTTGATGAACTTATGCTTTTGTGGAATAAACCGGGTGTACGTGTGTGGGATGAGTTCAAACATGAATACTTTGACCTGCGAGCAATGTTGTTCGTAACAATCAATGATTGGCCGGCTCTTAGTAATATTTCAGGACACACAAATAAGGGATATAACGCCTGCACACACTGTTTTGAGGACATTGAAAGTATATATTTGAAAAAATGTCAAAAGGTCGTTTACCTCAGGCATCATCGGTTCCTTCCTGCGAATCACCCCCTTAGAAAGAAAGGGAAGCATTTTCAAGGTAAGATAGACCATTGGACCAAGCCTCCCAACCGAACTGGTGAGGATGTATTTGATATGGTGAAGGATGTGAAAGTAGTCTTCGGAAAGGGACCAGGGAGCGAACCTGTTCTAAAGGATGCTAACGGACGCGCACCTGTGTGGAAGAAGAAGTCCATATTTTGGGAGCTACCTTATTGTCAAGTGTTAGAGGTCCGCAACACGATTGACGTAATGCACCTAACGAAGAATTTGTGTAAATCTGCTAGGATTCATGGGTGTGTATGGGAAGACTAAGGACACAATTGAAGCACGACAAGACCTGTGATGTTTAAATGAACGAGAAAAACTACATCCAGAGAAGACAGATGATGGACGCCAATACTTAAGACCAGCAAGCTACACTCTTAGCAAGGAAGAGAAGGAAAGCATGTTCGAATGTCTAGATAGCATTAAGGTCTCATCTGGAATCTCCTCGAATATAAAGGGTATAATAAGTATGTTAGAGAAGAAATTTCTAAACTTAAAGTTTCATGACTGCCACGTGCTTATGGCACAATTGCTTCCAGTTGCATTAAGAGGAATTCTACCTCCAAATGTATGTTTAGCCACTGTGAAGCTAGGTGTGTTCCTCAATGCAATTTCTCAGAAGGCAATCAATCCAGGAGATCTGACAAAATTACAAAATGATGTGGTTTAGTGTCTTATCATCTTTGAGATGGTGTTCCCTCCATCCTTATATAATGTCATGACGCACCTCCTAGTTCACCTGGTCAAGGAGATTAGTACTCTTGGGCCCGTCTTTCTACACAATATGTTCCCCTTTGAGAGGTTATGGGAGTCCTGAAGAAATACGTTCACAATCGTGCTCGTCCAGAAGGAAGCATTACCAAGGGGTACGGGACAGAGGAGGTTATTGAGCTTTGTGTTGATTTTATTCTAGACCTTGACCCGATTGGGGTTCCTGAATCGCGACACGAGGGGAGACTAAGTGGAAAGGGAACACTAGGGAAATAATCATATGTCGGTGTGGAGGACGATTGTTTCAATAAAGCACACTACACCGTTCTACAAAACTCCTCCTTGGTGGATCCGTATATCGAGGAACACAAGGGCATCCTAAGATCCCAACTTCCAGGGAGAACTGAACATTGGATTACTCGTGAGCACATGCAAACTTTTGGTGGTTGGCTACGGAAAAAATGTCAAGGTGATGAGAGTCTTGATGAGCAATTGTACTTATTGGCCAAGGAACCATCGTTGCATATCGTCACATACAAAGGGTACGAGATAAATGGGAATACATTTTATACAATAACCCAAGATAAAAATAGCACCAACCAAAACAGTGGTGTCTGCATTGATGCCACGGACCCGAATGAGAATAAGCAAACATATTATGGCCGCATAATAGAGATATGGGAACTAGACTATGTACCCACTTTTAAGGTCTCTTTGTTTCGGTGCCAATGGGTGAAGGTGACTGGAGGCGGGGTAACAATTGACAATGACTATGGAATGACAACTGTGGATCTCAACAATCTTGGGTACAAAGACGAACTATTTGTCTTAGCCAAGGATGTGAATCAGGTGTTCTATGTAAAGGATACGTGTACGAAGCCAAAGAGAGGGAGAAATGACAACTCAAAAAGTGAGCCAAAAACGCCACATTGTTCTTTCAGGGAAAATAAACATCGTAGGAATCGAGGACAGGTCAAACTTGTCAGAGGATTATGAAAAGGACGACCAACTACAACCGTTTGTAGTAAACAAAGACCCAAGCATTGTTGGCACAAAATATGATGCAGATTTATATAACCAAAATGTTGCCACCAACCTCAGGATCAAGGATAAACAAACACATCATGAGCATAATTTATCAAATAACAAATTCCACATGTCCATGGAGTGTTTGAATGCATGAATGAAGAAATGGATCAAAGGAGAGCTAGTGGGACCCACATAGGGGGTCGGCCGACCACCCTATGGGCCCACCAGCTCTCCCCTCTCGGCCATGATCCAAGAGAAGCACTTTAGAGTGAAAACCAACCATTGGATCACTCTGTGCTTTCTCTCAACGGCTCACAAGAATAGCACATGGATCCATGGGCCCACACCAAGGAGATAAACATGACAATCACCGCAGAACCAACAATCAACATCAATGACAATTGGGACCAACACCTGGGAGGATGAAGTGGGCCAGAGACCACAAGGGGGGGTCGACCAACCACCCCCTGGGTCCACCTGGCTCCCACTTGGTCCCTGACCAGTGGGACCACTTCTAGGAGGCTAGAGGAGGGCCCACATGCCATAGGAGGGCGGTCGGCTGACCGCCCCCCTAGGTTGGTTCACCTCCCAGCAACCGCCATTCTCACACACATGCTGGAAATCAACACCCTCCATCCTTGGTCGGTTCTAAGGCGCTTGGATCCAAGGGTGGAGGATTGAAGCCCCTTGGATCGTTGACGTGGCGCTGGAGTAGCCCCTACTCCACCTCCCACTATAAATAGAGGCTCATACCCCCCTCTCTACACATGGTGAAGAAGCCAACAAGCACTATTTCCTTAGATTGTTCTAGTAATTAGTCTAGAGTGGGAGTTAGAGTTGAGTCGAGCTACGCTCGGGATTTCCGGAGTTGTCTTCTAGAAAGTCTGATATAGCTCTTGTATCTTTCCTTCTTTGTAAGACTTTATCTTATTCAATACAAAACTTTCTCTCTACTTTACTTAGTATTTACTTTGAGCATTACTATACTAGATATAGTCTTGTTATATCCTATAGTCCTTTAATAGCCTTTACATCCATAGTATGTGATCCTTGTGACCTTTCCCGTATGCGATCATTGCCTGTCATAGGGTGCTTTGATTATAGATCGTAGTCAAAGTAGTAAGTTATGTGTAAGCGTGGTGCTTATACATCATCTTGTCCTTGGTTACCGCTTGCTGCACGGATTGTTTGTGGTAGCTAGCAAGAGGCGATAGCCTTGTCTAGTCGTTGTATTCCACCACGTGTTTTTAGGCAAGTTCTTAAAAGGTAAGGGCCCCGTAAAACGAGGGCACGGTCCGGTAGGAGTTTTGTCCTCCTGCTGATCTATCCCCTCGCCTAGCATACTTGTATTGAGGAGATAAACTATAGTGTTTAGACTAGTTAATTGGCTAAGTATATTGAAGTAGAGTGAATTGCATAGGAGTCCCTATACTCTCTCGTTGTCCTCCCACCTAGATATTCTATCTAGTCCGTTCTAAGTATCTTTTACCTTGGCTTATTCATTCATCAACCCCTTCCTACCACATGTATCGTTTACCCCTCTATACTAGTTGATACTAAGTTGAGGAGCTCTCTAGGATCTCTATCCAATTATCATTTCTAGCCCAACTTTCCCTTGGGAAAATATAAATTACGATACCTTGGAATACTCCTGGGTGAAGTGCTACAGCGGTATAATCTGTGCGCTTGCGGATTTATCCAATAGTCATAAGAAATACCAACAAGAAAGCTTAGCCAAGAAATTTTAATTAGATTGAATCCAGAATTTCTCGTTAACTTAGTTATCAATTAGTCATAGCGGCTTACCCCTGTCTGTGTCTTCGTTTCTTGTGAAGCCAGACAGTGTATGAGCGGTTTCCAACTGCCGGTAAATTATCTCGAAGATCCCGAGTAGCTGTTGAGGAGGACTAGACGTCATCAAGGTCCCCCTCAAAGGTTCATATCGACCCTGAATCCGTTCAAGGAAGGAGGCTCTACACCACCACTCAAGGAAGCTATGGCCTAGAAGGCGATCTCTGACTTCTCAGCTCCGTCCGCTACCCACGTAGCTCAAGGTCCCGAGGTCAACTTCGGGGATGCCACCTTCGAGCTGGAGCCAGCCTTGATCCACATGGTGCAGGCCAATCCATTTTGCGGGAAGCCCCATGAGGATGCCAATGCTCATCTCCAGCAGTTTATGGAGTTAAGTGGCACTTTTACTATCAAGGGATTGGCGTCTGACGTCATTCGCCTTTGTCTTTTCCCATTCTCTTTGTTAGGGAAGGCGAAACAATGGTTCTACACACACAATGAAGAAGCCACTACATGAGAGAGGTGTGCTAACGCATTCCTAAAGAAGTTCTTCCCGACGGGCAAAACAAATGCTCTTTGCGGAAAGATCTCAAGCTTCCGACAACAATCTGACGAGACGATTCCCGAAGCATGGGAGCGTCTCTAGGAGTACATTCGTGTCTGTCCTCATCATGGGATAGACGACTGGCTCTTGATTCAAGGATTCTACCACGGGCTGTCTAGCATGGCCTGTAGTCACCTTGATGTTGCCATTGGAGGGCCATTTCTCCAACACACAATGAGAAATGTCAAGGACCTCATCGAGAAAATGGTGATCAACCAAGGATGGGGTGAGGAACGTCCCTAGCCAAAGAAGAGAGATATGCACACCGTCAGTGAGGTGGACATACTCTCTGCCAAGATGGACCTCTTGATAAAGAAGATAGAAGAATGTTCCAAGAAGGAACGAGAGGCCATCTACTCCATCGCTGCTGCACAAGCTATTGAAGGTTATCCATAGTGTGAGGTGTGCGGAGGAAAGATCACTCGGGCAACAATTGTCCCGAGACATCGAAGGAGGGTGTGAACTTCATCAGCAGCAGCAGCAACAACAACAACAACAACAACGGGTATCGACCCCAACAACAAGGAAACTAGAATTCATGCCCCTTCTACCAAGGTAATGGAGGTAATAGTAATTACAATAATTACAATTCTTACAATAACCAGCCTTCATTAAAATATCTTGTTCTTGGGCAATCTAAGATTAATGATGGTATAAATAAAAAGATGATTGTCATTGATAAAGTTCTTGAAAATTTTGGTGAGAAAATGGATAGCTTTACAACTACCATGAAAAATCAATTGAGTTTTAATAAAATGCTAGAAACACAATTAGCTCAATTAGCAGCAGCTATGTCATCTATGGATCAAGGTAAGATTCTTGGGAAACTAGAGGATTCAATTGAGCATGTGAATATGATCACAATGAGGTTCGGTAAGCCTCCACTTTGCTCCCATTGGGGTTATCTTCTCGATCCTCCCTTCATCATGAAGAAGGAAGATCCAGGCCACCCGAAGATCAAATGCTCAATCGGACAACAAACTTTCCACAACGCTTTCTGCGATCTCGGATCGGGCGTCAACATCATGTCCAAGGTAACATACGATAACCTATTAGGGGGACCTTTGCTCCCTACATATGTTTGCTTGCAGATGGAAGATCAAACCATACGGTTTCCCGAGGGACTTGCGAGGGATATCTTGGTGAACATCCAAGACGAATACATCCCCACCGACTTCATTATTTTGGACATGGGAGCCAATGTGGACATACCCGTCATCTTGGGAAGGCCCTTCCTCAACACCACCAACGTGATCATCTACGTTGGATCAGACCAAATCTACTTCCAGTTCCCAAGTCACAAGGTAAAATGTGCTTTCAATGGTTATAAATTTAACAAACAGGTTAAAACACAACCACCAAGAAGAAGAGTTCAAGCTCCACGCAAGAAGAAACAATATCCGGAGACCAAGATCAATGAACTCAAGAAGGACAAACCCACCAATCCAAGGCAGGTTTGGAAAGCAAAGGAGGTACACACACCACGGTCTCCGTCTCCGGAGCCATCAAGTAAACCCGATGAATGAACAAGAAGGGGAGTCCTACTCCAAGGACTTAAAAATCAAGGAGCCTTCACCGAAAGGTAAGTCGGTAGTTATCTTTTATTTCTCTTCTTAGATTTAGTTCAATTCTTTAATTTCTTTCATACTTATAATTTAGAAGAAAAAATAAATTTAGATTAAATAAAACTTGAGAATTAGTGTAGGTTTGAAATTTGACAAAAGGTAGGGCCAGAGGGTGGTCGGCTGACCACCCTATGCACCTTAGCTTGGTTTATTTAAAAAGGAAAGACAATGTTATCTATAACTTTCACTTTGTCATGCTTTGAAAAAGAAAACACATCAATCACCTTCAATCAAAGCATGACATACCTTTCTCCCACACTACTCTTTGTTTAAAGAGGAGAATCTTGACAACTTTAGCTCAACTTTTGATCACATCACATAGCATCTTTCACCTTTCACCAAGCACTAGAAAAAGCATGAGTGGAATCCCCACTTTAGAGGGATGGCCGACCACTTTTGGTCACCTCCTCTCTCTCTTTTGTTTTGTGTAAGGCATCTCCTAAAGCGCATGCCCAAGGGCGGGGTTGGCTGACCACCCCATGGTGCCCCCTTGGTGCCATTCCCTTCCCCTATAAAACCCCATGCAAGGAGAGCTCAATCCCTCACACCTCAACCAGAATCCAGTTCTAGCTCAACCCTCTCCTTGCCTTGTTCTCTCCTCTCTTTATTCAAGAGAAGTTCTTAGCTCTCAAGATAAGTAGTGCTGCTCTCACTAGTCCACAAGAAGATCTCTTGTCTTCTTCAAGCTCAAACTTCTCCCCACAAGGCAAACTAGAAGTCCACTTCACACACACAACCCTTCCTAGTCTTGCCTTGGTGTCTCTCTTCCTCTCTAAAGATGAAAAACCCTATGGGATCCTTGTTCAAGAAAGCAAAACAAGCCATTAGGGGGAGCTCATCTCGACGCTCCCACCAATCTAAGGATATGTCCCAAGGAAGAAGAAGGAGAGTTTCTGCCCGATACACTCGGGAGGACATCCAAACCGAAGAATACCCTTAGGAGGAGGAAGAAGTGCCGACGGAGGTACCTCATATCGAGGCATTCATGGTGCCCCCGATGAGAACCTATGATCAACAAAGTGGACTCTGGTTCGACAAACTAGAGTACCAATGATATCTCTCTCTTCGGGATCGATCTTTCGAGCACACAAGGATATTGGATCTGAGTCTTCTCTCCAATACAGGTATGACCACCGAATTCGACACTATCTTTTCCACTCTTAGTTGGTCTAGCTTTTGGCAAGTAATTGATCTTGGAATAGAGTTGCTCACCATAGAATTCTTATGCTCTCTCCAAGTCTCTAATGTTGGAATTTCCTTTCACATGTTTAATCAAAGTCATAGTCTAACTTGGAGTCATCTAAATGTTGCTCTTGGCTTTGAAAATTCATGCTTGATAGATTTAGACCCTGCCATGCGTAGGTTTAACAAGAGGAAATTTTGGTCATCTATCTCTGCTCTAAATGATTGCTCAAATCCCAAATATGAGGAAATTCATAATCCAACCCTTCGGTTCATGCATCTTTGGATGAATATGACCCTATTTCTAGATGAATATGACCCTGTTTCCTGGCAGTAATGCTAGCATGCTAAGTGACATGGAATTGAAATTATTTTATGCCATGGTAAACAAAATTCAAATCTCTCATGAAAAATGCTTAGTGGAATTTTGGCAAAGTTCAATTGATAGTAATGGACCCATTCAATTCGCATCTTTAATTACTCATCTTGCCGAATCCATGAACCTGCTAACTGGCACATACCCCTTTGTTTACATCTCTGCTCCTATATCTGTAATCTCAGAAGAATATCTTACATCTACCCAAATGCTAAAAAGAGATGCCAATGGTGAACTTAAAATGATTTATAGTGGCCATACATCTGAGGTGCCTCTTCCAAATAGGCAATGTCAGTTGCACAAGACCCATAAGCTAACCCTTGATTTAGATCAAGGAATTGGGCAAAGAGGTTTTGCAGGCTCAGACAGGAGAGCTCAGGAGGGGCTACACTTTGTTCATCTTGAGCAAGGTGGTCCTTCCCGAGGAGCTGTTGGCGAGGAGGAAGACGATGCATCTTACGATCCTATGCACACTTCTAGTGGCATGCCTCCTCGACAACCACGTCCGCAAGGAACATGAGCATCCTTCTCGTCCACACGAGAAAGGGAGCATCGTGAACAGTGGCAACAATTTGATCAACTCACCAACACTTTTGGTGAGCTGCGTGTTGACCATGATGAAACAACACGCATAGTCTAGCAAACTGCCAAAGACATCCAAGCAATGCAAGTAGAACAACACCGGTAGTGGGACTTGTGGTGGCAACTACATCCATATCCGCCAACACATCATTAAGCAAAGGATAAGCTTGGGGGAGGTTCCCTCCCCCACTAAGGTAAGTTTTTAATTTCAGCATTTATCTTTATGCATTTACCTGCTTATCTTTTCTTGTATTTAAAAAAAATCTGCATATGATAAAAAATAATAAAAAGACTTTCTCTACTCCACTCTCACATGTTCTATGAAAATTAATATCTCCAATGGAAATGATGAGTAGTTGTTCTGCTAAATGTTTCTCTAGTACTTAGTTTACAACTTGACATTTCTCTAAGTATGGATTACTTGGCTTAAAAGAAACCATCATGAACCTCAAACTTTTGTGGATTGCAAATGCCGTAACTAAGTCTAAGTTGTTGTGAGACATGATATGACAAGATAAGAGCTGCTATAATATTGTTATAAGCAAGAATGACTATCGGAGTTTTATTTATTAAAATGATAAAAACACTTTTTTCCTTAATGGTGAAAATTCCTACCAAAGCCATACATGCTCTTTAATTGTATAAGCTTTCTACATAAGTTGCTTGCCTTGTGTTGATTTTGGTCAAGTTTTGTGACCCTTGTTGAGAGACTTATTATGCTCCCAAGATCAAGATCACGTACACGCCACATATACATGCTTCTTCTACACTAAAAGTACGCAGAAACATGTCTTACATTTCCACATAGTTCATACTCCATGCTCTAATTAGAAAAACTCTCTCTACTTTGTTGCTAGTAAATGAGACATAGACTATGCAAAATTATGAAAAATTCCAGGGCACTCTCAAGTCCCAAAATTTATGAGCATTCCAAAGCTCACAAAAAAAATTATATGATGAGCATATTCAAAGTACTATAAAAATGTGTCTCCAGGGAAGACGACGCCGCAATCCTGCAAGACATCCACACCGACACATGTGGAAATCACGCCGTCGCAAAAACGTTGGTACAAAAAGCCTTTCGAGCCAGATTTTACTGGCCCACATCGGTCGTCGACGCAGAGCAGATGGTACGAACCTGCAACGGGTGCCAATTCTTCGCCAAACAAGCTCACCATCCTACTAAGGAACTCTAGACAATACCAGCCTCCTGGCCATTTGTCTGTTGGGGCCTCGACATGCTTGGTCCTTTCCGACCAGTGCCGGCAAATTTCAAGTGGATCCACGTAGTCGTCGACAAATTCTCTAAATGGATCGAGGTCGAGCCGATCACCAAAGCATCAGTAGGAAGCGCAGTCGCCTTCATTGACAAAATCATACACCGTTTTGGCATACCAAACTCAATCATCACCGATCTGGGGTCAAACTTCACAGGGAATCTATTCTGGGATTTCTGCGAAAACAATGGAATATTAATCGAATATATCTCTGTCGCCCACCATAGAGAAAATGGCCAGGCCGAACGCGCCAACGGAATGATACTTGACGCACTCAAGAAATGTTTATACCAGGAGGAAGAAAAGAACCCAGGTCGCTGGCTACACGAGTTACCCGTGACATTATGGGGACTACGTACACAGCCCAGTCGCCCACACCGACATCTCCCCGTACTTCATGGTCTTCGGCTCCGAAGCTATAATCCCAATTGACATTGCCTTCGGTTCTCCATGCGTAGAGCACTATGACAAAGAGTCATCCAACCAAGAACGGATCGACGAACTTGATCGCCTTGAAGAACAGAGGTTAACCTCATGCATACGAACGGCCAAGTACCTGGAAGGCGTCCGCCGATACTACAACCGCAATGTCCACTCAAGATCGTTCACCATGGGAGAACTTGTCCTCAAGAGGAAACTCAAGTCCGAAGGCATGCACAAGCTCTCTTCACACTGGGAAGGCTCCTACATCGTCAAGGAAGTCAACCGACCAAGATCGTACCACCTCACAGATCAAGACGGTGTCGACGTCCCCAACTCATGGAGCATAGAACACCTCATGCTCTTCTACGCCTGAAACACTTGTATTGTGTATCTCACATGTATCAATAAAAGTTTGAAAATTTCCCCGTACATCTTTTTCATCCAGGCGACCTCTACAAAACGGACATGGCGTTCGACGACCTCTCCAAACACTCCCACAGTGTTCGACGACCTCGCCAAAACGCAATACGGCGTTTCTCCAAACAGCCTGGCCGTAACTAGAAAGCACCAGAAGCTGGTCTGCAGACTAATCACAACGGATAGAATTAGCTACCCTAAACGCTATGATTATGTCGACAAGCCTCCCGAGCGGTATTTCCCCAGAAGCCGGGCGATACCACTCGTGTCGGGCGTCATGAGGTTATGTGCCCAGAATCTGTATACGGTCACGGTACGGCCGACGACTCTACAAGAAGCATGGCTTTCTGCCCAGCGTCTGCAGGAACGGTCTCCACAGGCCCTGGTCACACCACGATCAAGCCTCTCGGAAAAAGGGCATGTCCCTGGCATCTCCCTAAGCGTGCATGAGTTGTTCGCCCTCTGCGTCGCGGGTTGCCAGCGGCGCACCTCCTTGGGACTCCTTATGTATCCTACGCGTGCAATGGCGCTAGCCCTACGATATGGACCATTTGAGACCAAAGGCCGAACGATTCATCGCTATGGCTCACGACTCAGCTAGCATGAAAGTACATACAAGTGAAATAAAAAGCTCACCGCCCCGATAAAAATCTTTGACACATTTCACTTACACGTCTGCACAACCTTTGTATTTCATATAAACAACGGCTACGTCGTAGCAAAGAACTCCATATTAGACATAAGATCGCCAGCAGCTACGTCAGCCTCCGCCGCCAAACAAGATATGTCGACCTCGGAAGTACCAGCAGCATACCCGCTCCGCACCCTCTGAAAATCGACACGCGTATAATGCGATCGGAGCACAGCAAATCCATAAGCAAGCGTCTCCTGCCCCGCCAACAACACAAATGACTTAAAACTGTCAATGAAGCCTCGCGCCCTCGATATCATGCCAGCTACGGCATCCTCCGACGGAGGGACGGGAATAAAGTCAACATTATCCACACAGGCCATCACTGGTCTAACCTCCTTCACCAGGCTCCAAAAACGATCACGCCAAGCAACGCCCATGGCCTCTAGCTCTACAAGAAGCAAAAAGACATCAAGAATCACAGAAAGCCAGGACAACGGCTCAAGCGGTCAAGCAAGGCACCAAAACGAACCCCTCTGCATCTTCACCAACTGGTCGCGAAGTCCGGAGTTGTCACGTTCCTTCTCCAGAAGAGCTCCTTCCAGATCACGCATACGCATGCGAGCCACCTCCAGGGATGCCTCCAGAGACAGAACCTGACGCTTGCGCTCCCGATTCATCCTCAACAACGCCTACAAAACGGCGACTTACCGATCAGCTAGAAAATCGCCCGACGCACAACCAACGAAAAAGAAAGGGGCCAGACACCCACATTTACACGACCCAGCACATCCCCGGCGCCATCCGAGTCTACATCATCAGCAAAAACACCCTCCCCGAAAGGGGACGGTTCGCCAGAGTCATCGTCAACAATAACTTCCCTTCAATGCTTCTTCCTCAAACCAGAAACAAACGACAGCGGCACATTGTCATCACCAGACCCCCCTCCAACGACCCCAGGGTCCCTCGAAGAAACCAAGTCACCGCCAGCGTGATCTACAGCCCAGGGTTCCGACCTCAATGGCTTCGGCTCAACAAAAGTCACCTTCTCTTCGACCAGATCATCATCAATAGGCCCCGACGCACCGCTAGATGATGACTTAGCCTCATCAGACACCACCATATCACATACCACAAACCATCCAAAAACAAAAGAGAATCCCTGACCTGATGGACGACTTCTACCGGGAACATCTGTTCACCTTGGGGAACTTTGAAGAACCAGCCACACGTCGACACCTCAGCTTGGAATACGCGCCAAGCGGGGCATCTTCATCCCCAAACGAAGCATCGCACCCCCGGATCGTCGTATCAGATAAGGATTCGCCAGAACGACTAGAACCATCACCACCTGCAGCAGGTGCTGGAGGAATGCAAAATTCGGGAAGCACACCAAGGGCCGGTGACAAGGCAAAATACGTAGCACGATTCACACCATGTATCTACATAGCCAACGCGGACATTAAAATGGTGAGCACTAAGACATCAATACAAGAGACAAAGCTAGAAATAGTCAAAACCTGAGGGGGAGGATGACGAAGACAAAAATCCTTCCTAGGGTGAGCCAACACTGAACGCTTCGCAACATCAAAGATATAATGTAGTCACTTGTCAGCAATAGCCGACTCGATCCCTTTAGGCGCCTCCCGAGTACTGTCACTCCTACCAGCATATTCAAACGCAGGATGCTCCCTCTCCTTACAAGGCTGACAATGTCTGGCGATGAAGCTGCACGCTACGCGCACACCATCAAGAGTACGACGATCGAACAACCCCAACAACAACTTCACCTTATCCAAACCAGCCTGGGATAGCGACTCCGACCAAGTCGCTAGGACCTCAGGCACCTTCGTAGGATCACATGGCCCGCAGGGCTCCTCCTGGTGGACATAAAACCACCTCGACTTGTGTCTAGCAAACTTGGAATGTAGCGGCATCGAGATGTACTCGCTGGACATACCATCTCTGAGTTGAAGATACACAGAACTAATAACGTCGGACAACCCAGTCCCATTCAGCTTCGGGCGAAAGAAGTATCGGAACAAATCAAAATGAGGATAGATCCCAATATACGCCTCGCACGTATGAATAAAGACGGCAATATGCACAATCGATTTGGGATTTCGTTTGCAGATTGAGATATCATAATACCGCAGCAACCCACGAAGGAACGGATGGATAGGAACTCCAAAGCCACACTGAAAGAAGGGCTCGAACACAACAAGCTCACCCGTGTTCAGCGTCGGAAACAACTCGCCAAACGCCGACCGCCACCCGCTGAACTCCTTATCCGGAAGAAGACCACCAAACACAAAGGCATTAATATCATCCTCCTTCAGTGTGCTCCGTGTCCAGTGCCTTGCCCAGGGCGACATCTCCATATCCTCAACCCTAACATTTGGGGCGGCGACACAGACGCTCCCCTAACTGCCATCGACGACCTCGTCGCCGCAGTCATCGTCACGGATGGCCTCACAAAACTACATCGGCCAACCTTCTTCGGCGCCATCAGCATCAAGTGGAGTTATCAGGCACCGCGGCGTTAAGTAACTAAAGAGACGATGGGAAAACTATGGCAGAAGAAGAAAAGTCTCATTGTAGTAAGAGAATGGAAACAACCGTCGCCGCCAACTCCCCCCTTTATACCAAGCGGCGCGTCTCTTGGCATCCCAGGGTTTTTGGGAAACCGCAAAGGCCAAATACAGAACCGCCACGACGACCCCCTCTCTGCGCCGTGACTTGGGCTGCTTACTGCGTGGTTAATTTGGCCCACGAACTTCCTTTTCCATTTATCTTTCCATTCCGTATTTATTTTCAATCAGCTCCTGAAATTTACGGATAGTGATTTCCCAAATATCAATAACACCACAATCCCGGGGACTGGACGTACGGTTTCGTTATGATTTCTTTTCGGCAGGGACAGTAACACAGCTACAGTACACTAGTTGGCAAGTCCCACAAAGACCTCTGCTACAGTGGCACTCGGGGACTTCGCCGATTGTAAACGACGACTCAGCCACACGCCCGCAAACTCGACAAGGCTCGGGGACTTCATCTAGGACCACTCCGAGCAAGGTTCGGGGACTGCTGCCACAACACAGGAAGTGGTGGCATGGAAAATACAAAACAGTCGGGGACTGCGAATAAAGCAATGTGACCCCGACGCAAGAACCTTCCAGCTCCTCGCGTCAGGCTCGGGGACTACGGGTATTCGCAGTCATTTTTACCAAACTTATATTTCAATCTTTCTTCTATAATTCTGATACAAGAACATCACAGTTTCTTACATCAGGCTCAGGGACTGCGGGTATTCGCAGTCATTTTTTACAAAACTCATGCTTTACTCATTACTTATGCTTATTTCTTGTTGACACAAAAAGTGTCTGATCTGCGAACACCTCGGGCTTATACCCGAACTCGATATCCAAAGTTGTGCTAGTCGATTTGACCAGTTAACTAGAACAACGATAACTAGAATAGCGATGCGCCCGGATGTCAAAGCTCAAATTGTTCAAAAAGCGGAACTCGCGAGGTAGACGGAAATCTTGTAGATGCAGCCCGTCGAGATCGTAAGAACTCGTAGATAAACTATAGCTAATGCGAAAAAGTAGATGCTAGAAAAGTAGATGAAAAATAATAGATGTATTTGATTGATTGTATATATATTTTTGATACATCGCCCCTGAGTACATATTTACACCTTCCGCAGTAATTTTCCTTTTTTCTTGCCGAATATTCTGCAGTTTCATCTTTCTGTATCGATTTACAATCTTCCCCCTTTTTTCTTTTCCACCTTTTCTGGATCTCTAGGAAATGCGCAACAAGATAGTAATTCCTACCGATCAGGAGCACCTCTGCTGCTTAGGCCCAATGGGGAATGTCGATCCAACTAACTTGATCAACGCAAAAATCAACCGCATCCCTTTTAGATCTGAACATTTTGACCTAGGGTTATGGGCAGAAACCTTCCGTTCCTGGCCTAAACCCACCAAAGGGTGGAAGAACTGGTACCTTAGGACAGTCAGATCACAACAACTGTACTGGTCAGAACGCAACATCGAGCAGTGCATTAGGATGTCTATTGCCGATATGGCCAAGAATGAGAACATGATGATAGCTGCTTCTTATTTCTGGTCCGATACAATGAACGCCTTTCTATTCAGACACGGACCAGCCACTCCTCTTGCCGATGTTCACATGCTTACCGGCCTTGATGTCTCCTCTGCCGATCCTGCTACCCTCTTTCGCAGGAAGTCTGAGCATCGGGTAAGTACCCGTAACATCGGCGGTTGGACTGGATATATCCAAGAAAACCAGAAGACCGGACCGATAAACCAAAGGGAGCATGCCACCTTCCTCGACATGTGGCTGGAAAAGTTCGTCTTCTGTGGTAGAACAGTCGGACCTACCAATATGTATCTTCCAGCAGTAGAGCTCCTGACGAGCGGAGGATTCCCCCTTGGGCGATATCTCCTTGGTGCAGTTTACCGTCTTCTACGCCAAGTATCGGAGAAGTTATCACTAGGCGAACCCATCGGTAATCTTGGAGGTCCTTGGTGGTTCATCAATCTGTGGCTGAACGCCCATATGTACAAATGCCTCCAATTTGACTTATTCAGCCAACAGTTCCCGAGAGATATATCCGAAGACTATTTCTTTGATGATGACAAATCGGCAACTCGCTCCCCTCTCAACTTCGGGGAAGCTATGATAGTGCTACCAGGAACCGATGCCAATGTTGATCAGTTTGGCATGTTCTTCCAAAGGCTCTACTGCGGAATCCTAGCTGCAGAACGAGCTGGTGGCCTTATGTTGATGAAGACAACCGATTCCCCATTTCCTTCAACCTTACCGATGGGAACATACCTCAAAATGAGGTAATCATGAAGGCCACCCTTATTCCCCGGGCAATTCCAGTCAACGTTGTTGGGACCGGAAAGAACTCTCACCCATCATATGAGTTCTACTATCCATCGGTAGCAGCAAGACGGCTAGCATTTGGTCAACTGCCGATCAAGCTCAGCTATGCCAATGTGATAAAACCAAGAGAGGTCATTTCTGATATGATGGACTGGAACAAAATCACCACTCTCTCTCCTCATGCCGATATGGTCAACCTCGACTTGTCTTCTTGGGCGCCGACCTCTTTCATAACTGAATCATACAAGTCCTAGTGGCAAGAATGGAAGGACCAGTTATTCGCCCCATCATCGCACTTCTATCGGCACTTAATTGATGTCGATCATGTCATCCCTGATGATGCGGTAAGTTTATTTCCGCTACCACAACTTCAATGATTTTTCGAGGGTACTGGTAACTAACCCTCTGTCAACAGGTCAATGATCCAACTCCCAACAAGAGAAAAAGCGGCAAGTATTTCAATTTGCGGCCGATGAACCCAATATCAACAATCGGCAGCAAGGCCCCTCCACTGGCTGCTCTTACGCATCGCAAGGCAATCCCTAAGGTCACCATCAGGTCTAGACCACCACCAACCGATGATGTTGCCACTACTGCCACTACCTTGGCTCAAGCCTTCATGGTAACACTTTACTTGCTTATACCGATTGTAAATTTTCATCGGTAATGTTACTCTGTTTCCAATTTACGCTAACCATCTTTTTCCGTAGCCAACAAGTTCATCGGCCACTATCCTGAATATACGAGCCGTTCGACCTGCCGATGCCCCCAAAGCACAAGGATCAAAGCGCCAAGGCCATTCAAGTGTTGCCCCTAAGCCGAAGTGCAAGAAGCTATCAGCTCCTGCTGCACCCACTCAAGCTCCTACCGATACACCAGCATCAGAACCAGTATCGGCAGCTACCCCTGAGCAACCACAAGCCGAGATTCTTGACCAAGGGTCGGCACCATCACCGCAAGAGATGGCTGAAACAACAGAAACAGCACCGGCATCGGCATCAGCGCCAGTACCAGACGATATTCCCGACCAGGGAACAACATCATCGCCACAGAAATTGGCAACACTGGAAGCAACACCGGCACTGGTACCAGCGCCAACCGCCCCTCCTGCTGAGGCAAGTTCATCGGCACTGTTTGCCGATCTTCAAGACACGGTTACATCAGCCATTCTGCCAAGTCCAAGGCGAGAGATTCGTCTAAAAATGGTAAACTGAGCATCATAAACTTGCAAAACCCGTGATCGGCAGACTCTAATTCTCTTCTTTTCAAGCCCAAGACTCCCCAAACAGCCTATTCTCCTTTGCCATCAATCTACCAGATGAGGACGAAGAGGAAGAAAGCTCATTTCCATCAGATACCATATCGGCAGAAGTGAAGTCCAAACTTGAAGCACTGCTAACAAAGCACTTCCGAACTGGTCCAAGATTCCAACGCAATAAGGATAGCTTTCAAAGAAATTCAAGGCCAACAGCCTGCCGATGTTGAGGAAATCCTATTCCAAGCGGCATTTCTTGAAAGTCGTCAACTCCAATATCAATGGGCCTCGCGCCGTATTGCCGATAGGGCTGCCCAATCAAAACTTGCAAAGGAGATGCTTCAATTCAAGCAAACTGCTGATGAAAAACACAAAGACATCGGCCGTCTAGAAGCCTCCAGCATCGAGCTCGGACAAGAGATCATCCGTCTATCGGCACAAAAAGAGGAGTTGCTTGCCGAGTTGAAAAAGGTAAACGAAGCTTTAAACTTAGCCAACCAGAAGAAGACTCAACTTCCCGATGCGGTCAAAGCTCTACAACAAGAAAGAGACGCGGACGCTCGATAGGCTATCCTATTGAAGAGAAAGATCAAACCAATCGAAGGTTCTGCCGATGACAATGCTAGGGAAATAGAAGAAGCAAACCAAATTCGCCTGCGTGCGATATCATCAATTCAATCCTTGTTGCAATCTGCCGTGTCGACAAACTGCAATCTTGATGACTACTCTTGCTTGTAATATAGAATCAGTATGTTTTCTGCTGATGTTCTATATGATATTTCTTTCATCGGCATTTATACTTATATTGCCTTACGCATCTACCCAGATACTAGGATAATATTTTTTTGAATATTTACCGTTAATTGCTCTGGGAAATGCAAGCCCTTCGAGGGTTTCCAAAATATAAGCGTTGCCAGGAACCGATTGATTTATCCGAAAAGGACCTTCCCAATTAGGAGACCACTTCCCAAACTTTGAACTCTTAGTCCCAATCGGTAAAATCAATTTCCACACCAGATCACCATCGGCGAATTCTTTCACCTTTACTTTCTTGTTATACCACTTGGCAACCCTCTTCTTGTTTTCTTCAATACTAATTAGAGCCCTCAACCGATGACCCGCCAGATCTTCTAATTCATCCTTCATAAGGACGTCATATTCATCGGTTGTCAATTGGTCCTGAGAAAACAATCGCCTAGAACCAGTTTTAATTTCCCAAGGTAGGACAACATCGTGTCCATAAACCATCTGATATGGCGAAACCTTAGTAGCACCATGACACGCCATCTGATATGCCCAAAGAGCTTCATTCAACACCGTATGCCACCTTCTACGGTTCTCTTCAATCTTGCGCTTGATAAGCTTAATTATCCCCTTATTAGTTGCTTCAGCCTGACCATTAGCTTGAGCATAATAAGGAGAAGAATTCAACACTTTGAACCCCATACTGATAGCAAAATCATCGAACTCTCCCGACGTGAACATAGTCCCCTGATCAGTTGTAACAGTCTGAGGAATCCCGAATTGGTAAACAATATGTTCTTTCACAAAATCTATCATGTTTGCCGATGTCACATTTTTCAAGGGAATGGCTTCAACCCACTTCATGAAGTAGTCGGTAGCAACAAGTATGAATTTATGCCCTTTACTTGATGGTGGATAAATCTGACCGATAAGATCAATGGCCCATCCTCTGAACGACCAAGGTTTGATTATAGGATTCATTGCCGATGCAGGTGCTCTCTAAACATTACCAAACTTCTGACAATCTTGACACCCCTTGAAATATTCAAAGCAATCCTCAAGAATCGTCGGCCAATAATATCCATTCCTCCTGATCATCCACTTCATTTTGAAATGCGATTGATGTGCCCCACACACTCCTTCATGAATCTCACTCATCAACTCCTTTGACTCCTCTTTACTAAGACATTTGAGCAAGACTCCATCGATTGTCCGATAATACAATTCATCATCAAGGAGCACATACTTGGTAGCCTGAAACCTTAACCGCCTTTCAACCTTCTTAGACGGATCTCTTAAGTAATCGGCAATCTCTTTTCTCCAGTCATCGGTGACCGTTACCGATGTGATCGCTTCTTGAATCAGCTGATACCCCAAAGCATGTTTGCGCTAATCGGTTGGCTTCTTCGTTATGCAACCTGGGAACATGCTCAAGACGATACTCTCTGAATCCCTTCAACAATTGTAAGCACTTCCTGTGATACTCAATTAAAATATCACTTCGGCATTCATATGTCCCAATCAACTGATTGATCACCAACATAGAATCGCCAAAGACCTCAACGGCATTGACACGCACATCTCTGAGCAACTCTAACCCCTTCAGCAACGCCTGGTATTCAGCCTAATTATTCGTCGAAGTGGCAACAATCGGCAATGAGATTTCATACTTTTTCCCTCGGGGCGAGACCAATACAACGCCGATACCCGCTCCTTCCTTACATGTAGAACCATCAAAGAATAGAGTCCAAGGAGCAATTTCTACAGAATTTAGCGCACCACAATGTTGAGTAACAAAATCAGCCATCACCTGTCCTTTAACTGCTTTAGCTGACTCGTATCTTAGATCAAATTCTGACAGCGCCAAAATCCATTTGCCGATCCTCCCGTTCAAAATCGGCATTGACAACATATATTTAACCACATCATCCTTACATATGACGGTGCATTCGACCGATAGTAAATAATGCCTTAATTTGGTACAAGAGAAGTACAAACATAAACACAATCTCTCAATGGACGAATACCTGGTTTCAACGTCCACCAGCCTCCTACTCAAATAATAAATCACACGTTCTTTCCCCTCAAATTCCTGAATCAGGGTCGACCTGATAACACTGTCATCGGCAGATAAATATAATCTGAAGGGTTTCCCATGTTGAGGCGGAATCAACACCGGAGGATTCACCAGATACTTCTTAATCTCTTCCAAAGCCAATTGTTGCTCTTTTCTCCACATAAATTCTTGACCGGCTTTTAGCTTCAACAATGGGCTAAAAGATTTAATCTTCCCGAACAAATTAGATATAAATCTTCTGATAAAATGAATCTTGCCGATCAGAGACTCCAGCTCAGTCTTGTTCGTAGGAGCGACCACCATGTTAATCGCATCAATGGACATTCTGCCAATCTCTATACCCCTTTGATGCACCATGAACCCTAGGAATTGACCTATGGATACGCCAAATGCACACTTATTCGGATTCATCTTAAGTCCATGCTCCCTTGTGCATTCCAAAAAATTTCGTAGATCGGCAAGATGCTTTTGAAAGTCTTCGGATTTCACCACCACATCATCAATATAGATCTCGACCAATGTGCCGATATACTTATGAAAGATGAAATTCATTGCTCTCTGATAAGTAGCACCAGCATTTTTCAAGACAAAATTCATCACGATCCACTCAAACAATCCGACGTGGCCTAGACATCAAAAGGAAGTTTTGGATATATCTTCTTCAGCCATAAATATTTGATTATATCTAGTGTTACCATCCATAAAACTGATAATCTTATGTCTAGCAGAAGCATCAACTAGTAGATCGGCAACGAGCATTGGGTAGCCGTCCATAGGCGTAGCTTTATTGAGATTCCTGAAATCAATACAAACACGAAGTTTTCCATTCTTTTTATATACAGGAACCACATTAGAAATCCATTCGGCATATCGGCATTGCCGAATAAATCCAGCTTCGATTAATTTTGTAATTTCAGCTTTCATATGAGGCAATACATTAGGATTGCATCGGCGCGCTAGCTGCCGATGTGGTTGGAAACCTGACTTAATAGGTAACCGATGTTCAACTATTGATCGGTCCAAACCAGCATCTCTGTATAGTCCTAAGCAAAACAATCTTTATATTCCTTTAACAAATCAGTTAACTGTTGCTTACATTGGGAATCTAACTTGGCACTAATAAAAGTTGGCCTAGGCTTACTACCATCGCCAATGTCTATTTCCAGCAAGTCATCGGCTGATGTGAACCTCTGTCCAAGTTTTCCATCATCGGCGAACTGATCCATTAAACTTCTTCAGAACCGACTGCTTGGATCGGTGTAATCTGGTAATTGGCCACCCTGAGGAATTCTGTATCCCAAGCTTCACCAGATATGCACTTGGTCTGCTCATAGGTTTCCGATTCTGCCGATGCAACAATTGACGAGGCTTCACTTCGGACGACTTCAATTCTGTCTCCAACCCACTGCACAAGGCTTTGGTGCATCGTAGAAGGGATGCAGCAGTTGGCGTGAATCCAATCTCTTCCCAGAAGAAAATTGTAGGTACCCTTGCCACTGATCACAAAAAATGTTGTCGGCAAAGTTTTACTGCCGATAGTCAACTCAACACATACGGCCCCCATAGCTGGTGACACATTGCCTTCAAAATCTTTCAGCTTCATGTCTGTCTTGACTAAGTCTTGGTCGCCCTTCCCAAGCTTCCTGAACATGACATACGGCATTATATTAATCGACGCTCCACCATCGACCAACATCTTTGACACCGGTTGCCCGTCGACTTTGCCTTTGACGAACAAAGCTTTCAAATGTTGCCTTTCATCATCTGCAGGTTTCTTAAAGACAGCCGTCATCGGATCTAGCACTAATTGAGCCATATTAGCAGTTTCTTCTTCAGCATCAGGTGCCATAAACTCCATAGGCAACATAACAACCATGTTGACATCTGCTGATGGACTCCCCGTCTGGTGTTTTGGCCTCCACTCCAAAACTGGAGCCTCTTTCTTTGAAGGACTTCCACCATGATTCAGATCGTTTCGGCGTTCACGTTGGATCCTTCTTTTCTGAGTCTTGGTTAGGCCTTCAGGGCACCATTGAGGAAGTTTAGTCTTCCAAACTGGTTGGTACTGCCTCTCGTCGTGCCGGCCTGCATCACCCCTAATGTTTGGATCTCTAGAGAATATTTCTTTGTCGGGCACCCTTGCATTAGCCTTCTCTTCGAGGTCCTCTCGACGGACACGCTTGCCAAGCCTATTGTGCACACTGAGCTTGCCCCCCAACCAATCATGTACTGATTCCTTTCCCCTGATCGGGCAAGCGTAACTCGGTCTATAGCCTTCGAAGCGGGTCCTTTTTCTGATCGATCAGTGGAACAGTATCCATTGCATTCAGGACAATTATCGGTAGTACGCATCTTGATGCCTTCTTCCGAACAATGGATGAAGAAAGGGCAATTCCAATGATCATTATGTCGCCGCCATTCCTGGTTCCTTTCTTCCTCCTATTGCCGATATTGCTCCTCTTGAGAGCACCGATACTCCCGTCATGGTTGCCTGTGCGTGATCATGACGTCGTATCCCTGAGATCTCCCGATGTCGTTACTCTCGTCAGCCACCCGCTTGGCTCATTCATCACTAGCACGCTTCTTTCCCTTCACATCACGCACATCTATCTGATGTTTGGGGTCTACCGATGTATTCTTCTTGGCGGCTTCCGATGTCAGGACTTTAACCTTTCCACTAGCTTCTACCATATTGTTCGGGAACGGGGGCTGGTCGATCTTCATCGGCCTTTGGGTTTTAGAATTATCAAATTTGATTCGTCCAGCCCCGATTTCTGACTGCAACTGCTGTCTAAAGACCTTGAAGTCATTGGTGGTGTGTGAGGTCGCATCATGCCATTTGCAATACCTCATCCTTCTGAGCTCTTCGGCCGATGGAATTACTTGATTAGGCGCCAACTTAATTCGCCCTTCTTGAAGCAGGAGATCAAATATCCTATCGGCTTTGGTAATATCAAAAGTGAACCTCTCAGCATCCTTCTGACCGAACGGACAAGATATCGGCTTCTTATCCTTCACCCGCTCAGCGACGCCGATATCGGTTCCTTCGTCTGATTCAGAATCTTCTTCTTCTTCAACGAAGGACACTTTCTTGTTCCAGGTCTTCCTAGGTACGAAAGCTTTGACTTCTTGATCGGCAACCCTCTGCACAAGATGACTCAGACTCTCGAATTCTTGAGACGCATACCTGTCCCTGATGTGCGGCAGTAATCCTTGGAAAACCAAATCTGCCAACTGTCGATCATCGAGCACCAGGCTGTAGCACTTATTCTTCACATCCCAAAGCCTTTGCACGAAACCCTCCACCGATTCGTCATTGCGCTGCTGTAGCTTGACTAAATCGGTAATTCTCTTCTCGTGCACGCCAGAAAAGAAGTATCTGTGAAACTGCTTCTCTAGATCGGCTCAAGTAACTACAGAGTTTGGAGGAAGCGAGATGAACCACGTGAATGCCGATCCGGACAAGGATGACGAAAATAGTCTCACCCTTAGTTCATCTCTGGTAGCTGCTTCTCCACATTGGATAATGAAGCGGTTGATATGCTCCATCGTCGACGTGTCATCTTGGCCAGAAAATTTCGTGAAATCTGGCACCTTGTACCAATTCGGAAGAGGAATCAAGTCTTACGCTGGAGGATATGGCGTCCGATAAGAATACGTATTAACTTTAGGCTTGATGTCGAACTGTTCTTTCATCACTTCGGCGATCTTATCGGCCCAGTACGCGTCTTGATCCTACCGATGCGCAGGCTAAACATTCATCGGCTGGACCGGTTGATACATCCCTTCTTGCCTCTGTAGTGGGTACGCTGGCCCAGTTGGTGTAGGCGTAACCCCGCCTTGCTGAATATTATGCATGGACTGACTTGCCGATGTGTACCCTTGGACACCAACTGAGGTGTATTGGGACACCACTGGCCGATACACCGATGTCTCATTCTGAACGATGGCCGGGTAAAGGTATTGTTGCGCCATCGTTATCTGGTGCCCAGATTGCACCACCTGATGTTCAATTAGACCGGCCCACGCAGGGTTGTGAGTTACCGGCATGTGACCTGCCGACAGCTGGTAATTGCCCGACGCCTGCTATTCCTGCAATCTGGAATAGTCAACGAATGGGCCCGCTTGTTGTACTGACCCCCCCGTCGGAGGGTTCGCCATCATCACAGGATAGTTTATAACTGTCCTATCCTATTGCATCGGCAATACATTTGCCGATGGTTGCCCGCACGACATCGTGGGCGCGTTCTGAAGATTCCCCGGTGGCAACTGTATATTTGGAGTAGACGCAGCATGATGCATCACTAGGCTCATCGGTTGTGCCGATGTCGCCAATTCCATAGGGGCTTTCCCCGCCGCATGGTTTTGGATCAACTTGGCGTCGGCAGACGAGTCTGGAGGCATGCCGTACCCCCACCAGTTAGCAGGAGCTGACTGGATCGGGACCACCTGTCCTGATGCTGCTGACGCCGCTGGATCAGTGCTTAGTCGAACGACGCTTGCAGGGCTTGATCTTGTCGGCGTAACTTCATCTGCAGAAGGATTTACAGGCTGGAACGCTGGAATCGCCGATGAAATTATAGCAGATGCCGACCCAGGTTGATGATACGCTGGACCGACATATTTAGGTGGCTGCCCTTCTTTGAAAGATTGCATGACAACATTATATATAGTATTGGACAGCACCGTATAGTGGTTAATCAACCCCTGATTTAGCACGGTATTAACCATATCTTGTAACTTACCAGGATTGGCATCGAAAGTGACCTGCCGTGGCAACGGCGGATCTCTCTTTTGTACTGCATCGCCACTCCTGTTTAGGTTGAAGGATTTCAGATACAACTGCTTGTACTCCTCCATAACCTGCTTCTGATCATCTTTCAGATCTGCTTCGGAGACTTCAATGACGTTCCTCGGATCAACGTCAGTAGAACCACCCATGATCTTGATCAAGAGATGTATCTAGGGTCCCACCGGGTGTACCAAAAGAGGTGTTGATACAAAAAGCGTCTGATCATCGAACACCTCGGGCTTATACCCGAACTCGATATCCAAAGGTGTCCTAGTTGATTTGACCAGATAATCGACAAGGACGATAACTAGAACAACGATGAACAAGACAACAACGATGCGCCCAGATGCCAAAGCTCAAATTATTCAAAAAGCGGAACTCGCGAGGTAGACGGAGATCTTGTAGATGCAGCCCGTCGAGATCGTAAGAACTCGTAGATAAACTATAGCAACTGCGAAAAAGTAGATGCTGGAAAAGTAGATGAAAAATAATAGATGTATTTGATTGATTGTATATATATTTTTGATACATCGCCCCTGAGTACATATTTATACTCCGGTAACAGGAGTTGCAAACAGACCCGACTCATACCTAAACAGAACTCCTATTTTTAAGGAAATAAAAATGACTCGTACAAGAGCCAGACTCAAACAATGACAATAATACTAGTATAAAATCACCAGTTTCCTTATTCGTTTCCTTTACGATGAAACTTTCCATCGGCAGATTCTTTCCAATCTGTAACCTTCCTCTTATTGCCATCAGCAGCTTTCTGCTGACGTCAACCACATCCTTTGTCCATTAGCAATACCCTCTTATCGGCAATATTCTTCTACTTTAATCGGCAACATTTTCTCATCGGCAAATGTCTTTCCTTTTCTCCCTCGGCGTTTCTTCTATGACATCTACCATCGGCAAATTCTTCTGCTTCCATCGGTAATGAAACCGATAGCCCCTTGATGCCGATGAGGAATCCCTTTACCGATCAATACACATGGTTTAATATTGACCTGTACAAAAAACAGCGTCAACATTTATACACCCTTTATCTTTTTTATAATGCTTGGCACCACGTGCATACTTCACCTACTACCAAGCTCGGAGATTAAGTGGGTACACTTCACCTTGCGGTGAATGTACTCATTTTCTTCTTGACAAAGCTCTGTTATTTTCTGTTTGTCTTTTTGCAGAGCCTAAGTGGGTACACTTCACCAGGAAACAAGTCATTCAAAAAGTTTTTTTCTTCTTCAGCACGTTACATCCTCTCGACAAGCAGCCGCAACATCCGTCAAAGGCGACCTGCTCGCACATCAAGCTATGACGTTCTTGACCAGCTCGACCTGGTCGGGAGACTTCTCCAAGCAATGCCCCGACCAGCTAGCCTGGTCGGGACCTTGCAACGACGACTTCGCGCGATGGCGACTAGATGCACACCTCCAAGGACGATGTTGCTGACTCTCCAGAAAAATATAACATGCTCGGGGACTTGTTGCGGATATTACCTCGGCATATCCCCATTGACCTTATGGGCCTGCCGACCAGAAGACGGCCCAGCCCACGGGGCCTTGTGGCACGCGATCAGCCCGTCGTGGTCGCCAAGGACTCCGAAGAAGCCTTGCTCGCAAAGAAGGATCCTAGTAGATAGACTCGGATCCCTTACCTTAAGGGACCGATTGTAATCTGTTAGGATATGGAAACTGTAACCCCGCTCCCCGGTTATATAAGGCGGGCAGGGACCCCCCTCGAAAACATCTCTTATACAATCCCTTAGATCTCATCTACACCTCGTGTAACCCAATACTCATATCAATCCAGCCACCAAAACACAGGACGTAGGGTATTACGGCGATTTGCTGGCCTGAACCTGTCTAAATCGCCATGTCTACGCTCTCTATGTTACGCTTGATCGCCGTCGCCACACCTCCGCCTACAATCTACTACCGTAGGGTACCCCCTAGGTAGACTGCGACGCATATTTCATCGACAGTGGTCTTTATCATTGTGGCTCAGCTTGTCACACCTGATTTTAAGGACAAAATCGAATGCACATCATATGTATGCCAGGATCAATTTATTCATACATATGATGACTTCATTATAGTATCATAGAAATGTTCTTACTTTAACGATAACATCATTACAAGATGACCCTTAGGTCTGAAAGAAAATTACATAGACTTTATTTAACTCTAGCGGAAAAAGGGATGCCATCTTCACAGGAAGCCAACCGGGGTAGCACCAGCCTAGAACATGTTGGGTCGAAGGCATCTTCCTCAACATACTCCTCTTCATCTCCAACATCTATGGGGAGCAAGGGGGACAAAGAGGAAGGGTGAGTACATCGATATGTACTCCGCAAGTGTAGGAAAGTATGACATGAGGCTTGAGCAAGGATAGGCTTACTTTGGTTGACACAAGCACCTAAGCGACATTCCTATTACCTTAAACCTTAAGCACCTATTTAACTAGGTTATAATACCTTCTCCTCAGAAAAACCAAACCAACGCTCGAATTCCATCCGAGTTAACCAAACACTTGGATTCCATCTAAGCTCCCAACCACTCCCCTTCCAAGGGAACCCGCGGTGGTGCTATTGACGCCGGCAGTTGGAGCTCGTCGGAGAACACCGGAAAGGCGTTCCCGACCACCTCGGGTTCAACCGAGCATACCGGCGTGTTCCTCGTGACCGTGCGAGTGCGGATGGGTGTTTGGTTGGGGCAGTGAGTCGCCGGAGCGAGGTCACTGTGGCGGCGCCATGAACGTCGGCCACTGTGTGCATTGGACAAATACCAACAGTGCCTAATCGATCGAATTAAAGGCATGGGAAGGATGGGGGGTTCACCGCGAGGACGATGGCGCGGATTGCGGTGAGTGGTGTGGCTCCGAGCGCCCCGACGACGGTCGGCGGCGATCTGCAATAAAGAAGAACGTCGGTGAGCGATGTCACGGTGATACACAGGGTGAAAGCGTTCGACGAGGGGCGTTACGAGTTCGGGGAGTCGAGGCGAAGCTTCTTGAGTGCACGATGGCGGTGTTGGAGCTCCGGGACGGCGAGAAACGCGGCGGCAGCGGCTGGCGGTGCGTGAACAGAGAGAAAGAGAGAGCAGGGGAGGAAGAAGCTCCTGTGGTGAGGGAGACGGTGGATGCGGGACGTGCGCGACAGGGGCATCAAAGCGGCAATGAAGGCCTCCTTGAAGGCCGATTGAAGGGCCTTAACCCGGATTGAAGAGGAGAAGGCGTTGAGGAAGAAAGGGATAGAGAGGGTGATGTGCGGGGTCCACGCGACAGAGAGGGAGAGGGGAAGGGAGCGCATGTGCTCTGCTCTGGTTAGTGCGGACAAGGTGGCCCCACGGGTAGTGAGAGAGAGGTGAGTGCGGGGGCTTGGCTTTGGCGCCGATAGGCTGGGCCCGCTGCTCAGAGAGAGAGCGAGGAGGGGATTGCGGGTGAGGGAGAGGGGCTCTTACGTGGGTCGGTCTGCTGGGCCAGGGGAGATGAGGGTGCGGGTGAGAGAGGAGAGGGGTTGGGCTGGTTCCTGATCTGGGCCAAAAGGAGAGAGGGGAGAGAGATGAAGAAAGCCATTTTTTCCTTTTTGTTTTGTAAAATCATTTGAAACCAAATTTCAAAACCCTTTTTGAAATCAAATGAACTTTGAAATACTTTATAAATAATTTTCTGAGTTTTGAAAATTAATCTTTGAACTTTGTTTTAAGAAAACTTTTAAAACTTCATTTATTTTATAAATAGATCAAAACCAATAGGGAACCTAAACCGAGTTTTCATAAATTAACTTTCATTCAATAAAGTTAAATGCAAAGGCATGAATCCAACAAAGGTTTTAACTCCTATGTCAACTTAAGTTTAGTTTAAAAATTATTATTTTCCTCCAACTATTATATGGTCTTAACTCTAATTTAAATTCTAGCAAGTTTTAGAAATTGTAAATTCAAAATTTAGGGTGCTACAAACCTACACCCCTTAAGATGAATCTCGTCCTTGAGATTCGGAAAGGTTGATGAAGAGATGAGGGAACTGGGTCTTCATATCATCTTCTCTTTCCCAAGTAGCTTCTTCTTCTAAGTAGTGTTTCCACTGCACTTTGCACATTTTAACCCTTTTGTTCCGGGTAACTCGTTCTGATGTTTCCAAGATTTTAACTGGCTCTGAGAATGATAAGTCATCCCTTAGATTCAACTCTTCAAGAGGCAACTATTCTTCTGGGACTCTTAAACACTTCTTTAACTGTGAAACATGAAACACATCATGTATCCCCGAGAGTTGTGAAGGCAGCTCTAACTGGTAGGCGACCTATGCTTTTCTTTCAATCACTTTGAAAGGTCCAATGTATCTAGGTGCAAGTTTCCCTCTGACCTTAAACCTTTTGAGATCTATGAACGGTGATACTTTGAGATATACGAAATCTCCAGTCTCAAAAACTAACTCTCTACGTCTTTTATCTGCATAGCTTTTCTGTCTGGACTGAGCTATTTTTAAATTGTTCTGAATCTCTCATACTTGTTCCTCAGCTTCTTTTATAGATTCCAGACCAAATACCTGTCGTTCTCCAACTTGATTCCAAAACAATGGCGTTCGACACTTTTTCCCATATAGTGCTTCAAATGGTGACATCTTGAGACTAGCTTGATAACTATTATTGTAGGAGAACTCAGCATAAGGTAAGTGTTTATCCCATCTATTACTATTCTTGAGGCCACTAGCTCTTAACATATCTTCTAGTATCTGATTTACTCTTTCTGTTTGACCATCTGTTTGTGGGTGATATGCTGAACTAAAATTCAAACGAGTATCCATAGACTCATGTAGTCGTTTCCAAAATCGTGATGTAAATTGTGCACCTCTGTTTGACACAATAATCTTGGGAACCCCATGCAAACACACAATTCGAGACATATACAACTCTGCAAGCTTTGGTCCCTGGTATGTTTCCTTGACTGGAATCAAATGAGCAACCTTGGTCAAATGATCCACTATGACCCAAATAGAATCATAACCAGACTGGGTTCGAGGTAAACCAACTATAAAATCCATGCTTATTTCTTTCCATTTCCACTCAGGAATTTTCAATGGTTGTAGTAACCCTGCTGGTCTTTGATGCTCGGCCTTGATTCACTGACATGTATCACATAGAGCTACTAACTCGGCCACTTCTCGTTTCATACCATACCACCAATAATATTGTTTCAGGTCATTATACATCTTTGTCCTACCAGGGTGAAGCGAGTATGTTGAATCATGTGCTTCTCTCAGAATCAATTCCTTTATTAACTTTATGTATGGAACACAAATTTGTCACACCTAGTTCAGAAAAGACACCGAATGCATAACACATGTGTGCCAGGATCGAGAATTACACACATGAGTCGACATCATTAATGGTACATTGCACAGTGTTCGAAACATAAACATAAACGAATATAAAAGAGTACTTCATTACAAGCCTTGATCAAAGTCTAGCGGAAAGGTAAAATGAACTAAGTCGACGCGAAGCTGGAGCCATCTCGCCACAGGAAGGTCGACGGCAGCGACACACGAGCCTAACACCCGTCGATGTCCTCGGGGAACTCCTCATACCAGTCTTGATCTTCTACCTGGCCTTTATGTGATTATAGCAAGGGTGAGCTCATGTCGAACTCAACAAGTACAGATGGAAAGTAATGATATGCAAGGCTTAAACAAGGTAAAGCTGACACAGTTGAATGCGCTTAGCATTTTAGTTGATAAATTTTATTAATACAACCTATTTACTATAAGTGGTTAAGAGAACCCAACCCAGTGATTAAAAGGTAAGATCATCATTATAGAGCACCATGCCGGAAGTAGCAACTTCGGCATCACCACGGAGTAGCAACTCCGCATATCATTAGCAACATGGATAGCAATCCCAACACTCGAGGTAGCAACCACGAGCTCTCATCAGAAACCAACCACGAACTCTTCACCGCCAACCAACCATGATCTCTCTCAAGCCAGAAATAAGTTGACCAAAGATGACTCTGTCCATGTGAGGATCCAGGCCGCTCTTGACCGTGAGCGCGGCTGATATATCAGATTTACTCTATAGAGGTGTGCACTTTCACTCCAAGTTGTGGTTGCCCTTTCGCCTGAGGTAGCTAGCCTCTTAACCCTCTACCTAGGAAGGTCGGCAGGGTCCACTACGAGACCTTTCGCAGGGTCCAACTAATAGGATGCAACCCATAGGGTTTGGCCCACGCGCCGGAAGCTGTCCCCATAGCCATGGAATGCGGTCGATCGCAACTTAATATTCATTACATGGGCTACTCCCCTACGCCTACCCGGTAAGCCACACCTACTAGTGGCTGCCCTGTTAATTAGTCAAGCCAGAGCCATATAGCTTGAAGCTGCACGGATGTCCCAGGTGGCCGCTCCACAAACCGGCTCTCAGGGAGAGAAGATACGAGTACCCGGAAACACCGGCCTCACACCAATACTCGTTCCCCATTTGAACCAACTAAATCCAACTGTACGAGAGATCACATCATCACCATGTTTCATAAACCATTGGTTCACCTTTAGTAGTAGTTAACAATGTTTAGATTTGTCATCATATGCTAAAGTAGGTAAAGCGACTAAGCATAGCTACTTTATGTTGATAAAAGGTAAACCCCTAGGTGAACAAGGATGGTACAGCAAGCCTATTCATGTCTAGGGTTTCACAAGTTTAGACACATGCATGAAAAGTAAAGTGAATTTAATGTAAGTAGGTACAACATGGTCAAATGGTGTCTGCACTTGCCTTGGTCAAGTTCGGGCTGGTCAAACTACTCAAGGTCCTGCTCCTCTTCCTTCACCGAAGGATCGCGCTCTAACCGCATCAAACATCACACATAGGAGCATAACATGCAAGCAAACAAACTTAAATAATAAACAGTACACCACAGTGAACAACAGAGGTAAACAACAGCATAGAATTAATCTACACGGCGATACGAATCTATAGGAACTTGAACAACTGAAAACAGAGTTAAAACAGGCAAGATATGAGCTATAGAAGATGAGTGGCAAAACTGTAAAAAGAGATATCTATTTTTGAATTAAATTAAATCAGAAAATCGGATTAAACAGATCAGATCTGGATGGCGGGTTAATTAAGAGAAAAGACAGGGTCTCTTTAGCAAAAAGGCAGCGGCTGATTGTGGGCTGACGTCAGCGTGACGTCGGCAGGCCACACGGCAGCGCGAGATTGGGCAGCGCCGTAGACCGGCCGGTGGACCGAGGACGTGGACCGCGCCATACCGCTTCGGCGGCTTCTAATCCGAGCCGCATGGCTCAAATCGGGCGGCTGCAAACGAACCGATGGGGAGGGAGGGGATTGGCCAGCCGGAGAGCAGAGGTGCACGGCGGTTCCATGGCCGCCGGCGACGAAACCTCACCGGAGTCCGTCGAACTTGACGCTCCGGCCACCAAAATGATATCAAAAAGATCTGGCTGATAGAGGAAGGCGAGGTGATCTCACCTAGGTTCTTTGCGCGGGCGAAGAAGAAGCAGAGGCGGCTGGCGATGAGACGAGGCGGCTGGCGGCTCCTGTGCACGTCGACGGGAAGAAACCGAGCAGGAAACAGAGACTGTTAGGGCTTGGCGGGTTCGCAAAGGAGACGCGAAGCTCAGGGAGGTGCTTACCGACGCGATTGAGCAGAGACGGGGCTTAGCCGCGGCGGCAGGTTCATGGCGGCGGCAGAGCTCCTGTGCAGCGCGGCTAGGGCAGAGCGAAGGCCAAGGCGTGTGGCGGATAGGGTTGGGAAGGCGGCGCGGAGTCCTGGGCACCCCTCTTATAGCCTGGGGAACATCGGGCCACGCACTGCTCGCGGGAAGCGGAGCAGAGGCAGCTCGCTGCGTGGTTAGTTTCCGCGCGTTCCGTTGGAGAAGACGAGCACGGTGGCTGACGTGCGGGGCTAGGCCATCAGCGGCTGCGGCACGAGCTGGGCCGGCAGAGCGCGTGCCCGGGTTGCCAAGCAGGCCGGCGCGCTGGGCCGAGCACGAGCGCGTGCTGCAGAGCAGAGTGGCGCGCTGGGCCGCGGCATGCGGTGCGCTACTGGCTGGGGTGTGGGCTGCCGCTGCTGCTACTATGCTTGGCTGGCTGAGTGAGGCCATGGCCGGCTGGGTTGGGTTGGGGGCTAGCTGGGGCAGCCTGGGCTAGTGCGCTGCGTTGTTGGCTGCGCTAGGCCTGCTGCGGCTGAGCCCGGCCGACTGGGAAGGGTCGTGGCCAGTTGGGAAGGTGGCTCGGCCGGCTGAGGCCAGCCAGGGATGGCTGTGGCCGGCTGGGGGCTGGCTAGAGCTAGCTAGAGCCGGCTATGGCTGGCTAGAGGCAGGCCAAAGGCTAGCCAAGCGGCCTAGTTTAGGTTAGGGTTAGGATAGAGCTATTTAGGTTAGTCTGGGTCAAGCGGATACAAGAAACACCGAGTTAGATATAGGTAGGAAGGAGTTAGGGGTTAGGGTCAGCAACTAGGGTTAGAGAAACGACACCACAAACAAAGCAAAGAGGAAAACAATGCAGTGGCATGAATGCAACAACAAAAGTTCATTGACTAGGATTTATTTTAGTTTTAACTAACCAATTTAAATGCATCTAACAAAGACCACGCTAAGAAACCCTATTGAAATTGACATTCAGAGATTTAGGGTGTTACAAAATTCTTCCTTTAAATCGTAACACTCCTTGTTCATCTTCAGTGAACCCTGGAGCTTTGTCATCCTTGATTAATTCTTTGATCTCAAGGATCTTGTCATCATTAAGTTATTCCTTTCTGATATCTTGTTCTAATGTTGATTCCACTTCCATAGCCATACCTTCAGTGTTATTCACAAACCCCAAGTTAAGTTTCGCAAACTCTACATACAACTCAGATTGTTGTTCTTGTAAGTCCAACATGTTGCAATAGACTTTTCGACTCGGTGCATCTGCAACCACATTAGCCTTGCCTGGATGGTAATTAATATTCAAGTCATAATCTTTTATCAATTCTAGCCATCTACGCTATCGGAGACTCAGATCTGGCTGAGTGAAGATGTACTTTAAACTTTTATGATCTGTGTATATGTTAGCCTTCTTCCCCATCAAATAATGTCTCCATATTTTCAGAGCATGTACTACAGCTGCTAGCTCGAGATCATGAGTTGGATAGTTCACTTCATGCTTTCTGAGTTGTCTTGAGGCATACGCTACTACATGACCTTCTTGCATAAGAACACATCCCAGACCCTGACGAGAGGCATCACAATAAACAGAGAAACTTTTCTGGATGTCTGGCATGATTAAGATCGGAGCAGAAGTTAATCTCTTTTTGAGTTCTTCAAAATTAGCTTGACATTCGGTTGTCCATACAAACTTAGATCCTTTCTCCAACAACTTACTCATAGGTTTTACTATCTTTGAGAACCCTTCGATGAAACGACGATAATAACCAGCCATTCCCAAGAAACTTCAAATTTCACTAACATTATGAGGTGCTTTCCAATCCAGAACATCCTTCACCTTGCTTGGATCAACAAACACTCCTCCTTCTGAGATAACATGTCCCAAAAAGGAGACTTTCTTTATCCAAAATTCACATTTACTAAGCTTTCCATATAACTGATGATCCCTTAGCTTTTGAAGTACTAACCTCAAATGTTCCTCGTGTTCTTTCTCATTTTTAGAGAAAACCAAAATATCATCTATGAATACCACCTATTGACACAAAAAGCGTCAGGATCTGCGAACACCTCGGGCTTATACCCGAAATTCGATATCTGAGGGTGTGTCAGTCGATTTGACCAGTTAATCGACAAGGATGATAACTAGAGCAAGATCTGAACGGGGCAACGGCGATACGCCCGGATCCCAAGATATCAGACTTGATCAGGATAACTAGAGCAGAGCTGAACGAGACAATAGCGATGCGCCCGGATGTCAAAGCTCAGAGATACTCCCATGTGGAACTTACAAGGGTTTGACGGAGATCAAGGTGATGCAGCCCGTCGAAGCTTGAAGAACTCGTAGATAAACTAAGACTAATGCAATAAAAGGTAAATTGCGATAAAAGTAGAATAAGAGTACATTGATTTGATTTTGATATTGATTGATTCCTTTTACACGCAGCCCTTGGGCACATATTTATACTCCCGCATGGAGAGTTGTACAAAGACACGACTCGTACCTTTCCTAAAACAAACTCCTAACTTTAAGGAAATTGACCTGCGCAGGAGTCAAATTTAAAACAACAATATTATTTTCCTAAACAAACACGCCTATTTTAAAGGAAAACAAACGACTCATGCAAGAGTCAGACTCAAACTACTATAATAATACTGGTACGAAATCACCAGTTTCCTTATGTCTTTGCTTCGATGAAAACTTTCCATCGGCAGACTCCTTCAATCTGCAGCTTCCTTCTTTCACCACCGGCAATCCTTCACTGACGTCAACCGTCAAGTCATCCTGTGCCCATCGACATTCCATGCCCATCGGCAATCGGCATCGGCAACATCCCTTCATCGGCAATCGGCAACTTTGCAATCCTGGTGACCTGACTTCACCAATCAACCTCTATCGGCAAGAACCATCCAACTTTCATCGGCAACAAACTTACCCTTCTTACAGCGCACTCCCATCGGTAAATTTTACCGATGACTTCTGGATGCCGATAGAAAATGGCCACCGATCCACATAAGTCTCAGCTCATTTGACACGTGCCAAAAAACGGTGTCAACACATGCCCCCCAATTTCGAAGTGTATAACATTTTACGCGCCGAAATTCTTTCTACTGTAACCGTTCTTTCCGAGATAACCGCACAACTTCCTCAATCCCCGCGCGTAAAACCGCAATTTATTAATACAATCCCTCGATCACAGCGCAAACAGTTGCAAATCTGATCATATCTCCTTGATTATCGCGCACATCCACTGCAGGCCTCTCCACATTCTTGCACAGTACGAGCAGAGACTCCAAAATACCCCTTGACCTAAGCCTATAAGAGTTACCACGATCCAACTTATTTTTTACCCTAGGCCCACTTTCACTTTTCACCTGCCTTCGTCTTCAACCTCCGGCGGCGTCTCCCAAGAACAGCCTTTCAAGCTCGAGCAACAGCACCTCCTTCAAGCCAAGTACAACCCGCAAGCACTCCTCCAGCTCCAATGGCGATCCAAGTCGACATCCCCAAGGCAAATCCATTCCTTCCTTACCCTTTCTGCAAGTTCTTTATCTGTATAAATCCCGTAATTTTCCCCCTTTTCTTCCTTTGATCCTTCTTTTTCTTTTCGAAACCTAGGAATTGTACAACAAAGTAGTAATCCCTCTCGAGCAGTCCAACTTTACCTGTCTAGGCCCAATGGGGAATCCTGACCCTAGCTATCTAATCAACGCGGAAACCAATCGCATTCCCTTCAGATCTGAATGTTTCAGTTTAGGGTTATGGAAAGACGCCTTCCGTTCGTGGCCCAAACCCATCAAGGGGTGGAAGAACTGGTACCTTAGGGTCATTAGAACACAGCAAGTCTACTGGTCAGAATGCAATCTAGATCAGTGCATCAGGCTCTCCATTGTCGATATGGAGAAAAACGAGAACATGCTGATAGCGGCCTCCTACTTTTGGTCTGACACTATGAACGCCATCCTATTCAGACATGGACCAGCCACCCCTACCGTTGCTGATGTGCACATGCTGACCGGCCTTGATGTTTCTTCCGATGATGTCTCAACTTTATTTCATCGGAAAACTGAACATAGAGAGAATACACGGAACATCGGTGGTTGGACCGGTTACATCCAAGAGCACCAAAAGACTGGATCGGTAGGCCAAAGGGAGCATACCACCTTTCTGAACATGTGGCTAGAGAAATTTATCTTCTGTGGCAAAACTATCGGACCGACCACCATGTACCTCCCAGCAGCAGAGCTCTTAGCCGATGGAACAAGACTCCCTCTCGGCCGATATCTTCTTAGATCGGTATACCGCCTTCTACACCAAGTGTCCAAGAAGTTACTGCTAGGCGAGCCCATCGGCAACTTCGGGGGTCCCTGGTGGTTCATCAACATGTGGCTGAACGCACACATGTACAAAGTCCTTCAGTTCGACTTGTTCGCTCAACAATTCCCAAGGGACATATCGGAAGATTACAAATATAGGGATGATGAATCGGCAACTCATCCTCCACTCAACTTCGGAGAAGCTATCATAGTGCTACCAGTGACCGATGCCGATGAAGAGCAATTCGGCATGTTTTTCCAGAAGTTTTACAATGGAATCCCTGCTTCAGAACGGCTCTGGTGGCCATACATTGATGAGGACAACCAATTTCCGCTGCTATTCAACCTTACCGATGGGAATGTGTCTCAAAATCAAATAATTATGAAGGCCAGTATTGTTCCCCGAGCTATCCCAGTCAATATTTTCGGAACTGGGAAGAATGCCCCTCCATCCTTCGAGTTTTACTACCCATCGGCAGCGGCAATACAACTGGCATTTGGTCAACTGCCGATCAAGCTCTGCTACTCCAAGGTGACAAAACCAAGGCAGACCATCTCCAGTGCCATGGACTGGAACAAAATCGTCAATCTTCCTCCCAATGCCGATACGTCGGATATTGACTTATCCTCCTTGGCACCAACATCCTTCATCACGAATGAATACAAATTTTGGTGGCAAGAATGGAGATGTCAATTATTTGCCAAGTCATCACACTACTATCGGAATATAATTGACGCCAATCACGTCATTCCCAATGATGCAGTAAGTTTTTCATTCCGATGCATTCCTCATTACTTTATTCTTATCATCGGCATCTAACCTCCTTATACTTAACAGGTTGACGATCCGATTCCCAAGATGAGCAGGAGTGGCAAGCCTTTTAATCTCCGAATGATGAACCCCATATCACTCATCGGCAATAATGCCCCCACACTAGCTGCCTTCACCCCCCAGAAGGTACCCAAATCGACGCCTGCAAAAACCAAGGCTACATCGGCTGCTGCTGCTGCCTTGACACGGGTTTTTGTAGTAAATCTCGTCTTTACTTATACCGATCACATACTGCTTTATCGGCAACATTTTACTTTGTATAACCTGCACTAAATTTTTAGGCAATGAGGTCATCGGCAGCTGTTTCAAGCGCACAAGCATCTCCAAATCCCGCTGCCGATCCCCCCCCAGGCTTCATCAAAACGGGTTGGTTCTCCCACCGCTGCACCGAGAAAGAAAAGGCGCCTGAGACTAGCCACCTCAGATACCGATGCGCCAGCAGTAGAACCATCATCGGCCCCCGCCCCTAATCAGCCACTGGACGACATTCCTGATTAGGAAATACCACCTACTGCAACGGCGGAAGCAACATCGGCATCGGCACCTTCACCAGCCAAGATTCCAGATGAGAGAACAGCGTCGCCACCACAAGAACCAGCTACCATAGCGGAAGCAACACCAGCAACAACACCATCGACACCAACGGCGTCAACTGCTTCCCGAACAGAAGCTCACTCATCGGCAACTGCTACCGATCTCCAAGATGAGGCTACACCAGCTGACATGTCAAGTCCCCGGCAAGAAATCCGCTTCAAGATGGTAAGTCGGTCACCTAAAAATTTGTAGCATACCCTTATGATCGGCACATCGTAACTTCTTCTTTTGCAGGCCCAAGATTCCCCGGACAGCTTATTCTCCTTCGGTGTCAACCCCCAGGAGGATGAAAACCAAGAAGGCCTTGCCCGATCAGACAGCTTGTTCTCTTTTGCCATTAACATTCCCGATGAAGACGAGGACGAAGAAAGCTCTGCTCCAACCTTATCGGCAGAGGTTAAATCCAAGCTCGAAGCACTGCTCTCTCTGCTGCAACAAGATACATCTCAGCTCGTCCAGGATTCAACTGCAGCAAGGGCAGCTTTCAAAGATTTCCAAGGCCAACTGTCTGCCGACACAGAAGAGATCCTCCTCCAAGCAGCCTTCCTTGAGAGCCGCCGACTCCAATACCAACGGGTCTCACGCCGTATTGCCGACAGGAATGCTCAATCCAAGCTTACGGAAGAAATGCTTAAGTTTAAGCAAATCGCCGATGAGAAGCACAAGAACATCGGCCAAGTGAAAGCTTCCGGTACTGATCTCGAACAAGAATTCATCCAATTATCGGCAAGAAAGGAAGAGCTGCAGGCCGAACTAAGAAAAGTCGAAGAAGCCATGAATGCAGTCAGCCAGAAGAGACTCCAACTTCCCGATACCATCGAAGTTCTGCGATAAGAGAGAGACAGCAATGCCCGACAAGCCATCACTCTGAAGAGAAAGATCAAGTCAGTTGGAGGATCTGCCGATGAGGATGCTAAGGAGATGGAAGAGATAGAACAAATTCACTTGCGTGCGATATTAGCTATCCAATCCCTGTTGTAACTTGTTAAATTCCATTACATCGGCAAATGTAATCAGTAACACTTGATTTTGGCTCTGTAATATAACATCAGCACACTTTTACCAATGCTCATATAACTTTCTCCTTCATCGGCATTCAACCGAGCACTATGCATCTACCCAAATACTAGGATAATATTTTTTTCAAATATTTACCGTTGATCGCCCTAGAAAACGTAACTCCTTCGAGAGTTTCCAAAATATAGGCATTGCCAGGAACAGACTTTTTACCCGATAATGACCTCCCCAATTAGGGGACCATTTTCCAAACTTAGGACTTTTAGTCCCAATTGGTAAAATCAGCTTCCACACCAGATCACCATCGGCAAATTCCTTTACCTTTACTTTCTTGTCATACCACCTGGCAACCCTTTTTTTTGTTTTCTTCAACACTGATCAAAGCCTTCAACCGATGACCTGCTAAGTCCTCCAGCTCATCTTTCATAAGAATATCATACTCATCGGTTGTCAATTGATCTTGAAAAGACAATCGCCTAGAACCAATTTTAATTTTCCAAGGCAGGACAGCATCGTGTCCATAGACCAACTGATACGGCGAGACTTTGGTTGCACCATGACAAGCCATACGATACGACCATAGGGCTTCATTTAAAACCATATGCCACCTTCTAGGGTTCTCTTCAATCTTGCGTTTGATAAGTTTAATAACTCCTTTATTAGTCGCCTTAGTCTGACCATTAGCTTGGGCATAATAAGGAGATGAGTTCAGCACCTTGAACCCCATACTAACAGCAAATTCATCAAACTCTCCCAATGTAAACATGGTCCCTTGATCGGTAGTAACAGTTTGAGGAATACCGAATCGGTAAACAATATGTTCTTTTACAAAATCCACCATGTTTGCTGATGTAACCTTCTTCAAAGGAATTGCCTCCACCCATTTTGTGAAGTAATCGGTAGCAACGAGTATGAACTTGTGTCCTTTGCTTGACGGCGGGTAAATCTGGCCGATGAGATCAATAGCCCATCCTCTGAACGGCCAAGGTTTGATTATAGGATTCATCGCTGATGCAGGTGCCCTTTGGACATTACCAAATTTCTGACAATCTTGGCACCCTTTAACATAGCTGAAGCAATCTTCAAGGATTGTCGGCCAATAATACCCATTCCACCTGATCATCCACTTCATCTTGAATGCCGATTGATGTGCTCCACACACACCTTCATGGATTTCGCCCATCAACTCCTTTGATTCTTCTTCACTAAGGCATCTGAGCAAGATTCCATCAATTGTCCGATAATATAACTCATCGTCAAGGAGCACATACTTGGTAGCTTGAAACCTTAGACGCCTTTCAACCTTCTTGGACGGATCTCTTAAGTAATCGGCAATCTCTCTTCTCCAGTCATCGGCAACCATTACCGATGTCATGACTTCTTGAATCGGCTGATATCCTGAAGCATTTTGCGCTAACTGATTGGCTTCTTCATTGTGCAACCTAGGAATATGCTCCAGGCGATATTCTTTGAACTCTTTCAACAACTGCAAACACTTTCCATGGGTTGCAATTAAAGCTTCACTTCAGCATTCATACGTCCCAATCAATTGGTTAATCACCAACATAGAATCTCCGAAGATTTCAACAGCATCGGCACGTACTTCCCTGAGTAATTCCAACCCCTTAACTAAAGCCTGGTACTCAGCCTGATTGTTTGTTGAAGTAGCAACAATCGGCAATGAAATTTCATACTTCCGTCCTCGGGGTGAAATTAAGAGAATGTCGATACCTACTCCGTCTTTGCACGTAGACCCATCAAAGAATAAAGTCCAAGGAGCAATCTCCACAGAGCTTACCACATTGCAATGCTGAGTAACAAAATCGGTCATCACTTGACCTTTAACTGCCTTAGTCGATTCATACCTTAAATCAAACTCTGACAGTGCCAGAATCCATTTGCCGATTCTTCCACTTAATATCGGCATCGACAACATATACTTAACCACATTATCTTTGCAGATAACAGTGCATTCAGCTGACAACAAATAATGCCTCAATTTTATGCAAGAGAAATACAAACATAAGCATAATCTCTCTATGGCCGAATACCTAGTTTCAGCATCCACCAACCTTCTGCTTAAATAATATATCACATGTTCCTTCCCTTCAAACTCTTGAATTAAAGCCGACCCGATAACACTGTCATCGGCAGACAAATACAATTTGAAAGGCTTCCCGTGCCGAGGTGGAACCAAGACTAGAGGGTTTACCAGATATTTTTTGATCTCCTCTAAGGCTAACTGCTGTTCTTCTTTCCATGTAAACTCTTGATCGGCTTTCAGCTTTAACAATGGACTAAAAGATTTAATCTTACCAGACAAGTTGGATATAAATCTTCTAATGAAATTAATCTTGCCGATCAAAGATTGCAGCTCAGTCTTGTTTGTAGGAGCAACCACCTTATTAATTGCATCAATGGATTTCCTGCCGATCTCGATACCTCTTTGATGCACCATGAAACCCAGAAATTGACCTGCCGATACACCAAACGCACATTTGTTAGGATTCATCTTCAGCCCATGTTCCCTTGTGCATTCAAGGATTTTTCGCAAATCGGCAAGATGTTTCGCAAAATTTCCAGACTTAACCACCACGTCGTCAATATAGATTTCGACTATCGTGCCGATATACTTATGAAAGATGAAATTCATTGCCCTTTGATAAGTAGCACCGGCATTCTTCAAGCCAAAAGTCAAGACAACCCATTCAAATAAACCAACGTGACCTGGACATCTGAATGCAGTCTTGGATATATCTTCCTCAGCCATGAATATCTGATTGTATCCAGCATTACCATCCATGAAGCTAATGATTCGATGCCCAGCAGCAGCATCAATCAGCAGATCGGCAACGGGCATCGGATAACCATCTATCGGCGTAGCCTTGTTGAGATTCCTGAAATCAATACAAACACGAAGTTTTCCATTCTTTTTATACACAGGAACCACATTAGAAATCCACTCGGCATATCGACATTGCCGAATGAATCCAGCTTCGATTAACTTTGTAATCTCAGCCTTGACATCGGGTAGAATAATAGGATTGCATCGGCGCGCAGGTTGCCAATGTGGTTGGAAACCAGACTTGATGGGCAACCGATGTTCAACTATCGATCGGTCTAAACCAGGCATCTCTGTATAATCCCAAGCAAAACAATCTTTATATTCCTTCAATAAATCGGTTAACTGTTGTTTACATTGGGAATCTAACTTAGCACTAATAAAACTAGGCCTATGTTTACTACCATCGCCGATGTCTATCTCGAGTAAATCATCGGCGGACGTGAAGCCCTATCCCAATTTTCCATCATCAGCGAACCGATCCATTAAAACTCTTCTTCAGGACCGACTGCTTGGATCGGTTTAATGCTATAATCGGCAAGTTTGAGGAATTCTTTGTCCCAAGCTTCACCGGATATGCACCTGGTCTGCTCATAAGATTCCAATTCTGCCGATCCAATAGTAGATGGGGCTTCACTTCGGACGACTTCAATTTTGTCCCTGATCCACTGCACAAGACTCTGATGCATAGTAGAAGGATACAACAATTGGCATGGATCCAATCCCTCCCACAAAGCAAGTTGTAAGTGCCTTTGCCACTGATTACGAAAAACGTTGTTGGCAAAGTTTTACTGCCAATGGTCAACTCAACACATACGGCTCCCATTGCTGGCGACACATTGCCTTCAAAATCTTTGAGCTTCATGTCCGTTTTAACTAGATCTTGGTCGCCTTTTCCAAGCTTTCTGAATATGACATATGGCATTATGTTTATGGATGCGCCACCATCTACCAGCATCTTTGTCATAGGTTGTCCATCCACCTTGCCTTTAATGAACAGAGCCCTCAGGTGCTGCCTTTCATCATCGGCAGACTTCTCAAAGACAGCCGTCATCGGATCCAAGACCAATTGTGCCATGTCGGCAGTCTCCTCATCATCACTGGCAGACGCCATGAACTCCATCGGCAATATGACGACCATATTAATTTCTGCCGATGGATCCCTGTCCTTGCGCTTTGGCCTCCACTGCTTCTCCCTTGAAGGATTTTCATCGTCATACAAATCATTTCGACGTTCGCGCTGAATCCTCCTTTTCTGAGTCTTTGTTAGACCCTTAGGGCACCATTGAGGAAGCTTAGTCTTCCAAACGGGCTGATGCCGCCTTCCACTGCTTGCATCGGCACTTCTCCCGATGTTTGGGTCTCTGGAGAATATTTCTTCATCAGGCACTCTTGCATTGGCCCTCTCTTCAAGCTTCTCTTGATCAACACGCCTGTCAAGCCTGTCATGTGCGCTGAGCTTGCCCCCCAGTCGGTCATGTGCCGATTTCTTCTCTCTGAGCGGCTTGGCGTACCTGGATGCTTGATCATCAAAACAAGGTTTCTTACCTGACCGACCGGCAGCGTTGTATCCATTGCATTCAGGACAATTATCGGCAGTGGGTAGTTTGATGCCTTCTTCCCAGCAGTGAACGAAGAAGGGACACTTCCAGTGGTCCTTATGCCGAAGCCATTCTTGGTGCTCTTCTTCCTGCCAATATCGCTCATTTTGCGTTTGTCGATGCTGCTGCCTTGGCTTCTTGTGCGTGATTATAACACCATGAGCCCTCTTGGCACTGCTACCCTCATCGGCAACCCTCTTGCCCTTTCTGTCATCGGCAAACCTCCTCTCATCGTGCTTAGCCACTTGATGGTTTGGATCTACCGATGTGTTCTTCCTGGCAGCTTCCGATGTCAGCACTTTAGTCCTTCCACTAGTCTCTACCATGTTATTTGGAAACGGGTGCTGATCAATCTTCATCGGCTTCTGGACTTTAGAACTTTCAAATTTGATTCGTCTAGATTCAATCTCTGACTGCAGCTGCTGCCTGAATACTTTGCAGTCATTGGTACTATGAGAAATCGCATTATGCCATATGCAGTACCTGATCTTTCTGAGCTCTTCGGCCGACGGAATTACTTGGTTAGGCGCCAACTTGATTCGCCCTTCTTAAAGTAACAAGTCAAACATCCTATCGGCCTTAGTGATATCGAAGGTGAACCTTTCAGCTTCCTTCTGGCCAAATGGGCAAGACACAGGTTTCTTATCCTTCACCCATTCAGCAGCACTGGTGTCTAACTCCTCATCAGAATCTTCTTGCTCAACGAAGGTTACCTTCTTGTTCCAAGTCTTTCTCGGCTCAAAAGCTTTGATGTCTTGATCGGCAATTCTTTGTACCAGATGACTTAGACTTTCAAACTCTTGAGATGCATATTTATCTTTGATATGCAGTAGTAGTCCTTGGAAAGCCAAATCTGCCAGTTGCCGATCATCAAGAATTAGGTTGTAGCATTTATTCTTGACATCTCGCAGCCTCTGAACAAAGTTCTCTACCGATTCGTCATTGCGTTGCCTCAATTTGACCAAATCGGTAATCTTCTTCTCATGTATGCCAGCGAAGAAGTATTTGTGAAACTGCCTCTCTAGATCGGCCCATGTAATCACAGAGTTTGGAGGTAATGATATAAACCATGTGAATGCTGATCCAGACAATGATGAAGAGAACAACCTCACCCTCAATTCCTCCCTACTGGCAGCTTCTCCGCACTGGATAATGAAGCGGTTAATGTGCTCCATTGTCGATGTGTCATCTTGGCCAGAGAACTTAGTAAAATCAGGCACTTTGTACCAATTTGGGAGAGGAATCAAATCATAAGCTGGAGGATACGGTGTCCGATAAGCATATGTATTAACTTTGGGTTTAATGTCGAATTGTTCTTTCATCACTTCGGCGATCTTATCGGTCCAATATGTGTCCTGCTCCCGCCGACTCATTGGTTGGTTGCTGACTGGTGGAGTCGGCTGACGCGCCTCCTCAAGTCTTGGTAGAAAATGTGTAGTAGTTGTGGGCGCGGCACCAGTCATCTGGACGTTATGCATCGGCTGATTTGCCGATGGGTAATTTTGCACACTTACTGGATTGGGTTGAGTCATCATATTCATCGGCTGCTGTACCGATGGTCCACTCTGAGTGTTGGCTGGATTCCCAAATTGATACATTGGTACGCCAGGCTGCTGAGCTAACGGCTGACTAGTCCATCCAGGATTATATATCATCGGTACGTGACTCACCGATGGCTGATAGTTGATTGGCACCTGTTGTTCCTGCAACTTAGAGTAATCAACAAGGTGGTTACCTTGATGTGCTAGTACTCTGGCTTGAAGATTTGCAACTGCAGGCTGACTTCCGGTCGCTACACTGTGTTGCATCGGCATAGAGCTTGCCGATGGTGGCATCAGAGGTATTTTAGGGATCATCTGGAAATCTTCTGATGGCACTTGTATAGTTGGAGAGGACGTAGAGTAATGCATCATAGGGGCCACCGGCTGTGATTGCATTGTCGATGCCATAGAGCCCTTCCAAACTAAGTTGTCTCCCTGCATCAGATTAGAACCAGCAGATGGATTTGAAGGCATACCGTAACCCCACCAGTTGGCAGGTGCTGGATGACTCTAGATAGCAAGTCCCGATATTGCCGACGCCACTGGATCTGTATTGAGCCTGGTGACGCTTTTAGGACTCGGCCTTGGCGGTGTAGTTACATCGGCAGACGAATCCATGGGAGTGGAAGACGCCATTGGGGCCGCCGATGGGTTTGTAGATGCCAATCAAGGTTGATGATACGCTGGACCAACATATTGCGGTGCATGTCCTTCTTTGAATGATTGCATGACAGCATTGTAGACAGTATTGGACAGCACGCTGGAGTGTCTAATTAATGCTTGACTTAAAGCAGAATTAACCATCTCTTGTAACTTACCAGGATTGGCGTCATACGTGACCTGCCGTGGCAACGGCGGATCTTGCTTCTGGATTGCTTCGCCGCTCCTGTTCACGCTGAAGGATTTCAGATACAATTGCTTGTACTCCTCCATAGCCTGCTCCATGACCAGCTTCTGATCATCTTTTAGATCGGCCTCGGAGACTTCAATGACGTTCTTTTGATTAACGTCGGAGTTATCACCCATGATAGATGTGTAATTTGTATAATCGAGTCCCACCGGGCGTGCCAAGAGAGGTGTTGACACAAAAAGTGTCAGGATCTACGAACACCTCGGGCTTATACCCGAAATTCGATATCCGAGGGTGTGCCAGTCGATTTGACTAGTTAATCGACAAGGACGATAACTAGAGCAAGATCTGAATGGGGCAACGGCGATACGCCCGGATGCCAAGATATCAGACTTGATCAGGATAACTAGAGCAGAGCTGAACGAGACAACAGCGATGCGCCCGGATGTCAAAGCTCAGAGATACTCCCACGCGGAACTTACAAGGGTTTGACGGAGATCAAGGTGATGCAGCCCGTCGAAGCTTGAAGAACTCATAGATAAACTAAGACTAATGCAATAAAGGGTAAATTGTGATAAAAGTAGAATAAGAGTAAATTGATTTGATTTTGATATTGATTGATTCCTTTTACACGCAGCCCTTGGGCACATATTTATACTCCCGCATGGAGAGTTGTACAAAGACACGACTCGTACCTTTCCTAAAACAAACTCCAAACTTTAAGAAAACTGACCCGCATAGGAGTCGGATTTAAAACAACAATATTATTTTCCTAAACAAACACGCCTATTTTAAAGGAAAACAAATGACTCATGCAAGAGTCAGACTCAAACTACTATAATAATACTGGTACGAAATCACCAGTTTCCTTATGTCTTTGCTTCGATGAAAACTTTCCATCGGCAGACTCCTTCAATCCGCGGCTTCCTTCTTTCACCACCGGCAATCCTTCACTGACATCAACCGCCAAGTCATCCTGTGCCCATCGGCATTCCATGCCCATCGGCAATCGGCATCGGCAACATCCCTTCATCGGCAATCGGTAACTTTGCAATCCTGGTGACCTGACTTCACCAATCAACCTCTATCGGCAAGAACCATCCAGCTTTTATCGGCAACAAACTTACCCTTCTTACAGCGCACTCCCATCGGTAAATTTTACCGATGACTTCTGGATGCCGATAGAAAATGGCCACCGATCCACATAAGTCTCAGCTCATTTGACACGTGCCAAAAAACGGTGTCAACACCACCACAAACTTATCTACATACTCCATGAAGACCTTGTTCATGCGATACATGAAATAGGCAGGAGCATTAGTCAATCCAAATGACATCACTGTGTACTCATACAATCCATAGCAAGACATAATGGCTATTTTCAGGGCATCTGATTCTCGGATTTTCAACTGATGATATCCTGATCTCAAATCTATCTTGGAGAACACACATGCACCCTTCAACTGATCGAACAGATCATCAATACGGGGAATGGGATACTTATTCTTGATAGTCACTTCATTAAGTGCATGATAATCTACACACATCCGTTGTGCTCCATCTTTCTTAGGAACAAAGATAACAGGGGCTCCCTAGGGTGATGTACTAGGGCGTATATACCCTTTTTCTAAGAGCTCTTGGATCTGATCCTTTAGCTCAGCTAGTTGGTTGGCATCTATTATATAGGGCCTATTATATATTGGTGCAGTGCCTAGTGCTAGATCTATCGAAAATTCAATTTCTCGATCTGGTGGCATACCTAGCAAATCCTCAGGAAAAACATCTGGATACTCTTTGACCACCAAAATTTCTGAGACCACATTTTCTAGGTTGAGTTGAATATCTTTAGTTGATTCTGAGATTGCTTGATATTCAATCTTAGTGCCACTTGTGTGTTTCATGGTGACTAACCTCTGAGTAGAGTCAATCACCCCATGATACTTGGTTGACCAATCCATGCCAAGAATGACATCAGCTCCTTTGGAATCCAAAACAATGAGATGAGAAGGAAAGTCTAGCCCCCTTATGGTTATGCTTACATTGGGGCAAACATGCCTTGATAACATCTCTCCTCCCGGAGAATTAACTAATAACTTATTTTTCATCAAAATCATAGGCATGTTGTATTGTTCTACACATTGTGTTGATATGAATGAATGTGAAGCTCCATAATCAAATAATATAGTAACAGGTTTGGAGTTGATGGAGAACGTACCAATCACAACATCAGGAGCTTGCTAAGCTGAGTCCATGGCCATATGGTTGACTTTGCCATGCATGAAATTCTGTCTAGCCTATGGTTGAGCATGACCACCATTACTATTCTGATTCACATTCTGAGCTGGTGGTGGCACTTGCTGCTTTACTGGGCACTTATTTGCTAGGTGACCCATTTGGTGACACTTGAAGCATGGACCTATCTTACTAGACCCTTGAGTTGGGTGATTCTGATTCTGCTGCTGAGTTTGTACAATCTGGCGAGGTGCCTAGTAGTTCTGACGTTGTTGTTGCTGTTGAGGTTGTATCTGTTGCCTGTACTAACCAGACCCTTGATTGAAATTACGTTGTGATCGCTGAAACTGACCTCCATGTCTAGTACCTTGCCCGGGCTGGTTGAAGCGGGGTGTAACACCCGGTTTTTCGAAGAATACCGAATGCTAACCATATGTGTGCCCAGGATGTCCACACGCCACATATAGTAACAAAATGGAGATTATCAAAGACAATGCTTTATTATATATCGAAACATAGCTACAAAAAGACTTACATCTATATCAAAGCATCACGGAAACTATTCTATATATCTGTTCTTTGGGTCTCCATACTCCACAGGGACGGTTGACTGGGGGAAACACTCGCCTAGTACTCTTGGAACTCCACAAGAAACTCTTCACTTGAAGCACCAACTGGTACCCATCCGGGATTTTTATACAAAGGTGGTGACAACAAGCGTCAGCTCACCATGCTCAGCAAGTATAACTATGGGGATTCAAGCTCAAAAGGCTGACACGGGCTTTAAGCGATAAGCAATTTTAGTTGGTCAAGTTTTATTAAGTACATAACATATAGAAACAAAAGTTTAACCCTTTCCCATGGTTAGGCATAAGCATCAGTATTCCAGGTTAACATCATTATTCCATCTCATCATCATCTCCATTTTATTGTAAAAACAGGTAATATAATTGGAAAGATCCAGACCGCTCGTGTCCATGAGCACGGCTATCATGATAGATTTTAGAACTCTACGGAGTTTGTACAACTTTATCCTTGAGTCATGTTACCCCTTTGCCCGAGATTGCAAGCCTCTTAGCTCACTACCAAGGTAAGCCGGCAGGGTTCACTACGAAGTCTTACACTAGCCACTCTAACAAGTTAGTAGCCACGCGAATGGGGCCCCCCTTCGAGACGGCTCTCTAAAAAGACCGCAGCCTCCAAGGCACATCAAGATAGGCAAGAGATCCATTCTTAAGCCAAAGTGCCCCCCTGCACTACGAGTTAGTAACTACTAACAACAGCTAGAGCAAACTAGTTTTACGACTAAGATCAGAGCCATGTGATCCTCAAGGTTGTACGGACTTCCTGGGTTGTCTGTCCCAAATACAAACCTTATGGAGAGGTACTGGCATATGGAAAATAATGCATCTCCAGCCCCCTCCTAGTCAATTTTAAAAGATATCATTATCATTTGATCAAAGGTCCAACCTTCCATTATCCAAGTCCATAACATAAAGTTGAGCGTAGCATATCTATACAATTAACTTATCATGTTTAAACACCCATAGGTATCAAGGATGTATGGTACAAAGTAGTTCTAAGTATATCTCTAGGGTTTGAGTAAAATAGACACATGCATATGTATTATAAGTGAATTGATGAGTTTCTAGGTAACAAGGAAACCATAGGCTATACTTGCCTTCCAAAAAGCTTTCCAAACTCTTTATCTTCTCCTTCTGTTGGATCCTATTGCGTAGCTCCACTTCTAACGACAAAAAGCATCGCAAACATCTGGAAAAGATCCTAATATCAATACACCAATCATTGTAAAAACAAGATATAAAGGAAACTAATGTATAGGGCTCACTTCTATGAACTCGTGAGCGTGAAAACCAACTAAAACGGAGCTACTGTTAAAAAGATATGAGCTTTTGAAGTTTTAGCGGCATTTTGGTAAGCAAATATATTTTCAAAACGCTTTAGAAACAAAAACTGAGGTTTAAAACATAATGAGATAGCTGTGTGAACTGGGTAAGATAGTCACGTACAGACCTAGAGACTTGCTTCAGATTGAGGAACTCTTTTCTCTTCACTTTGATTTCCCCCGAAGGAACATAATGAGCACGAAAACTCAAACAAAACTCCTGCCAAGTGATAGCTAGAGCATTATCATGAGCAGCAGTGTAAGTTCACCAATCTTTGGCCTGGCCTTGTAGTTGATGAGTAGCATAAAGAACTCGATCATGGCCAACACAATGAGCAATCTCCAGCTTGCTCTCAATGGCCTGAAGCCAATCATCAGCATCCATTGGTTCAACAGCATACGTGAATATGGGAGGTTGTGTCATCATGAACCTCCTAAGACTGTCCTGCTGACGAGGTGGTGGATGGGGTGGAGCAAGATTGGGTTGAGCCATTTGTTGCATAGTAGCCATCATTTGTGTCATAGTATGCATCATTTGGTTCTGCATTGCTGCCATCTACACTGGATCATAGACTGGCGGTAGAGGCGGTGGTGGAGGGTTCAAGTTGTTGCCCTAATCATTGCCTCCAAAGCCACTACCACGCCTGGTGTTCACCATCTGGTATGATAAAGGACAAGAGTGAGATAGGATAGAAAGAAAACCCCAACTAACTACAAAATAAAACTTGTAAACAAATGATGTCATTGCACTCAGAAGACTAGCAACACATCAACAGTCATTACAAAGAACCAAAACAAACATGTGCACAAGTACATAATCACACAACGATTCTATCGATCCAAACATTAGGGTGGCAACTTAAGATTGGAGGAACCTATTTTGGACAAAACATAAACTAAGCATCAACGAAGTGAGACAAATAGAAGATGAGATGTATTTGTATCAAAATAGTTTTATGAAATCACCATTACTATCTAGGCTAGCATCCTACGGTCAACATGGCTTTGATACCATTCTGTCACACCCGATTTTAAGGACAAAATCGAATGCACATCATATGTATGCCATGATCAATTTATTCATACATATGACGACTTCATTACAGTATCATAGAAATGTTCTTACTTTAACGATGACATCATTACAAAATGACCCATAGGTCTGAAAGAAAATTACATAGACTTTATTTAACTCTAGAGGAAAAGGGACGCCATCTTCACAGGAAGCCAACCGGGGGCAGCACCAGCCTAGAACATGTTGGGGTCGAAGGCATCTTCCTCAACATACTCCTCTTCATCTCCAACATCTATGGGGAGCAGGGGGGACAAAGAGGAAGGGTGAGTACATCGAGATGTACTCCGCAAGTGTAGGAAAGTATGACATGAGGCTTGAGCAAGGATAGGCTTACATTGGTTGACACAAGCACCTAAGCGACATTCCTATTACCTTAAACCTTAAGCACCTATTTAACTAGGTTATAACACCTTCTCCTCAGAAAAACCAAACCAACGCTCGGATTCCATCCGAGTTAACTAAACACTTGGATTCCATCCAAGCTCCCAACCATTCCCCTTCCAAGGGAACCACCCAACCGAACCAGAGCCATCTAATCAAGAAGAAGTCCAGGCCGCTCTTGACCGTGAGCACGGCTGATATATCAGGTTTACACTCTGCAGAGGTTGCACTCTTTCACCAAGAGTAAGGATAGGCTTACTTTGGTTGACACAAGCACCTAGGTGCTCAGCAGGGTCACACTACAAGGCCTTTACAAAGCCCCTCCAAGCATGTATTACACCTTCACTAAGGTTTCACCGCTAACAGTGGGTACCAACACCATTGCAGAAGTCCCCTCTTGTGCCACACAAATCGACCCGATGTAAACCATTACTTAGAGGAAGCTAATTAATTGGCCAGGTTCAGCCCACCCAAATCTCATGGTTGCGCTGTTAAACCAGGTTACATGCTTCGAGAACCGGGTCCTAGGGATCCAGGTAGGATACTAGCACAAACCCAAACCACCAACATCAGCAACATACCATGGCATAAACCAACCTCAACCAAACGGTCCATCCTGCCGGATTTGCTTACTCACCATGTTAATACCATCAACAGTTACCAACCCACATAAAAGTTGCATATATCATTAGTCAAAATTAATAATTAAACTTTCCTAACCCAAGACTGCAGGCTAAGCATGACACCTACCCAAACCAACCAGGTTTCAAGGATGATATCACAAAACTAGTAAACCCTAACATAGGTTTCATATTAAGACTGCATGCATCTAAGTTCTAACTAGCTAGTAAAATAAAATAACATAGGAGCACGTATGATCAAGGACACTTGCCTTCAAACTGAGCGGGTTCAGATAAATCAAACTCTTGCTCTTGGAAGTTCTCAAACTCGGCACCTTCTGCACCCATACAACAAACATGGCCCACAAAATAAATAAGAACAATACACCAAGCTTTGGAAAATATACTATACTGATTACTAACGTGCAGTACTCGCTGAAACAAACTCGAGAGCGAAAGAACCACCTAAAACGGAGCTACGGCTTGCAAGATACAACTAACGATAGATTAGCTTTTGAAAAGAGAGCACTAAGGGATTTATTATTTTTAGCTATGTAAAAGGGTATATAAGGTATTTTAGAGAAATACCTAAGTTGGATTTAAGTCAAACTTATATTTGTATTTGAAAACTAAAGTACAACTGCAATTGCATAGTATTTAATCAAGTTAGATATTTTCCATGAAAATACAGAGCTATTAACATAGAATTAGAGGATACTAAACTGTAGATCATGATTTTACGAATCTAACGCAACTTGAACGGGTTAAAACGGAGTTAAAATGAAGAAATTATAAGCATTTGAAGTTTGATGGCAATTCTATAAATAAATTGAAGCATTTTTTATTTAAAACAAATAAAATCTGAAAAAGAAAAGGGAACTGGATTGCGGGTACTATTATCCAAAAGCTGAGGGGCTAGATCAGAAGAATACAGGACTGATATTAAAAGGAGATGATCTACGATGTATTGCGGGTTGATTTTTGGAAAGCTCGGGGGCTAGATTGCAAGAGGGGTGGATCTGGTCGGTTTGACCAGGTCTCCGCTGACGCTAGCGCCACGTGGCGAGCTGTGAGTGGCGTGGTGCACCACGTGCGTGTGGACCGCTGACGCGTGCGTGGGACCGAGGGTCCACGGGTTCACGGTGGACCGAGATCCACCCGAACCGGTAACTTCTAATCTCGTCCGTGAGAGGCAGATCGGACGGTGGATATCAAAGGGGCAGGTTTCCCTGACACGGCACAGGGAACCCGCGGCGACGCCATTGACGCCGGCGGTTGGAGCTCGTCGGAGAATACTGGCGTGTTCCTCGTGACCGTGCGAGTGCGGATGGGTGTTTGGTTGGGACAGTGAGTCGTCGGAGCGAGGTGACTGTGGCGGCGGAATGAACGCCGGCCACTATGTGCATTGGACAAGCACCAACAGTGCCTAATAGATCGAATTAAAGGCACGGGAAGGATGGGGTTCACCGCGAGGATGATGGCGCGGATTGCGGTGAGTGGTGCGGCTCCAAGCGCCCTGATGACGGTCGGCGGCGATCTGCGACAAAGAAGAACGCCGATGAGCGACGTCATGGTGATACACGGGGTGAAAACGTTCGACGAGGGGCGTTACGAGTTCAGGAGTCTAGGCGAAGCTTCTCGAGTGCACGACGGCGGTGTTGGAGCTCCGAGACGGCGAGAAACGCGGCGGCAGCGGCTGGCGGTGCGTGAATAGAGACAGAGCAGGGGAGGAAGGAGCTCCTGTGGTGAGCTTTATAGGGCGAGGGAGACGATGGATGCGGGACGTGCGCGACAGGGGCATCAAGGCGGCAGTGAAGGCCTCCTTGAAGGTCGATTGAAGGGCCTTAACCCGGATTGAAGAGGGGGAGGCGTTGAATGCCGTTGGCATCCTCTGCCCGATGAGGAAGAAAGGGATAGATAGGGTGACATGCGGGGTCCACGCGACAGAGAGAGAGGGGAAGGGAGCGCGTGTGCTCTGCTCTGGTTAGTGCCGACATGGTGGCCCCACGGGCAGTGAGAGAGAGAGAGGTGAGTGCGGGGGCTTGGCTTTGGCGCTGACAGGCTGGGCCCGCTGCGCAGAGAAAGAGCGAGGAGGGGACTGTGGGTGAGGGAGAGGGGCTCTTGCGTGGGCCGGTCTGCTGGGCCGGGGGAGATGAGGGGGCGGGTGAGAGAGGAGAGGGGTTGGGCTGATTCCTGATATGGACTAAAAGGAAAGAGGGGGAGAGAGATAAAGAAAGACCTTTTTTCCTTTTTGTTTTGTAAAATCATTTGAAACCAAATTTCAAAACCCTTTTTGAAATCAAATGAACTTTGAAATACTTTATAAATAATTTTCTGAGTTTTGAAAATTAAACTTTGAACTTTGTTTTAAGAAAACTTTTAAAACTTCATTTATTTTATAAATAGATCAAAACCAATAGGGAACCTAAACCGAGTTTTCATAAATTAATTTTCACTCAATAAAGTTAAATGCAAAGGCATGAATGCAACAAAGGTTTTAACTCCTATGTCAATTTAAGTTTAGTTTAAAAATTATTATTTTCCTCCAACTATTATATGGTCTTAACTCTAATTTAAATTCTAGCAAGTTTTAGAAACTGTAAATTCAAAATTTAGGGTGTTACACAGCTCCACCAATATCAACAGCTTTGTACATCGTAGTATATCGTAGTAAGCATGAGGAGAAGAAAAATTAGCATTGCTATTATACATAGATCTAAGGGGGAGGGGATTAGGGATAAAGCTGACCTTAAAGAGTAGAACCATCCTTGTTACATGTACCAACAGCACTTGCCGATTCATAAAAAAAACATGTAAAGTACAGTAACCAGGTATAGAACGAAAACCAACATGAAAGGAAAAAAGATTCAGATTTTGTTCAATATGGCCTGGCATCAAAATTAGCTGTAAAAAATAATGGCCACCATGTTTGGATAGCACATTTACAGCAGCAAAGTAAAATGGATCTGCATACAGAGTATATCATTGCAAAATTGTCAGTCCTTTTGATGAAAGTTGTAGTCCCTTGTTTCATACTGTCATTTTCATGAACTGTAACTGACATTTAGTTAGTGATTACGGTAAAGCTCAATATGTCACACAAGCAAGGATCTAATCTTTAGTTCGTCATTACTGGAAAGTTAATTCACTATCGCACGCTGTAGTGACATTTGACAAATATGAATACATGTTACTCCTGCATGATGACTTCATGAGAATGAATTGCACAAGGATTGCCTTCACGCTCAGCTATTGCCCAGTACAAAATTCAGAACACTAACCCAAACTCCATGAAACTACATGTCCTGTTGTGTTGTCTACTACTCCTTTTGAAATGAGAATGAGCTAGGGATGAGAAGAAATATGTGAGCAAACTGGTTACACCATTACTCCTGGTGGCTGCCCTGGCACTCCATTGCACCTCACTAAGTTTAATGATAGCTACATGAGGGATGCTCAGGAGGAGTTCGGTTTTAGGGTGCCTATTGACACTATTGATTACCCTAGAGTTGATTACTCCAAGAGTTGGGAAGGTATTGAGGAAGCAAAAGGGATGGTGAGAGGTGTTGATTATAAATTCTAGAGTGTCTTTCACTCTAACTTTTATGCCACCGCCATTCTTGGTGCAAAGAAGACCAAGATTGTGAAGATGCAATTCATTGATTTCAATGAAATGCAAGATAGGCAAGAGACTCAGTTTGATACTGTCATTAGGATGTGTGACAAGTTTGAACTATTATATATCATGTCCTTCAGGTATGATTGGAATGAGGAGATTCTTGCTCAGTTTCATGCCACTTATTTGTAGAACAAGGAGACTGATGAGATACACTAGATATTGATGGTAGGCACTATCGTGTTGATTACATCACCTTCAGTCATATTCTTGGTTTTTGAGAGGTTCACATGACTTACCCTCGCATTCATGGCGAGTATCATGCTGAGATTAGTGACATCAAGCATTTGTGGAGGGATCCTAAAGTTGTTGATGGCAAGAGGAGTGGACTCTAGAGTTTCTACTACATCATGAACAACTTGGTGAGAAACACAATCAACCCAAAAGATGGAGCAGCCTCTAATATTAATGGATATGTGAGGAATGTGCTTGCATACTTTACAGATCGAGATAAGTTCAATGTCTCTCATTTCATTTGGGTTGAGTTGAGCTTTGCGATGGATGATGAGAGAAGGGTGCTGCCCTATGCTCCTTATATCATATGTTTGTGATTGAAAGGGTCACTGTCATTCGATTTCCTAAGGACGGTATCCACACCATCTACAAAATTGAGAAGACCCAGCCAGCAGCAGCTCAGAGGACAAGAGAACCCTACATTCATGGTCATATTCCTGAGAGCTCGCACTCTAGGCACAGGAGGAGTGGCAGTTGGAAGAAGAAAGTTGGTTTATGGATGAAGGTCATCTTCACTACTTGCACCTATGCAGCAAGGACCGCCTATGAGGACCGGTTGGAAAATTGGGAGGCTCACAGGGAGGCTATAGAGCGTGCGGGGCTACAACCTCTTCCACCAGTTCTGTCCCCACAAGGTTTGAGCTCCCATGCTTCTATAACACTGGCAGTGATGAGGATGAGCAGGAGGAGAGTTGGGAGCAGGAGACCTTGCAAGGTTATCAGCAGAGACAGAGGTGGGAGTAGGCTCCATGACGCTCAGCTTGTTTCACTGCCACTACACACCATGGAGGATGTGCACGTATCGAGTCCAATTCAGATGACAATGGTGGTCAAGGTGTCGACTGGGACGAGGTGTAGAAGTGATATGATGAGTGATTGGATTTCCCTTCTTTTCTCTTCTCTTTATTGGTACTTGATGCCAAAGGTGGAGAAAATTAAGGGGTCAATCTTTTTTCGACGTCTTGGGTTAGTTGCATTGGTGTTTCATATCCTATCCACTAAGAGTAATTTTTAGGTTGTGAGGTTGAGAGTCGTTAAAAACTCTATTTTATGTAAACTATGCTACCTAGTTCAATCTATTTGGTTTGGATTTGGACATGTATGATGTGTGATCTAGCTTTTGTTATTTGTTCTAGATGTTCTCTTGTTTATGTGTGATGTGCTATGAAATTCTTACTATGCTCTCACTGTTGTAGTCAGTGCGGCAGTCCCTCCCATAGGGTGCGGCAGTGCCGCCCTCTCCAACAACACTCATACTTTGTTGTGCATAACTATCATATGCATCACGAAATTTATTGTGACACAGTTTGTTGCACCCCACAACAATCATGGATGTAAAGAAACTCCCTCTATTACACAAAATTTTTGAATGTTGGCCACTAATGCCAAGTTTCAAATTCAAATTTCCATTCACACACTTAAAGGGAAACTTTACCATGATGATCTGTATTTATCAATTTATCTTGAAGATCCATTATGGGTTTTGGCATTAATAACCACCAAATTAGAGGACTAATCAAAATTGTTAAGATGATTAGTAGGAAATGATCTTTGGAGGATGTTTCAAAAATTGGAGGTACCCCTAATCGCAAATGATGGTTGTCTGTGACTTAAAGAAAGTTTAGATTTGTTTTATTTTGAATATTGAGTTTAGGAAATGACGTAATATAAAGGGGGAACTCAAGTACACTTGTCAACTATGCAACCAAGTGCTCATAGTTTGACCACAACATCCTCATACCCTAGCCCAAATGCAGTAAAAACAGTTTTTTCATATATCTGGACAGCCATAACCGACCATTGGGCCCCAAGGGGTATTTATACTCATTCTTCTAGTGCCCAACCATCCTCTCTTCTCCGCCTCAACATTTCATTTCTTGACTAGAGATAGAACAGAACCCTACTCTCTCCTCCATTGTTGCTCCTTCAAGCTCCCAAGTAACCCTTTGATTTCCACCATTAGAACTTGAGAGAAAAGGCACCAAAACTCGATTAGAGAGAAGATCCACTGATTCCCAAAGTTTGAGAGCACTTGGTTCACGTTTGGTCAGCGTTCTTGAGTTCTTTACTCTTGGAGCTTTGCTCCTAGCTAGCTAGGCATCACCCTAGAGCCTGCCAACTCGTGTGGTAGTCTAGGGAGGTTTGAAATCTTGTGTTGAAGCTAAGAAATCACCCCTCACTTCAAGAGTTAGGTCTCTTGACTTGAGAACGAGGAAGGGGCAAGCCTTTGTGGAAAGCTCTAGCCTTTTGTGGCAAACCTCAACAATGTGGAGTAGGCAAGCCTTGGTGGCCAGCTGAACCACGACATAAATCATTGTGTCACCTTGTGCTTGTTGACCTCCATTTACATATTGTATTGCTTTGAGGACATATTAGGGTTTGTGGTCGATCTACTTATCTACTCTTGATTTGTCATATTTAGTTGTTTAGTTGTGTTACATAATCAACTTGATTACCTAGTAAATTACCTGATCTAAGTTTGATTGGCCTAAGATTGATATATCTATTCACTTCTCTACATAGGTGCGGTAGTGTCGCCCTCCACGACAAGAAATCCGGGCTTCTATGACGACTCCTAGATGACAAAGCACCTATCTGTCACAAACAGGGACTGTTTATGATGATTGTCCGCGGGATGACAACTGTTTATGACCAAGCTGTGTCTCTGTCATAAACATCGTCATAGTATACTCTATATGAACTTTGTGATGATAGGTTGTGACAATAGTCGATCGTCATAAATGATAGATCTACTACATTTTTTGTAAAAAATATATTCTTATCATACATGGTAGTTGGACCACACATCATGGGTCCTAGATAAACTCTTCTTTTACACGCCATGAGTCCTAGTCTCATGAGAAATGGCATGAAAAAACTTTTAAAAAAAACTTAAAAACATAGTGCAAGAATAATTCGATCATGTAACTAGAGATGACAATATAGGAACCTAAACCTTGTAACCCGAAAGGTTTTTACTATATGTTACGGATATAAGTCAATTTCTCTACCTATAGGATTGTAAATAATCAAAAGAAAATAGACTAAGTGGGTTTGCAGGTATAGTACCTGAACCATAAACCCATATGTATTTAAACATGACCCAAAGCACAAGAGGAATATAATAGGTGGAATAAAATGTGAGAATGAATAAAAAAATCAAACTTAAGCATTCACGGCCGCACAAGTGCATGGCTGCTTTCCCCTGTTGTGTGCTATTGGCATGCTGTCCACCGGCCCAGTGCAGCCCACCGGGATCAGCACAGCAGCAGTAAGTTCACTGCAAATAGCACCACCTCGCGTGCTCTAGCAAGCAACAGAAGGTGCTACGCCTATATATATTGTGGATATGGTATTCCTAAGACAATTTCCAATACAAAATAATAATAATTAAGTGTATGGATTTCGGTTGGCAAATTTTTCAAGTGATATTAAATGAAAAAAAAACACTAAAATTATAGATCTTGATTACTCTCTCTGGTCCATTTTATTCCGTGTAAGATTCATAATTTTAAAACTTTGATCTATAATTAGGCTAATAATTTTTAAATATTATAATATAAACTTTATACTACTAGATTTGCAAGAAATTATACTATTTAATGATTATATATTTATAAACATAAATAATCTAACTTTAAAAACTTTGACTTATAATTAGGCTAATAATTTTTAAATATTATAACATAAACTTTATACCATTAGATTTATAAAAAAAATATACTATCCAATAATTATATATTTATAAACATAAATAATATAATATAAAGTAAATGAACGGTCAAAGTGTAATCTAGGAGACCATATCATCCTAAATTACGTCATATAAAATGGATCGGAGTAGTTCTATAATTTTGTTGTTGACAACTTTTACAATTGCAATATTGTAGTATCTCAAAATCCTATTTGTTTAAAGAGTAAAGTGCATCCGCGGTCTCTAAAGTAGCACTGCTGTCATCTCGGTCCTTTAACTTGCTAATCAATCATTTAAGTTTTTAAATTTGTTCAATTGTGTCATCCCGGTCCCTAAACTTGCAAATCGACCATTAACTTTCTCAAACTTGTTCAGTCATGTCATCCCAGTCTCTAAACTTGATTTTGACTGTCATCTTGGTCTAAATAGAATGATCTAAAAATTTAATATAAAAAATAATTCATAAGTCTTTCATATGAACTCGAATGAAGATAAATTTTATATCATAATTGTATCTCTCGACGTGATCTACAAATTTGTAGTCGAAAAGTTTTCTATTTAAAGTCATTTAGTCTTTGAAAACTTAATTTTAAATTTTAAAATGTATAAACATACAACAATATTTTGGGACCCTATACAATTTTCTTTTTAAAAAATCCACAACAAAGTTGTATATGTCAAGAACTACAAATTTCATATAAAGTTGAGTGAAATGCATCGTGGGTCCTTTTTGATATAAAAAAATTCCACAACAAAGTTGTATATCATGTTCAAATACTTTTTTCGCTCATTCGGGTCCATAAACTTTTTCCCACGTCTCACCTAGGTTCATGTACTTTTTTCCGCTACTCTGGGTCCATAAATTTTTTTCCACTTTTCACTTAGGTCCAAAACAGTCCACATTGGACTCTGCTACCTACGTAGCCACTCATGTGGCACCCCATGTTTTTTTAATTTCATAAATCGGTAGTAATTTTGAAAAAATGTATAAAATCATAAAAAAATCGTAAAAAATAAAATCGAGTTTTGTTAGACCTCACATGAATAGATCTATGCAATAGATATATAATATGACATACTTTAGTTTAAAATTTCAAAATTTTCAAACGAAATCGGATGAAGAAATAACCAATGCCAAAGTTACAGGAAAATCAACAAACTTTAGTTGACAAGTTTTCAATTTGCACCCATGCCGCCAAGAACTAGCGACCCACCTGTTTTACGAAACTGCATGTACATGATATTGGCCATCCACCAGACCTAAAATAGCTGGCGCGGTACAAAGTCTCGTACTTTGAAATTTAAACTATGAATTGTTTCAACTAAGTCATATTGAAAAATGACCAAAATAATTGCTGATGACTTTTTCATTTGAAGTCATTTAATAATTTTATAGAATTTTCAAATATTTTTTCACTAAATTTAGATATTAGTATAATTATTCTAAATTCAAATGTTAAGTTCAACTGCTCAATTTAAATTGTGTTTGTCTAAATAAAAAAAAAGTTCAGTCTTTTGCTCCACTGGTGGAAGGTTTGGCCTGGGCTGCTAATTTAGTCCAGGTGGGAGCGAGTCGTCGGGTGCAGTTCCTCAAAGGAAACCCTAGTATATAACACCACACGACCTGAGCCTCTCCACTACTCCCAGCCTCCACCCCCTTCTTCTCTGCTAGTCGCCTGGGAGCGGTTAGCTTCCGACCCGGGTGGCCAGAAGCCGTCTGCAGGCGCTTAATTATTCCGCCCTCGACTTTCATCGGGCTGAATTCGTTTAGTTGGGCCGAATTCTTTTGTTGTTGGGCCGATGGTTGTAGTGTTTGGACTATTTCGATTTGGCTGGACTGTTTCGTTGGGCCGAATTTTCTTTCAGCCCACGTGCCTAGGGATGTTCGCGTCCTCGCGACTGCACAGCACAACCAGCGCGCGTTTTTTCTGTCGAGCGGCGTGCTTTCTCGCTCTGCTTTCTCTAGTCTATAAAATAATAAAGAAAATGACAGCAAAAAAACGAGGCACCTGGTTCGACCACAAGTCACTTAAATCATCAAGAAACAATCATCGTCGAGGAACAAAAGGCACGTCAACGTCTTACCACTGAACCATGTAATGTCTAAGAAATAATTTTATTATTATATATAGCAAACTATTTAAGTCTAAGAAAAAACATTTCACCTCAAAAAGCATACTATTCTAGATTAAAACATGCATGGAATATGAAAAAAATAACACTACGTAATACGGGCAACGAAAAATAAAAAAACAAAGAAAACACCATATAATATAACAATGGAAAAGAATAAAGAAAAAAAGAAAATTTGTACTCACGACTATATTGTTCACGTATGTGGAAATGAGTTTCTACAATATACTGATCACTAAACATCACGAATGTATTGTAGAACAACACATTGGTACTCACGACTCCATCACAAAATATTGTAGAACAATGTTTAGTATTAGTCAGTACTACACCCAACACCATAAAAATATTGAATAATAATGACACACGGCTACTGAACAATACTGATTTTTTTTAGTATAACACTTTGATGTAGTATATTGACGCTATCCGCGGTGGTACGTCAACACTGCTGCCGATGTTGTGGTTTATCAACCCGACGACCACTCTGCTATTGCATATCGTGGTGCTAGCTGGTCGGATTGAAAAGTTTCACAATTTGACGCTATTCATAGTGGTGCGCCAACATTGTTCCCGTATCGTGGTGCTAGCTGGTCGGATTGAAGAGTTTCACAATTTGACGCTATTCACTGTAGTGCGCCAACATTGCTCCCGATGTAGCGCAACGATGGACGTGCAATGCCACATAAAAAAACATCTAACTTGCCTGCACACGACAAACACAGCTAGGATGATAAAAAAATACATTATAGAAAAATATTCACATGTATACTACCAAATATTCTAACACTACATGAACATCATAAAATAAAAATATATAAGAAAGGAAAATAAATAGAAATAGAATAAAAAAGCAAAAGAAAATATAAAAATGAAAAAATTAATGAAAATAATAATAAAAATGAAAATACCAAAAAACATTAACGAAAAAACAAACGGAAGAAAAGAAAGCAAATAAAAAACTAACCCAAACCTTAAAATAAAAGTATATAATTAGCTAGTGATAACCCAACAATTAAAAAGGTGACATAAGAACATGAAACCATGAAAACAATAATTAGGAAAAGAATAAATAAAAATATAATATAATAGAAAAAACTATGGAAAAGTAAATGAGGAAGAAATACGTGAACCAAAAAAAAGAAAGAAGAACCAAACTACAGAACCAGTCGTGTAAATAAATGAACAACATATAAGGGTGAATTTAAATGAAGAAACACAAGAAAACTGAAATAGAAAGAAAATAATAATTAAATGTAAATAAATGGAAAAAATATAATAAAAACAACAATAAAATAACATAATAAAAGCACTCGTAGAACATTATATGAATACTACTAGAACAATCTTAAATATATATAGAATATCCCATTGATAATAAACAAATATCATGAAAATTACATCAATATTTCGTGAATATCTCAAAATAACATTATGAATGGAATCGAACACGAGACCGGTTGTTCAAGAATAGCATTCACCAACAACTAATATAATAGGGGAAAGGAAATAAACATATTCAAATATAAAGAATAAAAATAAACAAAAGTAAATTAATATAAAAATATACCAACAAATAAAATATCAAAGAAAAATATACGATAGAACTTAGAAAAATATGAACATCACAAAATTCGTCGTAGAACATCATATGTATTCTACATGGACATCACAAAATTATATTATAGAACATCACAAATATACTACGCGAACATTACAAAATATATTATAGAATATCACTTGTATATTACGTGAACATCACAAAATCTATAATAAAACAATGTATATATATATATATATCGTAAGCATCACACATATATTATTGAATGTTGGAAGTAAGCATCACACACATGATAAATTTGTATTTAAAGATAATCATCGAACATCAGGTTAATAATATACGAACATCGCAGAAAAATAACATAGAACATTATATATATACTAAAAAACATCATATAATGAAGTAATTAAACATAGTCAAATAAAAAAATAAAAAATTTACTACACAATCATAAATATATTTTAGAACATCGCTTTAGCAGTACACAAGTATCATTAAATATATCATAGAACTCATGTGTACTACGTGACCATCACAAATATCATGAAAATATAAATTTAAAATAATAAAATTAGTTTAGTAATTAATTAGTCAAATAAAAAGAAAAAAAACTACCGAACATTACAAATACATCATAGAACATGGTATGAATACTACACGAGCATCACTAAATATAACATAAAACACCATGCATATATACTATGCGAACATCACATACATCATGAAATGTAAAATAAAATAAAAATATTAGTTAAGTAAATAGTTAAAGTCAACTTAAAATAATAATAAAATACTACCAAATATCATGAAATATATGTTAGAACATTGATGTATAATGAACATAAAAAATGAATCGTAAAACAACACATTTGTAGTCACAGACATAAAAAATATAGGATATAACATCATAGATATACTACGTGAACATCAATATATATCATAAAATAAAAAATTAAAATTAGTGAATTAATAATTAGATTAAAATAACATAGAAGAAACGATACAAAATAAAATAGTAATAATAGAATAAAAGTAAAAATAAAAATAAAAATGAAAACCAAAATTTAAATATATACATAAAATGGTGAACATTATATGTATACTATATGAACATCGAAAAATACATTATAAAATATCCCTTTTATACTAAATGAAGGTGAAAAAAAAGAAACAGAGAACAATCATTCACAAAAACAGTGTGACTAAAGAGATTAAACATAAAAACTAATCTCATGAGTATAAAAAATAAAACAATTAAATAAATAACTTCGAAAGGAAATAAATTAATAAAAGATAATCATAATATATCATAGAATATAGGAAATAAAAAAGGAAATTAAAAATATTAAAAATAATTATAAAAAAATAAACAAGGAGAAAAATAAAGGAAATATGAAATAAATACCTTAAATACAATTTTAGTATATGAAATTTGGTTAATGGGAGTAAAGATTAAAAAGAGAGAAAAAAAAAGGAGAATGGAAAAAATTACAGAAAATAAATGAGAAAAAAGAAATAAATATAAAAAATAAAAGGTAAAAGGAAAGAAAATTAAAAGAAGCATAAAAAGAAACCGAAAAGACAGAAACGAAACCGCACGCAACTACTACTAGGACTGGATCCTCCGGTTCTGACGCTGCAGGCTGTACGCGCTTCCGCCTCTCTCCACCTGCATCCGCCTCCGCTCTCTCCTGATTGGGCCGCTCGGTCTGCTACTCACGTGGGCTGTTCAGTAGCACGAACGGGCCGCGTGCTCTGCGCTTGCCAGACCAATAATGAGAGGGGGGTCGGCGGATGACTGCTATCCTGACTGGTCGGCGAAGATTTCCGCTAGTCGCCTAGTCCAGGCACAGCGGTCTCTCTCTTTCTTCTCAAAACTCCGGTGTCGAGCAAACCTCACGGGCGACCTTCCAGCACGGACAAAGTTGCCTGCCGGCGCGCCGCATGACGTTGTCTCCTTCTTCGTCGACCTGCGTTCGTCTTGTCTCATCCTTCCTTCCCCAAGCAGCGAGGCCATTCGGTGGCCGGCAACCTCGCGAGGCATGGCGGGGCTCTCACTCAGATCCGGGGCGCCTGTAGCTAGGAGTTAGCATGGTTTACCCGGATCCGGCTCTGGATGCCCGAATGTGGCGCAAGGTACAGCATCTCCTGCATCAGAATGGAGATCCGACCGACGGCGGTGCTGATTCTACCGGCTTGTACGGCTTGGAGCCACTGGTCACATCTCGTCAGGTACTACGCCTTTTGTTTCCCCCAGTCTCATTCTCTAATTCGAATCTAGCCAGAGCTCTGTGGTAACTCTGTATATTCGACTTTGACTGACGTGCTTCAAGGCTTTTCTCATGTGCGAGGGGCAAGGAGAAAAAAAGTGAGGAGAAGCCGGATGGGGAGGAGCTGTGCAGTGGAGAGTATTCATCATTGTATCCTTGTTAGGTACTCGTACTCACGAAATGATTTTTCTTTGTTTGCAATTACAGTTAATGAATCTCTCTATTTTGGTCTATTATTTTGTTTCTGACCTCAAGGCCACGTCAAGGATGTGTCCAGCGTAGCACCGTCCCCTACCTCACTCTTGCCGGTAATGCAATCAGTTCCCAGCGGCGGTAGACTGTGAGCCATCTGAAAACATCTAAAAACTGAATGCTTGTGGATTGTTCATTAAGTACTTTGGAAAACTGAATGCACATACATTGGTATACAACTTGTGAGTGAGTATGGCTGTATCTGTGGCTAAGTGTGGATTACCTGTTTTGTTATGAAGTCTATCCGAAACAGTGAAAGAATTGGATGTTGGATGAATTCTTTTGTGCTATTATATTTTTAACTAGTGAACAAATAATCGTCTATCACCTTGTCTCCACTGCTACGTTACTGTATTCCTATTGTAATCATGAGAATATCAGATGGAAGTTCAAATTCATTATTGTTTAAGTCTGGAGCTATTTTTCCATTATCTAATAAAATATAGTTGCCACTACCAAAAACTGGCATGTGAAGTTTATAGTTTCGTGTGATTTCTATTGTTCTACATGATTAATTCCATTGTACGGGTACATATCTCTAATTTTGGTTGGTTTACTTCACAGGAACATTGATGTGCCAATTCCAAATTTGCAGTGTAGAGATCATGGTGAAGAAGATTGCTACAAGTGACAAATGATATTTTCATGAGCCAAGTGTGCATTCATGCAACATAGCTTTCTGTTAGCATTTTGTAATTCTAGCACTTGTATTGAGTTAAAGTTGTTCTTAGTTTCATGTCTTGGATGATGGCTGAGAATGAATCTAATATATTTTTCCTATAATTGCTATTATCTTAAAGTTGTTCTTAGTTTAATGATATATTGCTGTAATGTTTGCTTCTAAATGCAAATGGGCTGACCAAACAGTAATCAGGCCCAGCATATGAATTTGTTTGGGCTATGGGCTGAAATTGGAAAAACTAATGAATGTTGCCTGGAAAAATAGTCTAATTAATTTGAGAAAAATTGGTTGTTTTAGACAAAAACAAGGGTCGAAAAACACTAAAAATTAAATGGGCCAAAGGCCCTATTATGTTAAATATGTTGTGACGAGTTTACTGTTGTCATTGAATCAATGACAAGAGAAGTATTGTCACTATATCTATGACAATGTCCTCTGGTGGTCATAGAAGCTAGGTAGTGACCCACCTTCTGTGACAACAGTCACTTCATCATTGTAGACCGGCAGTGACAGGAAACAATCTGTTTTCGTCATTATCTAACTGTCACAGAAGCCCAGATTTCTTGTAGTGCTCTGAGTGCGACAGTGCCGCCCTCTAGTGTGACAAAGTTGAATTTTTACATACCTATTCACCCCCCCTCTAGGCATCCTAAGCTTACCGGGATCCTACACCTTCTTCTATAGCATCATTTGAGCTACCTTCGACAAAGAGTCAGACTCCTCTAGTTACTTTTACGCCACATGCTTCAGTGATAGAGACAACAATGAGTAGTGGCTACTACTACTACTTGTGTTGAGACAATTTTAGAGCCACATGGTTAGGTCATCGCTTCAAAGTCACAACAAGCAGACCTAGCTGCAGCATCCACTAAACAGACCTAGACCAATTCACCTACACTTCTAGCGATACAAGGGAAGCTTGAGTCCACTTCTTAGGGTCAGACAAGTCAGATAGCTTAGAGTTTAGATTCAAACTTTGACTTGACCTAGTTTGAGCTTGTTGCTTAGCACGCATCCATACTTGACTCGTCTACTTTTGCCCCACGGACAGGCCTTTAGAATTGGTTCTTGAAACCAAAAGGGGAGAGGGATGAGTATGATAGATTTAGGAAGAGTGTGTGAGACAGACTCATTCTTTTGTGTGCTACTTCATGCATTCATGTCTATTTTCATATTATAGGTGTACTTGCAATTGATATATCTATGTGTCATGTCAATTGTTCCATACTCATGTGTTCTCTCTACTTTGATATATCTATGTTGTCATGTCAATTGTTCCATGCTCATTTGTTATGCTTTCACATTATACTATATTCTAAGTGAGCCTAATGTATTGTACTTATGCTTAATTCATATTACTCGATGTGTTGTTTGGCATCGAGAGACACTTAGAGTAGTTTATGACTAGTTCTATTGTGTTAGGTTTGGTCCTAACTTATCAAACTTAGCACTAGGTAGCTTAGAGTTAGCCCAAAGATCATATGGAGCCAACCCCATTCACAAAGGATTTTGATTAGAAGTGAATGGAGTGTTCAAACATGCATCAGACGCTGATGCAGGTAGCATCCAAAAAAACTCCTGAGCCTTTGATTAAGTGTTAGAGTAGTGCAATGAGCATTTGGTAACCATTGGATGATATTGAAGGAGTGAGTAGGTAATATGGTCACAATATTCATCTCAAGGTTTGGTTCTGTAATGAACCTAGATAGCCTAGAGGGGGTGAATAGGCCTATAAAAATTCAGCTTAAACTTTAATTAGTAAAGGGGTATGGTAGTGCTACTCTTGGGAGCGGCACTGCTGCTCTCAGGAGTGCCACAGTGCTGCTCAGAAACCTGCTCGACCTTGTAGTTCAAAATCCACCCAACAAAAAATAGATCTGGTAAAAGGAGAGCCTTCCTAGGATAGTAAAGAACATGTTGCACCACTTATAATAGGTATGAGTAGCACCACCAAGTAGATCAGAACCAAACCCTAGAAATCACCTTGAGGCCAAATGAATCCAAGCAAATCACACAATAATAAGTGACACAAGATTTATCATGTGGTTTAGCTCACCACGAAGGCTTGCCTATGTCCATGTTGTTGAGCTAGACACAATTGCCTTGGGTTTTCCATACCCTAACCTCGTTCTCAAGTCAAGAGAGCTAACTCTTGAGATGAGGGGTGATTACAAACCTCCTAGAGCTGGAACAAACATGCCTAGCTTCATGAGCGACGCGCTAGCCGTCTAGGAGCAAGCTCCAAGAGTAATAGATCAAAACCACCAGCCACAACGCGAACCAAGTGCTTGAGGAAGTTGAAGATAAGGTGGACAAGCTTTCACTGTTGCTTGGAGGCTCAATCTCTCAAAGATTTTAGTCAAAATTAAGTGGAGAAGATTGAGGAGTTCCAAGGGAGAGAGAGGGAGAGAGGAGAGTTTCTCAAATCTGTTCTGGTTGCAACTGGACGGGTCTGTCAGTGGTAACCGTTGGGAGAGAGAGAGGGAAAAGGATATACCCGTCTCTGCAACCTAGCAGAACTTAAGTCGCGGCAGTGCCGCCCTAGGGCGTGCCACTTCCGGACCGCGGCACTGTCGCCCTGGGCGCGGCACTGCCGCTATGGCTGAACTGCAGTGGAATATTAAATTGCTTTGCAGGCAGTTTAGTCAAGGTGGAAGAGGATGTTTGGTGGATAGAATTTGCACTTAGTTCACATTTAGGCTTGTGTGTTGCATCCCCCTTAGTAGTGCGTCTTTTCTTAACTCAAATTCAAAATATAAATGAAATAAATTCAGCTCAAAAAAATATAAATGAAATAAACACCTTTGAGCTTGGTGCCATGAACTTTTGTAGTTCGGGGAGTCCACTGGTCTGTTCATCATCCTCCTTTTATTTAACCTGCTTGTCATCTCGATGAATCTCATTAGTTCCCTAATTGTATGGTCATTATCACCAAAACCCACATAGGGATTGATTGCACTTCTAGGTTGTAGAATGCATTAGATGATAATCACTATTGCATCGAACAAAAGTTGGTCACCATTGGTATAATCCAGAGAGCGTCTAGAGAGAGTCTTCACACACATCAGATTTGTTTGATGGGTTGCATCGAACGATGTTTGGATCACTATCACTATAGCATCTAGTTCTAACAACTAACATTGGCATTGTGTCATCTGATTCACATCAGAAAAGTTGAATTAGTCTGATGACCGGGTTTATTGTGTTGGAAGCTCCCAACTTCTGCTAGATTTGGCTCCAACGACTAATTTAGTTAGAGGAGGTATTTGTACCCAATCACGTCATCCAAAGAACCTCGCTTTCTCATTTGTTCAGTTGAGGCAACCTTTGGAGTTCAAGAGAGAGCAAGTGGCTAGTGTGTTGATTGAGATTTGATAATCCAAGATTCAAGACCTCCTTAGTAGAAAGTGTGCATCCACATTTTTCATTAGGCTTGTCATGGTAAGTGAGAGTTTGTGCTTCTTACGCTTGGTTATCGGTATCACCTAGATGATTTGGTGGTGATTGGGAGTTTGGTGATCATCCGACGAAGCTTGTGGATGACCCAACTCATCTTGTGAGCAGTTGTGGGAGATTCACCACATCGGTATGCCAAAGAATCAGTCTGTAGAGAGCACTCGATCTTTACACGGATCGAGGGGTAGCTCTAACCTTGTGTGGGTGCTTCAACAAGGACTAGTGGGGAGTGTTGACTATTTGATACCTCGAAAAAAACATCATTATGTTCCTTTCCCTCTTTACTTTGATCTTTAATATTTGGGCACTTACATTCTCATATTAACTTTTCTAGAATTGCCATGCTTTACTTGGATTGGAACCTAGCTTCTAAACTTTTTGTGTGGTAGAATGAAAGAATATTTTAGGCACAAGAAGGTGAAATGGGCGAGCGGAGATTAGCACAATTCACTCCCTCTTGGGTATCTTGATCCGTTTAATATCCTTTATCTAAAAAAACATTACTATGATACGAAAAAATTTGGAAACAAAGAAATGATATCATATTAATTTATTATGCCAAGGAGCCAGATCTCCAAACTTGCTACCCAGTGTAAGTGCAGAGTGAAATCTTTTCATGTGGCATAAAAAGACGCACATTGTTTTCATTTTCATTTGTATATTTGTACGAGACTTTAGCGATCCGTTCCTCAGTGTACAACAAGGGCGGGCATACAAACATGTTTATTACACAAACAAGAGCATCTAAAACATTTCATACGAAAGTAATCATCACTTTTCCAACATGCTCCTAGGTAGCATCCGTCTTTTGTAACTCACCTCCACTTTCCCTCTAGGTTCTGGGGTAAGCTTTAGCCAGTTAGTCTCAGGGAATGATGACACCAGCTTCAGCTCAAAGTTCCTTAGCAAATGGCTCCATATCAGCTTTACTTGCATATAGGCATAAGCTTCGCCAGGGCAAGCATGTCTTCCACCACTGAACGCATTGTAAGTGAACTTTGCCCCAACTCTGTCTTCCTCCCTTCCATGACCAAACCGGTTCGGGTCATACACATCAGGGTCCTTGTAAATATAAGGAATGTTGTGGTTTATCACCAGAGGGCTTGCTATGGTATGCCCACTCGGAATCTCATACTCGTAGCCTTCTCTAGTCCGCACGGTGAAGTTCTTGCTCACCTTGCGAAGAAACACTGGTGCTGTAGGGTGCAGCCGCAGTGCCTCCTTGATGCAGCAGTGTAGGAAACTCATCTCCAGAAGGGTATTGTAGTTTATGTTGTCCCCATGTTTCTTGACGATTTGCTGCTGCTCCTCAAGGGCAGCCTCCAAGCACTCTGTGTGGCTTAGAAGGCGAGCTCCAGTCCACGTGCTGCTGTTTGTGCTTGTGTGCTGCCCAGCAAAGATGATGTTAATTATGAGCCCGGTAACCTCAGCTTCAGTTGTGGGGCGGCCATCCTTGTATTTGGAGTCTATCAGGTTCTGCAAAACATCCTCATCGACCGGTTGGAGCTCTTACGGGATCGAACGATCTCAGCGAAAATGCTTGAGAGTGTAGCAGATGCCCTGTCGCGCCGTCGAGTCATCGATGTTGGGGCATATGGAAACAGCACGCTGATCAGCTGCATGCTGTTTTCTGAGAGTTCATGGAATGCAGAGAAAACCTCATCGAACATCTTCTCCTGAACCTCTTTCCCGAGTAGGCAGCGCGCTGAGATCAGCATTAGTAACTGATCCAGTTCTTTCTTTAGATCAACGGTACCATGCTGTCCCCATTTCGCAAAATATTTCTGTGTACAAAAAGGCATGACCATTTATAAACATATATGTACTCTTCCCGACTAAAAAAATTTATTTCTTAGATACTCCTAAAAAAATTATTACCAAACATATATGTAGTCTTCAATATTTAGCTATGCCCACTCAGAATCTCATACTCGTAGCCTTCTTTTTTTTAATGAGAACAAATTTGCCCCTCCTATTCTACCGTTAAAGACATCTATATCTTATCAAAAAAAATATTTACCATTTTTATGTACCTATGAAAATTTGTAATGCATTTTTTTTCTTAGTTTTAATGACCATATATCATTTTTATTTAGCTTAAATGTAGGAGAAATGTTTGTTAGTCCATATTCATATTTAAACAAAAAAATTGAAAACATATTTTTCCTTGTCGTTCCTCAAGTTAAGGGCCATTCACAACCATGGGATAATGAGCCTGCTTCAACTATATGGAGGTAATTTATCAATAAGTTCTTGCTCTTACTAAATGATGGCTACCTTTTTAGATAATGTATATCTTATATTAACTGTATTAAGTCTCACAAGGAATCACATGTGTGTGTGTGTGTGAGAGAGAGAGAGAGAGGTGAGGGGAGAGAGATCGACAGCAGAACAAAAAAAAGTAGGCATTATTCATGCATGGTATGTTACTTACTTCCACTTCCTGAAGCATGGGAGCAACATGGCACCTCAACTTAGCCGGTTTTAGTGCATCAAGATAGAAGCGTTGCTGCTCAGTTCGGGTGGCGATATCCACACCATAGGCGACATCTTTACCAAACATGGGGACAGTGAACTCAAAGATATTACCTTGGCTGATCTCAGACTCAAGTCCCTGGTAAAAATGAGCTGAGACCTCCGGCCCAGCCAGGAATGTTGTTTTCGTCCATAAGAAACTTACTGTGAACACACTTCCTAACTTTGTGTATTGCTCTTGAAACATGGTTGTGACACCCTTGGTGAGAAGTGTATGTAGAAGTCGAACAGTTGAGGTGATGCCAGTAATAACCTCAGGGGGCTGAGGCTGGGTATTCTTGCATGATGATGCTGGATCAGCTTTTATTTTTGCCCATGCAACCTTGGTGATTACTGCAGTGATGATAACAAGTGCAATGGAGAATGCCACGACACTACTGTTTACCATGACCATGCTGCAGTTACTTATATTGATTGAAAACTTGTAGAACCAAGCGGCCTTGGTAATAGAAGAATATTGCGCTGCGAGACTACAAGAGAGAGGAAACAAAAAACAAGCAAGTGAATGCATTTAGTTTAGATTTTTTTTTCTAAAAAAATGGCTACATTAGAATAGAATTTGCAATCCATAAGGGGTGTGTAGCCTCACCTGATGTAGGTACGTGATCTGGGGCAGAACTGGAAAGACAATGTGGGGAACAGGGATGCATCACTACTGCGTGCTGTCCAGCCACGGTGAGATATGGGCTGACCTACGCGTTCCTTATATAGGAGACTGCACAATAGGTATATCTATCTATCTTTCTATCTTTCTATCTCTCTATCTCTATCTATCTCTATCTATCTATCTATCTATCTATCTATCTTATATATATATCCATCTATCTCTCTATCTATCTATCTCTATCTCTCTCTCTCACTCTCTCTCTCTCTCTCTATATATATTCCATCTATCTCTATCTCTCTATCTAGCTATCTCTCTCTCTATATATATATATTTGTCTATATCTTTATCTATCTTTCTATATCTATATCTACCTCTATCTCTATCTGTCTATCTATCTCTGTCTCTCTCTATATATAACTGCTATTTAGCTTTATGCGCTTTAAAAATTAACCAAACTTGTAACCGTAAAAGTTACTACCAATTCCTTCTTATCCGGCGACTGTAAAAGTCGAGCCATCTGTCAGATCCAGCCTCGTTCCAAGAAGTTTTACGATTACTGGATGTCAATAGTAGTAACTTTTACGGTTGCGGGAATATGGCGGCTGGTCTTTTAAGATTGTAGGATGGGAATTAATAGTAGCTTTTATGGTTGCGGTGATTAATGGCTTAGTGACACTCTAAATAACTATTAAATATATGTGTATATTTATATATATAAGTGTTATTCTACACCTAGAATACTTATACTACACCAAGTTGTTATACTGAAAAAATTCAGTATTGTACAGTAGTCATGTGTCAGGATTATTCAATATTTTCGTGGTACTGGGTGTAGTACTGATTGATATTGAATATTGTTTAGTAGTACTTAGTATTCTTGTAAGTCATTTTATTGTCTTGTGGTGTAGAATACACCATGCATCAACTAACGCACCTAAGGATGCAAGTGGGCTAGCCCGCGAACCCACCATACCCAAGCAGGTCCCTCAGACCCCGCCCCACGCGCCCAATCCAGCGATGGCGCGCACCCCACACGCCAGACTGCTCCTCGCGTGCGCGCAGTCGTACCCCATAGACCCGCATGCTCCCATCTGGGTCGCGCGGCTGAAAGCCCATGTTTGGTTTTGGTTAATTGCTGAAACCTATGGACTAACCCTATGGCTCAAGCATGTGATCTAGGTAGGGTAATCCAACTTGACATGTGGAGCTAGATAAAGGATCATTATGGATCAAGTGCTCCATGGACAAAGAAAAGAAGAAAGATAAAAACAAAAATGGACTCAAGACAAAGGTATATCATAGGGCCATTTTTGGTTTAGTGATCAAGAAACTATAGAGAGTGTGATCACCTTTAGGATAGATAGCTGTACTATCAAGAAGGGAAAGACGTGTTGGTTACGGTTATCAAGTGCTACTAGGTGATTGTCATTCTTACATATGCATTAATCAACCTAGTAACATAGCCTTGCTTAAAATACATAAAATATATGCTAAACATCTGCTCTAAGGAAGTACCATAAGTGTTTGGCACAATAGAGCAAGGTTGGAAAAGAAAGAAACAAGAAAGGAGCAAGACATGGGCGACGGACGCTGGCGCCAGATGCTGGCTATAGGCGTCGGAGCGTCCGGTGGGCAAACCCTAGCTCAGGCACCCTCAGGCATCGCGATAGACACCGAGGAGTGTCTGTCGACCAAACGACAGACGCGTCTGTCGGGTTGGGAGCTCTCTGGATGCTCTCTGCTCTCGCGATAGACGATGTCGACAGACGTTGAAGAAATGGTGTGTTGGAATATAAGTGAATTTCCCACCTCTCCCCATCAGCTTAAGCTTTTGGGTTGTACTGGTCGGTGCATGCAACTTAATATGGTATCAGAGCCAGAGGTCTCGAGTTCGAATCCTGGTTAGCGCAATTAAAATAAAATAATTGTTGCTCGCTCCTATTCCACGTCGGAGGCATGTGGGAGCCTCCACGTGAGGGGGAGTGTTGGAATATAAGTGAATTGCCCACCTCTCCCCATCAGCTTAAGCTTTTGGGTTCTACTTGGTATCACGAGTTTAGGTTTTTGAGATCCTAGGCCAATCCTTCCGCTGCCTCTCGCCGCACTACTGTGTCTCGCCCATCCAGCCATCTCCCACGGCACGCGTCCAGCGCGCCCCCTCGATGGCCCTCTAGCGCGCCCCCGGGGAGATCGCTCCATTATCTCTGCCGGGGGCAGCGCCCTCGTTTTCAGCAGTGGATCCCATTGATCCGCTCGCCATCCCCGTCCAGCGTCAAGCAGCAGAAGATCGCAGCGTACCTCGCCATCCACCATGGACGCCGTCAATGACAACATGCTGTTGTATCTTTTTTTTGTTTCGCCCGATCAGAGATTGGGATTGCGTCGCCCACCGCCCGTCGACCCGGTGCCTGTACGTCGGTGTCGACTTCACCGGCTCCTTCCTCATCTTCGAATGTGCGGCATGACGACATGGATGGTGCTCCAGGGGACGCCCATCTGCACTGCCCTCCTCGTTGATCGCCTGCACATCGTCCCTCGCCGGCTCTTCGTCGCCTCCACCGATCAGGACGTCTCCACCGATTTCGTCCACCGTCGTCTCGCCTCACGCATACCCGGTCTGATTAGCCGATGTGCGTGATCCACCCGGTTCCAGTGACGTCCGTCCTCGTACTGCGCACAACTTCACCGAGTACAGAGGGTTGCCGCTGCTTCACCTCTTCTGGCAGCAACATGGCACCGGCCGTGGTCTCCTCAGCCGTTGCAACCTCACCGCCGCCAACCACGTCCACGAGCTCGTCGTCGACAATGTGTTGTTGCGCCCCACGCGCATGGTCTTCATCAAGCTGTTTGAGTTCTGCGTCGTCTTAGTACTGCTGCCGCTACCCCACGGATGACCTTGCCGTGTGCCGGGATCATCCACACCTCCTTGCTTCGTCTAGCACAACCACGTCGCCGTCTCATCCCCGTCTACTACGTCTACTCCGGCAAGTAGGCTGCATCGACACCTTCTACCTCGTCGTTCTTCAGCACCTACGACTGCCATGGAGGCCTCCTCTGCTAGTCCCTCAGACAATGACGAATGTGGTTGTGCATTCTCCCTTGCACGTCCGGTATTGGCAACACCAGTGCGTGCCTTCGTCCCCGAGGCGTTCGCTGGACCTGGCAAACCCGGTGCATGTCTTGCCATGGCAGCCTTGACTGCATCATCGGCATCGACCTTCTCCCCCGACAACTGCCTGATGTGTCACCGTCTTCCTCTACGGCGCCATCTTGTGCGCCCGCGGCTTATACGGCTACCTCGACTTCGGCGTCCTCGACTACTACGTCGACCACGGCTATCCTATGCACGATATCTTCGACTACGGCTATTCTCCCTCACGCTTGGTCTACCCCGACATGGCACAAAGGGCTACCATCTGCTTGAGCAACCTTGTGGGTTTCCACTCCAGCCACAGCATCTGCGAAGCACTGACCGTTGTGACTGCGGGGGGATGACGGATTGCCGACTTCTCTCCAGTCTCACCGTCTGCGACGCTCCCGCTGTGACTGCGGGGGGATGTTAGAGTATATTAGGAATATCTCTATATTAGGTAGATTAGGATTGCATCCATATCCTACCATATCTGTAGGGAATATCTCTATATTAGGTAGATTAGGATTGCATCCATATCCTACCATATCTGTAGGGAATATCTCTATATTAGGTAGATTAGGATTGCATTCGTATCCTACCATATCTGTAGGAGAGGCCCCTTGCCCTCCAAGTCATATACTCCTATATATATACAGCCCCAAGGCTCAGGCTAATACATCTATCACATTATACACCAGTTCTATCATTCTACATGGTGACGGGCGCTAGGTCAGATTCAAACGAGCATCCGTTGGACTCAGGGCTCACTGGAACGAAGACGCCGGACGCTGCCGAGCGTCCGACGACAAAGCGATGGACGCGTCTGACAAAGAAAGTAAGATTTTGGAGCTCACTGTATGCATGACGGACGCTGCGACGGAGCATCCGTCGCAAACTTAAAGACGTCTGTCGCCCTCGACACAGGAAATAACGGCTAGTATTTGAGAGGGGTCTATTTAAGGCCCATGGCCGGTTGGAGCTCACCACCTCATTGGATTCTATTCTTGCATACTCTTGTGAGCTCTTGAGCACCTCTCCCACTCATCTTTTTGATCCTTTGCTCATTCCAAAAGAGATAGAGTGCATCCAAGTGCATTGCTTAGTGATTTGCATCTAGTAGCACTTGGTGTTCGTCATCGCCGCGTTGATCTTGTTATTCTTGGTGTTTGCCAACACCTAGACGGCTTGGGCGGTGGAGAAGCTTCGGCACAAGTTGGTGATTGTTTGTGGCCGGCTTCATCGATTGTGAGAGGGATTGTATCCACCTCGGCGGAGCGCCAAAGGGTAACTCTAGTAAATTGCTCGTGTCATTGAGTTACTCTCACTTGGGTGGATTCTTGTGGCGCTCAAGTTGTGAGCTAGGCTTGTCATTGCCTATTAGCCCCTGAATCACCATTTGAGTAGTCGACACAATGGGGACTAGCTTGGTGGCAACCAAGTGAACCTCGGGAGAAAATCTTTGTGTCAACCATTGTCTCCCGGCTACTCTTGGTGTTCATATTATGATTTGTTCTTCACATTAGTATATTCTCTTCACAAGACATCGGTATAACAATCACCTCTATCTTTGTATTTACACTCTTTCATATCTTGCTTAGTTAGCTCCCTTTGTTAGCTTGTTAGTTGTTCTTTCTAGCTCAAGTTAAGTGCCTTAGGTTCTTGCTATTGTTTGATAGGCACTTAATCAACTAGAATTGCTTGGATAGGTGGCTTTGCACCCCTAGTAGAGCTAGAGCAAAAAGCTTCGCTTAAGTGTTATCTAATCTTTGCTCTAGTGGTTTGTAGATTTTTAATAGGCTATTCACCCCCCTCTAGCAATCTTGGACCTTTCAAGTGGTATCGGAGTCGTGGTCACCATATTTTCAAGGCTTAACAACCTTTGGTGTTAAGAGATGGCTCAAATATTATTCAACCATGTGGGAAGCAAACCACAAATGTTTGATGGCACTTCCTTTGATTATTGGAAGAGAAAGATGAAGATGCATCTAGGCTCAATACATGAGAAGGTGTGGAATGTGACCGAGAAGGACTATGTCATTCTTGATGAAGATAGTCCCACACCTAGAGAGCAAGAGAACCAACAATGCAACACCATGGCACTCAATGTCATATACAATGACATTGACTCCAAGGTGTTTGAGCAAATCAAAGATCTTGAAAAAGCAAGTGGAGTGTGGAAGAGACTTGAAGATACATATGAAGGCACTTCAACGGTAAAGAATGCCAAGTTGTACATGCTCAAGGATAAGCTATCTCACTTCAAGATGAAGGATGATGAGTCTATCCCGGAGATGTTTCATAGGCTCCAAGTGATCATCAATGACATCAAGAGCTTGGGTTTCTTGGTTGTTTGCCCAAAAGATACAAAACCTTGAGGCAAATAATTAGGAGAGATGGTTTGAACAAGATCACTCCAAATGAAGTACTTGGTGAGATCATGACCGAAGAGCAATACAACAAAGAAAGTGAAGAAGAAGAGGTCAAGGAAGAAGAAAAGAAGAAAAAGAGCTTAGCATTCAAGGAATCATCATCCAAGAGTAAGGGCGAAGCAAAGAAGCAAGAATCAAGTGATGATGAAGATGCAAGTGATATTGATGATGAGATGATGGCCCTCTTTGTGCGCAAGTTTGGCAAGTTCATGAAGAAGAAGGGCTATGGTGCTAGAAAGAGAAGAGACAACTTCAAGAGCAAGGAATATGTGAGGAAATCTTACAAGTGCAAGAGCACCGATCACATGATTGCGGATTGCCCCAACAATAGTGATGATGATGAGAAGAAGAAGGGCAAGCATGACAAGAAGGAGAAGAAGCTATCATTCACCAAGAAGAAGAAGGGTGAATCATACATGGTGACTTGGGATATGGATGATTCCTCCGATGAAGAATCTAGTGATGATGAGAGGAAGAAGACCAAGAAGAAGGAATTGGCAAGCATTGCTATCAACAACAAGCCATCTATCTTCGACACTCCATCATGCTTCATGGCTAAGCCAACCAAGGTAAAATCTTGTGATGATAGTGATGATGATAGTAGTGATGATGAGGAGTAGTACTCCAAGGATGAGCTAATGGACATGCTAGAAAAAGCTCATACTTGTCTTGATATGAAGAGGAAGGAATGCAAGGAATTGCGCAAGGCCAATAAGGGTCTTGAGCAAAACCTTGATAAGGCCATAGCATCTCATGAGAGGCTAATGGAAGCCCATGAGAAGCTAGTAAAGTCTCACACTAAGATTGAAAGAGCTCATTCTAGATGAATCATTTTTCACTCCTACCATTGTGACATTGGAGTAACATGTCATATTCTAGATGAATCATTTTTCACTCCTACCATTGTTGCACCAACCAACACTAGCATTTCCACTTGCACATCTCCTAGTGATAGCTCAAAGGATGATGCTAGACTAGTAAGTGAAAATGATGTTAATGAAATCACTCATGCTTTGGGTAAGGCATATGGTGGAGATGCCCGCTTGATAAAGTGCTTGGGTAGCCAAAAATTATCCCTTTGCAAAGAGGGATTGGGTTATACCCCCAAGAACGACAAGTCGGCCTTTGTAACTCCAAAACCTAGCTTTGTGACAAGCAATGGTCAGTTTTGCAACAAATGAAAGCAAGTAGGGCATGTTGACCAATATTAAAAACTTAACATGAGCCAAACCAAGTTTGCTAAAGCCACCTCCATTCATTTTGATTCATGTTATATGCTTACCAAGGGTAGAGATGGTATCATGGCTAAGTATGTTGGTACACCCATTGTTGGCCCAAATTAGAAGGCAATTTCGGTGTCAAAATCCTTGTTCACACTAACTTTGGAGGAGCCAAACAAGTATGGGTACCTAAGAAGAACTAATTTGTTTTGTAGGTAAATTACAAAGCCGTAGGAAGGCATTGAGTGCTTGATAGTGGGTGCACTCAACACATGACCGGGGATTCTAGAATGTTAAAATCAATCAACTCTAACACCAATGATGACATTGATAGTATTACTTTTGGTGATAATGGCAAGGGCAAGGTTAAAGGACTTGGTAAGATTGCAATATCCAATGATTTGAGCATATCCAATGTCTTGCTAGTTGAGATCTTGAACATCAATTTGCTATCGGTAGCTCAATTGTGTGATCTTGGATTCAAATGCATATTTGGAGTAGATGATGTTGAGATCATTAGTGTAGATGGTTCAAACTTGATCTTCAAAGGCTTTAGATATGAGAACCTCTACCTAGTTGATTTCAATGCTAGTCAGTCTCAATTGTCAACTTGCTTGCTCACTAAATCATGTATGGGTTGGTTATAGCATAGAAAGCTTGGTCATGTTGGAATGAAACAATTGAATAGATTGATTAAGCATGACTTAGTAAGAGGATTGAAAGATGTTGTGTTTGAGAAGGACAAACTTTGTAGCTCTTGTCAAGCCGGCAAACAAGTTGGTAACACCCATCCTAAGAAGAGCATGATGAGCAACAGTAGAGCATTTGAGTTGTTGCACATGGACTTGTTTGGTCCAACAACATACACTAGTATTGGAGGGAACAAGTATGGATTTGTGATAGTGGACGATCTTACAAGATATACTTGGGTATTCTTTCTCAATGACAAGAGTGATACATTTTCCACCTTCAAATCTTTTATCAAGAGATGTCATAATGAGTTTGAAACTATCATCAAGAAAGTGAGAAGTGACAATGGAAGTGAATTCAAGAATACAAGAGTTGAAGAGCTATGTGATGAATTGGGAATCAAGCATCAATTCTCGGCCAAGTACACTCCTCAATTAAATGTCCTTGTTGAGAGGAAGAATAGAACATTGATTGACATGGCAAGATATATGCTTAGTGAGTACAATGTGAGTCACTCCTTTTGGGCCGAAGCTATCAACACCGCTTGTTACTCTAGCAACCGGTTATATTGTCATCCAATGATGGAGAAGACATCATATGAGCTTTTGAATGGAGAAAGCCCAACATTGCATACTTTAGAGTGTTTGGTTGCAAATGCTATATCTTGAAGAAAGGCATAAGACTTGGGAAATTTGACAAGAAATGTGATTAAGGGTTCTTACTTGGTTACTCAACCACAAGCAAAGCCTATAGAGTGTGGAATTTGGCTAGTGGTATACTTGAGGAGGTTCATGATGTTGAATTTGATGAAACCAATGGCTCTCAAGTTAAAAATGAGAATCTAGAAGATGTGAGTGGATCTCAATTGTCAAAAGCTATGAAGAACATGGATATTGGTGATATTCGACCTAGGCAAGTAATTGACATTGAAGATGACAAAGATCAAGTGCTCAACTCGCCTCTCAATCTAGCTAGTGGTTTTCAAATGCAAGATCAACAAGTTGCTACTTCATCTCAACCAAGCTCAAGAAATCAAGTTCCAACTCTCCAACCAACCAACATTGCAAGAGATCACCCCATTGATCAAATTGTTGGTGATATTACAAGTGGTGTGCAAACAAGATCAATATTAGCATCCTTTTGTGAACACTATTCATTTGTGTCATCCATAGAGCCAACCAAGATTGAAGAAGCCCTACAAGATGTTGATTGGGTCAATGCTATGCATGAATAGCTCAACAATTTCACTAGAAACCAAGTTTGGGAACTAGTTGAAAGACCCAAGAACTACAATGTGATTGGCACAAGATGGGTATTTAAAAACAAGCAAGATCAAGATGGTATAGTTGTGAGAAACAAAGCAAGATTGGTAGCTCAAGGATATACTCAAGTTGAGGGTCTTGACTTTGGAGAAACTTATGCACTGGTTGCAATATTAGAGGCAATTAGAATTCTATTGGCCTATGCATGTGAACACAACATCAAGCTATACCAAATGGATGTGAAGAGTGTTTTCTTGAATGGATATATCAATGAGCTAGTATATGTTGAGCAACCTCCCGGTTTTGAAGATGACAAGAAGCCCAACCATGTGTACAAGTTGAGGAAGGCTTTATATGGCTTGAAGCAAGCACCTAGAGCATGGTATGAAAGATTGAGGGATCTCCTTCTATCTATTAAGGTTGATACTACTCTCTTCACCAAGAAGCTTGGCAAGGATCTATTTGTGATACAAATCTATGTGGTTGACATCATATTCGGTTCAACCAATCAAAAACTTTGTGAAGGATTTGGCAAGATGATGGCAAATTAGTTTGAAATGTCAATGATTGGTGAGCTTAACTACTTCCTTGGTCTTCAAATCAAGCAATTGAAGAATGACACCTTTGTGAGTCAAGGCAAGTACATCAAGGTGTTGACACAAAAAGCGTTAGGATCTGCGAACACCTCGGGCTATTACCCGAAATTCGATATCCAAGGTGTGCCAGTCGATTTGACCAGTTAATCGACAAGGACGATAACTAGAACAAGATCTAAACAAGACAACGGCGATACGCCCAGATGTCAAGACTCAGACTTGATCAGGATAACTAGAGCAGAGCTGAACGAGACAATAGCGATGCGCTCGGATGTCAAGGCTCAGATTACTCCCACGCGGAACTTGCAAGGGTTTGACGGAGATCAAGGTGATGCAGCCCATCGAAGCTTGAAGAACTCATACATAAACTAAGACTAATGCAAAAGGGTAAATTGCAGTAAAAGTAGAATAAGTGTAAATTGATTTGTTTTTGATAGATTGATATATTTCACGTGGCCCTTGGGCACATATTTATACTCCCGCATGGAGAGTTGTACAGAGACACGACTGGTACCTTCCCTAAACAAAAACTCCTAACTTTAAGGAAATAACTAACTCGCGCAGGAGCCAGACCCAAATAACAATATTATTTTCCTAAACAGACAACCCTATCGTTAAGGAAATAAATGACTTGTGCAAGAGTCGGACTCAAACTACTATAACAACACTGGTATAAAATCACCAGTTTCCTTATGTCCTTCCTTCGGTGAAAACTTTCCATCGGCAGATTCCTTCAATCCGCGACTTCCTTCTTTCGCCACCGGCAAGCTTCTGCTGACGTCAACCGCCACATCACCCTGTACCCATCGGCACTCCATGCCCATCGGCATCATCTCCTCATCGGCAATCGGCATCGGCAACTTTGCAGTTCTGGTGACTTGACTTCACCAATTAACCCTTATCGGCAAGAATGATCCACCTTCCATCGGCAACAAACTTATCCTTTTCACAACTTTTACCTTCATTGGTAACACTGACCGATGACTTCCCGAAGCCAATGGAAAACGGTTGTCGATCAATACAAGTCTTAGCTCATTTGACACCTGCCGAAAAACGGTGTCAACACATGCCCCCCAATTTCGGAGTGTAGAATATTTTACGCGTCGAAATTCTCTCTATTATAACTGTTCCCTCCAAGATGACCGCACGACTTCCTCGATTACCATGCGCAAAACTATAATTTATTAACAAAATTCCGCGACTGTAGCATGAACAGTTATAAATCCAATCATATCTCCTCGACTGCGGCACATACCTATTGCATACCCTTCCACATTCCTGCTCAGTACGAAGAAAACTCCAAAATACCCCTGACCAGGCTTATAAAAATTACCATCATCCAATCCATTCTTTACCCTGAGCCTACTTTCGCCTTCACCTGCCCTCGTCTTCAACCTCGGCGGCGACTCCAGCAGCGACCCCGAAGACCAATCCCGTGAACTCAAGCGGCGACACCCTCCTCTAGCAGAACTCGAACAGCACCAATGGCGATTCACTTCGACGTCCTCAAGGTAAATCTGTCCCCTTCTCACTTCACCTTCTGCAAGTTCCTTTTCCGTATCAATTTTATAATCCTCTTTTCCCCTTCTTTCTTTGATTTTTCCCGAAACCTAGGAACTGTACAACAAGGTAGTAATCCCAATTGAGCAGTCCAACTTCAACTGCCTAGGTCCAATGGGCAATCCTGATCCCATCAATCTGATTAACGCGGAGGCCAACCACATCCCTTTCAAATCTGAGTGCTTTAGCCTAGGGTTATGGAAAGATGCCTTCCGCTCATGGCCTAGACCCACCAAGGGATGGAAGAACTGGTACCTCAGAGTAATCAGAACCCAGCAAGTTTATTGGTCAGAGCGCAATTTGGACCAGTGTATTAGGCTCTCCATTGCCGATATGGAGAAGAATGAGAACATGATGATGGCAGCCTCTTACTTCTGATCCGATACAATGAATGCTTTCTTATTCAGACATGGACCTGCCACCCCCACCCTTGCCGATGTGCATATGCTTACTGGTCTAGATGTATCCTCTGCCGATACCCCCGCCCTATTCAATAGGAAGGCTGAGTATAAGGTGAACACACGCAATATCGGCGGCTGGACCGACTACATCCAAGAATACCAGAAAACTGGATCAGTAGGTCAGAGGGAGCACGCCACCTTCTTGAACATGTGGCTAGAAAAATTTATCTTCTACGGTAAAACCGTTGGACCTACCACAATGTACCTCCCAACAGCAGAACTTCTAGCCGAGGGAACAAGACTCCCTCTCGGCTGATACCTCCTTGGATCGGTATACCGCCTCCTACACCAAATATCCAAGAAGCTATTGCTAGGCGAGTCCATCGGCAACCTCGGGGGTCCTTGGTGGTTCATAAACATGTGGTTAAATGCACACATGTACAAAGTTCTTCAGTTTGACTTGTTCAATCAGCAATTTCCAAGGGACATATCGGAAGATTATGTATTTGAGGAGGATGAATCGGCAACTCGTCCCCCACTCAATTTCGGGGAGGCCATCATAGTACTGCCAGGAACCGATGCCAATGCAGACCAGTTTAGCAGATTCTTCCAAAAGCTCTACAACGGAATCCCTGCTGCAGAACGACTTTGGTGGCCTTACATCGATGAAGATAACCGATTCCCTCTGCTGTTTAATCTTACCGATGGGAATGTGCCCCAGCATGAAGTTATCATGAAGGCCAGCATCGTTCCCCGAGCTATTCCAGTCAACATTTTCGGAAGCGGGAAGAATGCTCCTCCATCCTTTGAGTTTTATTACCCATCGGTAGCAGCAAGACAACTGGCATTCGACCAATTACCGATCAAGCTCTGCTATGCCAAGGTGATAAAACCAAGACAAATTATCTCCAGTGCCATGGACTGGAACAAGGTTGTCAACCTCCCTCCCGATGTCGGTACATCGGACATTGACTTATCCTCCTGGGCACCAACATCTTTCATCACGGAGGAATACAAATTCTGGTGGCAAGAATGGAGAAGCCAACTGTTCGCCAAGTCATCGCACTTCTATCGGCACTTAATTGATGCCGACTACGCTGTTCCCGATGATGCAGTAAGTTTTCACCCCAATGCATTTTATTACTTACCTCTATCATCGGTATCTGACCTCCTTATGATAAACAGGTTGACGATCCAATCCCCCAGACGAGCAGGAGTGGCAAGCCCTTCCGCCTTCGAGTGATGAGCCCTGTGTCGATTATCGGCAACAATGCTCCTACATTGGCCGTCTTCACTCCTCAGAGGATACCTAAGGTCACTCTGAAGCCAAGGTCGACGCCTGCAACAACCAGTGCCACTCCATTGGCTGCTGCCGCCATCTTGGCGCGAGCTTTTGCGGAAAGTCTTACTTTCACTTTTACCGATCACAAACTGCTCATCAGCAATATTTACTTTATGTAACCTGCACCAAACATTTCAGGCAGCGAGGTCATCGGCAGCTGCTCCAGACGCGCAAGCTTCCCCAACTCCTGCTGCTGATGCCCCCCAGGCTCCTCAACCAAAATGGGCCGGTTCACCAACTGCCGCTCCGAGGAAGAAGAGACGTCTGAGGCTAGCCACTCCGTCCATGCCATCAACTCCGGTCGCATCACCAACCGCTGACGCACCAACGGCAGAACCATCGTCGGCGTCCATCCCCGAGTAGCCGATGGACGAAATCTCCGACCAGGAGACAACACCGCCTACTGCGATAGCGGAAGCGGCATCAGCATCGGCACCTTCACCAACCGAAGTCCCTGATCAGAGAACGGCATCGCCACCATAGGAGCCAGCCACAGCAGAAACAGCACCAGCAACAACACCAACTGCTCTTCCCACGGAAGCATGTTCATCGACAACCGTTGCCGATCTCCAAGAGGATGTTGCACCAACTGCCTCCCCAAGTCCTATGCAAGAGATCCGTTTCAAGATGGTAAGCCGATTACCTAAAAACTCACAATATAAACTTCAAGATCGGCAAATTTTAAACTTCTCCTTTTCAGGCCCAAGATTCTCCCGATAGCTTGTTCTCCTTCGGCGTCAACCTCCCTGACGAAGCCGAAGACCAAGAAGGCTCTGCTCCAGCAGATAGCTTATTCTCCTTCGCCGTCAATCTTCCCGATGAAGACGAAGATGAAGAAAGCTCTGCCCCAGCTTTATCGGCAGAGGTCAAATTCAAGCTCGAAGCACTGCTCTCTCTGCTGCAACAAAGCACATCCCAGCTCGTCCAAGACTCTACTGCAGCAAAGGCAGCTTTCAAAGACATCCAAGGTCACCTGTCTACCGATACAGAAGAAATCCTCTTCCATGCGGCATTCCTTGAGAGCCGCCAACTCCAATACCAACGGGTCTCACGCCGCATTGCCGATAGGAACGCTCAGTCCAAGCTTACAGAGGAAATGCTCAAGTTCAAGCAAATTGTCGATGAGAAGCATAAGAACATCGACCAAGTAGAAGCCTCCGGCACTAATCTTGAGCAAGAGATAGTTCACCTATCAGCAAGGAGGGAAGAGCTGCAGGCCGAATTAAGAAGGGTGGAAGAAGCATTGAGCACAGCCAACCAAAAGAAAGCTCAACTGCCCGATACCATCAAAGCTTTGGGACAAGAAAGAGACGCAAACGCTCGACAAGCTATCGCACTGAAGAAGAAGATTAAACCAATCGGAGGATCTGCCGATGATGATGCCAGGGAGATGGAAGCAATAGAGCAAATTCGCCAGCGTGCGATATCAGCTATCCAATCCTTGTAATTTTCTACAATTCATTATATCGGCAAATATAACAGTAATACTTGATTTCGCTCTGTAATATAATGCCAGTATGTTTTTGTCGATGTCTTATACAACCTTTTCTTTCATCGGCATTCAAACGAGCACTCTATGCGTCTACCCAAATACTAGGGTAATATTTCTTCAAGTATTTACCGTTGATTGTTCTGGAGAACGCAACTCCTTTGAGAGTTTCTAAAATATAAGCATTGCCAGGAGCAGACTGTTTTATCCGATAAGGACCTTCCCAATTAGGAGACCATTTTCCAAACTTAGAACTCTTAGTCCCAATCGGTAAAATCAACTTCCACACCAGATCACCATCGGCAAATTCCTTTACCTTTACTTTCTTGTCATTCCACCTAGCAACCCTTTTCTTATTTTCTTCAATGCTAATCAAAGCCCTCAACCGATGACCTGCTAAGTCTTCCAACTCATCCTTCATAAGAGCACCATACTCATCGGTTGTCAATTGATCCTGAGAAAACAATCGTCTGGAACTAGTTTTAATTTCCCAAGGCAGGACAACATCGTGTCCATAGACTAACTGATACGGCGAAACTTTGGTTGCACCATAACACGCCATCCGATACGACCATAGGGCTTCATTTAGCACTACATGCCATCCTCTGGGCTTTTCTTCAATCTTGCGTATGATAAGTTTAATAACTCCTTTATTAGTCGCTTCGGCCTGACCGTTACCTTGAGCATAATAAGGAGAAGAATTCAATACCTTGAACCCCATACTAGCAGCGAATTCATCAAACTCTCCTGACGTAAACATGGTTCCTTGATCGGTAGTAATAGTTTGAGGAATACCGAATCGGTAAACAATGTGTTCTTTTACAAAATCTACCATGTTTGCCGATGTTACCTTCTTAAAAGGAATCGCCTCCACCCATTTCGTGAAGTAATCGGTAGAAACGAGTATAAACTTATGCCCTTTACTTGATGGCGGATAAATTTGGCCGATGAGATCAATAGCCCATCCTCTAAACGGCCAAGGCTTGATTATAGGATTCATTGCCGATGCAGGGGCCCTCTACACATTACCAAACTTTTGATAATCCTGGCACCCTTTAAAATAGCTGAAGCAATCTTCAAGAATTGTCAGCCAATAATATCCATTCCGCCTAATCATCCATTTCATCTTGAATGCCGATTGATGTGCCCCACACACACCTTCATGGATTTCACCCATCAATTCTTTTGATTCCTCCTTACCAAGGCACTTGAGCAAAACTCCATCAATCGTCCGATAATATAGTTCATTGTCAAGGAGCACATACTTAGTAGCTTGGAACCTTAGACGCCTTTCAGCTTTCTTGGATGGATCTCTCAAGTAATCGGCAATGTCTTTTCTCCAGTCATCGGCAACCATTAACGATGTCATGACTTCTTGAATCGGCTGATATCCTGAAGCATTCTGCGCTAACCAATTGACCTCTTCATTATACAATCTAGGAATATGCTCAAGGCGATACTCTTTGAATTCTTTCAATAATTGTAAACATCTTTCATGGTGTGTAATCAACACTTCACTTCGGCATTCATATACTCCAGTCAATTGATTGATCACCAATATAGAATCGCCAAAGATTTCAACGGCATCGGCACGTACTTCCCTAAGTAACTCCAAACCTTTAATTAAAGCTTGATATTCAGCCTAATTGTTTGTTGATGTAGCAACAATCGGCAACGAAATCTCATACTTCCGTCCTCGGGGTGAAATCAAGAGAACACCGATGCCTGCTCCTTCTTTGCATGTAGATCCATCAAAGAACAAAGTCCAAGGAGCAATCTTTACAGAGCTTACTACATTGCAATGTTGAGTAACAAAATCGGCCATCACTTGACCTTTAGCTGCCTTAGCCGATTCATATTTTAAATCAAACTCTGAAAGCGCCAGAATCCACTTGCCGATTCTCCCACTCAATATCGGCATCGACAGCATATACTTAACCACATCATCTTTACAGATAACAGTGCATTCAGCCGACAATAAATAATGCCTCAATTTTATGCAAGAGAAATATAAACATAAACACAATCTTTCTATGGCCGAATACCTGGTTTCAGCATCCACTAATCTTCTGCTCAAATAATATATCACACGTTCTTTCCCTTCAAATTCTTGAATTAAGGCTGATCCGATAACACCGTCATCGACAGACAAATATAACTTGAAAGACTTCCCGTGTTGAGGTGGAACCAAGACTGGAGGGTTTACCAAATATTTTTTGATTTCCTCCAAGGCTAACTGCTGTTCTTCTTTCCATGTAAATTCTTGATCGGCTTTCAGCTTTAACAATGGACTAAAAGATTTAATCTTACCAGATAAGTTGGATATAAATCTTCTAATGAAATTAATCTTGCCGATCAAGGATTGCAGCTCAGTCTTGTTTGTAGGAGCAACCACCTTATTAATTGCATCAATAGATTTTCTGCCGATCTCAATGCCTCTTTGATGCACCATAAAACCCAGAAACTGACCTACCAATACACCAAACGCGCACTTGTTAGGATTCATTTTTAACCCATGCTCCCTTGTGCATTCCAATATTTTTTGCAAATCGGCAAGATGCTTCTCAAAACTTGCAGACTTAACCACCACATCATCAATATAAATTTCGATTATCGTGCCGATATACTTATGAAAGATGAAATTCATTGCTCTTTGATAAGTAGCACCGACATTCTTCAAGCCAAAAGTCATGACAACCCACTCAAATAAACCGACGTGACCCGGACATCTGAAAGCAGTCTTGGATATGTCTTCTTCAGCCATGAATATCTGATTATATCCAGCATTACCATCCATGAAGCTAATGATTTGATGTCCAGCAGCAGCATCAATCAGCAGATCGGCAACGGGCATCGGGTAACCATCCATCGGCGTAGCCTTGTTAAGATTCCTAAAATCAATACAAACACGAAGTTTTCCATTTTTCTTATAAACAGGAACCACATTAGAAATCCAATCGGCATATCGACATTGCCGAATAAATCCAGCTTCAATTAACTTTGTAATTTCAGCTTTAATATCGAGAAGAATAGTAGGATTGCATCGGCGCGTAGGCTGCCGATGTGGTTGGAAACCAGACTTGATAGGTAACCGATGTTCGACTATCGATCGGTCTAAACTAGGCATTTCTGTATAATCCCAAGCAAAACAATCTTTGTATTCCTTTAATAAATCGGTTAACCGTTTACATTGGGAATCTAACTTAGCACTAATAAAAGTAGGCCTATGTTTACTACTATCGACGATGTCTATCTCGAGTAAATCATCGGCGGATGTGAAGCCCTGGCCCAGTTTTCCATCATCAGCGAACCGATCCATTAAAACTCTTTTTCAGAACCGACTGCTTGGATCGGTGTAATGCGGTAATCGGCAACTTTGAGGAACTCTGTGTCCCAAGCTTCACCGGATATACACCTGGTCTGCTCATAAGTTTCCGATTCTGCCAACGCGACGATCGATGGGGTCTCACTTCGGACGACTTCAATCTTGTCTCCGACCCACAGCACAAGGCTTTGATGCATGGTGGAAGGAATACAACAATTGGCGTGGATCCAATCCCTTCATAGGAGCAAATTGTAGGTGCCTTTGCCACTGATTACAAAGAATGTTGTCGGCAAAGTTTTACTGCCGATGGTTAACTCAACACATACGGCTCCCATAGCTGGCGACACATTGCCTTCAAAGTCTTTGAGCTTCATGTCCATTCTGACTAAGTCTTGGTCGCCTTTTCCAAGCTTCCTGAACATGACATATGGCATTATGTTTATTGATGCGCCACCATCTACCAGCATCCTTGTTACAGGTTGTCCATTTACTTTGCCCTTAACGAACAGAGCCCTTAGGTGCTGCCTTTCATCATCGGCAGGCTTCTCAAAGACAGCCACCATCGGATCCAACACCAGTTGTGCCATTTTAGTTGTTTCTTCATCATCGCTGACAGGTGCCATGAACTCCATCGGCAATATGACGACCATATTGATTTCGGCCGATGGGTCCCTATCCTTGCGCTTTGGCCTCCACTGCTTCTCCTTTGAAGGATCCTCATTGTCATACAAGTCATTTCGGCGTTCGCGCTGGATTCTCCTTTTCTGAGTCTTTGTTAGACCCTTAGGGCACCACTGAGGAAGCTTGGTTTTCCAAACGGGCTGATGCCGCCTCTCATTGTTTGCATCGGCACCACTCCTGATGTTTGGATCTCTGGAGAATACTTCTTCATCAGGCACTCTTGCATTGGCCATCTCCTCAAGCTCCTCCTGATCAACACGCCTGCCAAGCCTGTTATGCGCGCTGAGCTTGCCCCCCAGTCGGTCACGTGCCGATTTCTTCTCTCTGAGCGGCCTAGCATACCTGGATGCTCGATCATTAAAACAAGGTTTCTTACCTGACCGATCGACAGTGTAATACCCATTGCATTCAGGAAAATTATCGGTAGTAGGTAATTTAATGCCTTCTTCCCAACAGTGAACGAAGAAGGGACACTTCCAGTGATCCTTATGCCGAAGCCATTCTTGATGCTCTTCTTCTTCCTGCCAATATCGCTCCTTTTGTGATTGCCGATACTCTTGCCTCGGCTGCTTATGCGTGATTATAACACCTGGAGCCCTCTTGGCATTGCTACCTTCATCGGCAACTTTTTTACCTTTTCTGTCATCGGCAAACCTCCTTTCATCACGTTCAGCTACTTGATGGTTAGGATCTACCGATGCATTCTTCCTGGCAGCTTCCGATGTCAGCACTTTAGTTTTTCCACTAGTTTCCACCATATTATTTGGAAACGTGTGCTGATCAATCTTCATCAGTCTCTGGACTTTAGAAATTTCAAATTTAATTCGTCCTGATTCAATTTTTGACTGCAACTGCTGCCTGAATACCTTGCAGTCATTGGTACTGTGAGAAGTCGCATTGTGCCATTTGCAGTACCTGATCTTTCTGAGCTCCTCGACCGATGGAATTACTTGGTTAGGCGCCAACTTGATTCGCCCTTCTTGAAGTAATAAGTCAAACATCCTATCAACCTTGGTGATGTCAAAGGTGAACCTTTCAGCTTCCTTCTGGCCAAACGGACAAGACACAAATTTCTTATCCTTCACCCATTCGGCCGCACTGATGTCTAACTCCTCATTAGAATCTTTTTCTTGTTCGATGAAGGTCACCTTCTTGTTCCAAACCTTTCTCGGCTCAAAAGCCTTGACGTCTTGATCGGCAATTCTTTGCACCAGATGACGTAGGCTTTCAAACTCTTGAGACGCATACTTATCTTTGATATGCGGCAGTAGTCCTTGAAAAGCCAAGTCTGCCAGTTGCTGATCATCAAGCACCAAGCTGTAGCACTTGTTCTTCGTGTCCTGTAGCCTCTGAACAAAGCTTTCCACCGATTCGTCATTGCGTTGTCTCAGCTTGACCAAATCGGTAATCTTCTTCTCATGTATGCCAGCGAAGAAGTACTCGTGAAATTGCCTCTCTAGATCGGCCCCTTGTAATTACTGAATTTGGAGGCAATGATATGAACCATGTGAATGCCGATCCAGACAATGACGATGAGAACAATCTTACCCTTAGTTCCTCTCTGCTGGCAGCTTCTTCGCACTGGATAATGAAGCGATTAATGTGCTCCATCATTGAGGTGTCATCTTGGCCGGAGAACTTAGTAAAATCAGGCACCTTGTACCAATTTGGGAGAGGAATTAAATCATATGCTGGAGGATACGACATCCGATAAGAGTACGTATTAACCTTGGGTTTAATGCCGAATTGTTCCTTCATTACTTCGGCGATCTTATCGGTCCAATATGCCTCCTGCTCTTGCCGACTCATTGGCTGGTGGTTGACTGGTGGAGCCGGCTGATGCGCCCCCTCAGGTCTTGGTAGAAGATGGTTCGAAGTAATGGGCGCAGCACTAGTCACCTGGATGTTGTGCATCGGCTGACTTGCTGATGGGCAATTTTGCACATTCACTGGATTATACTGAGGCATTGTACTCATCGGTTGTTGTACCGATGCTCCACTCTGAATGTTTGCTGGACTTCCATACTGATACATTAGTACGTCAGGCTGTTGAGCTGGCGGCTGACTAGTCCATCCAGGATTATAAACCATCGGCATGTGACTTACCGATGGCTGATAGCTGACTGGCACCTGCCATTCCTGCACCTTAGAGTAATCAACAAATTGGTTACCTTGATGTGCTAGTACTCCGGCTTGAGGATTTACAACCACAGGTTGGCTTCCAGTTGCTATACTGTGCTGCATCGGCACAGAATTCGCCGATGGTGGCATCAGAGGTATTTTGGGAATCACTTGAAAATCTTCTGATGGCACTTGTATAGTTGGAGAGGACGTAGAATAATGCATCGTAGGGATCACCGATTGTGCTTGCATTGCCGATGCCATAGAGCCCTTCCAAGCTAAACCAGATTAGAACCAGCAGATGGATTTGAAGGCATACCGTAACCCCACCAATTGGCAGGAGCTGGATGATTCTGGATAGTAGGCCCTGACATTGCCGACGCCACTGGATCTGCATTAAGCTTGGTGACGCTTTCAGGACTTGGTCTTGGCGGTGTAACCACATCGGCAGACGGATCCACAGGAGTAGAAGACGTCATTGGGGGTGCCGATGGGTTTATAGATGCCGATCCAGGTTGATGATATGCTGGACCAACATACTGAGGTGCATGTCCTTCTTTGAATGATTGCATGATAGCATTGTACACAATATTGGACAGCACACTGAAGTGGCTAATTAATGCTTGATTTAAAGCAGAATTAACCATCTCTTGTAACTTACCAGGATTGGCATCATACGTGACCTGCCGCGGCAACGACGGGTCTTGCTTCTGGATTGCTTCGCCGCTCCAGCTTAGGCTGAAGGATTTCAGATACAATTGCTTGTACTCCTCCATAGCCCGCTCCATCGCCAGCCTCTGATCATCTTTTAGATCAGCCTCGGAGACTTCAATGATGTTCCTTTGGTTAACGTCGGAGTTATCACCCATGATAGATGTATAATTTGTATAATCGTGTCCCACCAGGTGTGCCAAAAGAGGTGTTGACACAAAAAGCGTTAGGATCTGCGAACACCTCGGGCTATTACCCAAAATTCGATATCCAAGGTGTGCTAGTCGATTTGACCAGTTAATCGACAAGGACGATAACTAGAACAAGATCTAAACAAGACAACGACGATACGCCCAGATGTCAAGACTCAGACTTGATCAGGATAACTAGAGCAGAGCTGAACAAGACAACAGCGATGCGCCCGGATGTCAAGGCTCAGATTACTCCCACGCGAAACTTGCAAGGGTTTGACGGAGATCAAGGTGATGCATCCCGTCGAAGCTTGAAGAACTCGTAGATAAACTAAGACTAATGCAAAAGGGTAAATTGCAGTAAAAGTAGAATAAGAGTAAATTGATTTGTTTTTGATAGATTGATATATTTCATGTGGCCCTTGGGCACATATTTATACTCCCGCATGGAGAGTTGTACAGAGACACGACTCGTACCTTCAACAAAAACTCCTAACTTTAAGGAAATAACTGACTCACGCAGGAGTCGGACCCAAATAACAATATTATTTTCCTAAACAGACAACCCTATCGTTAAGGAAATAAACGACTCGTGCAAGAGTCGGACTCAAACTACTATAACAACATTGGTATAAAATTACCAGTTTCCTTATGTCCTTCCTTCGATGAAAACTTTCCATCGGCAGATTCCTTCAATCCGCGACTTCCTTCTTTCGCAACCGGCAAGCTTCTGCTGACGTCAACCGCCACATCACCCTGTACCCATCGACATCATCTCCTCATCAGCAATCGACAACGGCAACATCCCCTCATCGGCAATCGGCATCGGCAACTTTGCAGTTCTGGTGACTTGACTTCACCAATTAACCCTTATCGGCAAGAATGATCCAGCTTCCATCGGCAACAAACTTTTCCTTTTCACAACTTTTACCTTCATTGGTAACACTGACCGATGACTTCCCGAAGCCAATGGAAAACGACTATCGATCAATACAAGTCTTAGCTCATTTGACACGTGCCGAAAAACGGTGTCAACACAAGGATATGATTAAGAAGTTTGGCTTAGAAGATTCTAAAGGCATTAACACTCAAATGGGAAGTAATGGACACTTGGATAGTGATGCTAGTGGCAACATGGTGGATCAAAAGTTGTATATATCAGTCTATGATTGGAAGCTTACTCTATGTGACTGCTTCTAGGCCGGATGCCATGTTTAGTGTATGCATGTGTGCAAGATTCCAAGCCTCTCCAAGAGAAGGTCACTTGAAGGCTACAAAGAGAATATTGAGGTACTTGAAGCATACACAAGATGTTGGATTGTGGTATCCCAAGGGGTCAAACTTTGAGTTACTTTGATATTCGGACTCCGACTATGTGGGATTTAAGATTGATAGAAAGAGCACATAGGGCACATGTCAATTACTAGGCATGTCACTTGTATCTTGGTCATCGAAGAAGCAAAATAGTGTTGCACTCTCTACCGCCGAAGCCGAATACATAAGTGAGGGTAGTTGTTGTGCTCAATTGCTTTGGATAAAAGCAACTTTGGATGACTTTGGAATCAAATTCAAGCAAGTGCCATTGCTATGTGACAATGAAAGTGCGGTGAAGCTAACCAACAATCCGGTTCAACATTCAAGAACCAAGCACATTGATGTAAGGCACCACTTCATAAGGGATCATCAACTAAAGGGTGATATCAAAATCACAAGTATTGGCACCGATGATCAACTTGCCGATATATTCACCAAGCCATTAGATGAGAAGAGATTTTGCAAGCTAAGGAATGAATTGAACATTCTTGACTTATCAAATATGTATTGATACACCCCCATATATGGCATGCCTCTCCTTCGAGCTATGCAAGGTACAAGTTGATTGACATGTCATAAATACATTATTTAGGACTTGTTAGTGCATCTAGACATCAATTCATTAGGCTCATTCATGAAAAACAAATGTTTTAATGCTTATATGGTACCACTATTGCTTATATGCTTGATTTGATCTAGTGGTAGCATATGACATATTTGTGGGCTTGCAATCCTAGTGTTTGAGCTAGAATATGAACTTCAATTGTTTAGCTCAACATGGGCAATATAACCATTCTAGAATGTGTGAACAAGCTTGTCCATGGTTTAAACCGAGTTAAATATCTTGGGGCAAGTAATCTAGATTGAACCACAACTAAGCTTCTCTCCAATAATCAATATTTTGAGAACATCCTTTATGATAATAGATGACAAAGGGGGAGAAGTAGTAGTACACAAAGAAAAATATTTTGAAAATTTAAATGAAAGCACACAAGTAGGGGAGCAAGCCTATGAATACAGTTGTTTCATATCTTTGCACATTCATAAGTACTTGCTTGCATATGTATTTATATTCATGATATGCTTTTGTGGTGAATGCTAGAAACATAATTGACTTGTTTCTTGAAGTACTAGCATGCTTAGGACTTAGCTTAATTCCTATTGAGCTAAGCTTTCCAAGTGGCTTTCCTAGTGGTATTTCAAGTTTGCCTCTCAAAGTCCTTTCAAGTGGTTTCTAGGCATTCATGGTGCTAAGGATGACTTAATATTGCACTCTGATTGGTATCACGCTTCAAAGGTCCATCCTCTATACCTTAGCATCATTTGGTAGCATTTACTCTCCCATAATTCTTATTCATGCATATGTGATCATAATGAACCAAAATCATATATCACATATGTAGGGGGAGCTAATACTACCAAAGTTGGAAATTTCATTTAATATATTCATTTGTGAAAGGTTGTCATCAATTACCAAAAATGGGGAGATTGAAAGCCCATGTTTGGTTTTGGTTAATTGATGAAACCTATGTACTAACCCTATGGCTCAAGCATGTGATCTAGCTAGGGTAATCCAACTTGACATGTGGAGCTAGATAAAGGATCATGATGGATCAAGTGCTCAATGGACAAAGAAAAGAAGAAAGAAAAAAACAAAAATTGGCTCAAGGCAAAGGTATATCATAGGACCATTTTTGGTTTAGTGATCAAGACACTATAGAGAGTGTGATCACCTTTAGGATAGATAGCCATACTATCAAGAAGGGAAAGACGTGTTGGTTACGGTTATCAAGTGCTACTAGGTGATTGTCATTCTTGCATATGCATTAAAAAATCTAGTAACATAGTCTTGCTTAAAAGACATAAAATATATGCTAAACATCTGCTCTAAGCACGTACCATAAGTGTTTGGCACAATGAAGCAAGGATGGAAAAAAAAGAAACAAGAAAGCAGCAAGACAGGGGCGACGGACGCTGGCGCCAGACGTTGGCTCCAGGCGTTGGAGCGTCCGGTGGGCAAAGCCTAGCCCAGGCACCCTCAGGCATCGCGACGGACGCTGAGGAGCGTCTGTTGACCAAGCAGCGGACGCGTCTATTAGGTTGGGAGCTCTCTGGATGCTCTCTGCTCGTGCGACAGACGATGTCAACGGACGCTGAGTCAGATTCAAACGAGCGTCCGTTGGACTCAAGGCTCACTGGAACGAAGGCGCTAGACGCTGCCGAGCGTCCGATGACAAAGCGACGGACATGTCTGATGAAGAAATTCAGATTTCGGAGCTCTCTGTATGCGCGACAGACGCTGCGACGGAGCATCCGTCGCAAACTTAAAGAGCTTTCGTCGCCCTCGACACAGGAAATAACGGCTAGTTTTTGAGAGGGGTCTTTTTAAGGCCCATGGCCGGTTGGAGCTCACCACCTCACTGGATTCTATTCTTGCATACTCTTGTGAGCTCTTGAGCACCTCTCCCACTCATCTCTTTGATCCTTTGCTCATTTCAAAAGAGATAGAGTGCATCCAAGTGCATTGCTTAGTGATTTGCATCTAGTAGCACTTGGTGTTCGTCATCGCCGCATTGATCTTGGCTTGGGCGGTGGAGAAGCTTCGACACAAGTTGGTGATTGTTTGTGGCCGGCTTCATCGATTGTGAGAGGGCTTGTACCCACCTCGGCGGATCGCCAAAGGGTAACTCTAGTAAATTGCTTGTGTCATTGAGTTACTCTCACTTGGGTGGATTCTTGTGGCACTCAAGTTGTGAGCTAGGCTTGCCATTGCCTATTAGCCACCGAATCACCACTTGAGTAGTCGACACAACAAGGACTAGCTTGGTGGCAACCAAGTAAACCTCGGGAGAAAATTTGTGTCAACCATTATCTCCTGGCTACTCTTGGTGTTCATATTGTGATTGGTTCTTCACATTGGTATATTCTCTTCACAAGGCATCGGTATAACAATCACCTATATCCTTGTATTTACACTCTTTCATATCTTGCTTAGTTCACTACTACAGAATTCTTTACCGCAGCGGCCAAAAGTGGTTTACCACAGCGGGCAGCAGCGTCCGCTTGCGCTGCCACGCTACGGTAAAGAATCAGTTAACTGCAGCGGGCAAAAGGGGCCGTTGCGGTATATCTATTTACCGCAGCGGGCAACATAAGGCGTCCGCTGCAGTTAACCATTGATCGCAGCGGACGCCTTATGTTGCCCGCTGCGGTAAATGGATATACCGCAGCGGCAACCTTACAGCGTCCGCTGCGGTAAAGTTTGGTTAACCGCAGCGGGCAGTTAAGTTGCCTACTTCGGTAAATAGTTTTCAAAATAAAAAACAGAATTCAAATAATTCCTAGAATTTTAATTCAAAAAACTTCCAGATTCCAAATTTCATATATATGCAGCAAACATTTATATATAAACCATCCAAGCATTGCACATGACATAATACACAGTTTTCAACATCCATATACACATCACATCAAACCAACAAGTCCTTTTGAGTTACATTTACAAAATCCTCTAAGAAAAGTCAACGGGCCATTTGTAATCACTTGGGCGCAACAGATTCGTCCATTTCCTAAGCCTCTTGTACCTGGGTTCGATAGCTAAGGGGGATTCTTCGTCAAAGAATTGTTCTCCTTTGAGAACGCATTTCTCCATGACGAACTTACAGATTTCCGCCTTAAATTTCTTGAAGGATGGCTTGTAGGTGTTCACCCAATATTTTACTCCTTCCTTGAGCTTCTTCCAGCTTTGAGTGTACTCCCTGCACTGCCTCAGGTGCTCGCAAGTGTACAAGCCACATGCTTTAGATCCAACCGGTTGTTTGGCGCACTGCACGATCGTTATAGAAGCTTTAGAACAAACACATATGGAAACAAAGCACAAATGAACTTTGCAATTACTTTACGTACCGGGAAGTCGCGTCGGATTTTGATGTGGTTGTATTGTTCTCCTTGCAACTATCGTCCTGCGATCCCAGCATTCGGGATCCTTCAAGTACGACTTATAAGCCCTGCACAAAATGAAATAGAGTTAGACATGTTTTGAATAATAACGATAATCGTAAAAGATGAAAAATGCTTATTGACTTACACTTGCAAGCAATCTTCAAATGTCTTGTACCCTGGTTTGTTTACTGTCCTCAACGAGTCAAATACGACAGCTCTGCCATCTTGAGGATAGATGAGGTATGCAACCCAATGGCCCTCGAGGCCATTGCTGCACGATTCAAACAGACTATTGGTTAGGATGATTACAAAGATTGATCCTACCCACTTCGGATCTCTGTGGACATGTTTTCATACTTACCCAAAGTGATATGGAGCCATGATACACCGTGGCCCATCCTCCTTGACCTTCAACATTACTGAGCACATGTAGTCTGCCACTTTCTTCTTTTGATATTCCTTTTCTCTATGTTTGTTTGTCTTTTTTTATCCGTTGGCATGTGACCCTTGATGGCACTCTCATTGATATGCATTGCAGAGAGAAAAACAGTAGGACGATGCTTTTTGTTGCTTACGGTGGCAGACATCCTGCATAGATAAGTCAACGTACCATATAGTCCAATAAGTGTAGAGTTGACGTATACAACAGGAGAGATCAATGGAATTAACTCACAAGTCGTTACTTACATTCCAAACAGGGTGAGTTGGACGATGTCTAGGTCTTCTCCTCGCAGCAGCCTTGTTGACACCGTTTTTCAGCACGTGTCAAATGAGCTAAGGTATGACTGGTCAGCAGCCGTTCTCCATCGGCATCGGGAAAGTTTTGAGCCGATATTGCCGATGGGAGAGTGCTGCGGGAAGACCAAGTGCGTTGCCGATGGAGGCTGGATGATCTTTGCCGACAAAGGTTAATTGGTGAAGTCTTGCTGAGGCTGATTGCCAATGAAGAGTCATTGCCGATGGCCGATGAAGAGTCATTGCCGATTGCCGATGAGGGGTCATTGCCGATTGCCGATGAAGAGTCATTGCTGATTGCCGATGAGGGGTCATTGCCGATTGCCGATGAAGGATGGTTGCCGATGCCGATGGGCGTAACTTAGCGCTTGGTGGCAACAGAAGGTTACCGGTGGTCAAGAGAAGGAAGGCGCGGATTAAAGGGGTCTACCGATAGAAAGTTTTCATCGAGGAGGAGTATAAGGAAACTGGTGTTTTACCAGTATTGTTATTATGGTAGTTTGAGTCCGGCTCTTGCATGGGTCGTTTATTTTCCTTTAAAATAGGTGTGTTTGTTTAGGAAATAAATATTGTTATCCGGCTCCTGCGCGAGTCAGTTTCCTTTAAAGTAGGAGTTTGTTTTAGGAAGGATATGTGTCGTGTCTTTGTACAACTCTCCATGCGGGAGTATAAATATGTGCCCGAGGGCTATGGAATAAACAATCAATCCAATTCAAAAACAAACCAATTTTATCTTATTCTACCTTTCATCGCAATTTACTTTTTACTGCATTAGCTGTAGTTTTCAACGAGTTCTTCAAGCTTTCGACGGGCTGCATCATCCTGATCTCCGTCAAAATCCTTGCTAGTTCTGCGTGGGAGTACCTCTGAGCTTTGGCAATCTGGGTGTATCGTTGTTTTCCTCGTTTAGCTCTGCTCTAGTTATCCTTGATCAATCTGAGCCTTGACGTTCGGGCGCATCGCTGTCGTCTCGTTCAGTTTGTTCTAGTTATCATCCTTGTCGATTGATTGGTCAAATCGACTGGCACGCCTCCGGAATACCAAGCTTTGGGTAATAGCCCGAGGTGTTCACAGATCTGACGCTTTTTGTGTCAACACCTCTTTTGACACGCTCGGTGGGACCCGATTATACAGATCTACACATTCGGCATGGGTGATCACGCCGATGTCAACCAGAGGAATGTCATTGAAGTTTCTGAGGCCGATCTGAAAGATGATCAGAAGCAGGCCATGGAGCGGGCTATGGAGGAATACAAGCAGCTGTATCTCAAATCCTTTAGCCTCAGCAGGAGTGGCGAAGCAATTCAGAAGCAAGATCCGTCGCTGCCACGGCAGGTCACGTACGACGCCAACCCTGGTAAGCTACAGGAGATGGTTAATACTGCTGTAAATCAAGCATTGATCAACCACTCCAGCATGCTGTCCAATACTGTCTATAATGTTGTCGCGCAAACGTTCAAAGAAGGACATGCACCACGATATGTCGGTCCAGCGTATCATCAGCCTGGATTGGCATCTACAAGCCCATCGGCGGCCCCAATGGCGTCTTCCACCCCTGTGGAACCGTCTGCCGATGTGGCTACATCACCAAGGTCGAACGCTGGCAGCGTCACCAAGCTCAACGCAGATCCAGCCGCGTCGGCAACTTCAGGACCAGCCCCCGCTAACTGGTGGGGATACGGTATGCCTCCGAATCTATATGCTGGTTCTAATCTGGTGCAGGGAGATAGTTCAGCCTGGAAGAACTCTACGGCGTCGGCAATGCAGTCACAGCCGATGGCCCATATGATGCACAACTCTGCGCCTGCTCCAACCATACAAGTGCCATCAGATGATCTCCAAGTAATCCCCAAGATACCTCTGATGCCACCATCGGCAAGCTCTGTGCCGATGCAACACATTATAACCACCGGTAGTCAGTCTCTGTGGCAAATTCTCAAGCTAGAATGCCGATTCCCCAAAGTAATCTGGTGATTGACTGCTCCAGAATACAAGAACCGCATGCTCCAGTCAGCTATCAGCCATCGGCAAGCCATATGCCGATGATCTATAATCCTGGATGGGTCAACCAGCCGCCAGCTCAGCAGCCTGGCGCACCGATGTATTATTATGGAGGCCCAACTTACACTCAGAGCGGACCATCGGTGCAGCAACCGATGAATGTGACAGTTCAGCCAAATCCGCCAAGTGTGCAGAACTATCCATCAGTAAGTCAACCAATGCATAGTGTTCAGATGACTGGTGTTGCGCCTGCAACTACTACGCATCTTCAAGAGGCGCGTCAGCCGACTCCACCAGTCGACAACCAGCCAATGAGTCGGCAGGAGCAGGATGCATACTGGGTCGGTAAGATCGCTGAAGTCATGAAAGAGCAATTCGGCATCAAACCCAAGGTCAACACGTACTCCTATCGGACTCCATATCCTCCTGCATATGATTTGATTCCTCTTCCAAATCGGTACAAGGTGCCTGATTTTACCAAGTTCTCCGGCCAAGACGACACGTCGACAATGGAGCACATCAACCGCTTCATTATCCAGTGTGGGGAAGCTGCTAGCAGGGAGGAATTAAGGGTGAGATTGTTCTCTTCGTCATTGTCTGGATCGGCATTCACATGGTTCATATCGTTGCCTCCAAATTCTATAATTACATGGGCCGATCTGGAGAGGCAATTTCACAAGTACTTCTTCGCTGGCGTACATGAGAAGAAGCTTACTGATTTGGTCAAGATGAGGCAACGCAAAGACGAATCGGTAGAAAGCTTTGTGCAAAGGCTACGAGACGTGAAGAACAAGTGCTACAGTCTGGTGCTGGATGATCGGTAATTGGCAGATCTGGCCTTCCAGGGATTGCTGCTGCACATCAAGGACAAGTATGCGTCCCAAGAATTTGAAAGCCTAAGTCACCTGGTGCAGAGGATTGCCAATCAAGATATCAAAGCCTTTGAACCCAGGAAGACTTGGAACAAGAAGGTGACCTTCATTGGGAAAGAAGAAGACTTTGGATCGGATGAAGAGCTGAATGTCGATGCGGCCGAATGGGTGAAGGATAAGAAGCCTGTGTCTTGTCCGTTCGGCCAAAAGGAGACTGAGAGGTTCACCTTCGATATCACCAAGGCCGAAAGGATGTTTGACTTATTGCTGCAAGAGGGGCGAATCAAGTTGGCGCCCAACCAAGTGATTCCATCGGCCGAAGAGCTCAAGAGGATTAGATACTGCAAGTGGCATAATGCAACCTCACACAGTACCAATGACTGCAAAGTATTCAGGCAGCAGTTGTAGTCGGAATCGAGTCTGGGCGTATCAAGTTTGAAAACTCTAAAGTCCAAAAACCGATGAAGATAGATCAGCACCCGTTCCCAAACAATATGGTGGAGATCGGTGAAAAGACCAGAGTGCTGACATCGAAAGCTGCCAGAAGGAACTCATCGGTAGACCCTAACTACCAAGTGCCTGAGCACGACGCAAGGAGGTTTGCCGATGACAGAAAAGGTAAAAAGGTTGCCGATGAGGGTAACAGCGCCAACAGGGCTCCTGGGGTTGTGATCACTCACAAACAGCCAAGGCGAGGTCATCGACAATCACGTGAAGAATGGTATCGGCAAGAAGAAGAAGAGCATCGGGAATGGCTTCGACATAAGGACCACTGGAGGTGTCCCTTCTTCGTTCATTGCTGGGAGGAAGGCATCAAGCTGCCCACTATCGATAACTGTCCAGAGTGCAATGGGTACTACGCTGTCGATCGGTCAGGTAAGAGACCTTGTTTTGATGATCAGGCACCCAGGTACGCCAGGCCGCTCAGAGGGAACAGATCGGCACATGACCGACTGGGGGGCAAGCTCAGTGCCCATGATCGGCTTGGCAGGCGTGTTGACCAGGGGGAGCTGGAGGATATGGCCAATGCTAGAGTGCCTGACGAAGAGATATTCTCCAGAGATCCCAACATCGGAAGAAGTGCCGATGTAAGCAGGGGGGAACAACACCAACCTGTCTGGAAGACCAAGCTTCCTCCATGGTGCCATAAGGGTTTAACCAAGACCCAGAAGAGGAGGATTCAGCGCCAGCGCCGTGACGATCTGTATGACGGTGCAAAACCCTCAGGAGGGAAGCAATGGAGGCCGAAGCGCAAGGACAGGGACCCATCGGCAGATATAAACATGGTTTTCATGTTGCCGATGGAGTTCATGGCGCCCGTTAGCGATTATGAAGAGGCTGCCGATATGGCACAATTGGTGCTGGATCCGATGACGGCCATCTTTGAAAGGCCTGCCGATGATGAGAGGCAGCACTTAAGGGCTCTGTTTGTCAAGGGCAAAGTGGATGGTCAGCCGATGACCAAGATGCTGGTGGATGGTGGCGCGTCGATCAATATAATGCCCTATGTCGTGTTCAGGAAACTCGGCAAAGGTGACCAGGACTTAGTCGAGACCGACATGAAGCTCAAAGATTTCGAAGGCAATGTGTCAACCGCCATGGGAGCCGTATGTGTTGACTTAACCATCGGCAGTAAGACTTTGCCGACAACGTTCTTTGTAATCAGCGGCAAAGGCACTTACAACTTGCTCCTTGGAAGGGATTGGATCCATGCTAATTGTTGTATCCCTTCTACTATGCATCAGAGCCTGGTACAGTGGATCGGGGACAGAATTGAGGTCGTCCGCGGTGAAGTCCCATCTACTGTTGCATCGGCAGAGTTGGAAACTTATGAGCAGACCAGGTGTATATCTGGCGAGGCCTGGGATAAAGAGTTCCTCAAAGTTGCCGATTACCGCATCAAGCCAATCCAAGCAGTCGGTCCTGAGGAGGAGTCTTAATGGATCAGTTCGCCGATGATGGAAAATTGGGGCAAGGCTTTACGTCTGCCGATAGCTTGCTCGAGATCGACATCGGCGATGGTAGTAAACCTAGGCCTACTTTCATTAGTGCTAAGTTAGATTCCCAATGTAAGCAACAGTTAACCGATTTATTGAAAGAGAATAAAGATTGTTTTGCTTGGGATTATACAGAGATGCCTGGTTTAGACCGATCGATAGTTGAACATCGGTTACCCATCAAGTCTGGTTTCCAGCCACATCGGCAGCCGGCACGCCGATGCAATCCTACTATCTTACCCGATATTAAGGCTGAGATTACCAAGTTGATCGAAGCTGGATTTATTCAGCAATGCCGATATGCCGATTGGATTTCTAATGTGGTTCCTGTGTATAAAAAGAATGGAAAACTTCGTGTGTGCATTGATTTCAGGAACCTTAACAAGGCTACGCCGATGGATGGCTACCCGATGCCTGTTGCCGATTTGCTGATCGATGCTACTGCTGGACATCAGATTATTAGCTTCATGGATGGTAATGTTGGGTATAATCAAATATTTATGGCTGAAGAAGACATATCCAAGACTGCTTTCCGATGTCCAGGTCACGTTGGCTTATTTGAGTGGGTGGTCATGACTTTTGGCTTGAAAAATGCCGGTGCTACTTATCAGAGGGCGATGAATTTTATCTTTCATAAGTATATCGGCACAATGGTTGAAATCTACATTGATGACGTGGTGGTTAAGTCTAGAGACTTCAGAAAGCATCTTGCCGATTTGCGGAAAATATTGGAGTGCACCAGGGAGCATGGGTTAAAGATGAATCCTAACAAGTGTGCATTTGGCGTATCGGCAGGGCAGTTTCTGGGTTTCATGGTGCATCAGAGAGGCATTGAAATCGGCAGAAAGTCTATTGATGCGATTAACAAGGTGGTTGCTCCTACCAACAAGACCGAGTTGCGGTCTCTGATCGGCAAGATTAATTTCATTAGAAGATGTATATCCAATCTGTCTGGTAAGATTAAATCTTTTAGTCCTCTATTAAAGTTGAAAGCCGATCAAGAGTTTATATGGAAAGAAGAGCAGCAGTCAGCCTTAGAGGAGATTAAGAAATACTTGGTGAATCCTCCAGTCTTGGTTCCACCACCTCAACACGGGAAGCCTTTCAGGTTATATTTGTCTGCTGATGACGGTGTTATCGGATCAGCCTTAATTCAAGAGTTTGAAGGGAAGGAACGTGTAATATATTACTTGAGCAAAAGATTGGTGGATGCCGAAATCAGGTATTCGACCATAGAAAGATTGTGCTTATGTTTATATTTCTCTTGCATTAAATTGAGGCATTATTTGCTGTCGGCCGAATGCACTGTTGTCTGTAAAGATGATGTGGTCAAGTATATGCTGTCAATGCCGATTTTGAGTGGACGAATCGGTAAGTGGATTTTGGCACCGTCAGAGTTTGACCTAAGGTATGAATCGGCTAAGGCTGTTAAGGGTCAGGTGATGGCCGATTTTGTTACTCAGCACTGCAATATGGTGAGCTTTGTTGAGGTTGCTCCTTGGGCTTTATTCTTTGATGGGTCCACGTGCAAGAACGGGGCAGGTATCGGCATTCTCTTGATTTCACCCCGAGGACAGAAGTATGAAATCTCGCTGCCGATTGTTGCTACTTCAACAAACAATCAGGCTGAGTACCAAGCTTTGCTTAAAGGGTTAGAACTACTCAGGGAGGTGCGTGCTGATGCTGTTGAAGTCTTCGGTGATTCCATGTTGGTGATTAATCAATTGATCGGGACATATGAATGCCGAAGCAAGGTGTTAATTGCAGCCCATGAGCGGTGTTTGCAGTTGTTGAAAGAGTTCAGAGAATACTGCCTTGAGCATATTCCAAGATTGCATAATGAAGAAGCCAATCGGTTAGCACAGAATGCCTCGGGATATCAGCCGATTCAAGAAGTCACGACATCGGTAACAGTTGCCGATGACTGGAAAAAGGAGATTGCCGATTACTTGAGGGATCCATCCAGGAAAGTTGAAAGGCGTCTAAGGTTCCAAGCTACTAAGTATGTGCTTCTTGATAATGAGTTGTATTATCGGACAATTGATGGGGTTTTACTTAGATGTCTTGGCAAAGAGGAATCGAAAGAGTTGATGGGTGAGATCCATGAAGGTGTATGTGGAGCGCATCAATCGGCATTCAAGATGAAGTGGATGATTAGGCGGAATGAATATTATTGGCCGACAATCCTTGAAGATTGCTTCAATTATTTCAATGGGTGTCAGGACTGTCAGAAGTTTGGTAATGTGCAAAGGGCACCTGCATCGGCAATGAATCCTATAATCAAGCCTTGGCCGTTCAGAGGATGGGCTATTGATCTCATCGGCCAAATTTATTCGCCATCGAGCAAGGGGCACAAGTTCATACTTGTTGCTACTGATTACTTTACCAAGTGGGTCGAAGCAATCCCCTTGAAGAAGGTGACATCGGCAAACATGGTGGATTTCGTTAAGGGGCACATCGTTTACCGATTCGGTATCCCTTAGACTATCACTACCGATCAAGGGACCATGTTCACATCGGGAGAGTTTGATGACTTTGCTGCTAGCATGGGTTTCAAGGTGTTGAATTCTTCTCCTTATTATGCTCAGGCTAATGGTTAGGCTGAAGCTACTAATAAGGGGGTTATCAAGCTTATTAAGCGCAAGATTGAAGAGAACCCTAGAAGGTGGCACGTAGTATTGAACGAAGCCCTGTGGTCATATCGGATGGCTTGTCATAGTGCAACTAAGGTCTCGCCGTATCAGTTGGTTTATGGGCACGATGCTGTCCTGCCTTGGGAAATCAAAACTGGTTCTAGGCGATTATAGTTTCAGGATCAATTGACGACCGATGATTATATTACTCTGATGAAAGATGAGTTAGAAGATTTGGCAGGTCATCGGTTGAGGGCATTGATTAGCATTGAAGAGAATAAGAAGAGGGTTGCCCGATGGTATGACAAGAAAGTAAAGGTGAAGGAGTTTGCCGATGGTGATTTGGTTTGGAAGTTGATTTTACTGATTGGGACTAAGAGCTCTAAATTTGGAAAGTGGTCCCCTAATTGGGAGGGTCCTTATCGGATAAAACAGTCTGCTCCTGGTAATGCGTACATTTTGGAAACTCTCGAAGGAGTAGCGTTTTCTAGAGCGATCAACGGCAAATACTTAAAAAGGTATTACCCTAGCATATGGGTAGATGCATAGTGCTCAGTTGAATGCCGATGAAAGAAAAATTATAAAAACATCGGTAAAAACAAACTGGCATTATATTACAAGTCAAGATCAAGTATCAGGTTACATCCTTGCCGATACAACAGACAAATTACAGTAGGGAGTGGATAACTGATATCGCGCGCAGGCGAATTTGCTCTATTTCGTCCATCTCCTTGGCGTCGGCATCGGCAGAACCCTCGACCGGCTTGATCTTCTTCTTCCACAGTATAGCTTGTCGCGCGTTCTGGTCCCTTTCTTGCCGCAGGACCTTGATGGAGTCGGACAGTTGGGTTTTCTGCTGGTTGGCTGCAGTCAGATCCCCCTCAACCTTCTGTAACTCCGCCAGTAGCTCCTCCTTCTTTGCCGACAGTCGGGAGATTTCTTGATCAAGGTTGCCGATGGAGACTTTTGCTTGACCGATGCCTTTGTGCTTCTCATCGGCAATGTGTTTGAATTTGAGCTTCTCTTCCTCGCTCTTGGCTTGAGCGGCCCTATCGGCAATGCGACGGGTAAGCCTCTGGTACTGGATCTGCTTGATATCGAGGAAGGTTGCCTGGAGAAGGGCTTCTGCTGCGTCGGCGGAAAGATGGCTTTGGATGTCCTTGAATGCAATCCTTGCTATCGATGAGTCCTGGATGAGTTGAGACGTGTCTTGTAGCAGCAAGGAGAGCAGTTCTTCAAGTTTGGACTTGATTTCTGCCGATAAAGCTGGGACAGAGCTTTCCTCTTCCTCATCGTCGGGGACGTCGACTGCAAAGGAGAACAGACTGTCTGCTTGAATGCGACCTTGGTGTTCATCTTCGTCCTGAGGGTTCAGGCTGTAGGAGAAGAGGCTGTCCGGAGAGTCTTGAGCCTGAAAACAGAGAAGTTAAAATATGCCGATTGTAAAATTATACTATGAGCTTTAAGGTAATCAACTTACCGTCTTGAAGCGGATCTCCTTCCTGGGGCTTGGCATACTGGATGGTCCAGCTTCATCCTGAACATCGGTAGTAGATGCCGATGACTGGGCCCTTGTTGGAGAGGCAGCCGACGCTGCTGGTGCTGGTATAGTTGTTGCCGGCGTCGCCTCCGATGTGGTGGCAGTTTCTTGTGGTGGCAGTTCCACTCTGTCATCGGAGACGTGGGTCGACGGTGCCGATGCCGACGTCGCTGCTGCTGCGGAAGGTTGGGTTGTTTCTTCGCCGGGTAGTCTGGCCGACTGTGCCGATGACGATGCCTCCGCTATCGTGGCGGGTGGAGTTATCTCTTGAGCCGGGACGTCGTCCATCGGTTGATCAGGTACACTCACCGATGGAGGCTCTGCCGATGACCCGCCGGTGGTTGGCGCAACTGAAGCCGATGGAGGTTCTGCCGATGACCCGCCGGCAGGTGGTGCGACTGGGACCGGAGGCAGTCCTGCTGGCGCCGCATCGGCAGCTGAAGGCGCAGTTGGAGCCGATGGTGGAGGAGAAGCCAGCCTCAAGCGCCTCTTCTTCGTCGGCGCAGCAGCAGGGGAGCCGACCCACTTTGACAAAAACCGGGGGGCATCGGCAGCCGGGCTGGAAGGTGTTTGCCTGCCGGAAGCAGATGCCGATGACCATAGTGCCTGAAAATGCAAAGCAAGTTATACAAGATAAATGTTGCCGATAAAACAGTATGTAATCGGTACGGGTAAAAGCGAGTTTACTGCATAAACCCGTGTCAGGGCAACAACAGCGGCCGATGTAGCCTGGGCTTTTGTGGGTGTCGGCGTAGGTACCTGTTGAGGCGTGAAGGCGGCCAGCGTCGGAGCTTTGTTGCCGATGATCGATATGGGGCCCATTATCCGAAGATTAAAGGGCCTACCACTGTTACTCGTTGTGGGGACAGGATCATCGGCCTGTCTGGCGCAAAGGAGTTAGGTGCTGGTACCGATGACAAAAATACATCAGATAGCAGACTTACTGCGTCATCGGGGATGATGTAATCGGCGTCAATCAAGTGCCGATAATAGTGCGAAGACTTGGCGAGTAGCTGGCACTTCCACTCTTGCCACCAAGACTTGAACTCGTTGGTGATGAAGGAGGTTGGCGACCAGGAAGACAAGTCAAGGTCTGACAGATCGGCATCGGCAGGAAGGCTGATGACTTTATTCCAGTCCAGATTACTAGAGATTGCCTGCCTGGGTCTTACTACCTTATAGTAGCAGAGTTTGATCAGCAGTTGGCGAAATTCCAGTTGTCTCGCTGTCGTCGATGGATAGTAGAATCTGTAGGATGGTGGGGCATTCTTCCCAGATCCAAAGATATTTACTGGAATAGCTCGGGGAGTAATGCTGGCCCTCATGATTGCTTGGTTCTCAGGCAGGCTCACATCGGTCAAGTTGAACAGCAGCGGGAACTGGTTGTGTTCATCAAGATATGGCCACCAGGTCCGTTCTGAGGAGGGGAGTCCGTTGTAGAACTTCTGGAAATAATAGCCGAAGTGCTCTGCATCGGCATCGGTACCTGGCAGCACTATGATAGCCTCTCCAAAGTTAAGCGGAGGGCGAGTTGCCGATTCATCATCCCCGTATCGGTAATCTTCCGATATGTCCCTCGGGAATTGTTGGGCAAATAAATCAAACTGGAGGGCCTTGTGCATGTGCGCGTTCAGCCATAGATTGACAAACCACCAGGGGCCTCCGAGATTGCCGATGGGCTCTCCTAGCAGTAGCTTATGGGACACTTGATGCAGCAATCGGTAAACTGATCCAAGAAGATACCTGCCTAAAGGGAGCCTCGTTCCATCGGCAAGTAGTTCAGCCGCTGGGAGGTGCATGGTGGTCAGACCGATGGTCTTGCCGCATAAGATGAATTTTTCCATCCACATGTTTAATAAGATGGCGTGCTCCCGTTGAGTTACCGATCCAGTTTTCTAGTTCTCTTTGATATAGCCCGTCCAACCGCCGATATTCCGAGTGTTCACCTTGTACTCGGATTTTCTGTTGAAAAGGCTAAGCGTATCAGCAGAGGTGATGTCCAAGCCGGTCAGCATATAGACATCGGCAAGGGTTGGGGTAGCTGGTCCATGCCTGAAGAGGAAAGCGTTCATGCTGTCGGACCAGAAGTATGAGGCTGCCATCATCAAGTTTTCGTTCTTCTCCATATCGGCAATTGAGAGCCTAACACACTGATCCAAGTTACGCTCCTGCCAGTACACTTGCTGTGATCTGACTACTCTCAGGTACCAGTTCTTCTATCCCTTAGTAGGCTTGGGCCATGAGCGGAATATGTCCTTCCACAGTCCTAGATCAAAATGCTCAGATCTAAATGGTACCCGGTTGGTTTCTGCATTGATGATGAAGGTGGGGTCTGGATTGCCCATTGGGCCTAGGCAGCTGAGGTTGGAACCGGCGAGTGGAATCACTACCTTATTGTACAATTCCTAGGGTTCAAAGAAGAAGGGACGAATCAGAAAAAGAATGGGGATAAATCCAGGTTTTTGCGAGGAACAGAACCATACAGAGGGGTCGGATTAGGCAGAGGAATGAGTCTTACCTTTGGGATGTCGACTTGGATCGCCATTGGAGTCAGAGGGATGCTTGCAGTTCGTCCTTGGATTACGAAGGAGTACTGTTGCTCGAGCTTGTGTTCTTCAGCGGCTGGAGGTTGAAGACGAAGGCAGGAAGGTGAAAGTAAAAATGGGCTCGGGTAAAAAAGGCGGTGTGGATCCCGGTAACTTTTATAAGCCTGCTCAGGGGCATTTTGGGGTTCTGTTTCACACTGTGCGGGAATGTGGAGAGGCCCGTGGTAGATACGCGCGGTGATCGAGGTGGTCTGCAACTGTTTGTGCTATAATCGAGGGATTTTATTATTAAATTGCGGTTCCACACACGGGGATCGAGGAAACCGTACATCTATCTCGAAGGTAACGGCTACAGCAACGGCTACAGCAACGGCTACAGTGGAGAGAATTTCGGCACGTAAAGTATTATATGCTCCGAAATTGGAGGGCATGTGTTGACACCGTTTTTCAGCACGTGTCAAATGAGCTAAGGTATGACTGGTCAGCAGCCGTTCTCCATCGGCATCGGGAAAGTTTTGAGCTGATATTGCCGATGGGAGAATGCTGCGGGAAGACCAAGTGCCTTGCCAATGGAGGCTTGATGATCTTTGCCGACAAAGGTTAATTGGTGAAGTCTTGCTGAGGTTGATTGCCAATGAAGAGTCATTGCCGATGGCCGATGAAGAGTCATTGCCGATTGCCGATGAGGGGTCATTGCCGATTGCCGATGAAGAGTCATTGCTGATTGCCGATGAGGGGTCATTGCCGATTGCCGATGAAGGATGGTTGCCGATGCCGATGGGCGTAACTTAGCGCTTGGTGGCAGCAGAAGGTTACCGGTGGTCAAGAGAAGGAAGGCGCGGATTAAAGGGGTCTACCGATGGAAAGTTTTCATCGAGGAGGAGTATAAGGAAACTGGTGTTTTACCAGTATTGTTATTATGGTAGTTTGAGTCCGGCTCTTGCATGGGTCGTTTATTTTCCTTTAAAATAGGTGTGTTTGTTTAGGAAATAAATATTGTTATCCGGCTCCTGCGCGAGTCAGTTTCCTTTAAAGTAGGAGTTTGTTTTAGGAAGGATATGTGTCGTGTCTTTGTACAACTCTCCATGCGGGAGTATAAATATGTGCCCGAGGGCTATGGAATAAACAATCAATCCAATTCAAAAACAAACCAATTTTATCTTATTCTACCTTTCATCGCAATTTACTTTTTACTGCATTAGCTGTAGTTTTCAACGAGTTCTTCAAGCTTTCGACGGGCTGCATCATCCTGATCTCTGTCAAAATCCTTGCTAGTTCTGCGTGGGAGTACCTCTGAGCTTTGGCAATCCGGGTGTATCGCTGTTTTCCTCGTTTAGCTCTGCTCTAGTTATCCTTGATCAATCTGAGCCTTGACGTCTGGGCGCATCGCTGTCGTCTTGTTCAGTTTGTTCTAGTTATCATCCTTGTCGATTGATTGGTCAAATCGACTGGCACGCCTCCTGAATACCAAGCTTTGGGTAATAGCCCGAGGTGTTCACAGATCTGACGCTTTTTGTGTCAACAAGCCTATACATGTCTTGGAAGTCCACCGGAATAGTGAAATCCTCGGTATCAGCCAAGTGGAAGCAATCCGCTACAATCTTCACGGTGAAACTTGACATGCCTCTTTTTGCCGCTTCCATGTACCAGAGATGAAACCTCTTTATATCCCACGATTCTTCATCAAGGAGTACTTTCTTGGTTATCATGAACTTCCCGTTCTCAAAGTGGCCGGGACAGTCATCCGACTCCGGAAATAGATGATGAGGATCATCTTCAGGCCTGGAAAAGTCAGGATACAACGTATGAATGTGAATTGAGGTACAAATGTGAATTGAACATTGTGTGTGCTCGTCTGTAATGTACCTTGGAAACGTAGTCGAGTATGGGAGCGATGTAGAGTCGTCCTTCGGGTTGTCCGCCTCCGTACCTCCATGTTGGCTTGGTGCACCTGGCGTTGGCTGCATCGCCTGTTCCCCCTCTGTAGATCCCCCCAATGCATCCCCTTGAGCCCCCTCCTCATTTGTCAGGGGCATAGGATGAGTGTCGGGAGGTGGAGGTGGCCCGATCGGGCTCGGCTGGCTTGCAGGCATTGTGTTGCCCCCAGAAGCGGCCCCTAAACCTCCTGCCTCAATGGTCGGGCCCAAAGGTGGACTTTTCGAGCTCTGAGGAGGGCTCTTGGCATGAGGTGAACTAGGCGGGTCCTTGTCACGGCCTTCGTCATTGTCATCGTCGTCGCCTTCTGGGGGGCAGGATCCAGCAACAAACGTTGTTGTCATTGGTATGATTTCAAGGTCGTCCTTCATCCAAAAGATGTCATCACATTCTGCTTCTTCAAGGGTACGGTGACGTTGTAGGTGGGGAACATCTTGTTCGTATTCTTTCTGCTCTGGGTTAACAGACATTATGGTCACCAGCGCATAGTTCTCAGGTAACCGGGCCCGATATGCTTCTGGTATTTCGTTGATCGGATATACAGCTCCCTCGCCCACGGCAATCTTCTTGCTCATGCCAAACGGAATCAAAAGCCGCACAAGTGTCATCTCGTTTATGTCATCAATTGTGTGTCGCGGGCAATCCTCGAGTTGAGGAACGTTCCCCCCTTGTGGAGCCGGAGGCACGGGCACGCCAGCCTAGCGGAACATCTGTGACCTCATCGCCACCATATCGGGGTCGTTGCTCATGAAGGCTTCCTTTATGGAGCTCTTGATCATATCAGACATGCCAAGCTCATAGCCCTTTTGAAATATGTTCGCCTTGTACCTCTGCCTCGACTTGTATGAGGAAGCGTCGGATTGCCACGCCTGAATCGCATTCAAGTTCATCTTTGACTGCACTCCACGTACACGGCCGTAGTGCTCGGGGGTTCCTAGGACCTCAGTAAGTAGGTCATGGCCCCTCTAAACCTCATAGGACCCAATGTCCTTGGAGGCTTCGATGAAAGCCTTCTCCACCTCCTCGAACCCGGGCTCGTTGAACTTGGTTGCACCCTCCTTGAGCTTCTTTGGAATTCGAGCTCTGATGAAGTCCTGGTACGGATCTGGTTGCCCACTCGCTCTCATAGCTTCATCTTGTTTCTGCCACTCTTCCCTCTTGCCGGCAAACCAAGTCATTCCCAAGTGGTGGGGCCACCTGTTCTTCTTTGCGAGTGCGCTGTACTTGGCACTCTTTTCCTTTGCTTCGTCTGAGCTTCTAAGTTTGCAAAAAGCCTCCCACTAATGATCCTTGATCATATTGTATTTGGTACACGGATTCTTGCCCTTCTTGAACCAATCTCTCGCCACCATTAACTTGAAATTGCGAAGGGAAGTCCCCGCCACGTGCATGACCCAATCCCTGCACTTGGCCAAATCCGCGTTCTCGGGATAGTTGAACTTCCTCCTCACCAGAGTCCAGATAAGGCCCTTGTAATCCTCCGGGACAGAATGCCAATCAGGCCAAGTGATTTCCACCTTGTCCCTTGTAATCACGGTGACCTGGTTGCTGAACACTGCAATCACCTCGCGAGGCTTGAGCGGCTCTCCCATAGGCCCCACCTCAAGGATCTCGTGGACTTCCTCGCTCCTATCGATCCTGTGCCTCCCATGTTCATCCCTCCTCTGCTTGGTTCCCTTAGACTTGGATGTTGAGGTCCCCGTGGAGGGAGCCGGGGCCTCTTCTTCTCCGAAATCCAGCATCCGAGTAGAACCCGGTACCTTTTGTTCAGAGATACTTGCATTGAAGTTTTCAACCGCTTTAGCATAAAGCGCAAAAAGCCAGTTGGTTGCTTCAAGTACCTCGGCGTGGACGCTATCTCGGCTCGGAACCCAAGACGCACTTTCACCCTCGTTCCATGGTTCCCAACTCGGATCCTCGTCCTCATCTGTGCGATTCTTCTTTGGCCTCGGAGGGGTAATAGAGACTTGACTCGCCATTGAGTTTGAAGAGGGGCTTGGGGTAGGTGTTTTCCACTCGCCCGAGTTCTCCATTTATATTCTATGATGAAGTTTGCTAGTTTAATATTATTGGAGTTACAAAAGCAAGACAAGTTAAAAGCATAAACATGTGTTTAAGGAAAAATTGCTCTCAAAATAGCGGGTTACTGCAAAGCAGCCGTCCAACGCTACGTGGTGATCACGGATCATCGACTAACATGACAGTCATCTTACCAAAATGTAGAGCTCAAGGTATCAAGTTGTATTCAAGTATAGCAAGATAACAAGATAGCAAGTACTATTCAAGTATATTCAAGTTTTAGAAACTTAACAAGATAGCAAGATAGCAAGTACTATTCAAGTATATTAAAGTTTTAGAAACTTAGCAAGATAGCAAGTACTATTCAAGTATATTCAAGTTTTAGAAACTTAACAAGATAGCAAGATAACAAGATAGCAAGTACTATTCAAGTAATATTCAACAAGTTAGCAAGATAACAAGATAGCAAGTACTATTCAAGTAATATTCAACAAGTTAGCAAGATAACAAGATACCAAGGTAACAAGATACGAAGATAACAAGATAGCAAGGATAGCAAAATATAGAAAGTAGTATTCATGGAGTATTCAAGTTTAACAAGACTGTCACGTTGTCTCACTACACCGGTTTGTATCATCGAGCAAAAAATAAATTCATCCAATACTGCAATCACACCCAAGTTTTATAAACTAGCAGATTGCACAATAGTGTAAATCAAGTAAGGCATCGGGTAACTCACAACACGTAGGAATGCTACGTGGGTCTCGGAAGGCAGAGCAAGAGAAACCAGCAGTTCTGTCCAGTACAGCACCAACAGAGCAGAGCAGCACCAGCAGAGCAAGAGCAACACAGTGGTAAACCAGCAGAGTAGCACCAGCAGAGCAAGAGCAACACAGTGGTAAACCGGCAGAGTAGCACCAGTATAGCAAGAGCACCAGCAGAGAAAGAGCACCACCAGTTGAGCAGCACCACCAGCTGAGCAGCACCAGCAGAGCAAGAGCACCAACAGAGCAGCACCAGCAGAGCAAGAGCAACAACAGAGCAGCACCAGCAGTTCTGTCCAGCAGAGCAAGAGCACCAGCAGAGCAAGAGCAACCAGCAAGAGAAACACAACACAACATAACTCCTTACAACCAGTTTTGTCCAGCACAAATACAGCGGACGGTGGCGGCGGCCGGTGGTGCAGACGACGGTAGCGGTGGAGGTGCGAAGGAACGAGTAGCGTAGGAGGTGCGAAGGGACGGCGGCGGCTATGGCGACGGCAGCGGCAAAAACTGACAGCCCTTCGGGGTCGAAGCAAGAACTCGAGCGGACTTAGAAAATTTGAAGAGTCGACGTCCAAATATATATGCTCGTATTTACCGCAGCGGGCATCCTAACCCGCCCGCTGCGGTAAATATTTACCACAGTGGGCAAGTTAAGCCTGCTTGGAAAACTAATGTTTGACTTGAAGTTTTTTAAACTCTAAAATGTTTGACTTAAGTTTTCAAATTGTAAATGGATTCAAATAGAAAAGCTATGAATACAAAGTTTGTCAAACTCATCAAGATCTATATTTATAACAAGGGTCACATGTCACAAACTTGTATTGGTCTACATTATTACAAAAAAGTGCAGCATACATCTCATTTTGGTGCGGGAGCTTTCACGACCCTCTTCTCATTACCACTCTGTGCCCAGGGCTTCATCTTGCTATGCTTGCAACTAACCTCGACTACCTTGATCTTCTTTTCATGATCTGTAAAAAGCTAGAGCTCTGCGTAGTTGTTGTACTCCTCGAGGCTTTGCACCCCATCAGCTCCCACGATCCGTTGCTTTCTGGACACGACCACGTGCTTCTTTGTATCTGGTGGATAGATATAGTACGCCACTTGCGCTACATTGGTTGCCAGTACCCATTGGTCATCTTTGTAGCCTGTGATTTTAAGGTTCACGGTGGTTAACCCGTAATTGTCCACTAAAACAGATTTCAGGTTGACCCAATGGCACTTGAAGTTTGTTATGCGTAAGTTGGGTCCATAGTCGAGGTCCCATATTTGTTCAATCTACCCATAGAATTGTGTCCTCTTCTGTGTCAACTCGTCTACGCCCTCGTATCGAACACCGTTGTTCTGTGCCGCACTCTTGTTGTCCTTGTCTTTCGTGTGAAACCTGTACCCCTTCACATCATACCCTTGCCACGTGGTGACTTGGGTCGACGGGCCTTGCGCAAGCTTCTTTACAGTGTCACTGTCATCATCATCAAGCGATATTTCTTGTTCTTTGATCCATTGTACAAAATTGTTCATGTGCTCTTTCTTGACCCATTCCTCCGTGCGCTTTCCATCATGAGCGGTGCGAAGCTCTTCCAGGTGTTGTTCGACATATTTTTCCATGCTCACCAACTGATGGAGGATGCTATAATGAGCTTCTTCTACCTCTTTATTAGGTATATCAGTGCGCACTTTCCGGCCCACGCACCCTGTCCCTTCGGTTCTTCCCTCGTGCGGGTGAACAGGCAACCCAATCGCCCTCGTGTCTTTAATGTACCTCATACACCAGTTGATTCACTCCTCGGTTGTGTATGCCTCGATCATAGAACCTTCAGGGTAAGCACGGTTATGGAAGTACCTATTCAAGGTGGACATGAAACGCTCGTACGTCCACATCTGGTGTATGTACACTAGGCCCAATTGCTCGATCTGGTCAACCATGTGCATCATCAGGTGTGGCATAATGTCAAAGAAAGCCGGTGGAAAGCACATCTCGAGCTGATAGAGGGTCTCCACGATGAACTCCTTTAAGGCAGGCAACTCTACCTTATCGATGACCTTATGTGTGATGCAGGTAAAGAAGTATGACATACGTGTTATCACCATCTTCACATATTCTGGACTGATAGCTCTTATCAATATTGGAAGGAACACTGTGAGCATGACGTGACAATCATGTGAGTTGTAGCCGGTCATTGTGAGGTCTTTCATGGAGACCAGGCTCTTGATGTTGGAGGAGAAACCGGTCGGCACCTTGATACCCCGCATCAATTTGCAAAAATTCACCTTCTCGACATGCGTGAGGTTGTATGTAGCCAATGGGATATCAACTTTACCGTTCTGAGGCTTTCCAGGGTGGAGTTCCTTTCTAATGCCCTGGTTGACAAGATCGGTCCGTGACTTGATCCCATCCTTTGTGTCTTGCCCGGGATGTCTAGCAGAACACCGATCGTGCTCTCAAACATATTCTTCTCGAGGTGCATGCAGTCGATTGCATGGGGTGTATGTAGTGTTTTCCAGTACGATAGGTACTTGAAGAAGATCTACTTCTTCTTGAAAGGGACGATTGGGACATCGTCATTAGGAGATTCCTCCTTATCGCACACTTCCTAGTCGGTTTTGGCCCTTCCTCTGGTGGTTTCTTCTTCTTACCAAACTCGATCTCATCCATATCCTTCACCATCTCATACACCTTTGGCCCCCACTTTGTCTGCGACATTGGAAGTCGTTGTGGCTCATCCTTATTGTCAAAGTATTCATTCATATCACTTCTTCTATACCTGTGTTTGGCCTTAAGGAACCTTCTATGCCGAAAGTACACCAGCTTGGTGGAACTCGAAAGGTAAGTGTAGCAAGTCCCATCGATGCAAACTACACATCCATTCTTCCCTTTGATATGCCCCGATAGTGAGAAGAGACCAGGGTAATCAGTGATGGTGACAAAGATTATGGCTTTAAGTGTGAAGCTCTCCTTTTTGTACGCATCCATCATCTCGACCCCAACATCGAATAGCATCTGCATTTCCTCCATGACCGGCTCTAGGAGGACATCTATATCATTGCCGGGTTGCCTCGGTCCAGAGATAAGTATCGTCAACATAAGGTACCTGCGCTTCAGACACACCCAGGGAGGTAGGTTGTAGATGCTGAGGACGACTGACCAAGTACTGTGCGAACTGCTTAGCTCACCGAACGGGTTCATCCCATCGGTACTCAGCGCGAACCGGACATGTCTGGGTTCGTCATGAAACTCAGAGTACTCCTTATCGAAATCCTTCCACTACTGTGCATCGGAGGGGTGTCGTAGCTTGCCATCGTTCTTGACCCGATCAGGAGATGCATGCCATGACATCAGCTTCGCATCCTCTGGATTCCCGAACAGTGCACGTAGACGATCGACCACAGGTAGGTACCACACGGATAGTGTGGGGCTTTTCCTCAGTGTGTAACCTTCTTCTTCCTTGTCTTGCTGAGCTGAGACCTGCTTGGCCGCAGCACTGGGCTTCTTCTTGTTGTTGTTCGGAAGAATGTCGTCTGCATCCACGCGGCAACCGGCATTCCTCTTGTACCGATTGAATCCACAGTGTGGACAACTAGTCATGTTCTCATACTTCTCGCCCCAGTACATGATGCAGTGGTTAGGGCAGACATCAAACTTTCTAACTTTCATTGCCACTGGATGGATCAGCTTCTTCACTCGATATGTGTTAGCTTGCACCTTGTTACCTCCCGTAGGGTACGTCGTAGAAAGGTAACTTAACAACTCGTTGAAGCCAATGTCTGACCAACCATGTCGAGCCTTCATCATCAACATATGGAGGTTGAAACGCAGCGTCGTGCACCCCTCCGGACATTTTCCACCATCCTAGTAGATAGGATCAATTGCCGCCTGCTTCATCTCCCTAAAATTCTCCAACCACTTTGGGTTGCCAAACATAACATCATCCCCGTTGATGTGGTTGACTAGATCCTCAAAGAGCTGGACATCTTCGGGTTCCTCAGAGTAGCATCTTCAGTAGTGTCACCGTCATCGGCACCATCATTTGAATGTTCTCGAGCAATTCTTCAACTGTCATGTAGTCACGAGAATTGTTGCCATCGTCGGTGGCGGCTAGCACTGGAACGGAAGGTGGTGGTGGTCGAACATGATCTTGGTTGTTCACCGTCACCGTCGACGAGCTCAAACCAAATACACTGCAACTCGCATCGAGACATTGTTCACCCTGAGAAATCCAAACCGTGTAACTAAGAGTTCCTATTTGATTTTGGTAATTGAGTGACAACTTAGGTGAACTAATATGTGTTCAAGTGATATATACACAGGAGAATAGTTCACAAGTGATTGTGTGATGAAGGAGCTTATTGCACATGAGACATGACATGGAGTCATGTGATCAAGGTGGAGAAGATCAAGATGAGGCTTGGCTTGATGGACCGGTTGCAAGTGTGAAGGGCAAGCGGGTGATGCTTGGCGCCGATGGACCAAGGCAACGGTGAAGAGCAAGTGAGGTCAAGATCGATGAACCAACACGGTCATGTGATGATATGGAGTGGATCATATCATTTGACAAGTAGTTGGTGCATATGTTGCATCAACATTGGAGAAGGAGATGTAATGGAATGCGCAAGGCAAAGGTATAACCATAGGGCATTTCATTTCACCGGTCATAGGTGTGTAGAGAAGATTATGACCGGGTTTATGATAGATAGCCGTACTATCAAGAGGATCAAACTTGTTTGCATATCGGTTATCTAGTGCCACTGTGAGCGATCTAACTTTGCGATGAATTAGGATCGAGTGGCATGGTGAGAAGCAAGTGAAAAATGCTTTGAAAATGATTGTGAAAATTCTAACACACATGCACAAGGTGGTGAACACATTTGTGTTAGCACTTGAGAAGCAAAGGAAGAAGTGCGGAGGAGTCTCGGCTGAAAACCGAGCTCCTGACGCAAGGGCCTAGGGGGTCCGGACCATTGTGTTTGGGTCCGAAACCAAACCCTAGGTCTCGGCCGAGTCTTTGAGTCCGGACGCCGGGGGCTTGGGCGGTCCGGACCATTGGGTCTGCATCCGGTCGCCTGGCCCCCCCAACTGAGCAGAGCTGATAGAGTGGGTCCGGACACAGTTGTTGGTCCGGACGGTGAACTCCGGACCCTGCGTCCGGAGGTTTGCCCTCTTTGTAACGGCTCTGAGTAAAGAACTGGACGTTGTTTGCTGTCCGGACGCAGGGATCCGGACGCGTGTCCGGTGTCTGGCGCTCTCTGGAGTGGAGGTCCGGACGTAGGTTGTTGATCCGGTGAGGTACTATTGCAAGCGTCCGGAGACGCGTGGCAGAGCGTGGTGAGCGCGCCAACAGGCGAATGCAAACGGCTAGGAGGGTCCGGACGCGCACGTGACGGTCCGGACCCCCTATGAACTTGCGTTCGGAGGTACGCAGGAAGGCCCAGTGAGTGGGCAAAATGGCTATTTTTGATGGTGTGGCTATTTGTAGCCCTTGGCCGGCCCTTGGGGCTGGTGGAGCACCTTGGGATTGTGTTACCCTTAGTTGTGCTTGGTTGGGAGCCCTCTGACTCACACACACTTGATAGAGATCATCCGATTGTGTGAGAGAGCGATTACTAGTGCGTTGCTTTGAGAGATAGCTTCGTGTGGCACTAGGTGATCGACTTGCAAGCTCGTGATGCTTTTTACTCTTGGAGGTTGCCACCTCCTAGACGGTTTGGTGGCTTGTGGCTCCGTCGAAGCGCGCAAGAAGATTGTGCGGCGCTCCGGAGAAGTGCTTGTGAGGGGTATTGTGCTCGCCCCGCGGGAGATCGCGAAGAGCAACTCTAGTTGAGCGTGTCATTGAGCTACCCTCACTTGTGGGTGGATTCTTGCGGCGCCCGAGTTAGTGGGCTAGGCTTGTGAACGCCTATTAGCCGCCGAATCACCAAGTGTGTGGTCGACACAACGGGGACTAGCTTGGTGGCAACCAAGTGAACCTCGGGAGAAAAATCACCGTGTCAACCGTGTACATCTTCTCGGTGGTTTGCATTCTCCAAATCACTAGCTTGTATTTACTTATTCATACTTGTGCTAGTGGTTAGTTGTTGCTCTTGTAACTAGTTAGCTTGTGTAGCTTAACTAGTTGCCTTCTAGCTTGTGTAGCTTAGAAGTAAGATCTTGAGTGACTAATTGACTTTTGTAGCCTTGTTAGTCACATTGCTTAGTTTGTGTAGCTAAGTAAGTTGAGCTCTCTAGTTAGGCTTGTGTAGCCTTGCTATTGAGTGTTGCTAGTGAGCTTAGGTGCTTTGTGCTTTGCTTACTAGTATGTGTAGGAGCTCCCGGTGTGCTTAGAGTACTAGTTGCTTAGGTTTGTGTGACCTTGCAACCTAGACTTGTTTAGGTGAGCATCCTAGCTTGGCACCTTAGTTAGCATAATAGATATATTTGCTAGGTGCTAGAGTTATAGATAGAGGGGTGTAGTCTTGGCTAGACCGATAGTTTTAATTCCGCATTTGATTCGGTTAGCCAAAGCAATTAAGTTTTAGAAAAGACTATTCACCCCCCTCTAGTCCGCCATCTCGACCCTACAGTAACCCTCCATAAACCCGTTGACAATTAGATGTGATTGCACCGTACCATCTGGGTAGCATCTGAGGTTCGGCATTTAGAACATGGACATATGGTTGTCGTACGCTTCAAACTAGCACAATCACCTTTCGTAGCTGACATAAACTTCCTCAATTCGCTAAGGTACCGAAGATCAAGCACTCTATCAATGTGGTACATCCATTCGGACCTGTCCATCGTAGCTTAACACACGACAAAACAACAAAGTGCTATATAAAAAAAGATCTACTAATAATTCATGAATCTAGACACACATGATGAGACATATCGCACTAAAAAGTGAGAATAAAAGAGAAATATGTGTGTGGAAGAGCAATCATGTACCTGTTATTGTCCTCTCCTCCCAAAATCAAAGCTCTAAAACTCAATTTGATGATTTAGTGAAAAATTTGGCAATAACTCCGCCCCCAACAAGATGAGAGATCAATCAAGACAAAACTTTACCTACACCGGTGAATCTAGATTAAAAAACACAGGTTTAATATGATCTAGTACATGGATCTATGAAGAATCTAGACTAAAAACGCAAACTAGATCTAGATCCATGCATGGTGGATCCCATGGATCTAGATCTAGATCCACATGAGGAATTGCACTAAAAAGAGAGAAAACGAGGGAGAAAGAGGGGTGGGAGAGCAATCATGTACCTCTATTCATGTCCTACTCCCCCAAATCAAAGCTCTAAAACTGAATTTGAAGATTTGGTGAAAAATTCGGGCAAAACCTCCCCCCTCCCACGTTTTGCAAGAGGAGAAGTCGTGGGGAAGAAAGAGGGAGGGCTGCTGCTATTTATAGGACGGGGATAACCGCAGCGGGCAACTTAATATGCCTGCTGCGGTAAATGAGCATATACCGCAACGGGCAGCATAATCCGCCCGCTACGGTAAATATTTACCATAGCGGGCGGATTATGCTGCCCGTTGCGGTATATGCTCATTTACCGCAGCGGGCGGGTTATGTGGTTTGTAGATTTTTTAATAGGCTATTCACCCCCCCCCCTTAGCCATCTAGGACCTTTCAGTGGCTCCTGTTCCATCCAGGCGCCCCACTCCTGTCTACTCCTTTGATTTGTCCTTGTGCTTGCCGATTTTTTAAGGCAACGGATAGGTGAACTTGCTAGTATGATGCAACTTTGATTCAGAGTGATTGACAGTGAGATTCAGTATGTATTAGTAGTTTTATTTGGTACCTTCTCTAATTTACAGCTTTTTCAGTACTTTGACTCTAGTCTTTCTAAGAAGTCATCAATATCTATCAATATTACGATTCCACTAGTTGTTAGTTTGCTTAAGCTTTATGTAGCTTCCAGTATTTATGAATATTTTTTCCGTACTTGATGGTATTCAGTATCTTAGGTCAGTATAATACGTACTTCAGTATATGTTGATATGTGTTTATGGAATTGTTTCAGTATATTGAGTGTACTAACTAGGTGGGCGCGATACTAATACTGAATAGGGGCGTGGAAATACTGATTAGGGTTGAAGTCATACCGATTAATTAGGGTTGCGACATCCACATTCCTTCTTAGGTTTTTTTTGTTAGTGTCATCAACTATTTTGTCAGTATTTTCAAGTAAAGAGGGGGCAAAAAAAAGATAAATTTGACCCATGCCACAAAAGTCCCAGTAAGCATCAATTACAGTTTCTGCTTTCAAAAAAGTATCAATTGCAGTTTGTTAAGTTGTTTGTTTCAATTCAATACTAACCATATGGTTCATATATATCCTAGTGCCTGCAGCAAGGACTAGACCACACATGCGGGTTCTATGCAGCCCACAACTTGATGCTTGCGATGAATCAGATAAATTTGGATGATCCCGAGGTACACACTGATGTTGAGATCTACTATTATCATCTCAGTTGTGAAGCTTTGCTTTACAACTACCTTTCTTTCTCTTAGGAATTTGAAGTGCTCACCAAGGAAATCAAAATGCATGAAATTAGAGAGAATATTGTGTTGTTTATTGTGTCGAAGATCATCAAGAAGAACGGCGAGTTTCATTGTCCAACTGCACCTTAATAATGTTGATTCTGCAACATGTAGATGATTTGTAGTGACAAATGAAAAAAAAGTGAAGTATATGTGTGTTGAACATCTGTGATATCTATGTGATTTGTAGTGACATTCATCTGTGATCTGTGATGAATGGTTGTTATATATATCTATGTTAATTGATCTGTGATAAATCTATGGTCTGTGAGTTGCTGTGATAAATCTGTGAATTGCTATTATATATGGTCTAAATGTTTGACAAAGGTGCATCAAACTCCAAACGCGTGTTCATATCGCGTGTTATCTATGCACATTGGTCATCATACATACGCGCGTTACAAAAATTCGTCTGCATTAGTTTTCTAGTGTAGACGCGTGTAATAGAGACGAGTCCACATCTATATCATTACCCCATACCCATATCTATTAAAATCGTCAGTAGGAAAAACCTTACTACATGCGCGTGTATACAACACGGGTCTGTTAGTTATGCTAACTGCAGACACGCAAAAGGCGCATCTGTAGTAATGCCTTACTACATACGGGTTGTAGCAGACGCGCTAAACCGCGACTGTGATGCCTCCCAACGTGCGCCTGTGATGATCTTTTTTTACATATTGGTCAGCTAATAGAATAACAAGCACACCCACTTGGGAACTAAGCACTATGTGAACCGCTTCATCAATGTCTTAGACTAAACGCACTGTTGAATGCTATCCAATCCTGAACTCGCATTTTAGCGTAAAAAAACTGTGCATGCAGTACACTACCGGCGACGCTGTGCAAGCGGACGCGCGGCTTCGGTATTTCGAGCGTACTCCTAGCGCCTCCTGAGCATAGACTGATAGTGCCACGCAACCATCTCGATTTGCGTGATTTACTTTTTCAAATAAAAAAAATAATATAACTCACCAACCAAAAAACCAAATTAAATTCTAATTACACTATTAAATTTATTTCAATAAATCTTTCAAAACAAGACCTCAGATATATTTAGATAAACTTTCACTATTTGTAATTGATATAGGATATGAGATATAGAGAATGATGGGTGTAGAAAAATATGTATAGAGGAAAAAATCTCGCTGACCAGGACAGAATAAACCTTTTAGAGGATGAATGTAGAAGATGAAGAGTGCGGATAGCCTTAGAGCTTTGCACTAGAAATCTAGTAACTAACTCCCACTCTCTAAAAACAAGCAAGTTACCTTTGCACGACAAACGATGCAAAGGCAAACTATGGTCGCGTCCGCTAAAATTGACCTCTTTAGGTCTTGATTGGTATTTGTATCCACTTTAATCCATATGTTTTGGAGTAGACTAGGATATACACTTGAACACACGTGAATTGAAATGAGCGCATGTACATCCAAACAAGCCCTTATTTGATCGAGTGCCAAATTTTAGCTTTCGCAACTCTCTCATCTGGACATCTTAGTTTATTTCGGTAGGCAAAATCAATTAAAAGTTTAAAACCATGGCCAATGATGATTAAATAATACTCCCTCCTTTCCAAATTATAAGACATCCCAAGAATCTTGGAGAGTCAAACTAGTTTGACCAAACTTATATGATAATATAATAGCATTTATGATGTCAATTAAGTATCGTTAGATTCGTTATCAATTATATTTTTATTGTATGTCTATTTGATATCATACGTTTGGATAGTTTTCTCTATAATTATTGGACAAACTTGAGATGCTTTGACTCTCCAAGATTACAAGAAATTTGACCTTCTGTGACGATCTTTTAGTTAGTGACGGAGCTTATGTGACAACAAAATATAGTCACAGAAGGGAAACAGTGACAAGAAAAACCTGTTATTGTCACAATTAATTTGTCACAGATTGCCCTGGCCATAAAGATTTATGATATCTATATTAATGAAAATATAATTAATGGTATCAAAATATAGAGAAAGTTATAAAGATTTATGATATCTATATTAATGAAAATATAATTAATGGAGAATCAAATATAATTATATTTCCATATATAAAGATTTGACCAAATTTCTAAAGATTTACTATGGAAATATAATAAATGGAGAATCTACCAATACTTAGTGGGCATCATATATGTTATTATATTAATGTATAAAATTAGTTAAATTTGAGATATTTTTATTCCTCAAAATTATTAGAAGATCTTGTAGTTTGAGATGGAGTGAGTTAATAACCCATATCACCTTTTGGACCGAAAAACGAAACGTGCCCACCGAGCGTCCTTTCGCGCCTACGCCCTTACGAATGGAAAAGATGGGAACCCACCGGGAGTTTTTCTTTTTCTCAAAAAAAAAACCCACGATCTGTTTGAGGTTGTTGTGTCCCTAAACCGTGTCCCTCGTCACATGGATTCCAGGTTCATCACGAGAACGTGTAGTTTATAGCAAATGAAATATAAAAACCGAGCCAGGTAGGCTGAACATCGGGCCAACCAGCCCGATCTGGCCCACGCGGGCGGGCGCGAGACCCGGTCCCCTTTGCCCGTACGCAGCAGCCAGCACAGCACGCCAAGTCGCCAACCGACCAGGTCCCGTGCTAGTTTGGGCAAATTTAAAAAATTACTACCATTCTTGTCAATGGCAGCACTGTCACAGTTGCCAGAAAGTTATCACGCGAATAGTAGACGGTGCTATATGTTTGCCACGGTAGACGACGTAGCGAGACAACTCATTCTGTCCGTGTGTACAAGCCATAGGAAATGACCTATATACTTGATTTCTTTCAACCCATATCTTTCCTCGCCGTCTCACCTCCATGCATGCCCTACTTGTTACTAGTATATTTGTCCGTGCTAACGTTATGGGTTATATTAAACGCAAATTTAATTCTACCAAGTTTGAAATACTTCATTAAGATTTAGTCAAAAACATAATTATGTGGCTCCAAAACAAAAATTAGAGCAATGCAAGTTCAAAAGACATCGATGTATTTCAATCTCATTTCATAAAAAAAAATATATATGATAAAAATTGTTGAAATATATTATCCTCCTTCCAAAGCAAAATTGTTAATCTTTATGCTATAAACCAAAGCAATGTGCCTGATGGTGTACAATACATGCTAAACCGAAGCAATCAGTCCTATTGCTTATGTGTTTTCACAGGCCACGCGTGCTTGATTCTTTGTGTTTGGATTTGTGGAGGACATGCAAAGTGAAACAATCCTGATGGTAGGCCCTTGACTGAGATCTCAATCTATATTCAGACAATAACTATTAAGGTTATGTGCTCTTCTGTAGTTTTTTTTTACTGAAATCAGGATGCATCAATGCCAACGCTAAAAAATCTAGCACGAGCTCAAGCTGCTTTTTATACATGGCATTTTCTAGCATTCTAAACAATTTATCTATGTTCACTCATTTGTCGTTTATGGCCATTAAGTGCTAATATTTGGTTAGTTGGACACTGCATTGAAAACCTTTACATAGCTTGACAGGCTTGGTGTGTGCATAAGCTTTTGTACAAGTAGATCTGATTAGACAATTTAAATAAAGAGAAAAGGAGTCCTTTCTTCTATGGAAAATGATAGCAGCCTTATGCCATGGATCCTTACTGCACAACACCACAAGAAGAAAGCCGGTGAGACCCCTCCTCGCTCCTCTATCTTCTGCCCTGGTTTTCCATCTCTTCTCCTTGTTTCTCTCCAGCCATGTCCTGACCATATTCCTGAGACTCGTGCCAAAGTTTTGGTAAACAGAAATTGATCTAGCTAACCATAACAATTAAGATGTTCATAGGCAAGTTGTAATTTTAAATCATTAAAAAGGTGCCCAAAATACATACTACCAGGTTGTTTGTCTTTTGGTAAACACAAATTAAGATATTTATTTTCAAAGGCACGCTAACCTGCATCACATTGGCCTGTGTATCTCAAAGGGCAGCAGCCTCCTCCTCCATCTCCTTCGGGCTGCACTACATCTCTTTCTTGATACAAGGTATTAGTGAGAGCAAAATGCCACTACTACATTAATGATTTTGCATAGCACTTGACAATTATTAACCGTAGCGGTTAAACATAAAAACCGTCACGGTTAATGCTTCTATTAACTGTGTCGATCGTTTTTTATTAACCGTGGCGGTTTTTGTAACCGCCTCGGTTAATACATTAACGGCGGCGGACGTTTTAACGCAACCGCCTCGGTAAATCAGGCCCAGCCCAATAGCCCACACCAGGCCCACTACCATGTCCGATATATTACTCGATGCCAAACCCTAAAAGGGAAACACCCCAGCCCCTCACGCCTCCAGCACCTCCTCTCCTCCAGCGCCTGCTCTCTCCTCCTCTCCTCCAGCACCTCACGCCACCCGAGCGGCGCCCACTCCCACCTCCCCGGTGGCGCTCTCTCCCACCTCCTGCCCGGCGGCGCGCGTGGTGGGGTGGATCCGGCCCCCACCTCCTCCCCGGCAGCGCGCGTGGTGGGGCGGATCTGCCCCCCACATCCTCCCCGTCGGCGGCGGTTCCGGCACCCACCCCCTCCACGGCGCCGGATCCAGACCCCACGTCCTCTCCGACGGTGGATCCCGCCTCCTTGACGCCGGATCCGGCCCCCACCCCCTCCACGGCGCCGGATCCGGCAGCGCGACGGCTCAAGGGAGGCGCGCCCACACGGGGACGGGCGCAAGGGACGGCGCTGCTGCGGTGTGCGCGGCGGCAGCGCTACGTCGGGTGCGTGGCGGCGGCGCGGGTGGCGGGCGGCGCGGGGCGGCTGCTAGGTCTGGGTCCGGATCTGGGCCTGGATCTATTTTTTTTATTTTTTTTAAACTGATTAACCGTAGCGGTTTTTTCCAACCGCCACGGTAAATGGCACGATAAACCGTGCCCATTGATCCGTGGCGGTTGAAAAAAACGCCACAGTTAATCAGATTCAACCGCCACGGTTAATGGTTTTTGTACTAGTGTGTAGAGCCAAGCCTGCACTTCTAAGATTAATAGTGAAGTTACTGACCTTGTAGAATTGAGTGACCTTCTGTGTAATTAAGACCACCTATTGTATGATCAATTATCGAGCTGGTGATGAAGAATCTACAGGAAAAGAATGACTCAAAATCAGCAAATATCAAGAAGGTCAAAGAATTCATTGAAGTAAAATAAAAAATAATAAGAATACAGATGTCATAATGCAATCTGCATTTTGGACAATTCTCTAACTGAGCAGCGAAGTTCATCTGAGATGACATAAAATGGAAAAATCAGGTTTGATACATCAGGAATATCTACTGCTGACTCTGTTGAAGAATCATGGCCCTAGTTGGTTTCGGTGATTAACGACAATTAGCGATTATTATGGCTAACGTGTGTTTTGCAGAGACTATGCGTAGCTTAGCCATAGTGATCGACACGAATGGGCATTAATGGTCATCACCCAGCCCCAAGATGGATATCGTTTCGGATTTCAAAGAGACATGATGAAGACCCTACAATGATAGGCTAAGTGTCATAAGGTGATGAAGGGCACTTAGAAATAGATAGGGCTTCTCTTTTGATCTTTGACCGTACTATTAAGAGGGGTTGAGACTAGTAGCTTGACTTAGGAAAGCTTCATGAACTAGGTGTGGTGCACACTTGTCTTCCTTAGCTCTAAGCAAGCCTATGTTGACCATAAGATAGCCTAGAACAACTTCCGTATTCATCGCGACGAAAAACGAAGTTGAGAGGCCTGTTTTCTGGGCTACGGACGCTCCTGACGGAGGCGTCGGACGCTGTCCGTCGCGTCAGACGAAGGCATCGGACGCTAGGTGGTTAAGTCCACAGCGTCCGTCGGCCTTCCAGTGGCCATGTGTTTTTGGCTAAGTTTTTCAGGGTCCAACGGACGTTGTCCGTCGACCTTCCAGAGAGGATGTTTTTCAGCCCAAGCCAGAGTGCAGCGTCGGACGCTGGGATGAGCGTCTGTCGCCCCTGTGACAGAGCGTCCGTCACTGGGAAATCTTGTCAGAGATAGTCGTTGGGCAGGGCGTCGGAGCGTCCGTCGCCTAGGCGTCGGAGCGTCTGTCGCCCAAACTTTGTGCAGAACTAGCCGTTGGGGCATGCGACGGAGCGTCCGTCGCCTAGTCGACGGAGCATCCATCGCCAACTTAAGTTGCCAGCCCGAGGCAGTTTTCTGAGGGGCTATTTATAGATTCTCACACTTCTCTCCCACCTTGCCTTTTCTCATTTGAGTTGCTAAGTTTGTTGAGAAGGTTGGGAAGAGAGCAAGAGCCCTAGAGTGAGAGAGTGATTCGCGAATCCATCCATCCTCTCCTCTAGTTCATCCAAGAGTTCAAGTGTGCATCCTCTAGTTGTGAAGCTTGAGTGAGTCAAGAGAAGATCGAAGCTTGTTACTCTTGGTGATCGACATCACCTAGACGGTCCGGTGGTGCTTGGAGGAAGGTGATCGCCAGAGGATTGTCGGCGGCCCTTCTCCATCGACGTTGTGATCGGTTGTGGGCGATTCACCGAGCCGGAGTGGCGAAGAATCAGCCCGTAGAGAGCACTCATCCCTTGCGCGGGATTGAGGGGGAGCTATACCTTGCGAGGTGCTCCAACGAGGACTAGGGGGGAGTGTCGACTCCTCGATACCTCGGCAAAACATCGCCGTGTCAAGCATCTCTTTCCCTAGCTCCCTCTTACCGCATTACTTTCCACACTTGTCTTTCAATTCATACTAGAATTGTGTAGGAAGTTTTCGCTTTCTCTTGTATTGCTACTGCTTTCTAGCTAGGACACACAAGCGGTAGGCACTTGGGGGTTAATTGGCTCTTTATAGGTTTAATTCTTGCCTAGAAATTAAAAAGAGCCCAATTCACCACCCCCCCCCTCTTGGGCATCTTGATCCTTTCAATTGGTATCAAAGCAAGGTTTGCTCTAATTTAGGCTTCACCGCCTAGAGCAAGATGTCCCATGGGGATGGACCACCTCCCATGTTCGATGGAGACGACTTCTCTTATTGGAAAGTTCGTATGGAGGCCTATCTAGAGGCCGTTGACGTGGGCGTGCTCAAAGCTGCCACAAAGGGAGGCACTCTCTTCGCAGAGGACCTCAACTTTGATAAGCACAATGCCAAGGCGAAGAACATTCTCTTTCATGGCATTTGCAAGGATGTCTTCATCCGAGTGCGTAATGCCAAAGACGCATTTGAGTTGTGGACCACTATTTGTGCTCTTCACGAAGGCACAAAGTGTGAGCGTGAGGAACGCTCTCACTTAGTCATGGCTAAGCTCAACTCTTTTTCTATGCATGGAAATGAAAATGCAAATGAAATGTACTCACGTCTTAATATTCTTGTAGAAGAATTGAATGGGCTCGGTCTCAACCAAATGGCACCGACCGATGTGGTGCGCAAGATCCTTTGTGTCTTGCCCATTGAGAAGTATGGCCACATCATCATGGTTCTTCACCAAGGAGACCTCTCCGCTGCTACACCAACACAAATCTTGGGCAAGATCAATGGCCATGAGATGTACATGAAGATTGGTGATGGTGGCTCTTCTTCCTCCTCCAAGAAGAAAGAAAAAGAAAAGGAGGAAAAGAAGGATTTGGCTCTCAAGGCATCCTCTTCGGAGAAGTGCAAAATACAATATATGTATGAGAGTGCAAGTGATGGAGAGGATGATAATGACTTAGCTTTCATGGTAAAGAAGACTACAAAGATGTTGAAGAGGCTAAACAAGAATGGAGTCAAGCTTGACTCAAAGAAGAAGAAATTCTTCACAAGCTCTTCAAGAAAGCCTCTCTCCAAGATGGATTGCTACAATTGTGGCAAACTTGGACACTTGGCTCATGCTTGCCCCGAAGAGAAGAAAGACAAATACAAGAACAAGAAATTCAACAACAAGTTCAAGTACAACAAGGGCAACAAAGATGAGTCAAGTGATGAGGAGAAGAAGGATGACAAGCCATTCAAGAAGAAGAAGAACTTCAACTTCCACAAGAAGAAGAAGGACGGCAAAGCTTACATTGTTGGTGATTGGCTCCCCGACATTGAAGACACAAGTGACTCATCCGGAGATGAGAGTGAAGATGAGAAGGTGGACGCCTTGGTGATTGGGTCATCTACTCCACCGCCACCTCCTCCATCATCTCCAAGCTCATCCTCTACACACCTATGCCTCATGGCTAAAGGTGACAAGAAGGTACAAAAAGAGGCTAGTGATGATGAGGCTAACTCTAGTGATGATAGTGATGATGAGTTTGAGGCACCTTCCTATGATGAGCTAATTGTGATTTGCAACAAATATACTAAGCTCATTAGGAAGTATAAAGCTAAGAGTGAATCACTAGAGAAAGCCAACGATAACTTGCATGCTAAACTTGATGACTTGTCTAGTGCTAATGATGATTTGAAGCTTGAGAACAAATCTCTCTCATCTAGCACTAGGGAGCTCAAAGCCTCACTCAAGCAAGCTAATGAGAAACATGATAAGCTTGAGAGGTCAACACAAGAGCTCCATACAAGATACAACTTGCTAAAAGATGACTACAACCAAGTTAGGAATGAACATGGTACACTTGTGATAGCTAACGAATTTCTTACAAATGATCTTGCTACACATGTTGCTACTAACCCGGTTGTTAAGCGTCATATAGCTACTTCTTGTGAGGACTTGCTTGATGAAGTTGCTAGTGAGCAAAATGCTAAGTGCAAGGGCAAGAAGGTAGTTGAGGCCGAAAAGTATGATGACTATGTGAAGATGAGGCAAGATAATTCCAAGCTCAAGGAAGAGCTAATCAACCTCAAGGCAAACAAGCCATTCACTATCAAGTCGACCAAGAAAGATGACAATGATGCAATGACCTTGATCAATTCTCTCAAAGAGGAAAATGCAAAGCTCAAGGTTGAAAAGATCAAGCTTGCAAGTGGAATGGAGAAGTTCACCAAGGGCCACAACCTCCAAAGTGAGCTCTTGATGAACACTATCATGAAGACTGACAAGTCCGACATTGGGTTCAAGGAGAACCAAATCATGAAGGCCAAGGTCAAGATAGAAGCTAAGAACTACTACAAGAACAAGGCCATGAGGAACAACTATGACACACCAAAGCCCAAGCTCAAGAAGTGCTTTGGATGTGGTCAAGAGGGCCACTTTGAATTCCAATGCAAGACTCCACCTCCCAAGACCTTGCCCAAGCACACAAGGCCTTTCGCTCATGATGCACACTTCATCATCAACAAGGATTCCAAGGGTAGACCCCAAGTTGTGTTTCTCGGTCCTAAGATGAAGAACAAGCCCAAAGTGCTATGGGTTTCTAAGGAGTTGGTGGACAAGGCTATGGGACCTCGCCAAGTGTGGGTTTCCAAACAACAATCTTAACTTCAAGTTGCTTGTGTGTAGGTGAACTACAAGACCGGTGGAAGTCATTGGGTGATTGATAGTGGATGCACTCAACATATGACCGGTGACTCCCGGATGTTCACCACACTTGAGGAAGATTGTGAAGGGCAAGACAAGATTACCTTTGGGGACAATTCAAAAGGCAAAGTGCAAGGCCTAGGCAAAGTGGCAATCTCAAATGATCAATCAATATCAAATGTCTTGCTAGTACAATCTTTGAGCTTCAACTTGCTATCGGTGGGTCAACTATGTGATCTTGGTTTCCAATGTCTTTTCACTCCAACTGAGGTAGTTGTGTCCAAGATTGAAGATTCATCATTGATATTCAAAGGGTTTCGGCACAACAATCTCTACCTAGTGAACTTCACCTCAAATGAAGCTAGTTTGCAAACATGTCTATTTTCCAAGAGTTCTTTGGGTTGTCTATGGCATAGAAGATTAGCACATGTGGGAATGTCAACTTTGAAGAAACTTGTCAAGAAGGAGTTGGTTAGAGGTGTGAAGGATGTTGTGTTTGAGAAGGATAAACTTTGTAGTGCATGTCAAGCCGGCAAGCAAGTAGCAAACACTCATCCAACCAAAGCTTTCATGTCAACCTCAAGAGTCCTAGAGCTACTTCACATGGATCTATTTGGACCTACCACCTATACTAGCCTTGGTGGCAATCTCTTTTGCTTGGTGGTAGTTGATGACTACTCTAGGTACACTTGGGTGTTCTTTCTTCAAGACAAGGGAGAGACGCAATCAATATCCAAGAAGTTTGCAACTAGAGCCCAAAATGAGTTTGATGTGAAAATCAAGAAGATAAGAAGTGACAATGGGACCGAATTTGTAAACACCAAGATTGAAGACTATTGTGATGAAGTTGGGATCAAGCATGAAGTGTCTGCCACCTATACCCCTCAACAAAATGGTGTAGTAGAGAGGAAGAATCGGACACTTATTACTCTTGCAAGATCAATGTTTGATGAATACAACACCCCCGAGAAGTTTTGGGCCGAAGCAATCAACACCGCATGCTATGCGGCCAACCGGCTATTTGTCCAAAGGCTTCTTAAGAAGACCCCCTATGAGCTTGTGAATGGGAAGAAACCGGATATATCCTTTTTCCGAGTGTTTGGATGCAAAGTGTATATCTACAAGAAGCGCCAACACTTGGGCAAGTTCCAAAGAAGATGTGACATTGGTTTCTTACTTGGTTATTCTCTTAAATCCAAGGCATATCGAGTATTTAACAAAGCCTCCAGCCTAGTTGAAGAAACATATGACTTGGAGTTTGATGAAACTAATGGCTCTTAAGAAGAGCATGAAAATCTTGATGATGTAGGTGATGAACCCTTGAGGGAGGCTATGAAAAATATGCTCGTTGGTGCAATCAACCCACAAGAGGTGGAAGAAGTTGAAAATGATGCAAATCAAGTACGCTCTCCACCTCACACGCCTCAAGTTGATGAAGAACAAGTGAGGGAAACACAAGAAGATACCTTCATCCCTCAAGATCAAGCCGAGGCTCAAGCTAGTGATGTTGATGCACCACAACCTCCTCCCGAAGTGATTAATAGAAGATCTACACCTATGCTTCAAGCTCATCCACAAGACCTCATTATAGGAAGTCCATCAAGGGGGGTAACAACTCGATCTAGACTTGCTTCTTATGTTGAACATCACTCCTTTGTTTCCTTTGTTGAGCCTTCTAGTGTGGAGGATGCACTTGGGGATCCGGATTGGGTGAATGCCATGCAACAAGAGTTGAACAACTTCACCCGGAACGAAGTGTGGACACTAGTAGAAAATCCCAAATGAGCAAGAATCATTGGTACCAAGTGGGTGTTTAGGAACAAGCAAGATGATCAAGGCGTGGTTGTGAGAAACAAGACAAGATTGGTGGCAAAGGGGTTTTCACAAGTTGAAGGCTTGGAGTTTGGGGAGACCTTTGCACTGGTTGCAAGACTAGAACCCATTCGTATCCTTTTGGCATATGCTTCACATCATAAAATGAAACTCTTTCAAATGGATGTGAAGAGTATCTTTCTAAATGGTTTCATCAATAAACTTGTTTTTGTATCACAACCTCCCGGGTTTGAAGACCCAAATTGTCCTAATCATGTGTATAGGTTGTCCAAGGCACTCTATGGATTGAAGCAAGCTCCAAGAGCTTGGTATGAGAGGCTAAGGGACTTCCTACTCAAGAAGGGCTTCAAGATTGGGAAAGTGGATACCACACTTTTCACCAAGATGCTAGATGGAGAGATCTTTGTTTGCCAAGTGTATGTCGATGACATTATATTTGGGTCAACAAACCAAGATCATAGCAAGGAATTTGGTGCATTGATGTCCAAGGAGTTCGAGATGTCGATGATTGGCGAGCTAACCTTCTTCCTTGGCTTCCAAGTGAAGCAATTGAGGGAGGGCACCTTCATATCTCAAGAGAAGTACACTTATGATGTGCTCAAGAAATTCAAGATGGAGGATTGCAAGCCAATCAAGACCCCAATGCCTACTAATGGGCATCTCGATCTCGATGAGGGAGGTAAACCGATTGACCAAACTCTCTATCGTTCTATGATCGGTAGTTTACTTTATCTCACCGCATCTAGGCCGGATATCATGTTTAGTGTGTGTATGTGTGCTAGGTTTCAAGCAAACCCTAAGGAGTCACATCTTTGTGCGGTTAAAAGAATCCTTAGGTACTTAAGGCACACCCCTAGCATTGGTCTTTGGTATCCCAAAGGAGCTCCCTTCCAATTAGTTGGCTATTCCGATTCGGATTATGCCGGGTGTAAGGTTGATAGGAAGAGTACCTCCGGCGGGTGTCACATGCTAGGAAGATCACTTGTTTCTTGGTCCTCAAAGAAGCAAAATAGTGTGGCATTGTCAACCGCCGAGGCGGAATACATTGCCATGGGAGCAAGTTGTGCACAAATCTTATACATGACCCAAACACTTCTTGATTACGGTGTGGTTTTAAAAGATGTTCCACTGTTGTGTGATAATGAAAGCGCCGTAAAGCTTGCAAACAACCCGGTCCAACACTCTCGCACCAAGCACATAGATATTCGCCATCACTTTCTTAGAAATCATGTGGCTAGGAAAGACATAACACTAGTTGGAGTTAAGAGCGAAGATCAATTGGCGGATATCTTCACTAAACCACTCGATGAAGCAACCTTTTATAGGTTGAGAAGCGAGTTAAATGTGCTTGATCACTCTAACTTCACTAAAAGATGATCTTGTGTGAACCCATATTGCATCATGTGTAATATAATCATGTTAGTTTAGTAGTGCACATAGGCTTGGCTAACGCGGTTGAGATAACCGCCATCAAAGCGTGTGACAAAGCTTAACCGCGGTTTAAACTTGCAAGCAACCTAGATTCAATTTTTGTAATGCATAGCATATGCATGTGTGTTGTTTACCGTTCTTTTTCGATCAAGTTTGAGCATCCTCTGTGTTCGTCCACTTAGGGGGAGCATTCCAAGCTCAAGACACTTCTATACCCCTCTTGTGGTCATATGATGACTCCTTGTTGCTTCCATTCGAATATTTTGAGCTAAAACTAAAATCTAAGCCTATGACAAACTATTTGAAAATGAGAGTTTGAGAGATGGTTCTCATATCAAGTCCAATCAGGTGTTATTTGGATCTTATTGGGATTGGAACTTGGTTGGGAGAAAGACACAAAAACAAAATTTGAAAAATTCTATTTAAAAGGCGTCGGGCGCTGCCGACGGACGCTCGGTGTCAATTGCCTCAGCGTCCGTCGCGATCGTCCAGAGACTGAATGTTGCCCGCTTACAGGGCGATGGACGCTCCCCAGCGTCCGTCACGGAGCGTCCGACGTGGTCAATGCGCTCGGGCGTTTCAAAACCTGTTCTGGAAGCCCGATGGACGATGCCGTTGGACGCTGTCCGAGCGTCCATCACAGTCTGACGGAGCGTCCGTCGCTCCGCGTCGGAGCGTCCGTCGCGAACTTAAGGCGCAATTTTTTTTTAAAATCCCCGTCTCTTCCTCTGTCTCTCTCGGTCGATTTCAGTCATCCGTACGCCGCTCTGCCGTTGCTCCAAACCCTAACCGCCACTCCGCCGCCACTGAGCCCCGTGCCATCCCTCGCCGGCGTGATCCACCCTGCCCCTGCGCCACCGCCTCTCCCTGCAACACCGCCACCCAGCCCGCCGCGCCAGAGCACACGCCCAACACTGCCGCCGGTGACCCTGCCTGCGGGCCCTCTCCTCTGTTGAGGATTGCTTGATTGTCTTCCTTTGGGGGTGTTAGGCTGCGGATTGCGGATAAGAGACCGAGGGCTCTTTCTTTTTTCTCTCGCTTTGATCAGTATCCGAGGTATGGCAGTTGTTGGTTGGCAATTCGATCTCTTCTTATCTATTTCATGCTTCTCGCTAGACTTTCTTCTCTCTAGTTATATGTTTATGGTTATATACCCTTTCTATCTAATCGAACAGGGTCAGCATATCAGTTGGGCAGTGTCAGTAAACTCGGGGCAAAGCCCGCGAGTACGGAATGAGGCAAAGCCTCGCAAGGACAGTCCAGGGCCGACGTGCCACTCTTGCAGCTGGTTGGTCTGCGGATTGTCAGTGATTGATTGTCAGTGGGCAGTGAGTTTGTGGTTTGAATGTTGAGGATCCTTTGTCAGCAGTTTGTTAGCAAAGTTTGATAAATGGCAAGAACGAAGAACGCTGGCCCCGTTCCCGGTAGTGGTGGTGACACTCCACCTCCACCGCGTCCACCCACTGATCGGGGAAGGGGCAAGCAGAAGGTTGTGTCAAAGAAGCGCAAGAGGCCACTTATGGATCCAGACTCAGCAGCAGCACTTGCAGTAGCAGAGGCCGCAGAGATTGCGGAGCGAGGTAGACGTCGCGCTGGTTTGAGGCTCTCGCCTCGCCGTGGAGAGGGTCGGGAGTCCCCTACGCGTCCAGAGATAGAGCCCGCCGAGGCTACTGAGGCAGAGGAGGCAAAGCCAGTCCTAGAGACTGAGCAGACAGAGGTCGCGGGCCACTCTTCGATTGGTGAGCTGATGAGCCGCAGAGTTACATGATCTAGAGGCTCTGGTGCACCACCTAGTCCTCCAGGACCTCAGCTACCAGACCCAGTGAGGCATCAGGTCCGAGCTCTCACAGCGAAGCAAGTTCAGTTACTTCGCTTCGTGGACTTTCAGTCCTAGTTCCCAGCTCAGAGGGATCCCCGTGCTGGACGTGATTTCTATACCACGATTCACGAGGACTTTTACAGAGCATACGTCGACACTGACGCTCCTCTTAGGGCTCACAGAGTGTGCCCATCTGCTCACATAGAGGGGGTCGGTGGTCCAGAGATCCTACAGCACCTGCAGTACCTTCAGGGGTTATCAGATTTGATGGGACGATCAGGAGCTTATCAGAAGGACTGGGTCTATCAGTTCTATGCCTCGCTATGGATCTCCCTTGATCACGAGTTCCTTCACTTCGGCTTTCAGGGACGTGACTTCAGGGTTTCAGCAGCTCGGTTCAGAGAGCTTTTTCACTTAGAGTCCTCCCCTACACGGATTCACAGCTTGTGCTACGGGGATCAGGAGACCCCTCGCCGACCTCACGATGGGATAGTGCCATCTACAGATTTCGTGAGGCCATGCTTTCAGCTGCCGTTCTCGGAGGGTTCGAGCCGTACACCGCGAGACATCACTCCACTTGCTCGGATTCTTCACGAGGTACTCAGGCGTACCATCCTTCCTCGGATTGGAGCTCGGGACACCATTACACGACTACAACTATGGCTCCTTGCTCATATCATCCGAAAGGAGAAGTTTGACCTTTGGGATCTGATTGTTAGCGAGCTTGAGGATATCATAGCTGCAGGATTCAGAGGTCACTGGCAGCTACAGTTTGCTCACTGGATTTCATATCTTATAGTTGACAAGACCCAATCTGGAGCTATGCGAGTCACTCTTACCAGGTCGGCGACTGAGTTTCCAGTATACTCGATGAGTCAGCTAGTCATGCATGGAAACCTGCCTCGCCCCAGCAGAGCATACAGACCAAGCACCAAATAGGCAAGTGTGTCACCTCAGTCGGCAGAGGACACAGACGCCACAGTTGAGCAGATCGCCCAGGCAGAGCTTGCAGATCTTGATGCTGAGATTGACACCGCTGCAGAGACTGTCTACAGAGAGGACCTGGATTCTGACAGTTCAGATGAGGACTACCAGCCAGTGCGCGAGTACGCACCAATGTCCCATGACCATGAGGCGGGAGGGTCCGGTATAGCTGCAGCTCCAGCTCCAGGTTCCAGCACCTCAGAGGCTACATTACTTACCATCCTTTCGAGGATGCAGGAGGAGCAGTCACGCCAGGCAGAGGAGCAGAGGCGACAGGCTGCCGACGTTCGGAGGCTTACAGAGCAGCAGTTGGCCGCTCAGGCCTAGCCTCAGGCCCGGCAGGACGAGTTTCAGTGCCAGTTCTTGGCCTATCAGCTGCAGCAGGCAGAGATTCAGAAGACTCAGACTTTGTTACTTGAGCGTCTTCTAGCCTCCAGCTCTGGGCAGACCTTCACTCCTCAGATTCAGTTCCCCGGAGCCTCGCAGCAGCAGCAGTTCACCTCGCCAGCATAGTAGACTCCAGTGGTTGTGGTTCCGACTCCAGCGTTACAGCCCGCAGGGCAGTAGAGTCAGGCACCAGTTACTCCTCCTTTCTAGGCACTAACCTCTCCAGAGTGCCAGTCTCCGAGGACCCAGGTGTCCTCTTGGTTAGTTTTGCCCGGTGAGCTTCAGACAGGATTTACTCCTATTCGGGGAACTACCATAGCAGAGGCCTCGCGTGACCTCTCAACCTCCTACTTGGAGCTCACAGGAGATGATTTCCCAGGAGCAGCTCAGCTAGACTCACCAGCTCCAGAGGTTAAGGTGGATCCTCCGGCAACGGGCACTTACCTCTCTTCAGTTGCCTCATCGGAGATCGCACCTGAGCAGTCTACGCAGACAGTTACAACTCCTCCAGCTGCAGTTCAGACAGCCGCTATTTCACTAGCAGTTGAGACAGCTGTCACAAAGGCTCAGGATACGGATGTTACAGTTGCAGTATCCTCTCCACCTCAGACTCACCCAGCAGAGTTTGTAGCAGCAGTGTCACTAGTTGCACTGGCAGTGACGCCTTCCCCCACGCCTCGAGTCTTTACTCGTCGGGTTCCCAGACCCGCTACTACAGAGGCAGGACCGCCAGAGGCGCCAGCTGAGCCTCAGGGGGAGTCAGTTGAGACAGCAGCTCCAGAGCTTCCAGTGCCAGCTCCAGAGGTCACCCCAGCTGCGCCTACACCTCCAGAGGCCGAGGTAGATGATGAGTCAGACGAGTCAGATCTTCAGGACTTCATCATGCTCGGTCGCAAGGCTGCAGCTTCTTCACCTTCTTCTCCAGCCCCAGATGCTTAGTTGTTGGTGCTAGACACCAAAGGGGGAGAGAGGGTCGAGAATAGAGATAGGGGGAGGGATTTGAATCTTTGTGTGCTTAAATTCCCCGTACTCATTCATCATGTCTACTTTCATGCATTTGTATCTATGTGTGATGAATACTATGGTTGATGCTTGTGTGAAATATGGTTGGGGATGTGACAAACTCTTGATTATCACTAATATATCTTGTGAGTTGTCTCATGTTTCATGATATATATCTATGTTTAAATGATAATTGAGCTTCCGCGCTATACTCCGTTACATGTGTTGCGAATATCAAGAGGTACTCCTTTCTACATTCATATTTATGAGTATCATGGTTTGTGATTTGGCTTTGGTGAGCAAGTATGTTTCATTACAAATTCACTAACCCTTGCTCAACTATTCCAAGTCACCAAATCCTAAACTATCTCTCTTATCCATACTCGAGGAATTATTGTCGTCAATCACCAAAAAGGGGGAGATTGAAGAATCATGGCCCTAGTTGGTTTCGGTGATTAATGACAATTAGCGATTATTATGGCTAACGTGTGTTTTGCAGAGACTATGCGTAGCTTAGCCATAGTGTTCGGCACGAATGGGCATTAATGGTCATCACCCAGCCCCCAAGATGGATATCGTTTCGGATTTCAAAGAGACATGATGAAGACCTAGAATGATAGGCTAAGTGTCATAAGGTGATGAAGGGCACTTAGAAATAGATAGGGCTTCTCTTTTGATCTTTGACCGTACTATTAAGAGGGGTTGATACTAGTAACTTGACTTAGGAAAGCTTCATGAACTAGGTGTGGTGCACACTTGTCTTCCTTAGCTCTAAGCAAGCCTATGTTGACCATAAGATAGCCTAGAACAACTTTCGTATTCATCGCGACGAAAAACAAAGTTGAGAGGCCTGTTTTATGGGCAACGGACGCTCCTGACGGAGGCGTCGGACGCTGTCCGTCGCGTCAGACGAAGGCATCGGACGCTGGGTGGTTAAGTCCACAGCGTCCGTCGGCCTTCCAGTGGCCATGTGTTTTTGGATAAGTTTTTCAGGGTCCGACGGACGCTGTCCGTCGGTTTGGCGTCGGACGCTTGGAGAGCGTCCGTCAACCTTCCAGAGAGGGTGTTTTTCAGCCCAAGCCAGAGTGTAGCGTCGGACGCTGGGATGAGCGTCCGTCGTCCCTGTGACGGAGCGTCCGTCGCTGGGAAATCGTGTCAGAGATAGCCGTTGGGCAGGGCGTCGGAGCGTCCGTTGCCCAAACTTTGTGCAGAACTAGCCGTTGGGGCATGCGACGGAGCGTCCGTCGCCTAGTCGACGGAGCATCCGTCACCAACTTAAGTTGCCAGCCCGAGACAGTTTTCTGAGGGGCTATTTATAGCTTCTCACACTTCTCTCCCACCTTGCCTTTGCTCATTTGAGTTGTTGAGTTTGTTGAGAAGGTTGGGAAGAGAGCAAGAGCCCTAGAGTGAGAGAGTGATTCGCGAATCCATCCATCCTCTCCTCTAGTTCATTCAAGAGTTCAAGTATGCATCCTCTAGTTGTGAAGCTTGAGTGAGTCAAGCGAAGATCGAACCTTGTTACTCTTGGTGATCGACATCACCTAGACAGTCCGGTGGTGCTTGGAGGAAGGTGATCGCCGGAGGATTGTCGGCGGCCCTTCTCCATCGACGTTGTGATCGGTTGTGGGCGATTCACCGAGCCGGAGTGGCAAAGAATCAGCCCGTAGAGAGCACTCATCCCTTGCGCGGGATTTAGGCGGAGCTATACCTTGCGAGGTGCTCCAACGAGGATTAGGAGGGAGTGTCGACTCCTCGATACCTCGGCAAAACATCGCCGTGTCAAGCATCTCTTTCCCTAGCTCCCTCTTACCGCATTACTTTCCGCACTTGTCTTTCAATTCATACTAGAATTGTGTAGGAAGTTTTCGCTTTCTCTTGTATTGCTACTGCTTTCTAGGTAGGACACACAAACGGTAGGCACTTGGGGGTTAATTGGCTCTTTATAGGTTTAATTCTTGCTTAGAAATTAAAAAGAGCCCAATTCACCCCCCCTCTTGGACATCTTGATCCTTTCATCTGTGCAGTTGTCGACCATGATAATTAGCTCTAGCATAGTTTTCATTAAGTATCTAGACATGTTCTATACCTAGGTGTCTAGAAAAAACTATGTGTAATTATAAAAACCAAAATGACTACCAATTTAGAACAAATGGAGTACTATTTATTTTATCTAATATTTATGTTTTATCATTTTTTTCTTATAAACAAGCCACTATAACACTAAATAATTAATGTTTATCGCTGCGACTAACATGAACACACTGATAATATTTGAACGGGATGAAAGCTAGTCGCAGCAAAGAGAAGGGTCGCATACCTATTGGGCGCTTGTTGCCGGCTACCGGTTGGCGTCTGACGGCGTGGAGCAGCAACCACGCGAAGAGATGGCCTGTTTGGGTGCAAAATTAGAATTGTTGACTATCTAACATCTTCCACCTTGTAATTTTTAGTTGCTAACTATTATCAATATGAATCTAACGGGCCTAGTGTGCAAGCAAAAAAAGCAGGTCCTAGTGTGCAAGCAAAAAAGCAGATGATAAGTTGCTAACTATTATAAACATGAATCCAAACGGTGGCCTAGTATGGAAGAAGGAAAAAACAGGGCCATGCATGCAATCGAGCACATAAAGAGCCCAAAAAGCAGGGGAACTGAGTTAGTAAGTTCGTCAATTTCATTTTGCAGCAAAATTGGAAGCAGAAAACACCACTCATAATAACTAATCGCACAGGAAGGCTGATGATCCGATGAATCGGAAAACGGGGATTGAGTCACCATGGTTGATGATCCAGGGAATAATTGCTCGATTATTCTCGAGCCAGGTCAGAAAACGGGGATGGGGCACATGCACATACAATCAATTGCTCAGAGCAGAAAATGGGGATATGGCACACGCGCACCTGATGCGAGCAGGAGGAGAGACGCCGAGGTGTGCACGCCGGCTGCGCCAAGCGAGAACCCGAAGCCAGCCGGAGAACGGGGATGCCAATCCTCCAAGGACCGATCAGCTGGATCCAGTGGAGGACAGAGCATGGGAGGAGACGGTTGCGCAGGGATGGATGGGGATTTTTTGACCTCAGCGTGGCGGCTTCCGTCGGAGACGAGGCACGATGGTTGCGGCTCCTCACGGATCTGCAAGGGGTCGGAGCAGGGGTGGGGAGGATGGTTGCGACTTGCGAGGCAGCGGCTGGACCCCCACGTCTTGCAGGCCAGGGGCGAGAGGGACCCTCGTGGGGCGGCGGCGGCAGTGCAGCTTCGTGGCAGGGAGGGAGAAGAAGAGACGACATGAGAGAGGCCAAGTTGAGGACGACGGCGCGGGTGTGAACGGCGAGGTCGATCAATGCTAGGTGTGGGGCGACAATGAGATCCTCATCGTCCTTCCCTCGCCTCCTCCATTGCTATGCAGGATCTCGATCTCCCACCGCATGACTGGGACGACGATGGGAGGACGGGTGGACGGAGGGCCGGTGGCGGCGTGTCGTAGCCATCGGGCAGCAGCGGTTGCGTCGCACGAGGCCAAGGGGGCGGCGGCGGCGCGAGGAGGAGGTCGCGGTTGCGAGGGAATCGCACGAGGAGGCATCGCGACTCGCGAGGAGGTAGTGGGCGTGAGACGGCGATCCGGTCCCACCTGTCGCGCGCGGCATGACATCGCACATGAGAACCTGATTGTAAGGTCAGGTGAGATCAGACTTCCCACTCTAAAAAGAAGATTTCAATTATAGTAGAGAATCATCTACTTCTCGCTCTCACCTTTCCTCCATGGCATCGACCAGGCCGGTTTGGCATGGGGTGGGCATAGCCAAGGCTAGCCTAGCGCGACGACAGTGGCAGCACGTGAACGATAGAACGGGCGCGCGTGTGGCCACCCCTGCGCGGTGGCAGCAGCATGAGCGCGTTAGGGCCCACGTGGCAAGTTGTGGGGTAGACCACCTCTAATGACACCGTCTATTATTCATGTAGCAAATTTGTAAGCGACTTGTGTCATTTGTAAGGATGGTAAATTTTTAAATTTTGCTTTAGTTTTGGCGGATCCGGGAAGGCGGGAATCCCTCCCCCTGGCGCCTGAGTGGCACTGCCGCGCTCGTTCGGCGTCCGCCGGCCAGGGACTGGGGCTGCCGGCTGCGGCGCTCGCAAATATCGCCCGGAATCAGCCGATTCGGCCCGTGGTCCGTCGGGACCAACTCCCACTCCCACGCCCATGCCTCCCATAGTCCCATCCCACCCACCCCAAATTCCGCTGAACTCTCCCAATCCCAATCCCAATCCCGCTGCCATAGTGCCCGAGAACGCCGCCCTTCCCAATCCCAACCCCGCTCCCACCTGTTCGGAGATTCAACTCGCCAGAAGAGAAGAAGCCCCCTCGTCACAACTTTCTATAATATCCTGAGAAGCAGAACAGAGCCCCGTCTCCCCTGCCCCGCCGCCTTTCACGCCGCGCCTCTCCCCACGCCTTGACCGCGGCAACTCCCCGCGCCTCCTCGCCTCCCGCGAGCCCACCCTAGTCCGGCCGCGCGCGCGCGCCTCCCCCCAACTATGCCCTAGGCGGCTACCTCCTCTCCCGCCGCTATGCCAGGGGAGGACCCCTGCGGCGGCGGCGTTGGCGGCGGCCCCGTCGACGCGTGCCCGCTCTGCGGCGGCGCCGGGGCCCCATCCCGCGTCGCCCTCACCAAGCGTGGCCCGCCCGCCGACGCCGTGCTGTTAGCAGCCGCGCCCGGCGGCGGATGCGGCGACGAGGCGTCCGTGCTCCGCGAGCAGCTGGCGCGGAACCGGCACGGGGCCGCGGACCTGCACGCGGAGCTGGAGGCCGAGCGCGGCGCCGCGGCGGGCGCCGCGGCCGAGGCCATGTCGATGATCCTCCGCTTACAGCGGGACAAGTCGGAGGCCATGATGGAGGCTCGGCAGTACCGGCGGTACGCGGAGGAGCGGTTCGCGCACGACGCCGCCGAGGCAGCCGCCCTGCACGACGCGCTCGACCGCCGCGACAACGACGTCCGGTCCCTCGCAGCCAGGCTCAGGGCGTGCCAGGCGCGTCTGCTCCACCTCGGCTTCCCTTCCCCTTCCCTCCCTGCCTCTCCGACCGCGGCCGACCACCTCCCCTGCTCCGACGACTATTCCGACTCCGACGACGAGTGCCGCTCTGTCCAGTGCCTCGACTACCCGGCCGCCGACCTCGGCACCCCGCGCACCCACCACCTGCTCAACGGAATTCCCACCCCGGACTCCGACAAGGCGGTCGTCATGTTCGGCTCGCCGCGCCGCCGCTATTCCTCCTCGCGCCACGCCGTCCCCTACGACTGCCGGATCGCGTTGGCTGACGAGTTCCCTCTCTTCACGGAGGACCGGGGCAAGCCGGACCAGGAGGACGACGAGGGGGAGCCTGACCGGGTGTACACGGTCGACGCGGTTCATGGCGTGCCCGTCATGGCGCCCGAGGACTGCTTCTACTTTGGGACGACGACGACGGAGGGCGCTCGTGCTGGACCCGGGTCCTGGGCAGAGGATGAGGAGATACAGAAGCTTAAGGCCAGGTTGCAGGCGTTGGAGGCTGATCGGGAGTCCATGCGGCATGCCATCATGTCCATGGGAGATGAGAAGGCGCAGGTTGTTCTGCTAAGGGAGATTGCTCAGCAGCTCTGCAGGGATGCAGCGCCATTCCCTGCTGTTCCGCTCAAGCTGGCACAGCCAAGGCTACAACCAGTTGTGATGGCACAGAGGAAGGTGGTGAAGAGGCAGTCATCCTTCGCTAGGATCTTCATTGTCACAGTGATCAAGGTAAATATGTGGGGGTATTGTGTTTTACTGTTTCTCTCTGTTTGGTTGCTTCATTATAGTTCTAGTGAGTTGACAAGTTATTGCGTTCCATGTGATGTAATTTAGACATGCACTAGAAATGATAACATACAATATGCAAGGCTCTAATCAATGAGTTATCCAGAACACACTATTGCTTCATAACATGTGAAATCATATTGGGTGCTCTTTTGTATCCCCTGAATTTTGGCAGTGACTTGTCCTTATTAGAGTTTTTGGTAAATTAATAATGTTTGTCTCATTTAATGGATCGTCCCTGTTAGAGTTGGCAGTGACTTCACACTATTGTTGTTTTCTTGGGATGCAAAAACTGCTATACTACAAATGTACTTGTTTTAGTGAAAGATATTCTTCAGTTACATGTGCATGCCATTCTGCAACTCTGAATAAATCTAAACATTTATAATGTTCATCTTTATTACCATGGTAGCTGTGGGGACTCAACACAATTACTTAAGATCTTTGTTTATTTCTTAAACATGTGATGTGCTGCAGCAGAAAGATTGTGCAATGGTGAATGGATGGTTCATCATCCTTTCACTTAGTTCTCTTGCAAAATACTTCTTCCTTCTATATCTCTTAACAGGGAATCTTCCTGATTTTTTATTACAAGTCTTCATGAAATATTCGAGATAATGCCCCTCAACTGCACATATATATATAAATATGGAAATCACTTATGCTTATGCTGTTTACTTTGATTACTAATTATTGTTATTTGACTATATCTATTGCACACTATTCCAAGTGTTCATCGTACCATAACTAGAGGTCTTGGTCATGTGTGTTTTCCTGTCACACTCCAGAACCAGAAGAAAGGGCAACCTGGATTGGTTGAGAATAGGGAATCAATTTTAAACTAGGTTCTTTAATTGCCTTTATTTTAATGTGCCAGTTGCCAAGTCTGCTACCGAATGTGTTGGAAACAAAGGAAAACATGTGATCTTACTTTGTCCACATGGTAGTCATCTACCAGGATTGGATTATAACTTATAAATGATGAATGATTGACTAAAAAACATGAGTTCTGACTTCTGAGCACACTACACTTAATTTACGTGGATTGGTCCAAGCGTGTTGTCTTGTTCTGCTGTGCAAATTATGTTATGGATATTTACTTTAGTTTAGTTATTACATGTTTCCATTTCTCTGAGCTTGGACTAGAGACATTAAATGTAATTAAATATCACACCATTTGATTGTTAGCATCTAGCAAAGATTAGTGTTGTACAAGATTTGTTTCATTGGTACCAACTTATTTATTGCTGCCTTGCTTGTTTTATGTGCCATCCAGTGGGTGATGTCCATCTTTCGCTGGCGAAGGAAATCAAATCGCATAAAGTAAGTTGCCAAATCTTGCTCCATTGTCTGATCTTCCGGGTGTTACTTTTACTTCATTTCACCAATGCTTGATATAATGGCAGGTATCCCATCGGTCTGTGTGGGAGCAATGTCGGATTGATGCTGGTACTGGATAGGTTCCCCAAACAGAGACAAAAGAAGATTCCTAAAAGGAAGTTAAGTGCCTCAACTCTCTGACAATCTGATTACAGGCGACCTGGGAAAGCTAAGTCATGCCTCTGCGATTATGTGACCCGAATGAGCAGTTCTCTGAACATAAAAGCTGGCTTTGCGAAGAAGCAATTGTTGTTGCACATCGTTCCAACCCTTTTTTCTATGCATTCTTTGGTTGATTTGGTTTTTGGCAATCTAGCTAAAATGTTCATACCCTTGTGTTTTCTTCCTCTGCGTGCTTTTTTCTACGTATATTGTTGATATTCCTTTTTGTGCAGTAGTGTCGAAAATCCCACTGTAAATAAAACACAGACCACTTTAGTCATTAGCAGTAGAAAGTTTTGACACAGCAGCAGAATTCTTTATTCTTTTGTCTATGTCATTTTTTCTCCCCTTTTGTGGAACAAAATCATATTGTGTTGTAAGCAAATTTCAAACTGAATAGTTTGTTTTGTGAGAAGTTTTTGATTTTTTTAGTGCAGTTGGATCAAGTTGGTATAAACTTGAGATCCTATTTTGAAGAAAATTTGCGGAACCAATTTGAAATGTCTTGGATATATTTAGAATTTAGGCCTTGTTTGGAAGCACATGCATTTATCTCAATTCACATGTGTTGAAGTGAATTGGAGTGGAATTAAACAAAGTTACATTCCAATCCACTCCAACACATGTGGATTAAAGTGGATACACATGCATCCAAACAATGTATCCCTATCAATCCACATGTATTGGAGTGGAACTTAGTTTAATTTCCACCCAATACACTTAACCACATGTGGAATGAGATGAATACATGTGCATCCAAACAAGACCTTAGGTGGTTTTGTAATATGGGGAACCAAATTTAAATGTCTTGGTTATATTTAGGATCTTAGGTGGTACTGTGATCAATTTCTATGAACCATTCAGAGTAGCCTCATGTCTATAAACACTAATAAATGACCCAAGTTGCTACTAGATATTCACATAAGTTTTAACTCATCTGAAATTGCTTTACATAGATATCGAAGTTTTAACTCATCTGAAATTGTTTTATGTAATATTCATATAAATTGCTGTAAAGCACACCCAATATCTTTTTTGAATATATGCCATAGCTTTAATGGTGGCAGTAAGTTACACACACACACACACACACACACACACACACACACACACACACACACATATATATATATATATATGGTATTGCTAATGGAGTATGCACATAAGTAGCTACTGAACATTTCATGAAAAATGTTGAACACATCCCGTCAAACTAATTGTTGGATATACAGGAAAAAAAAAGAACAGGCATTGAGCATGCAGTAGTTTTCTATGATTTTGGAACAATATGGTTTAAGATTCACTACTAAAATCTTTGTGCGCCCCAAAATGAGGGCTGGCCACTTCAATTAACAGCCTTGCTAGGAAGAGCTGAGCAGATCTTTGATGCCAGAATTTTTGTTTTTTTATTGCTTTTCTTTTGCGGGATGCTGCTTTTGGTCAACTAAAAATATTGAAACATGTTTTATTTATTTTCTTAGCCGCTGCTGTTTATGTGCATAGTGCGTTTGCGAATGCAAGTAGTGACATGCGGTGTTAATTTAATTTTGCTTTGAATTTTATTAGTTTAATATAAATTGAGTTTTGTGCTGGCATAATGAGCCAAGGTAAAACCTGCATTCTAAACTGTGATAAAAAAAACAAATTGTACTGTCAATATTCTAAATTATACAGATTGTACTGTCTAGTGTTTCTTTCCGAATCCTAGGACAAAAGTACTAGAATTGACATATCAATGGAGAAAAAATGTACTACTATCATAAGTAATAATGAAAACAGTTGGAGCTTTTAGGTAACGCGTGAGCCAGATGTACATATATCACAAATATATACTGCATTGAATGTAACTCGTACAAGCAAAACCAACGGACCTTTATTCGTTTTATTACAAGACAAGATTAGTGGCAGGAGCTAGATTAGCCACACCAACGACGACACTTAGCGCACATTCCAGAAACAAACACACTGAGGAAACGAAATTCATGCAGAAACAAAAGGCAACAAGAAGACATGAGAAGGTGCAGTCTCCACGGCTCATCGGCGTCCGCTCGGCCGTCAAACGATGTCAAAACCGACGGGCACCACCGCTGTGGCCGACATCGCCGGCATGGGCGTCACCACCAGACGCTGCTGTGCCTGTGCCGTTCTGGCGCTTGGCTCTGCCGTTGTGACACCTGGTCTTGAGCTTGGCGGTGGCGTTAGGGCGGTGGTTCTTCTTCTTCCCTGTGCCGGTTCATCGTCCATCTCGTCATCATCCGTTGATCTCTTCACCACAGCTCCGGTGTCCCCAACCGTGGGCAGCTCCGGCCTTTGCATCCTCTCCGGCATGGTCTCCATCCCCATGTAGGACAGGAGGAGCCAGACGTAGGAGAGGTACTCGCCGCCGTTGCCCAGGCTCTTGGCGTGCAGGTACCCGCGGCACCGGCCGGCGGAGAAGCAGAGCATCTCCACCCACACGCCCTGGATCACCGCCCACATCTTGTCATCCGCGCTCTCCCTGGCTCGAATCATGAGCAGCTCCTCCTCCTTGGTTATAAGATTCATCTCCATCAGGCACTTGAGCTTGTGATCCTCCTCTTTCTCCTGCCGGATGACCTCCCCTGCCTGCTTGGAGAATTCCTCGGCCGCGAGTACCATCGCCTGGTCGTCCTCCATAGTCCTGTCCGCGGTTTGTTTCTCCTTGTTGCTGATGAACATGTCTGCCTTATTGTTGACAAAGAACAAGAAGCCCATGATCTTCTTCTCCTCCTTGGTTTGTTTGATCTTCCCCTCTGCCTTTTTCACCTGGTCGATGAACTTCTCTGCCTTCTCTTTGGCCTTTCTCATGGCCACAACGAGTTCGTCTGCTTGTGCCTTGTTATCTTGGATGAATTTGCTTGTCCCTACGAATTTGCGTGCCTTGTTATCTTGGATGAATTTGTCTGCCGTCTCCTTGGCAGCTTTCATGGCCGGCATGACCCCCTTCATATTCTTCTCCCTCTCCTCCAGCTCTCGGATGAACTCCTTTCTCTTGTCCTTGGCGAATTCCTTGAGCTCATGGGCGATCGCCCAGGCCATGTGAACAACATTTTCCGAGCCGTGGCCCATGGTGCACTTCACCTGCTGGATCACCTTCCGCACCATCTCGTTCTCGGCCTTTGGCGGTGGCGCCTTCTTCTCCACCGGCTCTATCTCATCATCCTCCGGCGGGGGCGGCCTGAGCATTTTCCTGAGCTCATGGTAGGCGGCCCTGAAGAGCCTGCGCCTGGCGCCAGGGATCAGCATCTCCGGCTCAACGGCCAGCAGGTACGCCATGTAGTTGGACACCGTCCTGCTGTGGCGAGTGGCGTCGTGAAAAGTGTCGACGTGGTCGAAGTAGCAGAACTCCGTGGCGAGGTGCCAGAGCAGGACGCTCTCGTCGAACGGCATCCGCATGCTCTCCTCGATGGCCCTCCACCGGCCGCGGCACCGCTCCCTCTCCAGTGTCCGCTGGCCGCGGCTGTCGTTGAACCGCCGGTAGGCTCTCACGCCGTCGTCGGCGGCGGCGTCGTGCTCGTGCAAAGATCTCCCTATGTAATCCTTCCACCCGGCGGCGAGGTGGTCGTAGACGAGCCTGGTGACGCCGAGCGACGACGGCTCCGGCGGCGCCGTGCACCAGAGCCGGTCCAGCTGTAGCCTGGCGCCCAGCATGCCCGCCACCGCCCAGAACCGCCACCGCTTCTCGTTGCGGGCGAGGTAGCCGACGAGGTTGTACTGTGGGATCTCGTCGGCCGGCGGCGGCAGGCCTGAACCCAGCACCAGGCACGCCGAGACGAACTCCAGCGCGGCTGTGCAGCAGAGCAGCACGTAGGTGACGACGACGTCGGCGCGGTCGTACGACGCCGCGCCGCGGTGGCGGTGGCTCCTCTGGAACAGCCCGATGTCGGCGAACGTCAGCAGCACCACGGCGGCGCGCAGAAGGCCGCCGAAGCTCGCCCTGTGCTTGGTGTAGAGCCGGTCGAACGCCTTGGACAGCGACGAGCGCACCAGGTCGTGCACGTCGGCGCGCGCGGTCGGCGCCGCCATGAGCTGCAGGTTCCGTAGCCGGATGGAGTAGGGGTGGCCGAGGTCCACGAAGAGGTGGTACGGCTCGTCGGCCACCTCGTACTCGAAGAGCTCCTGATTCTGGGACTCGAACTTGGCTGCGGCCTGCACGTACAGCTCCTGCGAGTAGATGTCGTCCTTCTGCTGCAGCGCGTCGTCGTCTTCCTCGAGGGTTCGTTTCATCCGTGTGTCGGAGGAGTTGATGATGCTCGTCACCGTCGCGTTCCTGAGAGCCCATGGCTTCTCCAGGCACTTGAGGATGCCGGGGACGAAGAGCAGGATCGCTGTTCGTAGCAGGACAATGTCACCTGACCACCATGACTTGCGGAAAACGTAGATGGCTACGGTGATCTGGGACATCCATGCATATAGGCATATAATAATGTGAGACATATGTTGCTGTCAAAAAAAAATGTGAGACATGTTTTCCATTTTTTTTCGTTTCAAATTATAGTTTGTTTGAGTTTTTGAACCTCAAGTTTGGTCACTCGCCTTATTCAATTTTTTTGCAAAATATCATTTTTTTTGGTGTGGTTTGTTTATTTAATAAATAGTCTATATGAATAATTTAAATTTGACTATGTTTACATAAATTTTTTAAATAAGATGAGTGGTTAAACTTGAGGTCAAAAAAGTCGAATAAATTATAAATTGAAACGAAGGAAGTACAATATAATAAAGCGTGCACGTAGCTTGGGATTCTAAATATTTGATCCACACTTCGTTCTAAGGTTTTTCAGATTGTACTTTGTGCATGCCAGTTTATAAGGCGCACACATGTACAAAAATCCAACTTTACATAGGGATGGCAACATGGCGTGCTCAAATTGGGTGGAGGCATCGTAGACCTGAACCCGAAACCACACCGAAAACCAGTTCGGGTGATAATTCAAACCCGAAACCAAACCTGAATGGTTAACCAAAACCCGAAACCCACCACTGTATAGCAAGAAGAAAAATAATAAGAATTAACAACAAATGTATGATATATATTACATATTTAAATGTATAAACATGAGGTAATTACCAACACACAATTTCATAACTCAACTTAGAACAAATTTAATAGCTTACATAAATAATTCATTAATAAAAATACCGCTATACCTACATATAAATTGCCTCTGCCACCGCTATTACAAAAAGCTAATCTAAATACCGGCCTCTACTTATAAAGTCACTACGGGTACTATAAAATAAGCAAAAATACACTCCAATACATGATTCTCAAACATCCACCTCATGTCCACATACACTATTTGGTGTACATAGCCTCAAAGCTTTATTAATATATGTTACAAGTACGATTGCTCTATTTATTCTAAATTATAAGTTATTTTACTTTTCAAAGTACATAGTTTTGCTATACACCAAAATATACGTTGTAGGAAAAACAAACAGCTTTTAAATTTTAACGGAGGGATGGAGTAATATTTAAGATTCATATATTTGTATATGCACACCTATATACAATAAAATTAAATTCTAGTGGATGACAATAAAGTACACCAGCTATCTCTAAACTTGCACTATTGTATTATCTTAGTCTCTAAACTCATAAATCAACTGTTTGGGTCCTCAAATTTGTTTATCTATGTTATCTCGGTCACTTAACTTATTCGGCCGTGTCATTCAGGTCCCTAAACTTGCAAATCAACCGTTTAAGTCCACAAACTTCAGCCTGGACATTTTTAACCGCAAACCGAACCGAACCGAGCCGAATTATCAGTTTTTTCGGTTTTCGGTTTCTATTTGCGCACTATTCGGTGTTCGGCTTCGGCTTCGGCTTCGGCTTCGGTTTTACACCCAAACCGAGCCGATTAACCGAACCCCCGAAATACACCAGCAGTCGGCACTCCCCAGCCTGCCACACAGCCCCGCAGGCCGCAGCCTCAGCCTGACCGCAGCCCAAGCCCACCAGCCCATCCGACCATCCTGGGCTCCTGACAATTCCTAGACCTAGCGAGTGGCCGTCTGCGACTCTGCGGTATGCCGAGTCCCCGCCGTCTCCCGAGTCGTCGTCTCGCCGAGTCGGCGAGTGACGCATTGACGGTCGACCCTTCGTCCCTTCTCACTTCCCCACATCCGGTGGACCGGCGACGCGCCGACTAGAGCACTTCCCGTCTTCGGTCTTCCCCAACCCCAACCCCAACCGGCCAACCCTTCGTCCCTTCCCCACATCCGGCGGCGCGGAGGCGGCGCTAGCGGATGGCCCCAGCAGATCGTGGCGGCGCGCGGGCGACTCGAGCAGAGCAGGCCGACGACGAGTAGGGAGCCCTCACGGCGACGAGCAGAGCAGGCCGGCACCAGCAGAGAGCAGTCCAGCACCACCAACGGCCTCGACCAGCAGAGAGCAGCCCAGCACCACCCTCAACAGCAGAGAGCAGAGAGCTGGAAACTGTTTCGGTTAATGCAGTTAAAACCGAAAACCGAAATAAAAAACCCGAACCGAATTATGCGGTTTTCAGGTTTCTGCAAAATCGAACGGGTGATGTAGTCTGAACACCGAAGTTTTTTTTAAACCGAACCGAATTTGCGGTTAAAACCGAATGACCAGGCTGTCTCAAACTTGTTCAATTATGTCCTCTCAATCCCTAAACTTGGTTTTGTGAGTCTCATCTGGGTCCAAACATAATGATCTAAAAACTTGATATCAAACAATAGTTCATAACTTTTTCATATGAACTCAAATGAAGACAAACTTTATATTTAAATTGTAGACCTCGACACAGATCTACAACTTTGTAGTTAATTTTTTTTAAAAAACTAAAACTATTTAGATCTAAAATATTATTGTAAGTTTATAGATTTTGAAATTTAAAATCTTAAATTATCAAATAATCTTAGATATTAAAATAGTATATATGAAAGTTATTCTCAATATGATCTACAACTTTGTAGTTGAGAACATTTAAATTTGAAGTCATTTACTATCCCAAATTTAATTTTAAATTTTATATATTTTGAAAATACTTCTAGTTAGACAATTTCAATACCCTAAACTGTTTTAATTTTAAAACATTTCAACTACAAAGTTATAGATCACACCGAGAGCTACAATGTTTTTATAAAGTTTGTCTTCATTCGAGTTCATATGAAAAAGTTATGAATTATTTTTTGATATCAAGTTTTTAGATTCTCCTGTTTGAATTAAGAGAGACTCAAAACAAGTTTACGAATCAGGATGCCACGATTGAACAAGTTTGAGGATCTAAATGGTACATTTGTAAGTTAGAGACTGGGATGACACATATGAATAAATTTAAAGACCTAAATGATCGATTTACGAGTTTATGGGCCGGGATGCAAGTTTAAGTACAACTGATGCACTTTACTCTAAAAGGATGCACAAAACTAAAAGGACAAGTCTAGCTTATGGGTAAAATAAAAAGTGTTTGCCTTGAGCTGATGATCGATATCTTTTCATGTGTTCCAGAATGATGATCGATAATCCCAATTAAATCTATCATATTCAGGATGAGAAAGTCATACAGTACATTTGGACCATAGATTTCTCTTTCACCATATTGTCAATTGCTACAAGATCAATATTGAGTATTATATTTACAAAGCACATAACTTAACTTGTTTGAAAAAAATGAAAATTGAAAATTTTATCTTTGCAAATACACCTTACATTAATGGACAAAGGGATTACTTATATCCTGGCAAGTGGAAGAATTGCGGCCTCTTTAAGGAAACATTTGACTACTACTTCTTTAAACTATGTTTTAGTGAACAATAAACAAGAAAGGAAGCCAATACCTTTTATTTACCCACTAGATATATGTTTTGAGTAAAATACTAAATTGACAAGAAAGATAATAACTGTGTAATAAGCAGTTTTTTCAATTTTGAACCGTGCAGACGTACATATCGACCACGAATATCTAGTAACATGCATGCATGGTTGGCTGCTGCACTGCACGTCTGCACTCACCTGAACAACCGAGACCAGAAGGTGGCGTCTCCAGTTCTCGTTGTCCTCGATGCTGTAGGCCGTAATGCCGTCCTGCCCGCCGAGGTGCAGCAGCAGGACGGGCGCCCACAGCGTGTCGAGGTGGGCGCGCCCTGGGTGCGCGGCCGCCTCCACCTTGTGGCGGTTGAAGAGGGTGGCCAGGGCGTAGATCGCCACGACGTCGCCGCCCTGGTAGGCCAGCCAGATGAGGGCCCTGAACCAGTGCGGGGCGCCGCGCTTGCGGACGATGGCGGCGGCAAAGAGGAAGTACTGGAAGAAGAGGCTGGATAGGACCAGCAGCCGCAGCTGCCAGTCCTCCCACCATTGCACGGCTGCTGCGAAGCTCATGGCCGCGCTCTCAAGTCTCAACTCTCCCTGTTATTATTAGCTCTCTAGTGTTGCTGCTTGCCGTTTCCAGACACCGATGATGATGCCTAGCTGCTCCATTCCCCCCTCGATCTCTATATATATACTACCAGGAGGTATCGGATGACGGCTTCTGCCACACGTGCTCCGAGCTTCTAGCTGTGCCTGCCGTGTTGTGGTACTTGTTCTTGAGTGCATGCGGTTCTTTTGTGAGATGTACATGTCTCTTTTTTGTTTTACAAGCCCTGTTTTTCGATACTCAAGGCATCAGCCCAGCTTTAAACTAATAAGAAGCTTAACATGGCTCCCATAGTACAGTAGAGAAAATTTCAGATACAAGGCTCCCACACAGTAGATCAGTGTGTGTCTGTATGTTATATATATTAAATTCAAGTGACTCTGTACTGTGGAGGATTTTGAGATTATAGGAATTTAATTACTGAAGGGGTTGATTTGTTAATCCGATCACCCCTTGCATAGACGCGGTTTGAGCGAGGCTCTACTGTATATATGCTTGTGCCAAGTTACATTATATTATTGGAATCGAGAGGTTCTGTATTATAGAAGCTTTTAATTAAGTACGATTCTACAGTAAATGATGACGATGATTATGATGACAAAATAACCATATAGCCCGTCCGACATACACTAGGACAACTATCTGTTGGACTTTACTGATACAAAAAGAGCTCTAATTATTTCCTTGTTCAGCTTTCGCACAAAGGGATTGCCACACTACACAAGTAATTCTACCCCAGCTGGCTGGATGGAATATATTCTCGAAATGCTTTATTACATAAGAATGTCGAAATCTTTGTCCTGAGAGTGGGATCAGATGCATCGTCATCGACACATCAATGAACTCATTGAAGCGAACGTGATGCCTAAGAGGGGATGAACTAGTCAAATTAAAATCTACTTAGGGGGATGATGAATGTCAGTTTTAGTAAGAGTTGAGTTAGAGTTAGACAGCGTTCGGACCCTACGAATAGAGGTCATCCAGAACAATTGGGATTAGTCCGGATGGATCCAGAGAGGTCCAAATGGAGTTTTGGTTCCATACTTGGTCCGAACTAGGGGTCCGGACCAATAGAGATAGTCCGGATGCCAGGGAAAACAGTGAGATGACTATGCTGTTTGTGAGATCTAAACTCTTGCTCATTGGTCCGGAGTGATCATAGGGAGTCCGGTCCAGAGTTTTCACAGATAGACAAAAGTATAGTAACGACTAGTTGTCTGGGTCAGGGGTATTATACTTTTTCACCTCGTCCATACTAGCTCTCTTGCCCATGTGTTCAGCTGAGCGAACCTTGGAGAGTGTAAGAGAGAGCAAGTGCCTAATAAGATGATTGAGATTTGAGAATCCATGCTTAGAACCTCATTATAGTGGCTTATAGGAAGTAGCAAGTGTGCATCCACCTTCCTCATTAGGCGTCTTGGTCAAGTGAGAGACTCGTGTTTGTTACTCTTGGTGTTCGACAGCACCTAGACGGCTTGGAGGTGTTGGATAGTTTGATGATCATACGGAGAGCATGTGGATGACCCAACTCAAGTTGTGAGTTATGGGCGATTCACCGAGCCGGAGTAGCGAAGAATCATCTTAGAGAGAACACCCCCTTGGTCCGCGCTACACCCTTGCGCGGGTGCTCCAGAAATAACTTTGTAGGCCTGCAATAAATCAGGATAGGGAACCTTCCAGCTTTGACTTGTTGACATGTAACACAAGCATTGATAAAATCCTCGATAGATATTTTCATTTTAGGCCAATGAAATAAATTATTGACTCTTTGATAGGTAACAAGGTACCCAGAGTGGAAGTACCTTGTTTTGTAATCCTTCCGAATGACACAACTAGATAGCAGTTTTGTACCTAATGATTCCTTGGTGCAGAGAGCAATGGCCTTGGGGACTCGTCTGTATGGCCAAAGTAGACAACAATTCTTGAGCATCTTGGTTGTCCTTATAGATGTCTTGCAAGGATTGAAACCAAACTGCGTCAGCCCCCATCATCCAAAGCTAAAAGCTTGACTTCGCCGGCGTCAGACAACAGCGATAGACTAGTTGTGGGCAATGGTGCGATGAAGGTCGTTGCCTTTTCTTTTCTCTATATCTATATGAAACATGTTTCTCCATGCAACACCATGTTGTGTTTGATTCTGGTGCAATTTCCCTTGACCTCTAAATCAAAATTTTCAATGTGCCCCGTGCAAATACCAAATGCATCTAGTTCTTTCATTGTAACATGTGGATCTTTCTGACTAGGAAATAATACTCATCCATTCTAAATTGTAAAGTCATTACAGTCTTTTCTTTTCTAGACGTACGAAAGTTTGAAGAACAATAATGTGCACATGTATCATTATAGATTATTAAAGTTTGTTAAAACGATGGGCACATACAGGATCGGAGGTGCCGCCCGGTACGAAGCAGGACAGATGGTGGACTGACAAAACAAAGAGAAAAATGTCGATGCAGGGAGACAACAAATGTCTGCTATCAAACATTCTGGCCATTGATGGACGACGCTGCCGTGGGGCCATCGTAAAGCTCCGTCCTCTGCATCTTCTCTGCCAAGGTCTCCATGCCCATGTACAAGAGCATGAGCCAGACGTAGGACAGGTACTCCCCGCCCGTGCCCAAGCTCTTGGCGTGCAGGTAGCCTTTGCACCTGCTGGCCGAGAAGCAGAGCATCTCCACCCACACGCCCGCCCTGGATCACCCTCCACATCTCCTCCTCGCTGCCCTTGTGCGAGTCCATGAGTTCCTCAGCGACACTCCAAGCCTGACAAACGACACTGCCGCCTGCTGAGCCCTGCTGGACGCCACAGTCCCTCTTGAGCAGCTGGATGACCTTGTGCGCGAGGCCCCTCTCGCCCCGCCCCCGCGGCGGATCCTCCTTGAGCATGCCCACGAGCTCGCCGCTCGCGTCTCTGAACAGGTTGCGCCGGGCACCGGGCATCAGCATCTCCGGCTTGACGAAGAGGAGGTACGCCATGTAGTTGGACATCTCCCTGCAGCGCCGCGCGAGGGAGATGGGTCCTCCTGGAGGAGGTGGAACCAGAAGTCGGTGACGAGGTGCCAAACGAGGACGCTCTCATCGAAGGGGCTCGACACGCTCATCAGTACCATGGATGGTACCCCGGCGACGACCTCCCTCTCGCCGCTGAGCGTCCACTGGCCCCGGTAGTCGTTGAACGCCCGGAACGAGTCGGCCCGGCCCGGCAATGCGACCCTCCGTCCATGCTCCGGCGACGTGGCCGTGGACGAGGCCGGTGATCTCCGACGAACCATCGTTGCACGGCTTCATGGTCCACAGCTGGTCGAGCAGGTCCCCGCAGCCAAGGCAGGATACCATCTTCATGAGCCAGGAACGTTTCCTGCGCTGCGGGCCACGTACCCGATGAGGTTGTACTGCGCCACCTGGTCCGGCCATGTGCGGTGACCAGTAACCAATCGCGCTACCCTGCGAGACGTGTGGTGGATCACGGTAGGCAAGACGTAGTCCATCACAAGAGCTGACCAAAGCAGGGCATTTGTAATGGCGAAGTCGGTTCCGGTCCCGTTCTTGCTGTTGTCGCCACCGCCGTCGTTCAAGATGTGGAACGTCCCGATCGCCCCCAGCAAGGTGGCTACGGCCATCGTCCGAATACCTCGGGTCGAGGTGACCACCTTCCAGCGGCTTATGACACCGTTGTTGGTAAAGAAATGCGAGATGTCGTGCAGCTTCAGCGATTCCTTGGTGTAGAGCTGGTGGAACGTCGCGGAGAGGCTGGATTTCGATCACCAGCCGATGCGCTCTATCCGGGTCGTAACGCACCAGGTGTTTCAGGCAGCTCAGCCTACTGGAGTAGGGAGGCGCGAGGTCTACGCACAAGTTGTAGGGCTTCCAAACTTCCTCTGCTTCACAAGTGTTGTCGTCGTCGTCGCTGCCAGATGATGGCTCGCTCCTCCTGCTGCAGTCTTCGTCTACCACGGTGGGCGTCAAAATACTGCGTTGCAGCTCCCACGTATTCCTGAAGCGAATTGATGCCACCCTTCTCTTCTGAACCAGACGAGGAGTCCACCAGGCTGTTGACGCTGACTCTCTTCAGGTCCCAGGGCTTGAACACGCATTTAGTAATCCCACACAAGAACAAAAGAAGTGCCGGTATGAAGATTTTGCCATAGGCCTCCATCTCTTCGCTGTGGGCCTTGAAGGCGCGGCCAATAGTGGTTGGATCCACACTAGTAACCACGTTGAATTTTGGCCACGACTTGACGAACACATAAATGGTTGCGGCGACCTGTCATATATACCACGTACGCCACAAGAGTGACTGAGTGAGCAGATATATAGGGATGACTTTGAAAACCTAGAAAAATTACCCACGTAGAGATATGTTTAAGTACTGGTAGAGATATGCTTAAGTACTTCACTGCTAATCGTGAAAAATTAATGACTTGTTTGCAAGATAGTGCTCTTTCATCTGTTGCTATTACCTCTGATGTTTGGTCTGGAAAGGTCTAAGAAGATTATCTGTCTGTTGTGGCTCATTTCATTAATGTTGATTGATAATTAGAGAAAAAGGTGTTTGGTTTAAGGTTGATTGATGTCTCTCATAATGGTGAAAACATTGCTGAGCGTGTTAAAACTGCTCTTACTGAGTATGCTGTACTTAACAAGGTGTTTTCTGTGACTTTGGATAATGCATCTGCTAATAAAAATGCAATGGATAAACTGAGACCTATACTTAAAGAATACTTGGGTGATGATCTGTTTTTGCATCAAAGATGTGCTTGTCATATTATTAACGTGATTGTTAAGGAAACATTGGTTGTTGTTACTCCTCTCATTGACAAATTTAGAACTGTAATATCTTTTATGAATTCCTCTAATCAAAGAATTGTTGCATACAGTAGTTATTGCATTGCTAGCTCTGTTAGACCTAGTAAGTTTTCACTGGACATAGATGTGAGGGGGAAATCCACCTACCTTATGCTGAAATCATTGTTACCATGCAAGAGTACTTTCAGTACTTTCATTGAGGCTAATTACCCTAGACCTGCTGGTAGTCCTTTCCTGTTGAATGATGCTGATTGGGATATGGCTATTAAGATGTTAAATTTTCTTGAACTGTTTTATGACTCCACTGTTGCTTTATCTGGTGTGTACTATCCTACTTCTCCTCTAATGATTCATCATATTGTTAAGATTGCTATTCACCTGCATAAATATCAACATGATGAACACCTGAGATCTGTTGTGTAGTCTATGATTGACAAATATAATAAGTATTGGAAAGAAATACCTGATCTGTATTCCATTGCATTCATACTAGATCCAAGAGCTAAGATTAAGGGCTTCACCAAAGTGCTTAGAAAATTGAATTCTCTTTTTGATGTTGATTACACTAACAAGTTGTTGGACACAAGAGCACTTCTTTTTAAAATGTACAACAGGTATGATGCAATGCATTGGTCTGTTAGGCTCAAAATGGTTGTTTCAGCATCCCTATCTGGTAAGAAAAGAACAACTTGGGCTGATATTTATGATGATGATGAGCTTGACATTGGAGCTGGCTGTTCTACCCTTCCTCCTACTCTTGATCTGTCTAGGGGTGTTTCTGCCACTTCTTTGTTACATGCAGCTTCTGCTCCTAACACTAGTGAACTTGCATCCTACCTGGATTCTAACATAGTGAGCCAGTTGGATGATGATTTTGATCTCATGCAATGGTGGCATGAACACAAGCTTACTTATCCTGTGCTTTCTATTCTTGCAAAAGATATTTTCACTGTGCCTGTGTCAAGCATATTTTCAGAATCTACCTTTAGCACCACTGGAAGGATCATCGAGGAGCGTCGCCAGAGGTTGAAGCCTGAGACTGTGGAGGCCCTAACCTGCATCAAGGACTGGGAGGCAGCTGAATCAAGACTGCAGCACATGGTGGAGGACAAGGAGCTGGAAGAGGCCTTTGAATCTCTTTATCTTGATGTTTCTACTGATTAGATGATGATTGGCCTTTGAAGAGGGTCTGTAATAACTTTTGGACATGCTTCTGCATGATGTAATGAACATGATGAACAATTTAGGAGTTGGTTGTACTCTTTTCCTGTTTAGGGTTTCTCACAAGGGTGAGTTTTACCTAAACAGGTTTTTAATGAGGCAGCCATTGCACAACTCCTACTCTTATTAGTTTTAGTTTCAAAAGTTGTTTGTGTTCTTTCTGTTTTATTTTATTATCTGTCTTTGCTTGTGACTGAATGTTTGATTTGAAATTGGTTGTCAAATTTGCTGTGAATGAATGCCTGTGAAAAGGGTGCTTGAATGAGGGGTTTTGGGTGTCTTAGTGCCAGGGCTGGCACGGGGCAGGCTGGTCTGCCGGGCTGGCACGGCCTGTCAGGCACGGCTGAGGAGGTATAGGGCCGTGCCTGTGCCTGGACTTAGGCACGGCGGCACGCCCCGGCACGGCACGACTAATAAACCGTGCCTGGCTGTCACACCCGTTTTTAAGAACAAAAACAAGTGCATAAAAGGCTCATGTGCACCCCAGGAGTAGTCGCACACATGAGTTGACAAATGATAGAAAGTACCATCACATTGTTTATTACATAGCGAATAAATATCCATTACATAGTCTGAAACAAATAAACTTTAACTAACGAGGATAACTGCAGAAGCTCCAAAGGGACTGGTTGACTCGTTGACTCCAAGACTAGTACTCATTGCGGTAGTCATCAACCCAATCTTCATCTGTGTTGTTTGAATGCAAGGGTGATCACATACGTACTCAACAAATATAACATGGGGTTTATGTAGTTCAAAAGGGTATGCATGGTTCATAGCCATAAGCATTTTAAGTAGATCAATTTTATACTAATATCAACAATTGCCAAGGTAAATTGCATAAGCTCAAATATCCATGATCATAAAGTAAATGACAATAATATACAATAAATAAATAACACTTGCATAAGCCACATAGAAATAAGAACCCAATAATTCTGTGAGTTTTCCGAGCCGCTCGTGTCCGTGAGCACGACTATCATGATAGTTTATTAACTCTGATCAGAGGTGTACAACTTTACCCACGAGTCGTGTTTGCCCATATGCCCGGGATCATGACTCCCAAAACACTACCGAGGTGAGCGGGCAGGGTACACTATGAAACCTTTCAAGGGTTCGTATAACAAGTTAGGGCCGCCAGGTTTCCATGGCAAGGAGATATAGAGCCAACATGTCCACGGTCACACTTCTTCGCGGCTGGCCCGAAGATTAGGAACCACACTATACCCATCTCGGCACACCCCTTTCGCGCCATAAAGGTAACCACTGAATGAGCTAGAAAAGGTCCCCATACTGAGCTAAAGCCAAAGCCATATAGCCCTCGTGGTTGTACTGTATATCCCAGATTTTGCCGACAGATAAGCTCCTATAATCCAATGTTGCTAAAAAGCAAGTTTTACCATTATTGCATATAGTCACTAACAAGTTAAGATCATGAACATCTGGTATGAGCGCTAGCAATGCTAATCTTATATGGTGGATCAAAACATAGGTGACAAGGTATTCAGGTAACAAACACTAGGATCAAACTAGGGTAAACAAGGAATTTCATGCATATGAGTTATGTTAATTGTGAATAGGACAACAAGGATAATCCCATGTTATACTTGCCTTCTTCGAAGAACTCTTGCTGGTCTTGCTGACCTTGATCAAGGAAGAACTCCAGCTCTTCAACGGGAAGCTCAACGTCTATATCGATCAACAAGCAACACCATTCAACCAACGGCAATCATACACGAAGCAAACAAAGCTATGATTAGAACAGTACACCAACAGTAATAAAATAAGATGAAAAGTTTATAAAACTATTCTACGCATCGCTACGATCACAACGATGTTTCGTTCACGAAAAACGGAGCTAGAACGACGAGGATACGAATTAAACAGGGTTTTCTATTGAAAGGTATTAATTTAAATCTAATCACGAAATTAAACTTTTTCAAAAGTAACTAACAGTGGTATTAACATAAAGAGAATTTTATTACGAACCTAACACAATTTGAACGGGTCAAAAAGGATTTAAAATGAGCAAGTTATGAAGTTTTGAATTCAAATGGCAATTCTGTAATTAGGATTTTTCATTTTAAAACAAATTGAATTATGCCCGAGAGGAAATACGCTTTCGGAAGACAAAAGCGCGTTCTGGGAATACGCCAAAGGAGCGCGGGTTGACACTTGAAGAACTGCAGGGGCTCTTTAGCAAGATGTCGGATCGAAGGGGTATCGGATCGTCTCGGCTCTTGGATTCAAAACCGAGGGCCAAGATTAGAGGGGAGCGGCCGAAGGGGTATCTGTCACTGAGGTTCGTCCGATCGACGGCGGACGGTCATGATTAGAAAGGGGAGGGAGAGAGGAGCTCGGCCGGCATCCGCAAGGGAACAGGGAGGCGGCGCAGCCGTTCGCCATGGATCCCGGCGAGGAGGGCGGCGGCGCAAACGGTTCTGAGCCTACGGGCCACCAAACGGAGAACTGACGGTACTGGGAGAAAGAGCAGATCGGTGCGAACTCACCCAAACCCTCTTCGCGGCTAGAGAGGTCGCGGAGGAGGCAGGCGACACGGCGAGGCGGGTGCGGGCTCCCTGCAAGCGGTGATACGACGGTGAGGGCCAAGACACGCGAAAACGAGTGCGGGGGAAGCTTCACGGGGCTCCAAACCTTGTCAAGGAGGAGAAGAGAGGCCTGAGAGTGACCGTGGAGCTCGAACTCGTGTTAATGGCGATGGCGGGCTCTGTAACCGTGGCGGCAGCGCTGTGGACTATGCTTGGGTGAACTAGGCGATTAGATGGGAAGCTGGGAGGCGGGGAAGTGTATGGGCGCAATCCCGTGCTAATATAGGAAGGATTTCCGCGGAAATCGGGTGGAGATCGATTCGGTCGCGGGCTTTCGCCGTGTTCTGCTCGGTCTCAGCGGTGGAGGCGATGACAAGTGGGCCAGGGTGGACAGCGACACAGAGAGAGGAGAGAGGCTGACTGACCGGTGGGCCACTGCCGTCAGCGGTGCAGAGAGGGAAGAGAGGCGGTTTCCGCTTTGGGCCTCTGGCCGTCGGCCCAAGAGAGAAGGGGAAGGAGGAAGGCCGGTTCGGCTGGGCCAGGAGAAAGGAGGGAAGGGCACTGGGCCGAGGTGAGAAGGGAAAGGAAAGGGCCTGCGGCAAAAGAAGAAGTGGGCCAGATCAACAGAAAAAGGAGAAAGAGGAAGGAAAAGGTTTTTCCAATTTTCCAGAAATTGAATTTTGCAAATAAATTTCAAATGAAATTCGAAAAGCAGATTTGACTACTTTTTCAAACCACTCAACTCAAAAACAGAATTATACCAGCATGAATGCTCACTCATGTTCCTATATGGCATTTTTATTTTTCAAAACATTATTTATTTTTCCACTATGTTAAATGCATAGACAAGAATTGCATAAAGAAACAATTTAACACTATTTTGAAAGCATGCAATATTTGGAGTGTTACACTGCCAGGCCGTGCCCAGGCGTGCCTGTGCCTAGCGTGCTAGGGCCGGGACGTGCCGTGCTGGCACGTTTGGAAAACTTTACTTCTCGGCCAGCAGGTGCAAAGGCTACCTGCACGCCAAGAGCTTGGGCACGGGCGGGGAGTACCTGTCCTATGTCTGGCTCATGCTCTTGTACATGGGCATGGAGACCTTGGCAGAGAAGATGCAGAGGACGGAGTTGTACGAGGGAGCAGCAGCGTCGTCCATCAATGGCTAGAATATTTGATAGCAGACATGCATTTCTTGTCTCCCTGCATCGACATTTTTCTCTTTGTTTTGTCAGTCCACCATGTAGGAATGAAAACGGTACGGATATTTATTCGACCGTCCGTTCGACCGAATTCGTTTAGAGGAGTTTAGACCTGTTCGTATCCGAGTCCGAAGATTAACATCCGATACCGTATTCGTATTCGAATACTAAAATTGGTATATTTATGATGTCGATATCTATCGTATCCTATCCGATATTTCTGATACTATTCGTATTCGAATCCGAATCTGAACAGAAATATGAAAACAAATACAATATCAACGATATCCGTTCGTATCCGATCCATTTTCATCCTTACCACCATGTGTCCTCCTTCGTACCGGGCGGCACCTCCGATTCTGTATGTGCCCATTGTCTACCAACTTTAATAATCTATAATGATACATGTGCACATTATTGTTCTTCAAACTTTCGTACGTCTAGAAAAGAAAAGACTGTAATGACTTTACAATTTAGGGCATGTTTGGAACGCAGGAATTTCACAGGAATTGCGCAGGAATTTCACAGGAATCAGTTCATTTTCACAGGAAAAATTACAGGAACAGGAAAAAATCCCGCGTTCCAAACAGACCCTTAGACTGGGAGTATTATTTCCTAGTCAGAAAGATCCACATGTTACAATGAAAGAACTAGATGCATTTGGTATAACATTGACAGTTTTGATTTAGAGGTCAAGGGAAATTGCACCAGAATCAAACACAACACCAGTAAAATTGCATGGAGAAACATATATGTTTCATATAGATACAGAGTAAAGAAAATGCAACGACCTTGATGGTAGTATTGCCCACAACTAGTGCACAGTAAGCACCACATCGTTGTTGTCTGACGCCGGCGAAGTCAAGCTTTTAGATTTGGATGATGGGGGCTGGCGCAGTTTGGTTTCAATCCTTGCAAGACATCTATAAGTACAACCAAGATGTTGAAGAATTGTTGTCTACTTTGCCATACGGAGGCCCCAAGGCCATTGCAGCAAGGAATCATCAGGTACAAATGTGCTATCTAGTTGTGTCATTCAGAAGGATTACAAAACAAGGTACTATGCCAATTCCCTTGGAGGACACTTCAAAGAGTCAATATTTTGGTATTTGCACGGGTCACATTGACAATTTTGATTTACAGGTCAAGGGGAATTGCACCAGATAGAATCAAAAACAACACCAGTAAATTAAAATTGCATGAAGAAACATATATGTTTCACATAGATACAGAGAAAAGAAAACGCAACGACCTTGATGGCACTATATATTGCCCACAACTAGGCTACATCGTTGTTGTCTAACGCCGGCGAATTGAAGTGGAGCTTTGGATGATGGGGGAGAGGATCCTGGGTCGGCGGCTCTCGTGGCCGGTGAACCTGACGTCATCAAGTCAACTGCATGTGCAGGTGAAGCAGCAGATCCTCGGCAACCGTCTTGGGACGGCCGCTGTGCCTGTGCAACTCTGTCCTCTGCCTCCATCCCATGTACAGTAGTAAAACAAGAGGAGGCAGCCACACCACACGTAGGACAGGTACTGGTACTGCCCGCCACTCCCCCATGCTCTTGGCGTTCAGGTAGACCCTGCACCGTGCGGCAGAGAAACAGAGCATCTCCACCCACATGCCCTGAACCACCCTGGCATCCTCCAACTCCAAGCTAGCATTTTCCATGGTCAGCAGGTACCCAGCAGCCCGCAGCTTGGTTGCATGAACGACATCGGCGAGCAATCCACTAACCCTAGATGCAGTGGCTGTTGCAGTTAACCCAGAGTACAATGTATCGACTTATGAAGTGGAGACGTGGATGGTGTACTGTGGAGGCAGGAACGCAGGTTCCAACCAGCACGGTTCAGACGTGGTGACCGCACACTGAAAGGATCAAGATGCCCAAGAGGGGAGGTGAATTGGGCTTGTTTTAAATTTCTAAAGCAAATATAAAAACCTATCAAATGCCAATCACCCCCTAGTGCCTACCGTCCGTGTGTCCTAACTAGAAAGCGGTAGCAATTCATAGGAATTAAAAATAACCTAAGCAATTCTAGTAGAAAAGTAAAAACAAGACGGAAAGTAATGCGGAAATGTAACGAGCTAGGGAAAAGAGAATCTCATTGACGCAGCGATTTTTTCCCGAGGTATCGAGGTGTCGACACACACCCCCTAGTCCTCGTTGGAGCACCTCGCAAGGTATCGCTCCCCCTCTACCCGCGCAAGGGTAGAGTGCTCTCTACGGGCTGATTCTTCGCCACTCCGGCTCGGTGAATCGCCCACAACCGATCACAAGAGCTTTGAGAAGAGCCGCCAACAATCTCCCAGCGGTCACTTCCTCCGAACACCACCAAACCGTCTAGGTGCTGTCGAACACCAAGAGTAACAAGCACAAGACCTTCACTTGACCCACTCAAGGCTAGGAAGGTGGATGGATGCACACAAGTCACTCCTAATCACTCTAGGAGGGAAGAACAAGATGAATTCTCTCTAATCTCTCCCTCACTAGCCTCTTGGCTCTCCAAAGGATTTCTCAAGGTGTCACCAGTTGAAACAATGGCCAAGAGTCCCTCTAAGGACCAAGGGGGCAACTATAAATAGTTCCCACCTCCAAAATTAGCCGTTTTTTACATTTTCTTCTCTCTGCGAAGCCACCGGACTAGTCCGGAGCTCATACCACTAGACCATGCACACTGGTCCGGAGCTCACTCTCGTTTCAAACTCAGGCACCGTCGGACTACTCTGCTTGGTCCGACGCACTGGTCTGACGCTCTGGTCCGGAGCCTCGGTGCTCTCTGAGTGAAAACCTTTCTCTCTTTTACACACCACCGGACCACTCTCCTTGGTCCGGTGCCCTGGTCCGACGCTCTGGTCCGGAGCCAGGGAGCTCTCTACATAAAACCAAACTCCTGTCATGAGGCGTCGGACTAGTCCGGAGCCTTCTGTCTCTCTGAACCAAGCCACCGGACCACTCTCCTATGGTCCGGTGCTTTCCAGACAGGTGGTCCGGAGCTCCTCGAGCTGAGAATCTGCCTAAATCAAGGACCGTCGGACCACTCTCCTATGGTCCGACGCCCACTAAGCAGAATGGTCCGGAGCCTCTTTCTCCCTCTAAAACAACTGTTTTCGCTGAGGTTTCTTAAGGGATTTTGCTCCTACCATTTCTAGGGTTTATCAAGGGCTGAAAGCAAGGTCTCTAGGACAAGTTGTGACAAGTGTGCATATACCCACTTTCCTAAACTCTCCTAGGTCAAGCTACTAATCTCATACCCCCCTTTATAGTACGGTCAAAGGAAAAATAAAAGCCCTAGCTATACTTAGTGCCCTTCTCAACCTTACAGCACTAAGAACTAGCCTAGTCTTCAACTTGTATCACCATCCTTTGCAATCGAAACAATTTCCATCTTGGGGGCATGAATATCCATTAAGCCCATTCAAATTGCATCACTCATGACCTAACATAAAAGACTTTGCCTCTACACAACACACGTTAGTCATAGTGACCTAGTATTGTCGTTAATCGCCTAAACACAAGGGTCCATGATTCTACAATCTCCCCCTTTTAGGTGATTGACGACAATACAAGCTCGAGTAGAGAATAAAGAGTGAATTTTGATAAGAGAACACATGACTTGACATGAGATAGGCATGGGTTACTGATAAGAAAGACAAAAACATGCCTAACCATTCAAGCCATGACAAGCACAATAGATATGAATTGAGCATAGTACTTGATTTCATAAAGGATATGCTATAGCCAAAAGATCAGAGATTAGCGCGGAAGCAATATAGCATAACCAAGTGACATGATATATATAGATGAATGTCCACACATGTCACACAACCATCAAGTCTCAACCATCACACATATCATACAATGCATAAAGACGGTAAACGTGATGCATGATGCAATAAAGTTTATACACATCAAAAGAACGAGTCCTACTAGCTCCCCCTGAAGCTAGCCCATCTACTCGACTCTCCCTCTCCCCCTTTGGCGTCGAAGCAGCAAAACTAGGCGTCTGGAGGCGGAGTGGAAGCAGCCGTGGACCGGTCGAGCACCCTGAAAGCTACCAGATACTCCTCATCATCTGAATCCTCCCCTTGAGTGTCAGTCGCTGGTAGTGAAGCGGTCTGGGGGCCGGTAGCTGACAGGCCTGCTGCTGTCGAAGACTCTGGAGCAGTAGCTAAAGGAGTAGTAGTAGGATCAAGCATCGGTGCCAGTGTCTCTGTGGGAGCCTCAGGAGCGGCGGTGTCCGGTGGTGCCTCATGCACGGACTCGTCTGGAGTCTGAAGAACCGGAGACTGCACAGGCTGTACTAGAGTGGAGGTGACCACTGTGGCATCGGTAGCAACTGCAGCTGTGGGAGGGGTAGACACGGCTGGAGCCCGACTGTCGTGTGTAGCCTCTGAGGAAGCTACTGAGGAGCGATGCTGATCGGCTGTCGGTGCAACTAGCTCGGCCTCAACCTCTGCTGCTATCTGAGGACCAGTGGGGGACGGCTGCCCGGTAATGTCGCTGAACGACACAGATAAGTCTCTAGCAGTAGCACCCATCGTAGCTGTAAGCGGAGTGAAACGATTAGTGAGAGGGGTGAACTGCTGAGTGGGGCCGAAGGTGTCCAACAACTGAGTCATCTGAGTCGCCGGTGACTGGAACGGGGTGGTCAATCCTGCACCCTGAAGTCCACTAGACTGTATGGCTGGGGTGGGAGTGACTGACTGACCGGCGGAGCTTGTAGGGGTCACTGAGGGGCCAACTAAGGTTCCAACTGAGAACTGTGGCCCTCCTAGCTGCCCAACTGACTGTGAGGGCTGAGATGTGCTCATCATCTGTATCTGTGGAGCTGCAGGAAACTCAAGAGGAGGAGCGCCAGTCCACTTCATCATATGGGCCATAAAGGCCATGTTCTGCTACTGCAGCTGTTGTGACTGTAACTAAAGGCGCTGGGACTCTAGCTACATAGCGAGCATCTGTCGCTGCATCTCAAAGTGACGCTCCTCTGACTGTCACTGCATCTCGTCCTATCGCTGCTGGACCTGTGTAACTGCAGTGACGAGAGAACTCTGCTGCTCATTCATTCTGTCAAGAAGCTTCAACATCATGGTCTCGGTGGCAGAGGCAGAGCCGCCAGCCTCAGTGTCGTGAGCCCGTGGGGGCATCTGTGGAACTGGCTGGAAGTCTGCATCTGAGCTATCTGAAGTGTCCTCAGGAGTCACATCAGCTCTAGTATCTAGACCATGGAGCTCCTGTTGCTCAACACTGCGAGTCGCCTCATCCTGAGCATCAACCTCTGCTCTGTCAGCTGGTGTTGTCCTCTCTCTGACAAGACGGAGGACCCGGTTTCCAAACCGGCTGTCAAACAAACCAAGAACTCTGTAAACTGGAAAAGATGTCGGCGACTGATCCAGTAAAGCGCGGAGTCCAGGGTTCACTCCCTCAAGCTCAATAGCAATGATCGATGATATCCAATGAGCATAGGGAAACTATCAACGGGCCCTCATACCATCTGCTATCACATCCTCTATCTCTGACACAAGAAAGTCTGCAACGTCGAACGATGTCTGAGATACTAGGGCCTGAAGGAGTAGCTGCTGCATATTTGTCAACCCTTCCTTGTAACCCGTGCGAGGAAGCAGAGTACGATGGAGGACCTTGTTCAATCTGTGAACGGTGGGTCTGAGCTCTGCTGGGCTACATCTGGAGCCCTCTGAGAAAGGTGGCTTGAAGAGAGGAACCACCTCCTGCACTGACAGTGTACGGCCACCTCGAGCTCTGCGAAGCACTGAGGCTCCTCGGTAGCACTCATAGTGTAAATCAAGCTCACCACCCTGTTGACGGAGGCGAAAGATCTCTCTGAGTCTGGTCAAGTAGAGCCTGTATCGCTCGCCTCTAAAAGTGCACTGCACAAACTTGTGCTCTGGATCCACCCATACTGAAGCATAGAATTCTCTGACCCATCTCTCTATGTAGTTACCGGAACGGCCAAGTAAATCGGCAAGTCCCAGTAGGTAAGTAAGAAACGGCCTGATCTCCTCACCAGCTTGCTCAACGATGCTCTCTAAGGAGCAAACCCTGTGCGGTCGGATCTGAATGCTGGTCAGCTGAGCTGCTCGATAGAAGTCCTCCATGAGAGGTGGGTGCCAACCAGGTGAGGCTCTAGGGTCTCTCTAATCTAGGCACCACTTCTCTAAAGCAACAAACCGGAGTTTCTTCACCTGTTTCGCTATAAGATTCCTCAGATCGAGGTGAACTGAAGCTGAAGCTGCTGTCGGTGCTGCTGACTGGGGTGACTGAGCTGACTGGGAACGTGTGGAACGCCCCTAGGAACTAGGTGCCAACGGAGTCCCAAGAGCTTCAGTGATAAGCTCTGGCTCCTCTGGAGTATCCTCAGTATGTGACCCAGCTGGAGGAGAGGACGGTAGATCCCGCGGAGGGGTGCCAAGTCTCACTGCGCCTCGGCGACCGCCTCGCTTTGCGCGGTCTGCTGCATCGGCCACTGTTTCGGCTTTCTTAGCCTCTGTGAGCTTGCGCTTCTTCTTCTTTGCTTTCTCAACAACGGGCTTCTTGCCCTTATCACTGGAAGGATGTGGAGGAGGAGGAGCATCATCACCTGACCCAGTGGCACGAGCACGAGTACTGCGAGTCATACTGATCAAACAAAGAACCACTGCTCACTGTCAAACACTAGAGTCACTGCCAACTGTCAGAACCACTGATCTCTGTCACAAGAATCACTGATCGAATCACAAGCACAACTATCAGAGAGGCCTGCCAGCCACTGGACTAAACCTTTGAGGCTTTGCCTCAATCCTTACTCGCGATCTTTGTCCCGAGTTCAACTGCCACGGACTGCTGCTGGATAGAATAGACATGGTATACATAAGCATATATAAAATCTAGAGATAAGGATCCGTATAGAAGCAAGCATCTAGATAAGTGATAGAATGAAATCTGACATGATACCTGAGGTAAGAAGGCGTATCTATTCAGAGCAATGTCAAGTACCAAACCACGCGCCGAACGAGATTTACCAGCTGTGAATTACAATTGGCAATAGGGTTTAGTGAACTGGATTGAATTGCTTAAGAGTTTGTCAAGGAATAATACTAGGGCATACCTCAATTAACGACTCGACAAAACGCGATATCGTAAAGAAGATCATACCCTAGTGAGAAGTAGCGGAGTCGTCGACGACGGAACGAAATCGGTCGTGGACGAAGACGTTGAAGACGATGATGATGAAACGAGTTCGTTCGAGGACGAACGCGTCGAAACCCCGAACCCTAGGGTTAGGGCAAACCCTAGCCTTTTGATTTTGCAGGGCAATGGAGTGAAGGGGGGAAACCCTAGGGCTTGCACTAGCTCGTGCAGGGAGAAGCTTGGAGGTTTTGACGCCGGTGAGGGGGGTTGTCGACGGCGAGGTGGCTGGCGGAGACCGCAGGGCAGCGCGGGGTGCTGATGGCGGCGATGCGGCACAGCGAAGAGTGAAGGAGAGGCGGCGGCGCACCGGGAGGACCTCACCGGCGGCGGTGAGGGCGGCTGAGAGGACGCAGGGTAGCAGGGGCGAAACGGCGGCGAAGACGATGCGGTGGAGGAGCGGCGTACGGACGGCGAAGATGAGTTAGACACTGAAGAAACAGAGCCGCTCACGGGGGTTATCCGCAAAATTTCAAAGCGTCGGACCACTCCGCTTGGTCCAGAGGCTGGTCCGATGGGTGGTCCGACGGTACCAGAGAAGAGAATACAGTGAGCGCCCGACCACCGGACCAAGGCGTCGGACGACGCACCGGACTGGTCGGACGGTGCACAGAAAGATTTGACAGAGGCACCAGACAACTTGCCATTGGTCCGGTGGAGCGTCGGAAACTGGTCCAACGGATTTTGTGGCTGGAGAAATTTTATGCAGTGAGGGTCGAGGCGTCGGACCACTGCGTCAGACCAAAGCAGAGTGGTCCGAAGGGTGGTCCGGTGCTTAATTTTGCTCTAAATTTTCCTATTTTTCTCTCCAATCTTTTCTCTTAGCCAAGTACCAACACAAAAGAGCAAAAAGGAACACTTGTTGGACTTAACATAAGAACCATCTCTCAAACCCTCGATTTTCGAAGTAGTTTGCCATAGGCTAGAATTAGTTTTCATAAGAAAATAGTTCAATAAAGCTCCAAGGGTCACCTTAGGGGCACAAGAGGGGTATTAGCTGAAGCTAGAGTGTTGAATTGCTCCCCCTAAGTGTTGAACCTAATGATGACCAACAAACTTAATCGAAAAGAAACGAAGAAGCAACACTTATGCATATTGAATGCAAAACGGAAATTGAATCTAGGTTGCTTGCAAGTTTAAACCGCGGTTAAGCTTTGTCACACGCTTTGAGGGCGGTTATCTTAACCGCATTAGCCAAGCCTATGTGCATTACCAAATTAAACATGTTATATTACATATGAATGCATGATTCACACAAGCTCATCTTTTAGTGAAGTTAGAGTAATCAAGCACATTCAACTCGCTTCTCAACCTACAAAAGGTTGTTTCATCGAGTGGTTTAGTGAGGATATCCGCCAATTGATCTTCGCTCTTAACTCCAACTAGTGTGATGTCTTTCCTAGCCACATGATCTCTAAGAAAGTGATGGCGAATATCAATGTGCTTGGTGCGAGAGTGTTGAACCGGGTTGTTTGCAAGCTTTACGGCGCTTTCATTATCACACAAAAGTGGAACTTCTTTTAAAAACACGCCGTAATCAAAGAGTGTTTGGGTCATGTATAAGATTTGTGCACAACTTGCTCCCATGGCAATGTATTCCGCCTCGGCGGTTGACAATGCCACAGTGTTTTGCTTCTTTGAGGACCAAGAAACAAGAGATCTTCCTAGCATGTGGCACCCGCCGGAGGTACTCTTCCTATCAACCTTGCACCCGACATAATCCGAATCGGAATAGCCAACTAGTTGGAAGGGAGCTCCTTTGGGATACCAAAGACCCATGCTAGGGGTGAGCCTTAAGTACCTAAGGATTCTTTTAACCGCACAAAGATGCGACTCCTTAGGGTTTGCTTGAAACCTAGCACACATACACACACTAAACATGATATCCGGCCTAGATGCGGTGAGGTAAAGTAAACTACCGATCATAGAGCGATAGAGAGTTTGGTCAATCGGTTTACCTCCTTCATCGAGATCGAGATGCCCATTAGTAGGCATTAGGGTCTTGATTGGCTTGCAATCCTCCATCTTGAACTTCTTAAGTAGATCATAAGTGTACTTTTCTTGAGAGATGAAGGTACCTTCTCTCATTTGCTTCACTTGAAAGCCGAGGAAGAAGGTTAGCTCGCCAATCATTGACATCTCGAACTCCTTGGACATCAAGTCACCAAACTCCTTGCAGTGGTCTTGGTTTGTTGACCCAAATATAATGTCATCGACATATACTTGGCAAACAAAGATCTCACCATTAAGCTTCTTGGTGAATAGTGTAGTGTCGACGATCCCGATTTTGAAGCCCTTCTTGATTAGGAAGTCCCTTAGCCTCTCATACCAAGCTCTTGGAGCTTGCTTCAATCCGTAGAGTGCCTTGGACAACCTATACACATGATTAGGCAAGTTTGGGTCTTCAAACCCGGGAGGTTGTGAGACATAGACAAGTTCATTAATGAAACCATTTAAGAAAGCGCTCTTCACATCCATTTGAAAAAGTTTCATTTTGTGATGTGAAGCATACGCCAAAAGGATACGAATGGCTTCAAGTCTTGCAACCGGTGCAAAGGTCTCTCCAAAATCGAGTCCTTCTACTTGAGAGAACCCCTTTGCCACCAATCTTGCTTTGTTCCTCACAACCATACCTTGATCATCTTGCTTGTTCCTAAACACCCACTTGGTGCCAATGATTCTTGCATCCTTTGGCTTCTCTTCAAGTGTCCACACTTGGTTTCGGGTGAAGTTGTTGAGTTCTTCATGCATGGCGTTCACCCAATCTGGATCCACAAGTGCTTCTTCTACACTAGTAGGCTCAACAAAGGAAACAGATGAGTGATGTTCAACATAAGATGCAAGTCTAGAGCGAGTCATTACTCCCTTTGATGGACTCCCTATGATTTGATCATGGGGGTGAGCTTGAAGGATGGATGTTGATTTTCTATTTGTCTCTTGAGGAGGAGGATGCGGTGCTTCAACATTGCTTGCTTCGGCCTCGGCTTGATCTTGAGGAATGTGAGTGTCTTCTTGAGCTTCCCTCACTTGATCTCCTTCATCAACTTGAGGTGTGTGGGGTGGAGAAGGATCTTGATTTGCTTCATCTTCAACTTCTTCCACCTCTTGTGGGTTGATAGCACCAATTGGCATATTCTTCATTGCCTCCCTCAAGGGTTCATCACCTACATCAATATCCTCAAGCGCTCCTTGGGAGCCATTAGTTTCACCAAACTCCAAGTCATACGTTTCTTCAACTAAGCCGGTGGCTTTGTTAAATACACGGTATGCCTTGGATTTAAGTGAATAACCAACAAGGAAACCAATGTCACACCGCCGTTGGAATTTACCAAAGTGTTGGCGCTTCTTATAGATGTACACCTTGCAACCAAACACCCGGAAGAATGAAATATCCGGCTTCTTCCCATTGACAAGCTCATAGGGGGTCTTCTTTAATAGCCTTTGGACGAAGAGACGGTTTGCCGCATAGCACGCGGTGTTGATTGCCTCCGCCCAAAACTTCTCGGGAGTGTTGTACTCATCAAGCATAGACCTTGCTAAAGTTATGAGTGTCCGGTTCTTCCTCTCTACGACACCATTTTGTTGAGGAGTATATGTGGCGAACACCTCATGCTTGATCCCAACTTCATCACAATAATCTTCAATCTTTGTGTTCACAAATTCGGTGCCATTGTCACTTCTAATCTTCTTGATCTTCACATCAAATTCATTTTGAGCTCTTGTAGCAAACTTCTTGAAGATGCCTTGTGTTTCTCCTTTATCTTGAAGAAAGAACACCCAAGTGTACCGAGAGTAGTCATCTACTACCACCAAGCAATAGAGATTTCCTCCAAGACTAGCATAAGTGGTAGGGCCAAATAGATCCATGTGTAGCAACTCTAGGACTCTTGAGGTTGACATGAAGGCTTTGGTTGGATGAGTGTTTGCTACTTGCTTGCCGGCTTGACATGCACTACAAAGTTTGTCCTTCTCAAACACCACATCCTTGATTCCTCTAACCATTTCCTTCTTGACTAGCTTCTTCAAGGTTGACATGCCCACATGAGCTAATCTTCTATGCCATAGCCAACCCAAAGAATTCTTAAAGAATAGACAAGCTTGTAAGTTTGCTTCATTTGAAGTGAAGTCCACTAAGTAGAGGTTGTTGTGCCGGAATCCTTTGAATATCATTGATGAATCTTCAATCTTGGTCACAATCACCTCATTTGGAGTGAAGAGACAATGAAACCCGAGATCACAAAGTTGACCAACCGATAGCAAGTTGAAGCTCAATGATTGTACTAGCAAGACATTTGAAATTGATTGATCTTGGGAGATAGCCACTTTGCCTAAGCCTTGAACTTTGCCCTTTGAATTATCCCCAAAAGTGATCTTGTCTTGATTTGCACAATCCTCATCAAGTTTGGTGAACATCCGGAGGTCGCTGGCCATGTGTTGAGTGCAACCACTATCAATTACCCAATGGCTCCCACCGATCTTGTAGTTCACCTACACACAAGCAACTTGGAGTTAAGCTTGTTGTTTGGGAACCCCCTTAGTGCGGGGCCCCATTGCCTTGTCAATCAACTCCTTAGCAACCCAAAGAACCCTAGGCTTGTTCTTCATTGGTGGTCCAAGAAACACCACAAGTGGTCTACCCTTGGAATCTTTGTTGATGACATAGTGAGCATCATGAGCAAATGGCCTAGTGTGCTTGGGCAAGGTCTTGGGAATTGGAGTCTTGCATTGAAATGATAGATGACCAATTTGTCCACATCCAAAGCACCTCTTAGGCTTGGGCTTTGGCTTCTCTTGATTGTAGCCATTGTACTTGTTCTTGTAGTAGTTCTTGGCTTCAATCTTGACCTTGGCCTTCATCACTTGGTTCTCCTTGTACCCAATACCGATCTTGTCATTCTTCATGACGGTGCTCATTAGAAGCTCACTTTGGAGATTATGGCCCTTGGTGAACTTTTCAAGGCCACTTGTAAGCTTGGTCTTGTCATTCTTGAGCTTAGCAATTTCTTCTCGAAGAGAGTTGATCAAAGTGATAGCATCTTTGTCTTCTTCTTGACCCAGCTTGATGGTGAAGGGCTTGTTTGCCTTGAGGTTGATTAGCTCTTCCTTGAGCTTTGAGTTCTCTTCACTCATCTTCACATAATCATCATACTTGTCGGCTTCTACAACTCTCTTGCCCTTGCACTTTGCACTTTGCTCAAGAGCCACATCATCAAGCTCGATATCACAAGAGGTAGCACTTGCACACTTAGCACACGGGTTAGTAGCAACATGTGTAAGATCTTGAGTAAGTAATTCATTTGCTACCACTAGTGTGCCATTATCACTTTTCACTTGGTTGTAGTCATCTTTTAGCAAGTTAAACCTTGTGAGGAGCTCTTGGGATGACCTCTCAAGCTTATCATGTTTCTCATTGGCTTGCTTAAGAGAGGCTTTGAGCTCCCTAGTGCTAGATGAGAGAGAGTTAATCTCAAGCTTCAAATCATCATTAGCACTAGACAAGTTATCAAGCTTATCATGCAAGTTTTCCTTGATTTCAAGAAGTTTGTCATTTTTACTCTTGTACTTCCTTATGATGCTAGCATACTTGTTGCAAATTTTAATTAGCTCATCATAGGAAGGTGCTTCTTCATCATCACTATCATCACTAGAGAGGTCATCACCATCATCCTCTTTTTGTACCTTCTTGTCACCTTTAGCCATAAGGCATAGGTGTGTAGAGGATGAGCCCGGCGATGAAGGAGGAGGTGGCGGTGGAATCGAAGAACCAATCACCAAAGCGGCCACCTTCTCTTCTTCACTCTCATCATCGGAGGAGTCGCTTGAATCATCAATGTCGGTGAGCCAATCACCCACAATGTAAGCCTTGTCATCCTTCTTCTTCTTGTGGAAGTTGAAGTTCTTCTTCTTCTTGTATGGCTTGTCTTGCTTCTTGTTATCATCACTTGAGTCATCATTGTCGCCCTTGTTCTTTTTGAAGTTCTTGAACTTGTTGTTCTTGAACATGTCTTTCTTCTCTTCGGGATACGCATGGGCTAGATGACCAAGAGTGCCGCAATTGTAGCACTTCATTTGGGAGATTGGCTTCCTTGAAGAGCTTGTGAAGAATTTCTCCTTCTTTGAGTCAAACTTGACTCCGTTCTTGTTTAGCCTCTTCAACATCTTGGTGGTCTTCTTCACCATGAGAGCGATGTTGTCTTCATCATCATCATCACTTGTACTCTCAACGACATATTGAATCTTGCACTTCTCCTTGGAAGATGCGTTGAGAGCCAAGTCCTTCTTCTCCTCCTTCTCTTTCTTCTTGGAGGAGGATGAAGTTCCATCATTGATCTTCATGTACATCTCATGAGCATTGATCTTGCCCAACACTTGCGTTGGTGTAGTTGCGGAGAGATCGCCTTGATGAAGAACCGTGACGATGTGGCTATACTTGTCTATTGGAAGGACACAAAGTATCTTGCGCACCACATCGGCCGGTGTCATTTGAGAGAGTCCAAGGCCATTCAACTCCTCTACAAGCACATTCAAGCGAGAATACATTTCATTAGCATTTTCATGAGATAGAATAGTGAAAGCATTTAACTTAGCAATGATAAGATGATAACGCTCTTCTCTTTCACATTTAGTGCCCTCGTGAAGAGCACAAATGTTTGTCCAAATCTCATGCGTGGTTTTGCAATTCCGCACACGGTTGAACACATCCTTGCAAATGCCACGGAAAAGAATGTTCTTTGCCTTGGCATTGTTCTTCTCAAAGTATGGGTCCTCGGCGAACACCGATCCACCTTGGGTGGCGGCTTTGTGAACGCCGACATCCACGGCCTCAAGGTAGGCCTCCATCCGCACTTTCCAATAAGAAAATTCATCACCATCGAACATGGGTGGCGGTCCATCCCCATAGGACATCTTGCTCTAGGCGGTGAAGCCTAATTTAGAGCAACATGGCTCTGATACCAATTGGAAGGATCAAGATGCCCAAGAGGGGGGGTGAATTGGGCTTGTTTTAAATTTCTAAAGCAAATATAAAAACCTATCAAATGTCAATCACCCCCTAGTGCCTACCGTCCGTGTGTCCTAACTAGAAAGCGATAGCAATTCATAGGAATTAAAAACAACCTAAGCAATTCTAGTAGGAAAGTAAAAACAAGACGGAAAGTAATGCGGAAATGTAAAGAGCTAGGGAAAAGAGAATGTCATTGACGCAGCGATTTTTTCCCGAGGTATCGAGGTGTCGACACACCCCCCTAGTCCTCGTTGGAGCACCTCGCAAGGTATCACTCCCCCTCTACCCGTGCAAGGGTAGAGTGCTCTCTACGGGCTGATTCTTCGCCACTGCGGCTTGGTGAATCGCCCACAAACCGATCACAAGAGCTTGGAGAAGAGCCGCCAACAATCTCCCGGTGGTCACTTCCTCCGAACACCACCAAACTGTCTAGGTGCTGTCGAACACCAAGAGTAACAAGCACAAGACCTTCACTTGACCCACTCAAGGCTAGGAAGGTGGATGGATGCACACAAGTCACTCCTAATCACTCTAGGAGGGAAGAACAAGATGAATTCTCTCTAATCTCTCCCTCACTAGCCTCTTGGCTCTCCAAAGGATTTCTCAAGGTGTCACTAGCTGAAACAATGGCCAAGAGTCCCTCTAAGGACCAAGGGGGCAACTATAAATAGTCCCCACCTCCAAAATTAGCCATTTTTTACTTTTTCTTCTCTCTGCGAAGCCACCGGACTAGTCTGGAGCTCATACCACCGGACCATGCACACTGGTCCGGAGCTCACTCTCGTTTCAAACTCAGGCACCGTCGGACTACTCTGCTTGGTCCGACGCACTGGTCTGACGCTCTGGTCCGGAGCCTCGGTGCTCTCTGAGTGAAAACCTTTCTCTCTTTTACACACCACCGGACCACTCTCCTTGGTCCGGTGCCCTGGTCCGATGCTCTGGTCCGGAGCCAGGGAGCTCTCTACATAAAACCAAACTCCTGTCATGAGGCGTCGGACTAGTCCGGAGCCTTCTGTCTCTCTGAGCCAAGCCACCGGACCACTCTCCTATGGTCCGGTGCTTTCCAGACAGGTGGTCCGGAGCTCCTCGAGCTGAGAATCTGCCCATGTCAAGGACCGTCAGACCACTCTCCTATGGTCCGACACCCACTAAGCAGAGTGGTCCGGAGCCTCTTTCTCCCTCTAAAACAACTGTTTTCGCCGAGGTTTCTTATGGGATTTTGCTCCTACCATTTCTAGGGTTTATCAAGGGCTGAAAGCAAGGTCTCTAGGACTAGTTGTGACAAGTGTACATATACCCACTTTCCTAAACTCTCCTAGGTCAAGCTACTAATCTCATACCCCCCTTTATAGTACGGTCAAAGGAAAAATAAAAGCCCTAGCTATACTTAGTGCCCTTCTCAACCTTACGGCACTAAGAACTAGCCTAGTCTTCAACTTGTATCACCATCCTTTGCAACCGAAACAATTTCCATCTTGGGGGCATGAATATCCATTAAGCCCATTCAAATTGCATCACTCATGACCTAACATAAAAGACTTTGCCTCTGCAGAACACACATTAGTCATAGTGACCTAGTATTGTCGTTAATCGCCTAAACACAAGGGTCCATGATTCTACAATCTCCCCCTTTTAGGTGATTGACGACAATACAAGCTCGAGTAGAGAATAAAGAGTGAATTTTGATAAGAGAACACATGACTTGACATGAGATAGGCATGGGTTACTGATAAGAAAGACAAAAACATGCCTAACCATTCAAGCCATGACAAGCACAATGAATATGAATTGAGCATAGTACTTGATTTCATAAAGGATATGCTATAGCCAAAAGATCAGAGATTAGCGCGGAAGCAATATAGCATAACCAAGTGACATGATATATATAGATGAATGTCCACACATGTCACACAACCATCAAGTCTCAACCATCACACATATCATACAATGCATAAAGACGGTAAACGTGATGCATGATGCAATAAAGTTTATACACATCAAAAGAACGAGTCCTACTAGCTCCCCCTGAAGCTAGCCCATCTACTCGACTCTCCCTCTCCCCCTTTGGCGTCGAAGCACCAAAACTAGGCGTCTGGAGGCGGAGTGGAAGCAGCCGTGGACCGGTCGAGCACCCTGAAAGCTGCCAGATACTCCTCATCATCTGAATCCTCCCCCTGAGTGTCAGTCGCTGGTAGTGAAGCGGTCTGGGGGCCGGTAGCTGACAGGCCTGCTGCTGTTGAAGACTCTGGAGCAGTAGCTGAAGGAGTAGTAGTAGGATCAAGCACCGGTGCCAGTGTCTCTGTGGGAGCCTCAGGAGCGGCGGTGTCCGGTGGTGCCTCATGCACGGACTCGTCTAGAGTCTGAAGAACCGGAGACTGCACAGGTTGTACTGGAGTGGAGGTGACCACTGTGGCATCGGTAGCAGCTGCAGCTGTGGGAGGGGTAGACACGGCTGGAGCCCGACTGTCGTGTGTAGCCTCTGAGGAAGCTACTGAGGAGTGATGCTGATCGGCTGTCGGTGCTACTTAGGAGCAGGGATGGTTGAAGGTGGTGGAACCGCCAGAGAGCGCATCGGCGGGTGCGCAGACAGAGGCAGCGGCAAACAAAGATAAAAAGGTGAGGACACATCTTTTCCAGTGTTTGTTCGATGATCTCTTGATGCTAGTCGCGAAGAAGAAAACCGGGAAGGAGGTTTGGGATTCTTTGAAGGCCTGGTTCGTGGGTGCAGATCGAGTGCGGGATGCACGGTTGCAAACACTGAAGGCTGAATTTGATGCATTGAGGATGAAGGAGGAGGAGACGATTGATCAGTTTGCTAGGAGACTGACGGTGATGTCAGTGAGATACAGCAACCTAGGCGGCACGTTGGATGATGTGGTAATGGTGAAGAAGTTGTTCGACACCGTGCCTGAGCGATTCATTAACGTCGTGGCCAGGATCGAGCAATTCTTCGACCTTCAGGCGGTTGAATTTGATGAGGCAGTGGGTCGGCTGAGAGCGTTTGAAGAGCTAGTGCCGTGACAAACAACAATAGCGGTCAGCTACTGTTGACTCAGGCTGAATGGGAGTCAAAATTCAGGAAGTCTGGGGGAGGAGAAGCCTCAGAGAGAGGTGGTGGCAATGGTCGAGGGAGAGGTCGTGGCCGAGGAAGAGGGAGAGGCCGAGGAGGCCGAGGAGATTCATCTGGGAAAGATGGAGGAGGATCCAAAGACAAAAGTCATATCAAGTGTTTCAAATGCAACAACTATGGATATTATGCAAATAGATGTCCAGATGCAAAGAAGTAGACTGAAGGGCAACAAGGTCATGTTGGGGATGGCAAGGAACCTGATGCACTCATGTATGCAGAAGCAGATGAGGTGTTTTCAGTCTGCAGGAAGCAAGATGTCTATTTGCAGGAGAACAGTGTGATGCCTGAACTACATCTCACTGGAAGTTGTGATTCAGCAAAGAACTTGTGGTATCTTGACAATGGTGCAAGTAACCACATGTCTGGTGATCTGGAAAAGTTCAAGACACTTGATGAAGGCATAACAGGAAAAGTGAAATTTGGAGATGGCTCTACTGTGGAGATCAAGGGCAAAGGTACAATTTTGTTTTAGTGCAAAACTGGTGATCAGTGGGCATTAACTGAGGTGTTTTACATTCCTAAGCTTAGAAGTAACTTGATTAGCTTAGGACAGTTAACTAAAACTGGACATAGAATTGTGCTTGATGATGATGTACTAGAAGTATTTCAAAAGAGTCCTTTTAGACTAATCATGAAAGTAGAGAGAACTCTGAACAGGATGTACAAAATAGAGTTGGGGATAGCAACACCAGTCTGTTTTCTTGCTAGTGTCAGTGATAAAGCCTAGTTGTGGCATGGAAGGTTGGGTCATACAAGCTTTCATTCACTGAAACAGTTGTTTGACAAGAACATGGTAGAAGAGGTACCAGCTATTGTTCATCCAAATCAGTTGTGTAGGGCGTGTTTGTTGGCTAAGCAAACTAGATGTCCATTCCCAAAAGTGGCTAACTGGAGGGCTCAAAAGAAACTTGAAATGGTTCATGTAGATTTATGTGGCCCAATTACTCCTTCAACAGCTGGTGGAAATAAATATTTCATGTTTTTGATTGATGACTACACTAGATGGAGCTATGTGCACATGTTGCAGACCAAAGATCAAGCTGTTGATGTTTTTGCTAAGTTCAAATCAGAAGTAGAGAATGTAACTAGTGAAAGAATTAAAGCTCTTAGGTCTGACAGAGGTGGTGAGTTCCTTGCAACTGCATTCAGAGAAGTTTGTGAGAAGGTAGGAATTCAAAGACACATGACAACACCATACTCTCCACAATAGAATGGTGTGGTTGAAAGGAAGAACATGACAATGATGGAGATGGCTAGATCACTGTTAAAGAGCATGAATGTTCCTGGAAAGCTTTGGGAGAAGCAATAAGGCATTCAGTGTATCTCCTGAACAGATTGCCTAGTAAAGCCATGGGAAACAAAACATCTTTTGAGAGTTGGTGGGAGAGAAAACCAAATCTTGGGTATTTAAAGGTGTTTGGGTGTACTGCTCATGTCAGAACAGCTGGTCCTCATCTTAAGAAGCTGCAAGACAGAAGCAAACCAATGGTTTACTTGGGTGTCGATGAAGGTTGTAAAGCTCACAGACTATTAGATGTGAATGCCAAGAAAATAGTTGTGAGTAGGGATATCATTTGTGAAGAATCAGTGCCTTGGAATTGGGCAGACAACACTATTGAGGATGTATCAACAGATTTTGTTGTAGAAGAAAATGAGATTGGAAACTGGAACTATGGAGGTGTTTTGCATGATACAGTTGCAAGTACTCAGCAGAATGCTTCTGAGTTAGTGGGTGTACCTGAGTCAGGGGGAGCATCTGAATCAGAAGATGGAAATGCTCTAGACTACTCTGATGGTCATAGTGGTGTATTGCTAGACCAGCAACAGTATTCAGGAGATGAAGCTGAAACTGGTGGAATGGGGTCTATCTCAGCTAGGAATCAAACAGTTGGTTCAGCATCAGTTCAAGAAATTGGTCAGTCATCTGGTATCATATTGTCAGATAGTGAACAGTATGATGAATCACCAAGAAGGTTCAGAAGTCTAAATGAAATTTATGAGATGACTGAAGAGGTTGAATTAGACCTTGATGCAGAAGCACTCCTAGCAGTGATGGAAGAACCAACCTGCTATAAAGAAGCTGCTGGAAATGAAGAATGGGAGGCAGCAATGAGAAGTGAATTGCAATCTATTTCAAAGAATAGAACCTGGGAGTTGGTGAAACTACCACAGGGAAAGAGACCCATTGGACTTAAGTGGGTGTTCAAGTTGAAGAAAAATGCAGAAGGGGAAGTGATCAAACATAAAGCAAGACTGATGGCAAAAGGATATGTTCAAAAACAAAGAGTTGATTTTGAAGAAGTATTTGCACCAGTTGCTAGGCTTGACACAGTGAAGATGATCCTAGCCATAGCAGCCAATAGAGGTTGGCAAGTACACCACCTACATGTCAAGACTGCTTTCCTGAATGGTGATCTTGAGGAAGAAGTATATGTGTCCCAACCTGAAGGTTTTGAGGTGAAAGGGAAAGAAAGACATGTACTGAAACTCAGCAAATCCTTGTATGGGCTAAAACAAGCTCCCAGAGCTTGGAACATTAAACTTGATAAAAGTTTAAGGAGCTTAAAGTTCACAAAATGTGCTAGTGAGCTAGCTGTTTACACTAGGGGAACAAGAAAGAGTGCAGTAGTACTTGGGGTGTATGTTGATGATATAATTGTGTCAGGAAATGATCCTGTAGAAATCTTGAGGTTCAAGACTGAAATGACAACTCAATTTGAGATGAGTGACTTGGGGTTACTATCATATTACCTAGGTATTGAAGTTGATCAGCAGCAGGATTTCATTGCAATTAAGCAATCCAGCTATGCTAGGAAGGTTCTAAATCAGTTTGGCATGAGAGAGTGTAACCCAACCAAAATTCCAAGTAATCCAGGTGTGAGGTTACATGAAGACAAGAAGTCTGAAACTGTTGATGCTACTGAGTACAGAAAGATGGTAGGATGCTTGAGCTACCTACTTCTTACTAGACCTGATCTTGCATACTCAGTAGGAATGACTAGCAGATTTATGAAGAGACCAACAATGATGCATCTGCAGTCTATTAAGCAGATCCTAAGATACCTTAAGGGTACTGTTGATCTGGGGTTGGTTTACACCCAGGTTGGAGATGAAGAGGTGTTGGTAGGTTATACTGACAGTGATTTGTCTGGGATCTAGTTGGAAGAAGGAGCACAGGTGGCATGGCTTTTTACCTGAATGGTAACTAGATCACTTGGTGTTCTCAAAAACAAAAGAAAATTGCCTTGTCTTCCTGTAAGTTAGAGTTTATGGCTGCAACAGTTGCAGCTATGCAGGCCATTTGGCTCAGAAATTTGTTGAGTGAGATTACTTCAACAAAGGCAAAGGTGGTGACATTATTTGTTGACAACAACTCTGCAATTGCATTGATGAAGAATCCTGTGTTCCATAGAAGAAGCAAACATATTGATACTAGATATCACTTCATCAGAGAATGCATTGAAAGGGGACAGGTTGTTACAAGAAGGGTTGGGACAACCGAGCAGAAGGCAGATTCACTGACTAAGGCTCTTGCAGCTGGAAGTCTGATGGTGATGAGGCATATGCTTGGAGTTAGAGACCTCAGTGTACTTCAGGGTTAAGGGGGAGATTGTTGCAGTTAACCCAGAGTACAATGTATCGACTCATGAAGTGGAGACGTGGATGGTTACTATGGAGGCGGGAACGTAGGTTCAAACCAGCACGGTTCAGACGTGGTGACCGCGCCCATACACAGAGTGTCTTTGCAGTTATCGTTTTAGTGTGTGTTTGCCTTTGTCTAGGCATTTTATCTTAATTCAGGGTGTACTTGTTAATGCTGCTGGTATAAGTAGCTTGTGTAAGAGTTGAGTTGGAACTGCTTAGACCATTGTAATCGTCATGTACTGATCACATCTATCTGAGGAAATGAGCTCTGTCATGGCTAATTGGCAGTTGCTAGTTCGTGTGTGTTCTTCAGTTTTCTGTACTGCGTTTGCATGTTTGGTCGATCCGGATAGGAATAGCCAGCATACTCGTGTGATTTGTGATCCTAAAACCAACAGTGGCAAGAGCTGTAGTACCATACCATTGTTTTCAATTTCAGCCAAAACTTGGCCAAATTTTGATTTTTTTTGACCGGTCAAACGTGTGAATCTCGGTCGTCCAATTCGGATGGCACCTGCTGTCTGTCTCCATTAGCCTACGGATTAAACTAGGTGTATAAGACACTAGTCACATGGTTATTTGCATGTGCTGTGGGGCTGCTGACACCATGTGGCTTCACGTGTTCATTCCCTAACCACTCCACCCATATAGCAATTTTGTCAAAACTAGGATTTTTTGTTCTCATTTCATCTTAATGTAGTTTAGAAATGAGTTTTCGGCAACCTAATGAATTCAAATAAAAAGTTATCAAGTATAATGTTTTATAACTTTTTGACATCTAAATGAAAAAAAGTTGTCAACAACAATGTTACATAACAACTAGATTGTTTGAAAACTTATATTTTAAATGTGAGCAAATTCAAACATAATTTTCCTAGCATATGTGATTGTAAATAGAAAAGTTGTATAATTTTGGTTTTGGTCATTTCTTCATTCAAGATGGTTTGAAAAATTCAAATTTTAAATTTAAGATATTCAAACGTCATTTTTCATATATATATAATTTCAATGAAAAAATGTTTAACTACCAAGTTGCATAACTTTTCGAGATCTATAACTATTAGTTAGATGAATGAAGAGAAAAACATGTAATTTAATTTAAGTATTTTTGTTAGTTAAATGTATTAAACAATAACTAGTGCTTATGTCCGTCTTCCAAAGGTGTAAGAGCATGCGTTGATGGACTAATAATACATAGAAATAGAAAGACAACAATACCAGGAACGCTATTTGGACCACTTGCACCGGTTAGTGTTCAACATGAAGACCTAACTACTCTCTTTGTCTCAAATTACAAGTCATTTTATTTTTTTTAAAAGTCAAAGTATATCTTAAATTTAACTAAATTTATATAATAAAATAATAGCATTGCTGATACCTGTATTAATTATATATTTTCAAAATATACCTATTTAATAACATAAATTTTTGTAATTCTCTTTATTATTTTTTTTCAAACTTGAGATGTTTGGTGACAACTCATAATTTGGGATGAGAGAGTAGATGATACAGGTGGTAAAAACACGTTTTACTAAACAGAGCGTGTAACTTACTGTTGTGCTGAATCCAGAGGAAATAAGCACCAGACGACCAAAACATCACCACAAATTAAAAAAGCATGGAGTAAATCAAAATTGTTGTGCAGCAGAGACATGGACGAGTGTGTTATCTCTTCATCAACTAGCTAACATCTCTATCAATATATAATGCACCAATAAAACTTTCCTACAGCTACACAGTAAAACGTACCCAACGGTCAATGACTTCACTAACTACACCCCAAAATTACCCTCACCAAAATGAAATCTTTCAAATCTCTACCAATATATAATGCACCGATAAAACTTCTCTACAGCTACACAGTAAAACGTACCCAATAGTCAATGACTTCACTAACTACACCCCAAAATTACCCTCACAAAAATGAAAACCTTTCAAATAAGACCAGATTACTCTCATCTTACTCATATCTGCCACTCAGATCCAACGGTGCAAGTGATTTGGAATCTTCTCTCATCACTCACCCATCCTTCCGGCTACCCATCCCGCGCTACCAACGTCCCGTCCAAGCATTTTCAATTCTATGTTTAGTTCCCCGTGATCCAAAATATTTTGGTTTTGCTCCTCATTTTGCAAAATGGAACTAAACATCACGCCCAACATTTTGGCAAATAAGAGACTCTTTGCATTGGTTTGGGTTGTCATCCTCACAAAACTATTATTGGAATCCAAAATTTGGTGAAATAAACACTCCTTTTCTAAAATCCTATTTTGGCCATTCTGGACATTTTGAATCCAAAATAGTTGGGTTTTTGGATTTTGGATTTTGGTAGGACCTAATCAGGGCCTCAATCTCATCTCACACAAAAAAAGGCTGCCCCGCCGGCTCCCGTGAAGCCCGCCCGCCGCCGCGGCTGCCGCCCACCCGGTGGCGACGAGCGCCCCCGACGCGACGCCCTCCCGCCGCCGCGGCGGCCGGCGGCCGCCTACCCGGTGGCGACGAGCGCCCCCGACGCGACGCGCTCCCGCCACGCCCGCCCAACGTCGTGGCGACCGCGACGCGCTCCCCCGACGCGGACACGCACGCCCACCCGGCGCCGACGCGAGCCCCCGACGCGGACACGCAGCCGCGGCGCCCACTCGCCACCGACGCGGACACTCCCGCGACGCCACCATGTGGGTAGGCAACACAAGAGCGGACACCTCGGCTTCCATCGCGCGATTATTAATTGTTCCGGTTCACGCTGCCATCCGTAATCTACCATGTCTAGTCATCCTGAGTCCTGATGACCTTTGAGCTTCGGCGTTCTCCAGTTTGCCCAGGTCGTCCAAACTGACCACACCGACGGATGCATTGAGGCTTACTCACCTGCCGCATCTACGTGAACTCTGATCTGGGCATTTGAGGTCAGTTTAATCTTTGCTTTCTATTGACAAAAAAAAAAAATCTTTGTAGTTCATAGGTTGAGTTCCCACATTTTTGTAGTTCATGTATTCAGGACTATTCCGAATTTAGGATTTCACTGCGGTTCTGAAAGCTAAATAATGTGAATTGAATGCTCTCTACTATAGAGGTACTTTACTTTGACAGAAACCATGCCTGTCAATCACTAAGCAAACATCTAGAAATTTCAATGCCTGTCAATCACTATGCAAACATCTAGAAATTTCAGTGGAGAAAAGGCTCCTACGGAGATAGCCACCAATGTTTGTAATAATTTGTTTTTTATTCTCATGGCTTCTCTTCCACATTCAGTTAGTGGTGGAGATTGATAAGCATGAGCATTATACCTTTGGTTCTATGGGTGGCCGGTGTGGCGTCTATGGATTCTTTTCATTTTTATGGGCAATATGCGAAGTCAACGAAGAGGAAACTGTATTTTGGTTGATTAAATTTTCATGTTTAAATGTTGCCGTAACCTTAACATGGGCACTGAACTGGATACATTATGGCTTCTGAACAATTGGTACAGATTTTATGGATGGTTTATACTTACCCTTTGAATCTAAATCGCATTGCAAATTTTATAATTGTTACCAAATTGATAAAATAATTTTTACTGCAGTTTTTTAGAGTTTTATTGAGCTTATTATTGTCATTCTATATTTGCAGTTTTATATAGCAAAAACTAAGTGGTCACTAGGAACTCAAAACAACATGGAAATAGGAGAGGATGGAAAGGTCTTGAGTGCATATATTCATTGTATCAGAGATGAAAAACATCTGCTTCATAGAGAAGGTGGAAAGGTCTTTTTGGAAAATACATTTATTTGCAGTCTACTTCATCGTGATGGTGACCATCAGGTGACATTAAGTTACAAGACAGACACCATTAAAGAAAGGGTCAAAAACTATCTACAAGCTGAGATGGTGAAACTTAAATATGCCATTTATTAGATTTCGACTGTTCTTTTATAGCAGAGAATATTGTTTTTAGAATATTCTTTTATACCATCAGGGAGGTATTCTATGTTAGCAATATAAAAGCACATTAGTTTGCTCACTGCAGTTCCATCTAAATTATTTGTACAGATACCGCAGGACGGTTGTAGAGGGATCCAAGCGATTTACCGTGATGTCGGATCAAGCATTGCCAAACAGGAAACAAGCAGCTACTGAGGGGATCAGTGTCACCCGATGACAACAGTCATAAGTGCCATGAGTTATGCAAAAGTGTTGGCATCTCCTTTCTTGGGTAAGTTGGTTGGCCCTGCCTTTGGATGCTTTGCCACTGAATATTTCAGTGTTCATGTGTACAAATTATATTTGTATCTGATATGCCCATACGCACAGATTGCATTTTCGGTTCAATATGCCCGTATGTAGAAAGTGTATTTTTATCTGATGCACTCTTTGTGGTGCTTTTTGGGGTGCAAGCTGCAAGAGAGACTTTCTTGTGGTCTTGCACATATACATGGTATATGTTTTTAAATATATCAGGTCATTTATAGCTATAGGTTCACTTTCTTCTACTCCCACTTAAAAATGATGATGTCTGATGTGTTGGCTCGATATGACTAATTTGTCCACGCATTCAAGATGGATATATTCACTGTGACATGATGAAGCCAACAACCTATTTTTTTCTTGTTGCAAGACTATATTTCTTTTATTTTGCATCGCATATTTCTCAATTTGTAGCTGATTAGGGCTTTACTGTTTTACTCAACTTTTGTCATGCCTATTCTGAATTTGGGCCGGTGCATGGAGATGGAGATTGTTTCTACAGGAGATTCATATTTTCCTACCTTGTAAGTCTCCCTCTCCCTTTTCGTTTGAATACCATTTATGTTTAGTAGTTAACACAATAGTTTGTGCTACTCTAAAACAGGAGAGCAAGTTCTAAAAGTCATGTTTGATATGCCAATTTAATTATTTGCTATGCATGCAAATTGGTAGCTTTGTGATAAATGTCCCTCCTATGCAGATTAATGGGAGATATTTGAGTGCAGCTTACCATTTGCCCACTTAGAGAGGCAAAGGCCCTTGGATCCTTCAAAGGTACATGGATATGTGAGTTTGTTAGACATAATCTGCTGCCTTCCTACTCTGTACCTGGGCAACCCTGCTGTACCTCTATCTACTGTATAGGTATGGCAAATAGTGCCTGGTAGTGGCTGACATCAGCCATAGTAGGTAGGTGTTGACAATAGTGGTACTTATGTACTTTAGTTGGTAGCTAGAGCCTCTATATGTAGCAGCTCCTGCATGTAAAAAAAACCAGTTCAGTTTCCCACATCCAGTGAGCAATACCAGCAGCAGAACTGCAGCTCGTGAGTGTGAGTGTGTGTATTCTGTGCTCACCCCTTTCTTCCACCTCTAGCTCTAGTGTGTGAGGGTGCAGGTGAGTGGTTTACTCACCCTGCTGTTGATCCAGGGATCAACAAGTGGTATCGGAGCTGCAAGGTTGTCTCCATTGCTCGGCTGATCACCGGCAATGGCTCCTACAAGCACCTCGGAGGTGGACACTAGCGGTGGGAATACCGCTGGTGCTCAGCCATGCCAGGAGGTCGTCGTGCGGACCGTGAGGGACGTTGGCGGGACCAGCTGGCCGGTCCTAACCCGCACAAACTACCACGAGTGGGCAGTGACCATGAAGGTCAAGCTCAGAGCCCGACGACCCTGGAAGGCGATCGACCCCGACACTGAAGATGAGGAGGAGGACTGCTCGGCGTTGGAGGCTATCCTAGCCGCTGTACCGCCGGAGTATCGGGAACCATTGGGGTCCAAGGACTCAGCCAAGGATGCTTGGGCTGCCCTCAAGGCCATGCGGGTCGGGTTTGACCGCGCAAAGAAGGCAAAGGCGCAACAGCTGCGGCGGGAGTACGACAACCTCAAGTTCCACGACGGAGAGGCAGTGGAGGACTTCTCCCTCCGGCTGCAGTCCCTCGTCAGTCAGCTAGCGGTGCATGGCGTCACCATCAACGACGAGGAGGCCGTCTCCATGTATCTGCGCGTTGTGCCGGCCAAGTACACCCAAATCGCTCTCTCCATCGAGACGATGCTAGACATGTTGACCCTCACCATTGAGGATCTGACTGGGCGCTTGCGGGCAGTGGATGAGCGCGCAGAGGCGACGGCGACACCCAGCAGCGGCAAAGGAGTGGGCGGCCCGGATGAAGGAGAAGAAGGCCGGGGGGCGCTCCTCCAGCCGTGGCGGTGATTCCAGCCGCGGTGGTGACGCCAAGCGTCGCGGCAAACCCCTGCAGAAGAAGAAGGATGGCGAGCCTATTGGCAGGAACACTTGTCACCGTTGCGGGAAGACTGGTCATTGGGCCAAGGAGTGCCTGGACAGGAAGGAGAAGAAGGCTGAGGCGCACCTGGCGCAGGTGGACGACGACGAGCCTACTCTCCTGATGGCGACGTTTTGTGCACTGCACGACGTCGAGGCAGAGGAGAAAACAGAGGAGGTGGCTAAGGCGGAGCCGGGGAAGGCATTGCAGGCCATCGACCTCGATGAGCCACGCGCCCAAGGCCATCTCAGACGGGTGGGCGGCGATGCAGAACAGATGTGGTACCTGGACTCCGGTGCCAGCAACCACATGACTGGCTGCAAGGCGGCGTTCTCCGAGCTCGACGGCAGCGTGACGGGGTCGGTGAAGTTTGGTGACGACTCGAAGGTGGAGATCCGAGGTCGCGACACTGATTTTCCGGTGCCAGAACAGCGAACACCGCGCGTTGACGGATGTGTACTACATCCCCCAGTTGCATTTTCAACATCGTCAGCCTTGGGCAGCTGGACGAGCGCGGGTGCGAGGTGCTGATCAAGAGCGGCGTCTTGAGCATTCGGGACAGGGAGCAGCGACTACTTGCCAAGGTAGAACACTCTCGTAACCGGCTGTACCTACTTGACTTGAAGGTGGAGCAGCCCATCTGCCTGGCTGCACAGTGCATGGAGGAGCCATGGCTGTGGCATGCACGCTATGGCCATCTCAGCTTCGACGCCCTTGGCAAGCTGGAGAAGATGGTCAAGGGGCTGCCTCGCATCAAGCACGCAGGCGAGCTGTGTGACAGCTGCCTAGCTGGGAAGCAGAGGAGGCTGCCATTTCCCAAGGCAGCCAAGTATCGTGCGGAGGATGCCCTCGAGCTGGTCCACGGCGACCTCTGTGGGCCAATCACGCCTGCCACGCATGGTGGGCGGTGCTATTTCTTGCTGCATGTGGATGACTACAGCTGCTATATCTGGCTGCAGCTCTTGACCAGTAAGGACAAGGCAGCAACAGCGATCAAAAGGTTTCAGGCGTGAGCAGAGGCAGAGTCCAGGAAGAAGCTGCGCGTGCGGAGGACAGATCGCGGTGGTGAGTTCACCGCGGTGGAATTCGCTGCGTACTGCGCAGATCAGGGTGTGGTGCGATACCACACTGCGCCGTACTCGCCACAACAGAATGGCGTGGTGGAACGGAGGAACCAGACGGTGGTCGGTATGGCTCGGTCCATGCTGAAAGCAAAGGGCATGCCGACTGAGTTCTAGGGCGAGGCAGTGACCACTGCGGTGTTCATCCTCAACCGCGCGCCCACCAAGGCCCTGAAGGGCAAGACGCCATTTGAGGCTTGGCATGGACGCAAGCCAAATGTCTCCTTCCTAAGGACATTTGGCTGCATTGGCCATGTCAAGAACACAAAGCCCCACCTCAACAAGCTGGAAGACAGAAGCACACCCATGGTGTTGTTGGGCTATGAGGAGGGCAGCAAGCCCTATCGGCTCTATGATCCCATGAGAGGCAAGGTGGTGGTCTCTAGGGATGTGGTGTTCGGTGAGATGGCGGCTTGGGACTGGGAAGACTCACGCTTGGGGGAGCTGCTGGTATCAGCAGCACCTTCACCATCGAGCACTTGGTGATCCAAGGAGGTGGAGGAGGTGGCGCTGCTGCTGGAGCGCAGGTGGTGGCTGGTACCGCTGGACAGCATGCTGCTGCTGCAGAGTAGGCTGCTGCTGGAGAGCAGTCCCCAGCAGCAGCAGCGCATGCATCTCCACCACAGTCCCCTGCGATGGCAGGACAGGGAGCACCTCCGCTGGAGTTCACCTCTCCACCCAGCGACTTCAGCGAGTTCATGGATGCTTTCCATGACGGTGAGGAGGTGCGTTTCCTCCGCGTGGACAACGTCATCGGCAATGCAGCGGCTCCAGGCTTGGCGAGCCGGCTGCTGGATGATCAGGAGGTGCTCCTGGTGAGTGCGGAGGAGCCGCCCACATTTGCGCAGGCCGAGCAGGACGCAAACTGGAGGCGGGCAATGCTGGAGGAGATGAGGGCGATCAGGAGAACGAGACATTGGAGCTCGTTGATTCGCTGGCTGGCTGCCGTTCGATTGGGCTCAAATGGGTCTACAAGGTGAAGCGGGACGAGTGCGGTGCCATCGTCAAGCACAAGGCATGCATCGTTGCCCGCGGCTTCGTCCAGCGCGAGGGCATCGACATCGAGGAAGTCTTTGCGCCAGTGGCGCGCATGGAGTCCGTTCGGCTGCTGCTGGCCCTAGCAGCAGTTAAGGATTGGCGCGTCCATCACCTGGACGTCAAGTCGGCTTTCCTCAACGGCGAGCTGGCGGAGACAGTTTTCGTCAAGCAAGCGCCGGGCTTCACCGTGAAGGGAGCAGAGCACAAGGTGTTGCGTCTGCGCAAGGCTCTCTACGGGCTTAGGCAAGACCCGCGGGCATGGAATGCCAAGCTTGATGCCACGATGGGCAAGCTTGGGTTCAACCGCTGTGCCACAGAGCACGCGCTGTACACGCGACGGCGGGGGAAGGAGGAGCTCATCGTCGGCGTGTATGTGGACGATTTGATCGTCACCGGCGCGCGTGCGGAGGACATCGACAACTTCAAGCGCGAGATGGCAGCTCGTTTTCGAATGAGCGATCTCGACAAACTCTCCTACTACCTCGGCATTGAAGTGAGGAGGCGCTCGCGCTTGGTCAAAGCGCGTACGCGGCGAAGCTGTTGGAGCGGAACGGCATGGCTTATTGCAAGCCGTGCACGACTCCGATGGAGGAGCGACTGAAGCTGACAAAGGCCAACATCGCAGCGAAGGTAGATGCGACACTCTACCGGAGCATCATCGGCGGGCTGCGTTATCTAGTCCACACGAGGCCGGACATTGCGTTCGCCGTGGGCTATGTCAGCCGGTTCATGAAAGATCCATGGGAGGATCACTGGGCTGCAGTGACGCGGCTCCTGCGCTATGTCAAGGGACGGTGGATCAGGGGATCATTTTCCCTAAGACAAGCGGCGGAAGTGGGCTGGAGCTCACAATCTTCAGCGATGCAGACATGGCGGGCGACATCGATGGGCGGAAGAGCACCTTAGGTGTGCTCGTCTTCCTTGGCTCGACCCCAATTTCATGCCTGTCGCTGAAACAGAAGGTGGTGGCACTGTCTACATGCGAGGCGGAGTACGTGGCAGCAGCCACAACGGCGTGCCTGGCAGTTTGGCTGCGCCGACTGCTGGGTGAGCTGATCGACGGGGAAGCTCTTCCACCGACTCTGATGGTGGACAACCGGCTAGCCATCGCCCTCGCCAAGAACCCTGTCCTTCATGACAGGAGCAAGCACATCGACGTCAAGTTCCACTTCCTTCGGGATTGCGTTGATGGAGGACAGATCGTCATCGAGTTCGTTGAGACCGCTCGACAGCTCGCTGACATCCTCACCAAGTCACTCGGGCGACTTCGGTTCTCTGAGGTGAAGAAGATGATTGGCTCGGTGGAGGTCAAGGCATTAGGGTAGCAGCAGGATTAGGGGAAGAGTGTTAGACATAATATGCTGCCTTCCTACTCTGTACCTGGGCAACAGGGTCTTGGCATGTTTGTCAACCCTGCTGTATCTCTATCTACTGTATAGGTATGGCAAATAGTGCCTGGTAGTGGCTGGCATCAGCCATAGTAGGTAGGTGTTGACAATAGTGGTACTTATGTACTTTAGTTGGTAGCTAGAGCCTCTATATGTAGTAGCTCCTGCATGTCAAAAAAAACCAGTTCAGTTTTCCACATCTAGTGAGCAATACCAGCAACAGAACTGCAGCTCGTGAGTGTGTGTGTATTCTGTGCTCACCCCTTTCTTCCACCTCTAGCTCTAGTGTGTGAGGGTGCAGGTGAGTGGTTTACTCACCCTGCTGTGGATCCAGGGATCAACAAAGTTCACCGGTAAAAATGATTTTTAACATGCTTCGGTACTCCGTCTGGCAACAAGAGCATGAGAAGAACCACCAAAGATGATATCATCCACGTAAATCTGGACTAGGAGAGTGTCTTTGCCTTGCTTGAGGAGAAAAAGCGTCTTATCTACCGATCCCATTTTAAAACCCTTAGCAAGCAAAAATGTTTTCAACCTATCATACCATGCTCTAGGGGCTTGTTTCAAACCATACAAGGCTTTGTGGAGTTTAAAAACATGGTTTGGAAACTTGGGATTTTCGAAACCGGGAGGTTGTTTAACATAAACTTCCTCTTCTATGTAGCCGTTTAGGAAAGCACTTTTAACATCCATTTGAAAAAGTTTAAAACCCTTAGAAGCCGCAAAAGCTAGAAGGATTTTAATGGCTTCTAAACGAGCTACGGGAGCAAAGGTTTCCTCATAGTCTATTCCCTCCTTTTGACAAAACCTTGCGCTACCAACCTAGCTTTGTTTCGCACTACCACCCCATCCTCACTTTGTTTGTTTTTGAAAACCCACTTGTTCCTATAGGGTGGCAACTTGGTGGTGGTGGCACTAAGACCCAAACGCGGTTTCGCTCAAAGTTCTCTAACTCCTCATGCATGACATTAACCCAATTCGAATCCATCAATGCGTGTCCAACATCTCGGGGCTCAAAAGACGCGACAAAAGCCGAATGAGCAAAATGAGAGATACGATATGACCTGGAGCGTGTGGTACACTCGTTGATGTCGCCGATCATAGTCTGAGGAGGATGGCGATGCTGAATGTGTAGCGGCGCCTCACGTGAAGAAGTCGCCTCCCCCTCGATAGTAGCCGAGCTCCCTCCGGTGCAACGGGCACAGACTGAGGAAGCTGCTCGAACGGTCCTCAAGTCGAAGAAGTAAAGGGGTCGGGGCCGTGAGCCGAAGTGGACGTCGCAGGGTCGACGGGGGCAGCCGGTGGAGTCGGCTCGGGATCACCCCAAACGGCATCGTCTTGCTCCTCCACAAAGATGCTAGTGTTCTCCTCATCATCACCTGCAAGCTCAAAAGCAGTGGAACTACAAGGCATGGTCTCATCGAAAGTAATCTCACAAGTCTCCATCACTCGGTTAGTTTCAAGGTTAAGAGCTCGATAAGCACGAGAGTGAGTAGAATAACCAAGAAAGATACCGTCAGAAGACCGTAATTCAAATTTGTCCAATTTACCGCCCTTTTTGAGGATGAAACACTTGCACCCAAACACCCGTAGGTGACTTACCTTGGGCGGTCTCCCAAATCGCAACTCATAAGAAGTCTTCTTGAAAGCCCGGAGAAAAATGCGATTGGAAACATAGCAAGCAGAATTAATCGCTTCGGTCCAATACCGCCTAGGAGTCCTATGCTCATCGAGCATCGCCTGGCCATCTCAACAAGGGTCCGATTCTTGCGCTGAACAACACCATTCTGCTGGGGAGTGTAATGAGAGGAAAAATTGGTGATCCAAACCCAAAGAAGAGCAAAGAGATGCAAATTGAGCATTCTTGAATCCTGTGCCATTGTCACTGCGAATAGCTCTCATGGCATGCTTAGGTAGCTCATTTTACAATCTCAAAATCAGATCACGCACATGCATAAAAGCCTCATCCTTACTCTTCAAAAAGAACACCCAAGAGTATCTCGAGTAGTCATCAACGACTACAACCACATACCACTTCCCTCCTTCTGACCTAACCTGAGCTGGACCAACTGTGTCCATGTGTAAGAGCTCGCCGGGTTGTGAGGTCATAATTTGAGTTACAGGAGGATGGGAAGCAGCAACCATCTTGCCATGTCTGTAAGGATGACAAACCAAATCTTTCTCGAACTTCAGCTTTGGCAATCCTTGGATAACGTCTATTGAGCTAAGCCTTGCAAGCAAGTCAAAACTCAAATGTCCCAATCTCCGATGCCACTTCCAAAGCTCGGAAGAAGAACCGGTAAGAAGACAACAAGAAGATCCGGAAGAGATAGAAAAATCCGCACGAAAAACCTTCTCGAAGGGTAAAATCCGGCAAACAAGCTCACCACGAGAGTCCAAAATCCGAGACAAGTTTGGCTTAAAGCTCACCTCAAAACCGTCTTCAAGGAGTTGCGAAACCGATAGAAGGTTAAAATGCAAATTTGCAACCAAAGCAACATCCTTGAGGACAAAAGACGAATTGACTCGGATGGACCCCCGGGAGACAACTTTACCTTTACTCTTGTCCCCGAATGTGATGTACTCGGTGTGGCGCACGGGGTCGAGGCTGGAGAACCACTTGGCACTTCCGGTCATATGGCGTGAACATCCGGAATCCACAAGTCAAGTCTCCTTCAGTCCTCCTTCCTACATCAATAGAAAGACATAGGGTGAGCAAACGACGCAACACTGGGGTTAGTAAACTGTGAAGGATACCAGTGTTGTCCCATTTGCCCAAAGAAAGGGTTAGGAGAAAAACCAAACATCTCCTGCCCCATGGGAGGATAGCGATCACCACGATAGGGAAAACGTGGTCCGCTAAAGAAGGGTGGAGTAAAGCCACCGCCACGAGGCCCGTAGTCATATGGATCACGACCGGTACCCCGTCGGGCACGCCACCACGTGGTCTCGCCTCTTGAGGCCTAGCACCTTGAGGCATTGTACCTCTAGGCCTAGAAGTGCGCCTCTGAACTTCCGGTTCACGCACCCCAACTCGTGGGTGGTACATGTCTCGGTTGTTCAACTCAACCTGCCTCCGATCATCTCTTTTCCTCCTAAAGCAAAATTTAGCCAAGTGCCTATCCCGCTCACAATACTCACAATGGTACCTCACTACACTCTTGGTAGGCACTCTCTTGTTGGGTTGGGTGGCTCTAGCTTTCTTAGGAAGGGGATCACTAGAGATCTCTGGCAGTGTGTCAAGTGGGTTGCGAAGATGGTTCGGTTTGACAATCCACACTTGCTTCTGTGGAGTGGTTTTGGGTGGCTCTTCAAACACACCATCTCTCACAGGAAACTCAGAGGGGTCGGTAGGTTTAGGTGGAGTGATCTTGGTAAGCTTGGGAGTTGTGGTGGGTTTCTCATTCTCGCTCAAACCACTGCACTCACCGATCTTACCGAACAAGCTATCGTCATTTCCACCTACAGCAAAGCCTACTCCCTTGCTGTCAGCCCTTTTGCATTGGCTAAGCATCATCCCCAACTGCGGCTCTCGGCAAGACACCCAACTCAAGATGGACCGAAGGTATGTGTTTTCTTCCTCGGTACGCATCTTGTCGTGTCTGCACGACGTGATCTCAAGCTCCAAAGCCTCAAAGCGATCCGACTCTCTAGTGCTATCTGAGCTGACCTTCTCTAACACAGCGATCCTAGCATCCTTCTGTGCCAACTCAGAATGCAAGCCTAAGCAAGACTTGCACGCACCAAATAAGCTAGGCCTAGGCTTCAGCTCACTGACCTCCTCAAGTAGAGTGTCATACTTGTCCTGGAGAGTGACAAGATCAGACATGTGAATGGCGCAAGCATCATACTCCTCCTCGGTAGCCACCACTTGTGCCTTAGCAAACTCTAGCTCATGAAGCGTGCTAAGGTACTTCGCCTTAAAATCGTTCCTCTCACAAGCGGCTCGCTTGAGCAAAGCATCCTGACTAAGCAAGGTATCGTTCAGAGACTCAAGCTCGAGAGAGAGGGATTCGATGGTGGGTGATACCTCGGGTGTGTCGGAGTCGTAGTCGGGGCCATCCTTGCACTTCCCGACCTTGCCTTCTTCAATCGCCATGGTGCAAAAGCCACCGTGCTTGGCGTCGGCGTAGAAGCAGAGGCGGTTGAGCTTGTCCTCAACCTTTCCCTTCGACTCATCGTCGCTCGAGGAAGAACCCCCGTCGGAGGAGGCATCGATGTCGCTAAGGGAGGCGAGGAAGGCTCGGTGCTTGGCCTTCACCTTGTCAATCACCTTCTTTGAGGATCTCTTGTTGTAGCCGCCCTTGGCCTTGTGCTTGTCCTCGAAGCGGTGCTTGTCCTTGCGCTTGGTGAAGTCACCCACAACTTTCTTGGGGTAGTTTGCAATGAAGTGATCCTCATCACCGCAACGGTAGCACCCCTTGGCCGAGCCACCACGTCGTCGGTTCAAACGGTTGTTGTGAAACCGTGAGAACTTAGTGATGACCAAGGCCAGCTCATCATCTCCAAGCGCCTCCACTTGTTCCTCTGTCACAGACATCAAAGACAAAGCGAACGAAGAGTGTGAAGGGTTAGAGGAAAAAGAAGACACACCGCCGGGGACGGAAACCAACACCATGGATGGGTTCGACGGGTTTTCAAGCTTGACCCGGGTCTGGCGGTCAATCTCCGGGGACTTGAGCTTGCTGAACAGCTCGTCCACGGTCAGGGCATCATAGCTCGGTGACTCCTGAATGGCAGCCGCCTTCATCTCCCACACCCTCCGATCAAGAACATGCAAAAGCTTGATAGCCATCTCATGATCATCATAGGGCAAGTTGGCTCGATTAGCACGCATCTTGTTGACGATAGATTGGAAGCGAGTGAACACCCCGTCAATAGATTCGCCGGCCAACTGTATGAAGTTCTCGTACTCCCTATGGTATGTGTCGAAGAGTCTGGACTTGATCTGAGGATTATCCTCATGATATCGCACAAGTGTTTGCCAGATCTCTCGCGCCGTAGTGAGATTCGAGACTCGCTCAAACTCAGGAAGTGACAAACTCGAGAAGAGGATACTCCGTGCTCGACTGTTTGCGTTGTGTTGAGTGATTTGGAGTTGGTCAACACGATCCGCAAGAACACGATAGCCCTCATTCTCACAGATCTCCCACATGTTCGAATCAACTCCTTGTAGATAGGCGGACATGCGCACCTTCCAGTAGGAGAAGTTTGTTCCGTCGAAAAACGGAGGTTTGGCAATACCTCGCTCCATGTCGCCTTCGCGAATCAAGAACCGTGTAAGGTGGAATGATCCTTAACCGGCTCTGATACCAATTGAAGGACCGAGAACGGTGACCAAGGGGGGGTGAATGGGAGCCTCAAATTTCTCTCGAAATATTCGGGCCACTCTTCCCAAAAACCAAACCCAGTTGCTGGGATTCAGACGAAAATGGAGAAATGAGAGTTCACCGGCAGTGGAGGAAAACTCACCGGAAACCCCGAAAACCAAGTCCTCAACCCTAGGGAAAAAAGGTAAGAACCTAGGTAAAAACAGGCGAAAACAGCAACCGTCGGACCAGCTGAGACAGAGCCACCGGACTATAGCGAGTAGTCCGGTGCTAAGGTCCGACGCCTTCACCCACCGAGACAAACCAACGCAGGGAGCACCTGACCTCCGGACGACTTGCTCCGGACCAGTCTGACGCCACCTCCGGACCAAGGAAGGTGGTCCGGTGCTTACTCATGCCCACTGTCGAAACTGAGTAGTGAACACCCTGCCTTTGGACCAGACCACCGGACTACCCCGTCGGACTAAGGAGAGAGGTCCGACGCGTGGTAGTTTCCCTCAGCAGAACCACTAGACCATTCGCCTATGGTCCGAAGCTCAAAAGCTGAGAGGTCCGGAGGGTGGTCCGACGCCCCTTTCTGCTTGACATGAGAAAAGTCAAGACCACCGGACCACTTCTATGGTCCGGAGCTTAGGGGAAAGTGGTCCGACGCTCACGAGCAGAAAATTGTTCTTCGCAAAAACGGATTTCTCTCCGCCAAATCTTCCCAAAACTCAACCAAATGATCGCCAACTGCAACCAAACTTTGTAGGCATGATCCTAGTGCAGTTGGGTGTCACACCCAATTTTAAGGATAAAATTGAATATGAATAACTCATGTGTGCCCAGAGATCAATCACACACATAAGCCGATAAATCTTTAAATAATACCATCACTGAGTGTTTATTACATAACGAATAATATTTAAATAACATAACAGCGGAAATAAAGATAACTCTCGCGACGAAGCTCCACTTCACAGGGAACGCCGACTGGTTGACCACTAGCCTAGTACTCCTCACGGTAGCCTTCATAGCCATCTGAAGGGGTTGAGAAAGCAAGAGTGAGCACTTACGTACTCAGCAAGAGTAACACAGGGTTATGAAGCTCAAAAGGTTGACACTGTCTGAACTGCAGTTGCTTTTAACTTGGTCAAATTTTACCAACACTTAGCTTTAATTATGCATAGCCCAATTAATAACCACATGATAAGAGTAATAAGCATCATTAACAATTAAACAGCATGATCATCTACACTGTGAGTTTTCCAGGCCGCTCGTAACCGTGAGCACGGCTATCATGATAGATTTACACTCTGCAGAGGTTATACACTTTACCCACAAGCCATGTTACCCATATGCCCGGGTTTATAACTCCCATAACACTTCCAAGGTGAGTAGGCAGGGAACACTATGAAGTCTTTCAAAAGTTCTTTCTAACATGTAGCGGACCCTACGAACCCAATGCAACGGGGAATATGGGACACCCCGATGGTACCACCCGCAGCGGTCCCCACACAAGCTATACCCCATAACCAGCTCGACAAAGGTGCCTTTCACGAACCACAAGCATGCTAGTCCAAACTTTTTACTTAACTAAAGCCAGAGCCATATAGCACTCGTGGTTGTATTAGAAATCCCAGCTTTTGCCTTACAGTGGTGTCCTATTCCATGTTGCTACAAAAGCAAATTTTATCTCATTGTTGCATATATCATTAGTCAAGATTCATCTCAAGATCCATTATTGTAAAGCATAGCAAAGCTACCCATATGCATATAAACCCATGGTGACAAGGTAAAGGATAACAAAGCTATGGTATAGATCTAATAGGAATCAAATTAGACACATGTAATATGACTAGGTTGAATTATGGTGAGTAGGTAACAAGGATGATCCTATGTTAAACTTGCCTTGATCCCAAAGCTCTTGGTGGTCCTAATCTGCTGCAAAGAACTCTTGGTCAACGAACATCTCACCGGCTGTACTCGATCATTATCACCACGCAATCATCCGAACAATCATACACAAAGCAACCAAGACATGATCAGAACATTACACCATAAACAATAAAGAGACTTTGAAAAGGTTATAAAACAGATCTAAACTTTACTACGATCACAGAGATACGAGAATCACGCTAATCGGATCTAAAACGAAGAAGTTATAGATAAAACGGGATTTTGAAGAGAGATAGGTTTAACAAAAGCAAAGTAATTTTCTCTCATTTTCAAAAGTACTTAACATAGGTGAAACCTATACTACTGGATAGAGCATGAAAATACGGATCTAACGCAACTCGAACGGGTCGATTTAGATTTGAAACGAAGAAAATATAGCTATTTAAAGATTAGAGGCAAAAAGGAAATTAGGGTTTTATTTATTTTTGGAATAAAAAGATCCAGAAAAGGAAATACGCTTTCCCGAGGGGAAAACGCACTACTGGATGGCGCTTTGGACTGCGGGTTCAGAGGTCAGAAAGCTCGGGGGCTCTTTCGGAAAAATGCCAGAGCGAAGGGGTATGGAGGATCAGCGGCCGTTGGATCTGCGATAGATGGATAGGATTAGATCGGGGAGGGGACACGGCGGTTTCCCGCCGGAGCAGAGCGGCGCTCGGCGGCGCCATGGCCGGCCGAGGTGATTCCTCGTCGGCGTAAGCCGTTCGGGCGATGTGATGCACGGTTTTCGAATCCGATTGCACTGGGAGATCGAGGACGACGCCGCGAACTCATCTAGGGCATAGGCGAGGCACGGGGACGGCCGGGAGACGCACGACGACGCGGAACGGTGGCGGCGGGTGCTCGGTGTGCGGCGGTTAGGGACTTCGGGTGGCCAATCCGGCCGGGAAACGGCTCGGGGAGCGAGCGGGGAACACTGCGAAGCTAGCTAGGGCGAAGCCGAGGCTCGGAGAAGGACGGTGAGGTCGGTCGACGGGAAGCCGCGGCGGCAGAGGTCTTGTGCGCGTCGGTAGGGTTGAGCAGAGCGAGAACAAGGGGGAAAGGAGGGGGATAACGCGTTCGGCGACTTCGCGAAGCTAAAGCGTGAGTCGGGAGAGCTTACCGCGGTCAGAGAAGCTTGGAACGCGGCGGCTCGATGGCGGAACGGCGGTTGCGGCTTGTGGCGGCGCTGCTGCGTTCTGTGAGGCGAGGCGAGATGCGATGGGGAACGGCGCGGGGGCTCTGTGCTATTTAAAGGACCAAGGAGAGAGTCTGATGCGGAGGGGAACGCGGGGACTCCGCGTCGGCGGTTGCGGCCGTCACGTCGCGGCGCGACGCGGGCAGTGTCCGGGTCGGACACGAGGAGGGGGAAGGGAGAGCTGACAGCCGGGGCCACGGTGTCAGTGAAACAGAGAGAGGGAGAGAGAAGGGGACGGGGGCGCCGACAGGTGGGCCTGCCGGGGCAGTGACTGAGAGGGAGGGAGGAGGCCGGTGCGGTGCGGGCCTGCGGAGCTGGGCCGGCCCACAGTGCAAGAGGGGGAGGGAGAAGAGCAGGCCGCGGGAATGGGCCAGAAGGAGGGAGTAAGGGAGAGAAAGGGATTTCCTTTTTCTGATTTTTGCAAATGATTTTCAAATAAGATTTAAATTCCTTTTTCCAAAGTTTTGCAAAGCCACACAAAAAGAATGCAAGAGCATGCAATGCACAACCATGTGAAACCCTAACATGGAATTTAATTTAAGTTTTATATATTTTAATTCTATGCTTCATAGAAAGACTTGAAATTAAATCAAATTCAAATCAAATTCAAATCTATTTACTATTTCAAATTTTAGGGTGTTACATTGGGGAGCTATCCCGAAGAAATCATCGCTCAATTTGGAGAGGATAAAAGAGAATACTCGGATTTTGGGGAAAGAGGGCAAAACGAAGAACACCACAAAGAAATCGCCCGATCTACGCACTCGTGAGGTTTGAGGAGAATTCCTTCGGTGCAAAGAAGCTCCTCACGATTACGAACAACTGGGTTCAAACGGATTTGCAAGAGCTACTCCCTACAAAGAGAAATCATCTCGGGAACAAAGAGGGAGGAAAAGCAAAACGCGAAGAACACAAGCAAAACGGGGACACGATCAAGAAAACGAAGCCACCATGGTTTACGGAGGTTACGGCCTCCGATTCCTCGCAACAAACTCAAGTTCTTACAAAGGTTGGTGGAAACAACCTAGGGATCTCATGAACTAGAGAGAGGGTAGAGAGAGAGAGTTGGGGCAAATGATTAGGGTTCAAGAGATAGGATGAGGATACCCCTTCATCCTCTATTTATCAGAGACTTTGGCTATTTCCCAAAGACCCCCCTAGATACAATGAGTGAACTACCTAGCCTAAGCATTGCAGTTCAAGCTCCGGTAAATATCTCCCTCGATTTGAATGGACGGCCCCGCTTACTGCCAGGAGTTGCCGTTGCCTCGACGCAGCCTCCAGGATTCCGCCACGTGCCATCCTCTCTTCCTCGGAAGCTCCGCCTAGGTTTTGAGGCTCAAACCCAGGAAACCCGCCACCGGTAGCTTTGGGCTCAACTACCGAACCCCGAGTTTTGCGGCCCAAACTCAGAAACCGATGCGGATGGTTTTGATGCCCAAGCCACCAAACCACTCGACGCAAGCCATCTTGTCTTCATCCGGTTGGACTCCGACTCCCCTGAGCCTCCGCTCGACTCGCGCATCCACCGTCTTGACTTGGTCGACTCGGTCTACCTCCATGTCTTCTCGCACTCGCCGGTGCCAAGTACTAGCCACCACAGCTAGTCCGCCGGCGCTCATGGTCCCTCACTCCGAGCCCCGCTTTCGCCCTTCACCGCTCTCAGTCCATCGGCACGGCAAGCCTCTACTCGACCTTCTCCACGCCATTGACCACTGTCACTAGGCATAGTACCTGCACACCACAAGCCGATAGACAGACACACATTTGCTTTCGCAAAGATTAGTAGTAAGCCACTCAAACTGAAATGCTCAAGTGTTGGACAATCACTCATCACAAAACTGAACATACATGAGTACTTATCCACCATGTGTTCGCAGCTTTGTCCTTATTTGTTTCCGTGAAAGCCTACACCAAGTCACATTACTGAGCATGGATTGTTTTATTCCTCCAAAACGTACAAGCGCAGAAGCCTTTCCTCTGGAAAGGAACACATAAATCCTCATCCCAAACATTGCTACAATGTTTTAATTCCTTTTAGATTTTCTTTGAAAATCCTGTGAACCAAACATGACCTCTAAGGCATGAGAAAATGTAGCACAGAACAAGTTAACTCATCTACAGAGTGGCATCTAGAAGGGAGAAAAAAAGTTACAACTCCCCTCCCTAGTCCCTACAATATAAGTATGGTATTTCATTTTTCCAATCTCCAAAGAAAAAAAAGCTGAGTTATTAATAATTTTCAAAATGCATGTAAAGTACCTACTCCATCTTAAATTATAAGGCATTCGAAGAATCTTGGAGAGTCAAAGCAACTCAAGTTTGATAAAAAATTATTGCGAGAATTACAAAGATTTATGACATCAAATATGTATACTACTATAAAAAAATAATTAATGAAGAATCTAATGATACATAATTGAGATTGTAAATGTTATTATCTTATTATATAAATTTGGTCAAATTTGAGATGTTTTGACTTCATGATTCTTGAATCGGAATGACTTATAATCTATATCTATATCTATACCTAATAATAAAGAGACAAAATTTCTCTCCATTTTTTTTGGTCCGGGTCTCCTAATCTGATCGTATACGTATTAAGTTTTGTTACAACACACGTGCATGTTTACCCAACAAAGTACAAAATCCGATTTCTACACGTATTGAGTTTTGTTGTAACGCACAGACACATTTGCTAGTTTGTATAATGTGTGATACAGGGATTAGAATATTTGCTTAATTACATCCATGAATTTTTGCAGTTTTTTCAGTCCGGTCCAAGTCTACGCTAGGCAATGGGGTGGGTGGGGAGGGGGGGAGGTTCCGCAAGAAAAGCAAGTTGCAGCAAGAACAAAAGCATGTGGCCAACTAGCTGACTGAGGAGATGGAGAAATGACTCTCTTGAGGGTTGGGTGGGTGGGGGAGGTTCAGCAAGAAAAGCAAGTTGCAGAAAGAACAAAAGCATGTGGCCAACTAGCTGACTGAGGAGATGGAGAAATGACTCTCTTGAGGACGTAGGGATCCAATAATGAGCTCACAACCTTACTATTTAAGTGGAGCAACGTACAGGGCGGAAGCTTGGACATGCATGCATCATCCAGCCCATATATTCCCCCACATGTCCCCCCGGTCGTTGGTTCATCAGTTAGCAGCTAGTCAGATCAATCTGAGCATGAGAGATGGGTCAGTCAACTGAGAACAATGCGCTTCCGTTCTGGCAAGACAACCAGCTGCGCATCCTCATCGTCGCAAGCCTCGTCATCCAGTGGTTCCTCTTCGTCTTCCCGTTTCGTCAATATAGATCGAACAGACGATCTATGTTTAGAAAAAAAAACTTTTCGGAATTTAGACACCGTAACACTTTCGTTTGTATTTGATAATTATTGTCTAACCATTGAGTAACTAGGCTCAAAAGACACATAAACTGTAGAATTCATTATTTTTTAACTATAATTAATACTCCATGCATGTGTCTAAAGTTTCGATTAGACGGGGAATCTTGTAAAGTTTTGAAACTTTGAATGCATCTAAACAATAGCTAATATGGGTCGGGTGTTTTGGAACCAGGGCTCATAAAGTTTAGTCTACATCAAATCTAATGTTCGGATGCTAACTAAAAGGATTAAACATAAGATAATTATAAAACTAATTACATACGAAGAGGCTAATTTGCAAGGCAGATATATTAAACCTAAGTAATCCATCATTAACAGATATTTACTATAGCGTCACTTTGTTAAATCATGTGCTAATTAGGCTTAATAGATTAATCTTGTAAATTAGATTCAATTTGTGCTATTAGTTTTGTAACTAGTATATTTGCTCGTGCTAACACTACGGGTTATATTAAATCCCAAGTTAATTCTATCAAATTTGAAGTACTTCATTAAAGTTTAGTCAAAAGCATAATTATGTGGATAAAAAAATAGAGCAGTGTTAGTTCAAAAGGCATAAGTCATAGATATAATTTTATCAAAAAAATAAGAATTTAATCTTATTTTATAAAAAATCATATATGACAAAATTGCTAAAATAAATTATCCTCTCTCCCACGCAACTATATCTAGGCACCCGCCCCACTCATGCACCGGCGATGATAGCAGCGACCATAGTGGTCGTCCCCCACAAATAAACTTTTAGGTGAAAGAAATTATCATTAAATCTCTTTCTGTTAAGACGAAGAACTGCTCCTCCTTCTCTGGTGTCTTGGTCCTTCGAAGCTCCTCTGTCGTCAGGGCGTGACACCGTCGGCGTCGAGCTTTGCGTGGATCTCGGCTAGTAATCTGGGAATGTGTGGATTCTCTTAGCTTTATGATCTCAGTTTGGAGAGACTGCACAGTGACCTTGATCTGGTCGATGTCCGCTTAGAGCGTGACGTTGCTCCTGCACGGTTTCTCGTCTTCCTTGGCGACAATCTTTGGTGATGCTCGGGCTGCTGAGCGCACGCCGCATTGCGCTTGCGCGGAATAGCTCGGCGCGTGCCGGGGGAGGCAGTCAGAGGCCAACCGGTGTAGCCTGGGAGTTGGCGCCGCCAGATTGGGTCTCGTCGTCCACTCCTTCTCCCTGCGGATCACGTCGTCGATGTCCGACACCGTTCTCGCCGGCCTCCGGTCGCCGACCGTCGACTTCTTCCCGGCGTCGGTGTCGACGACGACGTCGAGCTCCGAGCAGAGCTGCTCCAGGTGTGCCACCGGGAGGGACGCGTTCCTCGTGAACTTGGCCTGCACCTTCCAGAGGGGATCGTCCCCGGTGGCGTGGACGGCGAGCAGCCTGCGGTTGACGGAGCCGATCTCCATCTCCTGGTGGAAGACGGCGGCCTTGAGGAAAGCGAGCGTGTCCTCGTCGTGCTGGATCCACTCCTCGGCCACCCGACGGAACTGCTCCGCTGCTTTCTCCGCGCGCACGATCATGGTCAGTGCCTCGTCGTCTCCTTCTGCCGCTCCTCCTCCAGCTCCACGCGCAGCTCGTCAACGGCCTGCGCCGGCTGCCTTAGGGCCTCCCGTAGCGCCGCCACATCGCTTTCTTCCTCAACTCCTCCGGCCATCGTCAATTAAGTTCCACAGCCACGAGATCTCTGAGTAGTAGTAACTGGTTTCAATCAAGCGATTAACAGAGGAAAAAAAGGCACGCCCGGCTTCCTCCATGGTCAACCACGTGTGGCCGCGAGCGAAGGAAGAAAAACGCACGCCGCCACAACACCTGAGTCCCTCACGCTAAACTGGCAGCGGGGCGAGTGAGATTTTTTCCGTGAGGCACGCGAGTGTGATCGGCGTGTTTTTTTCACGACGCGAGTGGGATCGACATTTTTTTGCAAGGCACGTAGTCGGATTCGATTTTTCCGCGGGATCGGCGTGTTTTTTTTTTCGCGACGCGAGTGAGATCAGCGTGTTTTTTTTTCGCGACGCGAGTGGGGTCGGCGTTTTTTTTTCGCGAGGCACGCGAGTGAGATTCAATCCATCCAAGGAGGATGGGAGTCTGGTTGTGTGGTTAGGAGGTGAGATCCAGGCTTCCCACTCTTTTATAAGATTTCAATTATAGGATAGATTAGTCCATGTTAATATTGTGTCTAAATATTCGATATGACATACACTGAACTACTAGTTCTACACATACCTCTCTGTGACTAATTTTGCTAAAATAACTCCTACGATTAAGCCACTTGCACATATGTTTGCTCAAGCTTTGGGACATTTGTTTTCTCTACAAATCTGATGGTAGGCTAACTAGCCAACAAGGACGGTGTGGGTGCTTCGCGTATTTCTGCTACATTGATTGATCATATTTACATCTATATATATCTATATATATATATATATATATATATATATATATATCCCTTTAATACAGATCGAACAGACAAATCATTGTTGGACTATTATGGAGCCAGCTAGCAATGGTAGTGACAGGGACGGGTATTGATAGGAAGGTTTTTACTGTCGGTTCGGGAGTGATAGGCTGCTTTGCAAAAATATAAACTCATAATTTTTTAGATGAAATCCGACCACACAAACTTTATACAAAATTTTATAATTCAAAACAGATCTAAAACTTTATAGTTGACGACTTTTTAATTTGAAGATGGTTTATATATATATATATATATATATATCCAAATTTCAATATCAGTTCTCAGATTCGAGAGGGGTAATAACAATGTCAAATCTAGACAATCAATATCAGAGTTGTGGTACTCGATGAGATATACGACTTTACAGTTAGTAATATTTTTATTTGTGATTGTTTAGAGTGTCAAATATACAATATAAGATTTGTAAATGTATAGCTAAATAGCACTAATTCGTTAAATAGTCATAAGTGTTGTGTAGCTTAATTATTTTTCTTTTGATTAAGGAAGTTTTTATTAAGACCTTAGTAACAATACATCGAGTTGGTACAAAGCCACAGAGCGCGACTTCCAGCCTCTGCCTATCATGAGACACATACCCAAAGAAAAAAAGGAAAACTGACACATTCTAGTGAATATCAATTCGCAAAATAGACCGTCACCCATGTGCCTGGAAAAAAAACTTAGCCACCTGCATCAACTGTTGTGACACCGCTACAAATGTATCCTGCAAATACAGCTTTTGCAGACTAGCCTAAGTACATAGCCAATAGGTAACCAAATAGATAACCTGTACAGGAGAAACATTTTTTTCTTTTTAAAAACAATATCGTTCCTGCTCAGCCAAATAGACCAACAGGTCGTAGCCGCTCCTAGCAGGAGTAACAACTGGACATCTTTGTTAACAACCCTTAACCACTCGTTGAACATAAGTCCTGTCGCAATCTATACCTAATAATAAAGAGGCAAAATTTCAGCCTATTTTTTGGTCTGGAATTTTTTTCGTCTGTCCGCCCCAATAATTTGCGATACTTACGGCCCAATTCGTTACAAAGAAACGACCCAGTCATCCAAAGAAACTATGGAAGCCCACTCAGCCGGTGGCCCAATCCAACAGGCGGCCCACTCAACCACAGAAACCACACCAGCCCACTCAGCCGGTGGCCCAACCCACCAGGCACCAAAGTCAACGCACCAGGCCGGCAACCCAAACTACCAGACGACCCAATGTAAGGACTTGATTATCCTAGATGGGGGGGGGGGTGAATAGGCCTGTTTAAAACACTTAGAAACTTTCTGTCAGGAAAGGTCCGACACTGCTGGCCATTGGGTCTGGCACTTCCGGGATGGCCGGCACTGCTGGTCTCTGGGGCAGCAGTGCTGGTCAGCTGAACAGAATATAGCACAATTCAAAATGTAAAGCTAGAATGGAAATTGTGCTTGAATAGAAACCTTTCTAGAGGTGTAGGGAACCTCTAGCACCACCTGAAAATGGTAGCAACACACCCACCGAGTAGATGGGGTCCAAACCCTAGAAATCACCTTGCAAACAATATATATCAAAGTATAGAGACAATCACAAGGAGACACAAGATTTGACCCGTGGTTCAGCTCGCCACCAAGACTTGCCTACGTCCACGTTGTTGAGGTGCGCCACACAAGACTCAAGCTCACCACACAAGATTTGCTCTTTCCTCGGTCTCAAGTTAAGGGAATGAACCCTTAAGATGAGAGGAATGTATTAGCAATAGTTGGGTGATACAAACTTCCCTAGGCTGCCACACGAAGGAGGCAAGCTAAAGGGCAACCTCTAGCCGGCTAGGAGCAAAGCTCCAAGAGTAAAGAACTCAAACCACCGACCACCACGCAAATCAAATGCTTGTAGGAGTTGAAGATCCGAGGGAGAAACTTCTTCTCAAGCTTGGAGGCTCAATCTCTCAAAGGTTGATTGGAAATCAATGGGGGAGAGTGAATGAGCACCAAGGGAGAAGGGAGAGCAAGAAGGAGGCTTCTCTTTCTGTTCTTGCGAAGTTAGAATGAGTGAAATGGCAGAACTAGCCGCTGAGGGGAAGTGAGGGGTAAGAAATACCCCTTCACTACCAACGGGCTGAACAAGTCGCGGCAGTGCCGACCTTGGGCCCGGGCACTGCCGGCCTAGCAGAAACAACAAGAGTATGATCTTCGAATAGCTAGCTGTTTTGCCCACTATGTATGTGGAGGTGTGATGTATTTGGATAGATATTGCATTTTGTTCACTTGTTGGCATGCGTGTTGAATCCCTCTTAATAGTACGACATACCTAACTCAATTTCAAAGTATAAAATGAATTTAACTCCTTTGAGCTTGTTGCCATGCACTTTTATAATTGGAGGGGTCCGCCAACCTATTCATCAACCTCCTTAAGTTTAACCTGCTTGTCATACTCACAAAGTCTCATTAGTCTCCTAAATATGTTGTCATGTCACCAAAACCCACTTTATGGCTTGATTGCACTTTCACCCAATAATTGAGAAACAGGTCGGCAGCCCAAACCACCAGACGACCCAATAATTGAGAAACGAACTGACCAGTATAGGAAAAAACCAAAAATTAATTTGCATTTCCTAGGATTCAAACCGAACTAAATTAAGTTGTCGAGTGCCAGTACTCGGCAAATTCGTGTTGCAGTTAAAAAACGGGCCAGCCCACTCGACCGGCTCTCTCCCACTCTCCCACTCTCACTCCACTCACCTCCACTCAGCCGCCAGACGCCCCACCCCGCGCCGCCGGCCGCCGCACGCGCTGTCGGCTGCCACCCGCCTGCCCGCACCCGCCCCTCCCCGCGCCACCGCGCCACCCCGGGCCCCGCGCCGCCGCACCACTCTGGGCCCCGCGCCGCCCCACCCTGCGCCCACCCCCGCCGCCCACGCCGCCGCGCCACCGGCCCGCGTGACCCCGATCGACTTCGTTGGCGTTGCTGGTCTGCCTGCACCGTGTCGCATCGCCACCGCCTCACTTGCCTTTCTTCACCGGCACCTTAGGTATAGCCCTCTCCTCCTTTGTATGCATGTTTTATATGATCACGTAACCAAGTTAGGCGTCTCCCGTTCGAAAGAGATACGGTCGGAGGTATGTAAAATCTTTGCATATCTGTGACCGTATCTGTTTCGGATTGTCCACGTATTTTGGACTGCCCGTTGATGCATAGATGATGTTAGTTTCCATGGTTCGCTCTGGTCTAAGATAGATTTTCGGCATCACCTCCCTATTGTTCTCTGGATGCACATTTTCCCTTGCGGGACGTGTATCGGGAGAACAGCTGGGAGGTGCTGCCGAAATTCTGTCTCAGATCGGAGTGGAGCATGGAAAGTGACATCATCTATGCATCCGCGGGTGGGATTTGGACCTATCCTCACCTATTAGACAGTAGGCACGCTGTGCAGATGCATTTGCTGGTTATATTGCTCGTTTACATATGCATATGCTAGAGGATGGAGAACCGTGATTGGATGTACACGGGTGACGCTACTATGACCCCAGAGTGGATGACTAAGACTAATGCTTTCATGGAGCATTTATTTGGCAAGGCTGCTAAAGGGTCTATTCGGATGCCGTGTCCCTGCATCAAATGTGACAACCGTGTAAGAAAGATAAAGAAGGTTGTGGGGCAAGATCTTATCTTGTATGGATTCACGTCAAACTATACCTGCTGGATCTACCATGGTGAAGCCAATCGTATTAGAGAGGAGGTGGTGAGACCACGTCTCGAGGCTTTTGATGGAGATGCAGGGGACGCGGACTGGATGGATGACTTTCTGGAGGCTCGATTCGGTGAAGGATTTGAGGACGAGCCAGAGGAATCCGCAAAGGCGTACTACGAGATGTTGTCTTCGGCACAAAAATCCCTTCACAAACAAACACGGGTTTCACAACTAGATGCCATGGGACGCCTGATGGCGTTCAAGTCGCAGTGTACCATGAGTCGAGACAACTTCGATGCTATGTTGGCAATTGTTGGATCCCTGCTTCTGGACGGTCACATTCTGCCGAAGAACTTGTACGAGTCACAGAAACTTCTTCGTGCACTTAAGATGTCGTATGAGCAAATCCATGCTTGTCCTAAGGGGTGCGTCCTATTTAGGAAACTACATGAGAAAGCAACACACTGTCCAAAGTGCAAATCCTCTAGGTATCTGGTCGACCCTAGTGATGGCAAGAAGTCACAACTTGGTATCCAGGTGAAGGTCCTATGGTACCTTCCTTTTGTACTGAGGATCCAACGACTCTTCATGACAGAGGAGTCCGTGAAACAGATGACATGGCACAAACATGGCAAAAGATACAACCTGGACAAGATGGTACACCCATCGGATGGCAATGCATGGAAACATTTCGATAACATGCATCCTGGTAAAGTTGAGGAGGCTCGAAATGTACGTGTCGCGTTTGCAACAGATGGGTTCAATCCTTATGGATTGATGGAGGCCCCGTATACTTGTTGGCCCGTGTTCGTGATCCCCCTTAATATCCCCCCGGCGTCTCATTTCAACCCAAGAATGTATTCATGTCGCTCATAATTCCTAGACACCCGGGGAGCAAGATGGGTGTGTTGTTTATGGAGCCTCTCATTGATGAATTGATGCTTGCTTGGGAAAATGGGGTACTGACATACGACCGAGCTACAAAGAAGAACTTCACAATGCATGTGTGGTACCAGTACTCCCTGCACGACTTCCTGGCGTATGGCATATTCTGCGCGTGGTGTGTTCACGGGAAATTCCCATGCCCATTATGCAAGACAGCTGTAAGGTTCTATCATCTGAAGAAGGGTGGCAAGTTTTCTTTGTTTGACCTACATCTTCAATTCGTCCCTCTTGACCATCAATTCAGACGAGATGTCAAGAACTTCAAGAAAGGGGTTCAAGTCACCGACCCTCCACCTTAGATGATGACCGGTGCCGAGGTCCGTGCTGAGATAGAGGCTCTCAAAGATGATGAAGCTACATGTGGTTTTATTGGATATGGTTTGGAACATCAGTGGACTCATAAATCGGGCTTGACTAGGCTCCCTTATTTCGATGACATTCTTCTTCCACACAACATTGATGTAATGCACACATAAAAGAATATCGCCGAGACGCTTTTTGCAACACTCATGGACACAGAGAAGTCAAAGGACAACGTGAAGGCTAGATTGGACCTAGCAACGATTTACGATAGACCAAAGCAAGTGATGAAGCCTCCTGGGCCCGGTAAGAATTGGAGAAGGACTCCGGTCGATTTCATCTTGAAAAGGGACCAACGGAAGGAGGTCTTGATGTGGATGCAGACGTTAATGTTCCTGGATAGGTATGCGGCGAATTTGAGTCGGGGAGTGAACTTGTCCACTATGCGGGTCTTAGGGATGAAGAGTCATGACTACCACATATGGATTGAGCGGCTCCTTCCTGCGATGACCCGGGGATACGTGCCCGAGCATGTGTGGCGCGTGCTGGCAGAGTTGAGCTATTTCTTCCGCCAGCTTTGTGCAAAGGATTTATCTCGGGACGTCATTGCTGACATGGAAAAAGTGGCACCTGTGTTGCTCTGCAAGCTGGAGAAGATCTTCCCACCCGGCTATTTTGTGGCGATGCAGCATATGATTTTGCACCTACCTTACGAGTCACGAATGTGGGGGCCCGTGCAGGCCCGTTGGTGCTATATGATCGAGAGATGTCTAAAGATTCTTCGGAAAAAGTGTAGAAATAAAGCCAAAATCAAGGCTTCCGTGGCAGAGGCATTCATTCTGGAGGAGGTGTCAAACTTCACAACAACATACTATAAGGATAGCCTTCCTAGTGTGCACAATCCCCCACCTCGTTACAACGCGGATGAGAGTTCATCGAACCTCAACCTTTTCAAAGGGCAACTTGGCAAGGCAAGCGCACCGGGCACCAAGACCTTGAGGAATGATGAGTGGCGCATTATCATGCATTATGTGTTGTTGAACCTTGATGAAGTGAAGCCTTATGTGCATTAAGTTCTCAATGAGCTTGTTACATACATCGTCACTATCCTCCATGTATCCAACTTCCTTGTCTCTTGTTTTTTCAGGGAATTTCTAAATATATACTAGAGAGGGAGTAGAGATCATTCCTCTCATTAAGAAGATATCCTGGTTCGATATGAAGGTACCTGGTTGAATCTTTGACATCTCACTTTGCTCCTACGAGAGACTAATGTAACGATCTATCCGGCCTCACCTTGCAGGCTCGCAAAGATAGGGAAATGAATGTTGAGTTGAAAGGGCTCGCGAAAGGGTTCGCCTATATGGTCAAGACATTCAACGTTTATGATGTGAATGGCTATCAATTTCACTCAAGAAACTATGAGCAGAGTCGGCCCAATCGGAAAACCACAAATACCGGAGTGCGTACGCTCGACACCGATGAGCGTGACTACTACGACATAGTAGAAGCCATATACGAGCTCTCCTTTGAGTGTCGCAAAGGTCCTAATCCAGTCCTATTCAAATGCCATTGGTTTGATCCTAATGTCACGAGAACATCTCCTGAGATTGGACAAGTCGAAATTCGACAAGATTCTATCTATCAAAGAGAGAATATCTATATTGTTGCTCAACAGGCCACACAAGTCTATTACCTACCATGGGCGTGCCAAAAAAACCCAATCTTATGTGTTGGTACCTTGTGTAGTTGGTATCGCCGCACGGTAAATTGCATGTCCTAAACAATGAGGATTATCACTTTGACCCAAACGCACATGAGTTCTATCCATCAAAGGGGCTACAAGGGAGGTTTTACATAGACATGTTTTCGCTGATGAGCATGGAAGTTGACAATGACATTGATCGGGTCGATGGAGATGAGGACGAGGGAGAAGAGGTGCAAGATGTGCAAGACTTACAAATGCTTGAGCGATTACAGTTAGGCGTTGACAATGATGACAACGATGGAGATGAGGAAGAGGGAGAAGAGGTGCAATATGATAGTGATAACGACACCTATGATCCAGCAGCTACCGATCATGAAGAATATTTCTAATTCATGTAATACTATATTATTATTATTGCAATTATGTTTGGTTCATTATGCATCTCTTTATAAGTATTTTTAATTAACTGTGCTAATTGGTTTACTATTTGAAATTGCAGACACTAGACAAAATGCCTAGAGGAAGGCCTATACGTCGTTCACTCCAGTCCCTCTACACGACGCCGCCCACGGAGCCTGCGACGCCTGCGGTGGAGACCTCGCAGGCGAGGAGAGGTTGCAGCCGCCCCTACGGCCGGGGCGGCTGCGGCGGCCGTGCGAGGCTGACTGTGCAGTCGGCTCCCACACCAGCGGTGGAGGAGGACCACCAGGCCATGGACGAGGATGACCAGGAGGTCGGGCTCCACACAGGCGGCGGTGACGCCCTAGAGCAAGAGGTAGGAGAGGGCTCTACCTTCTCGTCGACAGTCTACAGGGTACGAGGACAAGGCGTCGCAAGTGCAGGACAAGGTCTGCAGGGCTCGACTGTCGCACCTATACCACGAGACGCGGCTCCGGTGCATTATCAACCACCATGTCGACGTCCTTGGCGAGAAAGTGCCGAAGAGCGAGGCCAGGACCATGACGCTCACCAGGGAGCAGTACCAATCGGTAAGTATGAAACATCGATACTACCACGTACATGATTGGTACCTTCTGACGTATCAATAACTTGATGACATGCTGCGATGTCCTGATTGGTGCGCTGGGCACCCCCTCTATTGGTACGGTATTGTGGACAAGTGACTCTTGCCTGAGTGGATGGTGAAGAGTCAGATCCGTCGTGACTGACGCCTGAAGAAGACTTGGACCGGGCACCACCAGGGCAACCCGAGCCTCTCCAAGTACGCTTCGAACTGGGTAATCTTCTTTGTGTTTTCATCTTTATTTTTTTATTATAATTCTCAATTCTCATTACTTCTAATCATCTTTATGGTTTCCTCGCAGTTCGGGTCGCACCAAGGCTAGGAGTGCAACGACTTCATGGCGTTCAGCCTAGCACACAAGGGTAAGGCGACAGACCCCGCAAACACCTACAACCCAGCGCACGGGCCCGAGATGTACACCAACCCCAGCGCCCACAACAGGGTTACCGAGTACATCTCGGTGGCTCACCAGCGCCATGGAGAGGCCTTCGATCCAGCCACCGAGCCCCTGGACGCAGAGATCGTGATGAGGCTAGGAGGAGGGAAGCAGCACGACCGCTACTGGATGGCGAACAGCTCACTCGACTCCGCCTCGGTTCCCAACCGTTCGGAGATTCGAGCAAGGAGCACGAGCTCGTCCCTCCCCATACGCCCTCGGCAGTTGAGCTCACAACAGCAGATCTCGGATCTCGCGGTTAGTACTCGTTCATTGCTTTTACACATCTACATTGCATTTGCATTGTTTAAACATTGTGGGTGGTCTATTGCAGGCCAATGTGCGGAGGTTGGAGGCGGCGCAGGCGGCGGCGGAGGAGGCCCAACGGTTGGAGAGGGAGGTTGTACAAGCCCAGAGGGTGGACGAGGAGCAGAGGCTGCGGTACATGTTCAACTTCATGGCCAGCCTTAGTGCAATTCCAGGTGTGGTCGTGGCAGAGTCGCTTCTCCGTCCAGTTGTGGCTCCTCCTCCTCCACAACCTCCTTTTTTCGGGACTCCAGTAAGTATGTGGTGGTTTAATCCTTTATCTTGTGCGAATTTCCTGCAAATACTCATTAATTGACTTCTTCTTTGTGCAGTAAGTGTCTATGAGTTCGAACTCGACGGTTCAAGGCGGTGGTCCCTCTCCACAATAGGGGTTGCCAGATGGCTCTTCTTCACGGCACGGCTGGTCAGGATGGCAGTTGGTACTTCTCCCTTGTCTATTTTTATGTTGCCCGGACTTGTATTAGACTTAGACTTGTGTTCGACTTAGACTTGTGACATATTCATAACTATGTGATGGATTATGGACTCTATGTGATGAATTTATGGACGACATATGTGTATGTGATGCATTATGGACTTATGGACGTTTGTGATGGATGTTTGTGATGCTATATGTGTATGATGGATTGTGAATGATGAATGTGATGATATATATGTGATTTGAATGATGGATGCGATATATATGTGATTTGAATGGTCGATGTAATATATATGTGATTTGAATGGTCAATGTGATATATATATATATATGTCTATTTTGTCTCTATATTGTCCGAAAGCAAAAAAACAAAAAAAGATTAATTTTTTTATTGGTTTGCCGAGTGTAGCACTCGGCATATAATTAGTTGCTGAGTGCAATTACCATTACACTCGGCAAGTCTGGGAAACAGAGAGCCTAAAACTGGTATGTTTCCCAGATTTGCCGAGTGCAATGGCCATTGCACTCGGCAACTAATAATTTTTAAAAAATTAAAAAATTTAGTTGCTGAGTCCCAGACAATAATTTTAAAAAATTAAAAAATTTAGTTGCCGAGTGCCAGACACCTGACGCTCGTCAACTAATTTGAAATTAGTTGCCGACTGCCTGGTGTCTGGCACTCGACAACTAATTTCGGCACGAAAAATAAAAAAATAGCTTTCGAGTGCCAGTCACCAGGCACTCGGCAACTAATTATTCAAAAAAAAATTAAAAAAAATTGTTGCCGAGTGCCAGTCACGTCAGCACTTGGCAAAAAATTCGTTAAGGTTGACAGCCCAATTTTTTTTGCCGAGTGCTTGACCTGGCACTCGGCAAATCAATTAACACTCGGCAAATTAGTGTTGCCGAGTGCCCGAAATCTGACACTCGACATCTAAATTAGTTCCCGACTCGCTGTTTGCCGAGTGCTTTTTTCTAGTGCGGCACTATTTTCCGAGTGCAAAAGGCTTGTTGCAGAGTGCCTGGATTTCCTGTAGTGAAATCGAACAAACCTCTTTTCAGTTGCGTTGCTCCCCTTGTTCCTTCTCCAGCAGGTTACTTGATGCTAGCTAGTTCAGGGACTGATGACGCGGCGGCCAATCAAGCGGATGAGTGTGACGACAGGGATGTTAACGATGACTGCTTAGTGACCAATCTTCAGGCCGCGCTAGATGAGCTCCAGGATATTGAGGAACACCTGGAACTTAGGAAGCCTTGGTACGATGGAATTCCACCGCTCTGCTCTGATGGTTTGTCATCGTCCTCTATACAACATGATGTGATTGAAGCAGTGGCACCTTGTTTTTCTCTTAATAATGTGCTCAACAACTCTAAGCCTGATGATTCTGTGGATTTACAGGTTGAATGCTTCCGAGAATTAGTAGACCTCAAGTCACGGATACTAGCACCTGTTGAAGAAATGAAGAATAAAGTCAGCGCTGCCCTTGTGGCTTTAGAGACGTTGCAAAATGGCCCAAATTAAGAGTATCGATGGGAATTAAGGGTGCAGATGCTGAACATGGTTTTAAACAGCAAACAATTTCAGAAACAGAATGAGGGCCAACCGCCCGCCAACAAGTGAAGGTCGCATAGTGTACTCAACTACTGGCTCTTGCGAAAATTTCTTGGCACGGAGTTTTTAAGTTATAAGGGTGTCTATAATCATTGTGCTCAGATTGAATAAAAAAGTTCACAAAATAAAGCATTTGCACATAGCCACATATATACACAGTTGCATTATTCTGTTTCCCAGTGTTTTAGACAAGACCTAGTTACTTCTTCCTAGCTATTTTTGTGGAATTCCATGTTTGATCCCCTCATCATATATATTTTCCCATTTCCAAAAATTATGCAATGATCCACGTAAATGAGGAAACTTCGCCAATAGCTAGCTTTAAAAAATAGTAATACCCGTATTAGGGCGTCCGTCCGGATGGACGACCCGCCTGGCACGTGTCCCTGCGCTTCCCGCCTGCGACACAGTGCTTTCTAACTCATATTAGAGTACTGAACGACGACCAGAGGGGTGGAATGAGAGCCAATTCAAAAATCAACTTTCAAACACTTGGTCCTTGTCCTAAAATCATGCCCAAAACACACGCTCGAGAAAAACGACGTGCACACGACCCAACACGTGGGTGGACACCTTAGGAAGAGCCCTAGAGATGCAACGGAGCGGTCGGAGAAGATTGCCGAACAAGTCACCGAAGATCCAAGCCAAAACAAGAAGACTGGGGATTCTCGGAGTGTCCGGCGTAGTGAGCCTGGACTGTCCGCCCCTGGCAGAAAAAGCACGGCGGACTATCCGCAGTTAACTCCGGACTGTCCGTAGTCGAAAACACAGAAAACACAAGTTTCTGTGCTGCTGCTGGTGGACTTCCCGGACTGTCCACGGTGGACTTCCGGACTGTCCGCGGGTGGAGAGAACGAAGCAGCAATTTTGAATTTCAAATTTTAAAATTCAAACGCAATTTTATATAACAAAATGATTTGAAATAAAAAAGTGGTATGACCCGAGATGAAGTGGTGTTGCCGGAGATGACAAGGGCACCGGCGATGAACACAATATTCAAGAACAGAGAGCTATAGATAGCTAGAAAGCTTAATACACTAAAAAACACTTACAGTGGCTCGGGTCCGGGTGGAAGAAAGTTGTTTAAGAAGGGTCCAATGGTTTAGCTCCGCTTCATATTAACAACTCAGACTAAAGGTCATCCTTTATTCCTGGTTATGACCACAAATCGGGACTAAAATTTTAGTCCCGGTAGGTATTCACAACCGGGACTAAAGGGTGGTAATACTAACCGGGACTAAAGGTCTCTCTTGCAACAGCCTGACACCAGAGCTGTTGGGCAGGGACAACCGGAACTAAAGACCTTTTTTGTCCAGGGTGCAAGTTTCTTCGAGACTATTATCAGTTTTACATATCGACCAAATGTCTGTTCTGTAGTAGTGTATAAAAGGCAGATTTTTAGATGGAAGAAAATAACTACTAGATCTGAATTTAATTATGGAATTGAGCATGCTTCTTAATAGTGAATGCTTTTCGAAAAGAGCATGGCTCGCAAGAAAATATATATCGACAGAACATAGTGTGCGTGCTAAAGGTTTACTAGCCCCCACGCGCACACACGCATGCTGGCAGCTCTCTATAGCTTTTGTGCCCCTTCCAGGAGAACTAACATCATTGAAAATGCCTTTTCCCCGCTATAAATTTCTGCGTCCACGCGCGCAGAACGCCAGTCCATGTTCCAGACAGCACTGAGCAGTCCAGTGTTCTTACTATATCGATCGTTTGTTAGCTGCTACCGCAGTTTGTAAGGGTTTAGGATTAGTGTAACGCAGTTCCTTGACTCAACCAATGGCGCCGAAATTTGCAGGCGTGGTCCTCTTCGGTAGGTCACCAGAAGACCTGAAGCTAGTTGAGTGGGCATGTAAACGTCCGCTAGTGTCTGCTGAGTACAAGCTGTGTATTATTCACGTCAGTAAGCCGAACCCACCAGCACAGCGTACGTCGTCGTCCCTCCCAGGATTGGTTTCGTTCCCCTCTTTTGCTCTGATTTTCTTTATAATAAATGCCATACGTACTATTCTTTTTAGTTTTTATGTATACTATATTGTAGGGTGAAGCCATATATATTTCGAACTGATAAACTTTGAATATATTATTTAATTTATTGTAAATTACGCCTGGAGGATCGATTGTGTATTCTTCCTGAAAATATACAATCTATCCATGAAATAAGCTAGAAAAACCTGTATTAATTACAATGTCATCTTTAACGGCGCTAACGACACTCACATATGTATGTATATACCATATATAATTTGTACAGCTCCAACACCACCAATATCATATAAAAAATACTCTGACGTGGAGGAAATGCTTAAGGCGTCCGGCTATTCAGATGACGATATTGGGAACCATCAAGATCGTATGGCCGCTCTTAAGGACGATAAGGTGCGCCAACATGGAAACACACATATATTATAATACTGAAATTTAATATGTGGATCGGAGAAATCCTAATTATTAATTAACCACCCCGTTTATGTACGTATGCGTACTTGTTTGAGAACAGAAAAAACATCTTTCGGGCATAGCATACAAAGGACAGAATTTTCAGCTAACCCTGCAAGAGGCTATCAGTGACTTGCAGACAAAGGGCCTCGACATACTAGTCCTGCGATGGTCGGAAGGGTACGACGTTGCCTGCCACTGAACATGCATCCAAGCTCGCTCGATCTGGCCGGAACAACCTTCGTTCTAATTCTATTTTTCTGTCTGTCTTTGTAGGATGCCAGTTACTACGTTGGAGTCAAAAGGATGTTCTATCTTGCTCGCAAATGTAGATTCTGATGCCAGGAAGAACAATGTGCTTACTCTAAGCACTCCCGCAGCTGCAGCGACGTCCACGGTTGGGTCGTCAACGCCCACTACTACTGCACCGCCGACTCCGGCAGCGGCGGCGGCAGCAGCAGCGGCAGCGTCCACGGATGAGACCCCCAACCCCACGCGACGTAACGAGCCTGAGCCTTCGAATGCCATCAAGACCACCAAAAACCCTAAAAAGAAAAAATAGTACTGTAGTAACCGAAGGCTCAGGATCAGGCACTCTTATTGCTCTGCAAGAGTGCCTCCGCCATCGATCCCTAAAAGCTGGTGTTATTTGTGTTACCGTGTCATCTGAGTGCTTGTCGATCGTACGTAGGTGTGCTAGCTTTTGTGTGTGTTTGCAGTTTGATTTGTTAGTTCACAGGTTGGTTGGTGCTCAACTCTCCGGCCTGAGTCTGGTTCATTCCATAATAATGTACGTCCCACTATTACGTATTAAATATTCTGCGTGGAAGCATTATTATTAACTATATATATTTCTCTGCTAATATAAGTTAGTGATTGACTATGGCGATCTCTTTTATTAATTTGTGGCTTCATTTTCTTTCTGCACCCCCGTTTTAAGTAGTTAAGTGTTTTTTTTTATTTTTTGCATTTTCTCTATGTACTTAGTTTTTACTACTATGCACTGTAGTAAAAACTATGTATCCAGAAAAGTCAAGGGTTCCAAATGCAGCGACTACTAAATTTGCAGCTGACAACTGGTCAAATTATATATTAATATTCACCGCCGGCTATTATTGTGCAACATAACCGACTATTATGCATGTGTACTCCAGTGGTTTGTTCTTTTCCAATTAATTTTAGAGACAAGACTATCGACTCCATATATATGCTAGGTAACCAGCTGTTTTCGTCGCTTTCACCTTTCGAATTTATTATTTGTAGCCATTTTCGAGAAATATTCATGTTTAGACCCTTGGGGTTTAATTCCCATTAGGGCAACTTTAACGTATAGCACCTCTGGTGGTGCTTAGCTCCGCCACGTCAGATGGTGTTTGCTTGTTCTATTTTGCTCCAATGTATAAACTCTATTAGCACCAGTTAAATGGAACCCGTAAGAAGTAAACTATTTTTCTTTCTCACTCTCCACATCTCTTCCCAATCAGTTTTGTCTCTCCTCCTGACACCAGGTGCTAGAATATGCAATAGGTGCCAAGAGGTGTCAAGCTAGCACCACCCCTACAATGTATTGCACCTCAGCTTTTATTTTCTCACTCCTTCTAGCACCACCTTAGCACACACATTGGAGCTGCTCTTATGGACCTTGGTCTTGGAAGCAAGCTCTGTGTTGTGGAACCTGTGTCGATGGTGGCGTGGTGGTGACATTATTGTGTAGATCTTGGGGTTGAGCTTGTTGCCAGGGTCTTCGACGCTGAGCTCGACTGACAAGGGGCCCCACGTGGTAGTCCCTTTCAATCTTTGTGTCTTTTTCTCTCTAATGTTTGACAAGGTTAGAGGCTGATTTAGGGTTTGATCCAAACATAAAATTTGCAGCACACAACCTACACTACTGCAAAATTTATTTTGCATAGCACTTAGGAATTATTAACCGTGGCGGTTAAACCTATAAACCGCCACGGTTAATGTCGGGATTAACCATGGCGGTCATTTTTTTATTAACCGAGGCGGTTACATTCAACCGCCTCGCAAAATAGATTTACCGAGGCAGACGTTTTAAGAGAACCGCCTCCTAAAATGATGGCCCGACATATGGCCCATCTCGGCCCGGTATCACATTGACTGTATATATACTAAAGTTAGGGTTTCCCCACCCTCACTCCCTCTCCCTCCCAGCCCCCAGCCGACCCGGCCCTTCTCTCTCGCGCGGCTCCCTCCCGCGACTCTCTCCCTCCGCGCGCCTCTCTCCCTCCGCGTGGCGCGGCGGCGGGGTTCGGCTCCGGCGGCAGTGGTGGCGGCGGGGCTCAGATCCGGTGGAGCCAAGGCCGGATCCAAGCGACCATCACCAAATCCAGATAGGAGGAACCGGATCTGGGGAGTGGGTGCCACGTGAGACTAGGTGGAGGACCTCACTGGGCGGGGCTCCGGCGGCGAGGCTAGGGCAAGGGCGGCACAACGACCGCGCGACGTGGGCCAGCGCGATCGCGCGGGCAGGGCGGCGCAACGGCGCGACCGCGGGCCAGGGGCGCGACGCGTGCAGGGCGACGCGACGGCGCGACCGCGAGGGTCGGCGCGTTGGATCTGGGCCTGGATCTGGTCGTCGGATCTGAGCCTGGATCTGGGTTTTTTTTATTTTTTAAAACTGATTAACCGTGGCGGGGTTTTCCAACCACCACGGTAAATGGCACGATTAACCGTGACCATTGATCCATGGCGGTTGAAACAACCGCCACGGCTAATCAGTTTTAACCGCCACGGTTAATGTTTTTTGTACTAGTGCTAACCTAGAACTTTGATTAAAGGTGAAACAACAGAACTGAAACAAAAAGTAAATTGCTACTTTGGTTTAAGCATTAACATGCAAAAGGTGCTTACACTTGATAGGAACACTTAGAAGCATTTTTTAGCTATATATGTCAGCAACATAAACCCTAATTTATTTCAATCGTTAGAAGTTGTAGGTTGGTTTGGTGGTCAAATATTACTGTATTACAGATTTTAACTTGCTTGGTGGTGGAATGAGGATGTTCAAAAGGCATTTAAGGAGAAGAAGGAAGGCTATAAGCACTTGTTCTAGGACCGGTGTGCAGATAACATAGAGAATTATAAGCTGGCAAAGAAGGCTGCAAAACGAGCAGTGGCGGAGGCCAAGGGGATGGGCTTATGAATATTTGTACAAACGTCTAGGTACGAAGGAAGGAGAAAAGGACATCTATAGGATGTCTAGGATTAGTGATAGGAATACGAGGGACTTCATTCAAGTCAAGTGCATTAAGGTTGAGAGGGAGCAACTCTTGGCGAAGGAGGATGAGATTAGACAAAGATGGAAAGGGTATTTCGACAAATTGTTCAATGGGGAGAACGAGAACTCCTCCGTTCAGTTGGATGACTCGTTTGATGACACCAATAGACACTTTGAACGGAGGATTCAAGAACTAGAGGTCAGAGAAGCATTGTAAAGGATGAAAGGGAGCAAAGCGATGGTATCCCAATCAATGTGTGGATATGTCTTGGGGATTTAGCTATAGTATGTCTAACCAAGATGTTCAATAATATCTTCCGATCGAACAAGAGGCCTGAGGAGTGGAGACGAAGCACTTTGGTACCAATCTACAAGAACAAGGGTGACATTCAGAGTTGTAATAACTATCGTGGTATTAAGTTGATTAGCCACAATATGAAGCTATGGGAGAGAGGCATAAAGCATTGCCTGCGAGGAAGGACACGAGTATCTACAAACTAATTTGGTTTCATGTCCGGAAGGTCAACCACAGAAACAATCTTCTTGTTAAAACAAGTTATGGAGCGATTTAGAGAGCAGAAGAAGGACCTAGACATGGTTTTCATTGACTTGGAGAAGGCTTATGACAAGATACCAAGAAATGTTATGTGGTGGGCTTTGGATAGACATAAAGTCCCAAATAAGTATGTGACCCTCATCAAGGACATGAACAACAATGCTGTAACTAGCGTTCGAACCAATGATGGTACGTAACACTGATTACTTCCCGATTAGAATTGGGCTTCATCAAGGGTCAGCTGAGCCTGTATCTCTTTGCCTTGGTAATGGACGAGGTTACCAGGGACATTCAAGGGGACATCCCTTGGTGCCTGCTTTTCGCCGATGATGTAATGTTAGTTTTTGAAAGCCTGACGGGAGTAAATAGGAAACTTGAGTTGTGGCGGCAGACCCTTGATTCTAAAGGTTTTAGACTAAGCCGAACTAAAACCGAATATATGAAATGCGACTTTGGCACAACTGCACAAGATGAGGGAGATGTGAGTTTGGAAGGTCAAGTCATGCCTAAAAAATACACCTTTTGATATTTGGGATCGATGTTACAAAAGGATGGAGATATGGATGTAGACATTAGCCATAGAATCAAAGTAGGGTGGATCAAGTGGCGACAAGCTTCTAGCATTCTATGTGACAAGAGGGTACCCCAAAATCTAAAAGGCAAGTTCTATAGGACGACAATTAGATATGCAATGTTGTATGGAGCCAAATGTTGGCCTACAAAGGCTCAGCATGTTCAACAAATGAGTGTTGTAGAAATATGCATGTGGCGTTGGATTTGTGATCACATAAGAATGGACTGAGTTTGGAATGATGATATACGTGATCGCCTAGGGGTAGCACGAATTGAAGAAAAGCTTGTCCATCATCGGTTGAGATGGTTTGGCCATGTCTAGAGAAGACCGCTAGATGTACCACTGTGTTGTGGAGTTCCAAGCCAAGCTAATAATACAAGGAGAGGCGGAGGAAGGCCGAAGCAGACATGGATGGAGGCGGGGAAAAGATATTTAAAAGCTTGGGATATATCTAGAGATCTATGCTTGGATAGGGTTGCCTGGAAAGCAGCTATCGAAGTGCCGGAACCGTGACTTGGGTATCTTATTGGGTTTCAACTCTAGCCTTCCCCAACTTGCTTGGAACTAACAGGCTATGTTGATGTGGTCTTTCAACTATTTGAAGCAACACACACACTAGATTAACCTAGCGCTACATGGACAATACATGGCATGTGTAGAACTCTATGTACATAAAGCTAAATAGTACCACCAAAAATCCTAACATAGCTTTGGGAAATGAAACAAAGCATGACTTGCAATGTCATGTGTGGAACTTTGTACTCCTAGTGTTCAGAACGCCACCTCTAGTCCTAACATTTTTTGTACTAGGTGTGACATGGTTGTTTCCCCTTTCTCTCGGGCACTGAAGATGGCTCCACTGCATCCTTCTTCCTGTCACTCTTGAGAGTTGCCTGAGGAGCTTGATTATCTTCCTCCAGATGCTTAGGGCCTATTTATAACGCAAGAATTTCATAGGAATTATGCAAGAATTTCACAGGAATTATGCAAGGATTTCACAGGAAAAACGCAGGAACAACGAAAAATTCTCGCATTCCAAACAAGGCCTTAATGGTCCATTCACGCAGAACTAACCACGCTCTTGTCTCCTTGCAAGATTATCCTCCTTGCCCTTGAGACGAATTTCATCTACCCTCACGCACCACTCTTACTAAAGCCTCATCTTTCATCCCTCTTTACAAGCATGAGTCATCTTCACAAAGTATTGGACTTTGTTTTCCACCTCCATATTGACACTGTTCTTTGTGACCATGTCGGTGGCTCACGATCCACCCATTTGATGAACTTGAAAGATTCGGTGTGTAGTTGTAGATGTCATGGAATCAAGTTGAAAAATGATAATGAGAAACAAATGATATAGTTGTTGTCGTTGCCCTTATGTCAACTCAATATCACTCTCTCTAAGCTCCCCAACAGGGCAGTCATCTTCAGAATCAATAGCCCTTGCAATCTCAAAAGGCTACACCACAATTTCAACATCCGTACTATTGGAGGCACTATTGGTGGTTGTTAACATCAGTCATAAATCTACAACATACTCTACATATATGGTTAAAGTAGATCACCAACATAGATATTGTGTTTTAAACAAACAAGTTCCATATGTTTTGGTGATTTAATGACTGTAGGATGATTTAATAAGAAAGGAGACCATGATAATCCACGAGGAAACTGACTTAAAGGACATCTAATCCAACGTCCAAGACAAACCACCACAAAACAACCTGAATGAGCAAAGGGTGGGGTTGGCCGGCCTACCAGGCCCATCTCTCGGCCTCAGCTTTGTAGGTCAGTTATCTATCGCCTTTAAGAATCTTTTTTTGCCATGTATCAAGGTTGGTTCATGTCGAGGGTCGAGATGATGAGTTGCCACCGATTCATGGGCCCACATGCTACCTGGTGACACCTATAAAAGGACCCCATACCTTCTCCAAAAGTGGACTGCAATCAAGAGAAGAATAGTCCTTCATATTAGGATCTATCCTTTGCAAATCGAAAATAGTGAGATAGAGGGTAATGGAAGAATTTGTAGGAAGTGTTTCCTATCGGTGCTCTCTCTACACTGCTTGTACTTTGTCGGATCCAGGTTCTACCTAAGTTTGTTTTGAGACATCTACAGTAATTGATTTCTAATTCAAGTATCATGTTTATATTGTTCACCGGGATCGCTACTCTTTTGAGTGCTTTAATCCATTCTAAAGGATTAAAGTAGTAAACGATAGTATAAGCGTGGTGCTTAGACTTTTGGCTACTTATGGATGCAGCTTGCATCATGGATCGGTGGTAGATTGCGAGGGTGACAACCTTGTTGAGTCCTCCATAGTCCACCTCCCGTTTATAGGCCAACTAGGACCCGGTTGTGACGAAAATAACATACTCCATAGTAATTTCCCTAGGTGAACACTAGAATCACAACTTACTGAAGTTAGAAATAGAGAACCTTAGTAGTCCTTTCTACTCTCTTGTTTATCCTTAGCCTTGTTGCTACCCCTAGTTAAGTTATACTTTGTTAAACTCACATGTTTACCTAAGTTCGATATCCTAGAGTACTCCCGATGAAAAGCTGCAACCGATATCCGTGCGCTTGTAGATATTTTTCTGCGTGGCCCTAGTCCCCCATAGGTGTTAACAAGATTTTCTGGCACCGTCAATGGGAAATGGTTGTTGTGTTAATTATTAACCTAGCTTAACCTTGTATCTTTAATTTTTATTTGTAGCATGGATAACACACATATACATCAATATGCCGCAGATATGAGAGCAATCCTAAAGCCACCGAAACTTGCAAAGTCTGTCTTAACACTTAGCTATGAGTTGCGCCCATGTTTAATAAAAATGATTCAAGAACAATCATTCTCAAGAGAAGGCGATGAAAACCCATACTTATACTTATGATAGTTTGAACAAACTTGTGCATACTTGCATATTGCTGGCATGTCCGAGGAGACCTTAAGATGGAAGTTGTTTCTGTAGCTAAACAATGGTATAATCAAACCATAGGATGTATGCAAGGAGATTAGGAAAGTCTATGTTCTAAATTTTGTTTATCTTTCTTTCCCATCTCTAGAGTAGTAAGACTTTTAATAGAGGTGTTTGGTTCAAAACAAAAAAAGAATCTTTTGGCATGTCTTGGGCACGTTTTAATAGCTTAATAAACACCGGTCCAGAGCTTGCTATTATAGAACTGATTATTCTTCAATATTTTTTACGGGTCTTATTAAGGAAACCATATAATTTCTTGAGATGGCTTCGGAAGGTTCGTTTTGGCATGTATCTACTAGTAATGTGAGAATCAATCTTTACAAAATACTAGAGAACACCCCTTACACTGGTGCAACAATAAATTTCTTGAAGAAGTAAAAGAGAAGCTACTCAAGGAGCAACCTCAGGTAGTTGAACTTAAGCCCAAGACTATACAAAGTCCAATACAAACTTTGACTATCCCAATTGGTCAACAATCAAAGGAGGAAGAAACTCCACTTCTATATTTCAAGGATGACCTTTATAATGCTGATTTTGGGAGCACTTTAAGCTTCCAGATACTTAAGAGACCTTCAAGGAAACATGCTTCAAATCCTTTCAAGGAAAAATCTTTTAGAAATCATCCCTATATATATTCCCATAGAGAACATCAAGAAGAATCCAAGGATGACATTGTTGGCATTTCTAAATGTCACCACTAAGAACGAAGCTAGACCCCATCCTGAGCAATGGCACCAGAAATGCCTATAGAGGTATTTCTTATGTCTAATGGATAATTCCTCATGCACATGCTGTAGCACTTCACCCGGGAGTATTCCAAGGTATCGTAATTTATATTTAGCCCAAGGGAAAGTGATAGCTAGGAAAGTTTAATAGAGAAGAGATCTTTATAGTTACCCCAACTTAGCTATCAACTAGCGATAGGGGGGTAAACGATATATATAGGAAGGTGATGAAGATAGATCAAGCAAGATAAATAAAAGATAACTAGCAAGATAGTTTTGCAAGAGAAGTAAACCAAACCTTGAGTCTTTCGATTCTTCTCACCTTTGTCTCATACTTTCTATAACAAAGAAAAAAAGTTACTTCTACTCAAACCCTAACACATAGGGGAATGGAATGCAGGGAAGGGGATGCCCGAAGGTGAAGAACCTGGATGCCGAGGGGAACGGAGATCCAGCGGTGGAATCCCTCTTCCTCGCGGGCGGTGGACTGGGGATGCAGAGTACCATTCATCGATGGTCTTGGACGGCGGGGGCTAGTGCGGGGCACTGGGGCTGCGGGCTGGGGCGGCGAGCAGCTGGGGAGACGGTGGGCTGTGTTGGCCAGGGGCTGGGCGACGGCCAGCTAGGGCTATGGGGGCTGGGGCGACGACCAACTTGGGCGGCGGGGTCTAGGGCGACAGCCAGTAGGTGCGGCAGGGTCTGGGGTGACGGCCAGCAGGGGCGGTGAAAGGATCAAGATGCCCAAGAGGGGGGGGGAGTGAATTGGGCTCTTTTTAATTTCTAAACAATAATTAAACCTAGAAAGAACCAATTAACCCCTAAGTGCCTACCGCTTGTGTGTCCTAGCTAGAAAGCAGTAGCAAGTCAATAGAAAGTGAAAACTTCCTACACAATTCTAGTATGAATTGAAAGACAAGTGCGGAAAGTAATGCGGTAAGAAGAAGCTAGGGAAAGAGATGCTTGACACGGCGATGTTTTGCCGAGGTATCGAGGAGTCGACACTCCCCCTAGTCCTCATTGGAGCACCTCGCAAGGTATAGCTCCCCCTCAATCCCGCGCAAGGGATGAGTGCTCTCTACGGGCTGATTCTTCGCCACTCCGGCTCGGTGAATCGCCCACAACCGATCACAAACATGGATGGAGAAGGGCCGCCGACAATCCTCCGGCGATCACCTTCCTCCAAGCACCACCGGACCGTCTAGGTGATGTCGATCACCAAGAGTAACAAGCTTCGATCTTCGCTTGACTCACTCAAGCTTCACAACTAGAGGATGCACACTTGAACTCTTGGATGAACTAGAGGAGAGGATGGATGGACTCGCGAATCACTCTCTCACTCTAGGGCTCTTGCTCTCTTCCCAACCTTCTCAGCAAACTCAGCAACTCAAATGAGCAAAGGCGAGGTGGGAGAGAAGTGTGAGAAGCTATAAATAGCCCCTCAGAAAACTGCCTCGGGCTGGCAACTTAAGTTGGCGACGGACGCTCCGTCGACTAGGTGACGGACGCTCCGTCGCATGCCCCAACGGCTAGTTCTGCATAAAGTTTGGGCGACGGACGCTTCGACGCCCTGCCCAACGGCTAGTTCTGACACAGTTTCCCAGCGACGGACGCTCCGTCACAGGGGCGACAGACGCTCATCCCAGTGTCCGACGCTGCACTCTAGCTCGGGCTGAAAAACACCCTCTCTGGAAGGTCGACGGACGCTCTCCAAGCGTCCGATGGCTGACCGACGGACAGCGTCCGTCGGCCCCTGAAAAACTTAGCCAGAAAACACCTTCACTGGTAGGTCGACGGACGCTGTGGACTCAACCACCCAGCGTTTGATGCCTTGGTCCGACGCGACGGACAGCGTCCGACGCCTCTGTCAGGAGCGTCCGTCGCCCAGAAAACAGACCTATCAACTTTGTTTTTCGTCGCGATGAAAATGGAAGTTGTTCTAGGCTATCTTATGGTCAACATAGGCTTGCTTACAGCTAAGGAAGACAAGTGTGCACCACACCTAGTTCATGAATCTTTCCTAAGTCAAGCTACTAGTCTCAACCCCTCTTAATAGTACGGTCAAAGATAAAAAGAGAAGCCCTATCTATTTCTAAGTGCCCTTCATCATCTTATGACAGTTAGCCTATCATTCTAGGGTCTTCATCATGTCTCCTTGAAATCCGAAATGATATCCATCTTGGGGCTAAGTGATGACCATTAATGCCCATTCTTGTTGATCACTATGGCTAAGCTACGCATAGCCTCTGCAAAACACACGTTAGCCATAATAATCGCTAATTGTCGTTAATCACCGAAACCAACTAGGGCCATGATTCTTCAATCTCCCCCTTTTTGGTGATTGACAACAATAAATCCTTGAGTATGGATAAGAGTTATAGTTTATAATTTTTGGTGAGTTGGAATGGTTGAGCAAGGGTTAGTGGATTTCTAATGAAGCATACTTGCTCACCCAAGCCAAATCACAAACCATGCTACTCATAGATATGAATGTAAAAAGGAGTACCTCATGATATTCTCACAAGATGTATCGGAGTATAGCGCGGAAGCTCAATTATCATTTAAGCATAGAGATATATCATGACACATGAGACAACTTACAAGATATATTAGTGATAATCAAGAGTTTGTCACATCCAACCATAGTATTCATCATAAATAGATACAAATGCACAAAAGTAGACATGATGAATTAGTACGGGAATTTAAGCACACAAAGATTCAAATCCCTTTCCCTAGCTCTATACTCGACCCTCTCTCCCCCTTTGGCATCGAGCACCAACAACTAAGCGTCTGGGGCTGGAGAAGAAGGTGAAGAAGCTGCAGCCTTGCGATCGAGCATGATGAAGTCCTGAAGATCTGACTCGTCTGACTCATCATCTACCTCGGCCTCTGCAGGTGTAGGCACAGCTGGGGTGACCTCTGGAGCTGGCACTGGAAGCTCTAGAACTGCTGACTCAAGTGACTCCCCCTGAGGCTCAGCTGGTACCTCTGACGGACCTACCTCTATAGTAGCGGGTCTGGGACCCCGTCGAGTAAAGACTCGAGGCGTGGGGGAAGGTGTCACTGCCAGTGCAACTAGTGACACTGCTGCTGCAACCTCTGCTGGGTGAGTCTGAAGTGGAGAGGATACTGCAACTGTAACATCGGTATCCTGAGCCTCTGTGACAGCTGTCTCAACTGCTAGTGAAATAGCGTTTGTCTGAACTGCAGCTGGAGGAGTGGTAACTGTCTGCGTGGACTGCTCAGGTGCGATCTTCGACGAGGCAACTGAAGAAAGGTGAGTGCCCGTCGCCGGAGGATCCACCTCAACCTCTGGAGCTGGTGAGACTAGCTGAGCTGCTCCAGGGGAATCTTCTCCCGTGATCTCCAAGTAGGAGGCTGAGAGGTCTCGCGAGGCCTCTGCTATGGTAGTTCTGTTGACACCATTTTTCAACACGTGTCAAATGAGCTAAGGCTTGACTGGTCAGCGGCCGTTCTCCATCGGCATCGGGAAATCTTGAGCCAGTATTGCCGATGACCAAGTGTGCTGCCGATGGAAGCTGGATGGTCCTTGTCGATGAAGGTTGATTGGTGAAGTTGGATAGCTTCAGCTATGAAGTTGCTAATGTCGATTACCGATAGAGGCATTACCGATTACCGATGAGGGGGTGTTGCCGATGAACATGACGTTGCCGATGAGAAGCTGATGCCGAGTGCCGGTGAAGTGGTGGCCGATTGCCGATAGATTGGTAAAGACAATTATCGGTACAAGATTGCTGATCGGGAAGTATTACCGATGCCGATAGGCATGGGGTGCCGATAAGGTGACTTGGCGTGTGATATCAGCGGAGGACTACAGGTGGCCAAAGAAGGAAGTCGCGGATTGGAGGGATCTGCCGATGGAAAGTTTCCATCGAAGAGAAGTTTAAGGAAACTGGTGTTTTGTACCAGTGTTATTATAGTAGTCTGAGTCCGACTCTTGCATGAGTCGTTTATTTTCCTTTAAAGTAGACGTGTTTGTTTAGGAAAATAAATATTATTGTTTTAGATCTGACTCCTGCGTGAGTCAGTTTCCTTAAAGTTAGGAGTTTGTTTTAGGAAGGATACGTGTCGTGTCTTTGTACAACTCTCCATGCGGGAGTATAAATATGTGCCCGAGGGCTACGTGAATAATGAACCAATCCAATCAAAAAACAAACCAATTTTATCTTATTCTACCTTTTATCGCAATTTACCCTTTTTTGCATTAGTTATAGCTTTTAACGAGTTCTTCAAGCTTCGACGGGCTACATCACCTTGATCTCCGTCAAATCCTTGCAAGTTCCGCGTGGGAGTACCTCTGACCTTTGGCATTCCGGGCGCATCGCTATTTTCCTCGTTCAGCTCTGCTCTAGTTATCCTGATCAAGCCTCAATCCCAGCATCCGGGCGCATCGCCGTTGGCTGGATTGGATCTTGTTCTAGTTATCCTTGATCAATCTAAGCTTTGACATCTGGGCGCATCGCCATTGTCTCGTTCAGTTTTGTTCTAGTTATCATCCTTGTCGATTGATTGGTCAAATCGACTCGCACGCCTCCGGAATACCGAGCTTTGGGTAATAGCCCGAGGTGTTCGCAAATCCTGACGCTTTTTGTGTCAACACCTCTTTTGGCACGCTCGGTGGGACACGATTATATAGATTTTTATATCTATTATGACTAATCCAAGGAGTGTCATTGAAGTCTCCACAGCAAATCTGACAGATCATCAGAAGCAGGCTATGGAGCAGGCAATGGAGGAATACAAGCGCTCATATCTTAGATCCTTCAGCCTAAACGGGATCGGCGAAGCAGTGCAGAAGCAAGATCCGCCGTCGCCACGGCAGACTACTTTCTACGCCGATCCTGGTAAAGTACAAGATACGGTTAATTATGCATTAAATAATGTATTAATTAGCTAATCCAATGTGTTGTTCGATACCGTATGCAATGCTGTCAAGCAAGCTTTCAAAGGACATGCACCATATCATGTTGGTCCAGAGTATCGCCAGCTCGAATCGGCATCTACTACGACTCCATCGGCGGTTCCAAGGGTGTTTACACCAATTATGAACCGATCTGCCGATGAGATCGCGCCACCAAGATTAAGCCCAACAAGCACTACTCAGGTGAATACAAATCTGGTGGCTTCAACAATGTCTGGACCCGTGATCCAGAATCAGCCAACTTCAGCCAACTGCTGGAGATATGGTGTGTCTCCAAGTTTATCTATTGATTCCAGATTGGTCCAAGTTAACCATGCAGGGTGGGAGGTTCCTATGGCATCGGCAACATCCGTACAGCCGATGATTCCTACAATGCATTATACTACATCTTCTCCAACGGTGCAGTTGCCGACAGGGAATCTACAAATGGCAACACCCAGAGTGTCGTACGCCCAACCATCGGCAAGTCACTTGTCGACACAACAAGGCCCAGCAGTTGCAAGTCAACCCATGGCGGCAATGGTTCTTCAAACTGGAACACTTGCTAATCAAGGTAGCTATGCTGTTAATTATCTAGCGCCACAAGGACGACAGACATCAACTGGTTATCAACCATCGGTAACTTCTTGGCCGATGCAACAAGGTACGCCGATTGTCAATCAATCTGTATCGGCAATCACTGCCCAAGTTGTGGTACCCGTGAATCCAAACGATCATCCAAGGGTACAACAAGAACAAGCATCCGCCGGTTATCAGTTGTCGGCAAATGTTTGGCCGATGCAACACGGCATGTCGAGTGTCAGTCAGCCTGTATCGGCCGTGGCTGCTCAACCTATGGTGGCTACAAATCAAAGCTATCATCCCAGGATACAAGAGTTGCAAGAGCCAGCTGGCTCTCAGCCATCAGCGAATTCTTGGCCGATGCGACAAGGCATGCCGATTGACAGTCAGTCTATAGCGGCAACGACCGCTCAAGTTGTGGTACCCGTAGGTCAAGGCGATCATTCAAGGGTACAAGAACGACAGATGTCAGCTGGCGATCAACCGATGGTGAATTCTTGGCCGATGCAAAGCGTATCAAATGCCAGTCAACCTGCATCGGCAATAGTTGCTCAGGCTATGGTACTTGTAGATCAACGCTATCATCCGAAGGTGCAAGGGTTGCAAGAGTCAGCCGGTTATCAGCCATCGGTAAATCACGTACCGATGACACCTAATGCAGGTTGGATTAGTCAATCGCCGATTCAGCAGCAATATGTGCAGCCTGAGTACCAAGTGGCAGGGGCTCCGCAACATCGTCCGGCGAATCTTCAGAATGAAGTATCGGCACGTCAACCGATAAGTACTACACTGCAATACTCGCAAGAAGTGTGCAATAAGACATCAGTACAACAACCGATGAATGTAATAAATATAATGCCACAACACAAGCTAGCAACTGTGCAAAATCACTCATCGGCCACACAGCCGATGCATGACGTTATCATGCCTAGTGCTGTGCACGCACCAATCATCCCAAGTACTTTGACGTCAAGACCTAGAGGGATAGATCAGCCTACTCAGCCGGCAAGCATCCCGAATTGCTCATCGGTTAATCAGCCGATGCACGATATTCAACAAATTGGTGCTGCTTATGGGTCGATCACTCTGGCCTGTTTAATACAAAGATGTGAAGAGATACATCAATCTACTCAGCTAGTGGGCATCCAGGGTTGCTCATCGGTTAGGCAGCCGGTGTATAACGTTCAACAAATTGGTGCAGCTGATGTGTTAATTGCTCCGACTTGTTCACCACGGAAATATGGAGAGGTGCATCTATCTGCTCGACCAGTGAGCGAGTCTACGCATCGGCGAAGTCTAGACACAAAGGTGTTTCCGAACGAGGGAGTGGAAGTTTCAGATTCGGACGAAGAGCCGAGTATCAGCGTTCCTGAGTTGGAGAAATTCACCTTTGATATTACAGAGGTCGGCCAGGATGTCGAATCATTCGAGCCCAAGAAGACTTGGAGCCTAAAAGTGCTCTTCATTGGACAAGGGGACTCTGAGTCAGACGAGGAGGCGAATATCGGCACTGTTGAATGGGTAAAAGATGAGAAGCCGATACCTTGTCCGCTCGGCCGAAGAAAGACTGGAAAGTTCACCTTCGATGTCACGAAAGCCGATGAGATATTGACTTATTACTTTAGGAAGGGAGAATTAAGCTAGCCCTTAGTCAAGTAGTTCCATCGGCCGAGGAACTCAAGAAGACCAGGTACTGCAAGTGGCACGATGCAACTTCTCATAGGACCGATGACTGCAAAGTGTTCAGGCAGCAGTTGCAGTCAGAGATTGACTCTGGATGAATCAAATTTGAAAATTCTAAAGTTCAGAAACCGATGGAAATTGATCAGCGCCCGTTTCCAAATAATATGGTGGAAACCAGTGGAAAAACTAAGGTGCTGACATCGGATGCTGCCAGAAGAAGTGCATCGGTAGATCCTGATCATCATGTGGCTAAACGTAATATGGAAAAGTTTGCCGATGACAGGAAAGGCAAGGGAGTTTCCGATGAAGGTAGCAATACCAATAAGGCTCCTAACGTTGTAATCACTCACGGACGGCCAAGGAAAGAGCATCGGCAATCGCAAGAGCGGTATCGGCAGGAAGAGGAGCACCAGGAATGGCTTCGGCAGAAAAACCACTGGAGGTGTCCCTTCTTCGTTCACTGTTGGGAAGAAGGCATTAGGCTACCTACTGCCGATAACTGTCCTGAGTGCAACAGGTACTACACTGCCGATCGGTTAGATAAGAAACCTTGCTTTGATGATCGGTCATCCAGGTACGCCAAGCCACTCAGAGAGGAGAAATCGGTACGCAGCCGACTGGGGGGCAAGCTCAGTGCACATCACAGGCTTGGCAGGCGTATTGAACAAGGGGGACCTGAGGAGATGGTTAAGGCAAAAGTGCCTGATGAAGGCGTGCTCTCCAGAAGTTCAAGCATCGGGAAAAAAGCCGATGCAAACAATCAAAAGGCCGCAGCAGCCTGCCTGGAAGACCAAACTCCCTCAGTGGTGCCCTAAGGGTCTGACCAAGATGCAGAAGAGAAGAATTCAGCGTGAGCGCTGTAATGATCTATATAACACTGAAGTTCCTTCGGGGGGAAAGCAGTGGAGGCCAAAGCGCAAGGATGGAGAACCATCGGCAAACGGCAATATTTTGCCGATGGTCTAACCGGGGTCAATCTTGAACCTGTTGGCTTGGGAGCCGCACTCGACAAACTAGTGATTTCATTATTATACTTGGGGGCACCTGCCGATGGTTTGTGCTTAAAAGCCATACCACCGATACATTCGTTAACTGCCAGAAGATGGTTGTAAGAATGATTCTACCGCGCTTGCGTACGATGACTAGGTATACGGTGCACGCGTTCTGGGAGTTATTCCTCGTACTGTTTGGTGGGTCTATCGGCATTGTCCTAATTTTGATCCGATGGAAGTTGCCGATTATTGTTACGATCAGGCTAAATACCAGGGTCTGTTAAAAAGTTGGGATTACTCAGGATTTTAGCCGACTTGATGGGTTATGGTGTCGGTAATGTTTGCCGATAACTGGGAGAAGGAGTTTGTCGATGGTACTCTGGTATGAGAGTTGATGTTACCGATTGGGACGATGTTCTAAGGTTGGAAAACAGTGTCTTAATTGGGGAGGTCCTTATCGGAGAAGGCAGTCTGCTCCCAGCAACGCTTACATCCTGGAAACTCTCGAGGGGGTCAACGTATAGCATGCTCGTTTGAATACTAATGAAGGGAGAGTTATAATACATCGGTAAAAGCACAGTGACATTGTCTTAAATAAATCGAGTATCAATATTACATTTGCCGATGTGATGGAATTTAATAAGTTACAACAGGGAGTGGATAACTGATATCGCACGCAGGCGAATTTGTTCTATCTCCTCTATCTCCCTAGCGTCCTCATCGGCAGAGCCTTCAATTGACTTGATCTTTTTCTTCAGAGAGATGGCTTGTCGAGCATTGTTGTCCCTCTCTTGTCGTAGAGCTTTGATGGTGTCGGGAAGTTGAGCTCTCTTCTGGCTGACTGCATTCAGAGAGTCTTCAACCTTTCTCAGCTCAGCTTGCAGCTCTTCCTTTCTTGCCGATAGCTGGATGAAAGCCTGTTCAAGCTCAGTGCTGGAAGCTTCTACTTGGCTGATGTTTTTGTGCTTCTCATCGGCAGTTTGCTTCAACTTCAGCATTTCTTCCGTAAGCTTCGGTTGAGCATTTCTGTTGGCAATACGGCTTGAAACCCATTGATATTGGAGTCGGCAACTCTCAAGGAAGGCTGCTTGAAGGAGTATCTCTTCTGCGTCGGTGGGTAGTTGGCCTTGGAGATCCTTGAAACTGTCCTTGCTGCGTTTGAATCTTGGACGAGCTGTGAGGTGTCTTGTTGCAGCAGGGAAAGCAGTGCTTCGAGTTTGGATTTGACCGCCGCCGATAGAGCTAGGGCAGAACTTTCTTCCTCATCATCATTGGGAACATCGATGGCAAAGGAGAACAAGCTATCGGCTTGAATAAGGCCTTCTTGGTGCTCTTCATCGTCCTGAGGGTTGATGCCAAAGGAGAATAAGCTGTCTGGGGAGTCCTGGGCCTGAAAATGAAGAAGTTAGAGTATGCCGACCATGAAGTTACACTACGAATTTTTAGGTGACCGACTTACCATCTTGAGGCGGATTTTTTTGCCTGGGACTTGGCATGTTGGAGGGTCCAGCCTCATCTTGGGAATCGGCAGCAGTTGCCGATGGATGAGCTTCTGTTGCTGAAGCTGTTGGTGCTGGTGTTGTTGTCGGCATTGCTTCCGATGTGGTAGCTGGCTCCCTTGGTGGCGACACCACTCTTTTATCAGGAGTCTCGACTGGTGGAGGCACCGATACCGATGTCGTCGCAGCTGCTGCAGCAAATGGGGTTGTCCCTTGGTTAGGGTTTTCATCTGGTGAAGGCACTGATGCCGATGCCGATGCCGTTGGATCCTGTGGTAGCAGTGCCATACTCTTATCAAGGATTTCGGCTGGTGTCGATGCCGATGTCGCTTCCACCGCTGCAACAGGTATTGTCTCCTGGTCAGGGACGTCGTCTAGTTGGTGATCGGGAATCGGAGCCGTCGACGGTCCTGCTGATGGTACAACGGTAGTTGGTGGCGCAGTTGAAGCCGATGGCGAAGATGGGCTAGCCAGCCTCAAGCGCCTTTTCTTCCGTGGCGCGGCAGCGGGAGATCCAGCTCGTTTCGACGAAGACTGGGGGGCATCGGTAGCCGGGCTTGAAGGTACTTGTCTGCTAGGAGCAGCTGCCGATGACCTCATAGCCTGAAAATATTCAATGCAAGTTATACAAAGTAAATGTTGCCGATTAAACAGTATATAATCGGTATGAGTGAAGATGAGTTTACTGCAAACACCCGCGTCAGGGCAGCAGCAGCGGCCGATGTAGCCTTGGCTTTTGCAGGCGTCGGTGTAGGTACCTGTCGAGGAGTGAAGGCGGCTAACGTGGGGGCCTTGTTGCCGATGAGTGATACAGGACTCATCATTCGAATCTTGAAGGGCTTGCCGCTCCTGCTCGTCGGTGGAATCGGATCGTCAACCTGCTAAGTGTAAAGGGATCAGATGCCGATGACAGAAGCAAAGTAATAAGGAATGCATCGGAATAAAAGACTTACTGCGTCATCGGGGACGATGTGATCGGCATCGATCATGTGCCGATAGTAGTGCGATGACTTGGTAAATAGTTGACACCTCCATTCTTGCCACCAAAACTTGTACTCATTTGTAATAAAGGAGGTTGGTGACCAGGAGGACAGATCAAGGTCTGACACATCGGCATGGGGAGGAAGGTTGACAACCTTGTTCCAATCTAGAGCGCTGGAGAATGTTTGCCTGGGCTTCACTGCCTTGGAATAACAGAGCTTGATCGGCAGTTGACCAAACGCCAGCTGTCTTGCCGCTGCTGATGGGTAGTAGAACTCAAATGATGGAGGGGCGTTCTTTCCCGATCTGAAGATGTTCATTGGAATAGCTCGGGGAGTGATGCTGGCTTTCATAATTATCTGGTTCTCGGGCACATTCCCATCGGTAAGGTTAAATAGCAGTGGGAACTGGTTGTCTTGATCGGCATATGGCCACCAGAGTCGTTCTGTGGCAGGAATTCTGTTATATAACTTCTGAAAAAACATGCCGAATTGTTCAGCATCGGCATCGGTCCCGGGCAACACTATAATGGCCTCTCCAAAGTTGAGTGGAGGGCGAGTTGCCGATTCGTCATCCTTGCACTGATGATCTTCCGGTATGTCTCTTGGGAACTGTTGGGCGAACAGGTCAAATTGAAGTGCTTTCTGCATCTGTGCGTTCAACCACATATTAATGAACCACCATGGACCTCCAAGGTTGCCGATGTGCTCACCTAGCAATAACTTCTGGGATGCTTGATGGAGCAGGCGATATACCGATCCTAGAAGATATCTGCCTAGGGGAAGTCTTGTCCCGTCGGCAAGTAGCTCGGCTGCTGGAAGATACATGGTAGTGGGCCCAATTGCCCTGCTGCAGAAGATGAACTTGTCCAGCCACATGTTCAGGAAGGTGGCATGCTCCCTCTAGTTTACCGATCCTGTTTTCTGGTGTTCCTGAATATAACCCGTCCAACCGCCGATGTTACGAGTGTTTACTCTATGCTCAGCTTTCCTATTAAATAAGGTGAAGGTATCAGCAGAAGAGACGTCTAAGCCGGTCAACACGTGGACATCGGCAAGAGTGGGGGTAGCTGGTCCATGTCGGAATAAGAAAGCATTCATAGTGTCCGACCAGAAATAAGAGGCAGCTATTAACATGTTCTCGTTCTTCTCCATATCGGCAATGGAGAACTTGATGCATTGGTCCAAGCTGCGCTCTTGCCAATAAACTTGCTGCGCCCTAGCGACCCTAAGATACCAGTTCTTCCATCCTTTGGTGGGCTTGGGCCATGAGCGGAAGGCATCCTTCCACAACCCTAGACTGAA